>CM033636.1:14127880-15327880 GCA_019453435.1 Rhinogobius similis | reverse complement strand
CGTAGCGATCTAAATGACATCTTCATCCTGCATGGCTGACTGTCTTTGATATCAAGCCATATAGCCGCACTATTGTATTCAAATGTTTAGTAAAGTCATCATATAATCCCTCACAGTCCCCTACACGGATTAGCTCTGCTCGACATTTTGGAAAACACGCATTCCACACAAGCTCAAAGGACCGGGCCACGCAGATAACCTGGTGGTGATACGATAAGAAATGACTCTCTGGTTCAGTACGACGTGAAGAGGTGGAGATTTTGTAAACCTGTGCTGCTTGTATTGAGTGCAGACTACAGGGAAACCATCGCACCTTGGATTAAAATACACCAACTATGAAATGAAAATCCGTTTCATCAACAAAGACAGGTATTACAAATGAGAAAACGGTGCAGCTTCGGGGAGACAGTTTGAATCTCAGCAGTAAGGTGCGAACTCCAATCCAAATTTTCTCAAGGTGTAAATAGCACGTTCTAAGTGTGTGCAACTTTTCCTCACCTCTTTCTGCGTTGAAAAACAAGACTCATTACCTGAACATGTGCAAACAGACCGTACAAAGTGAAATGTATCTGCTTTTGCAATTTCAGCCTTAAATTGTCCATATATTTCTTGCGTAATCTAACCCAATTCTATGTATTGGAATCAGCTTGGAGTAAACAGCTAAAGTCAGAAGAAAGAGTATTCCTGTCAATATTGTTTTAAAAGCGTCCTTGGATGTCCGAAAAAGCTGAATCTAACACAATTGAATGAAAACATTGAGATATTTTTGTTTTTTATTCCTAAAACCAAAGTTTGATCCGACAGGCAGACCAAAAACGGTCAAAAGTATTGTAAAGATGAAATTGGCCCAATCCCAGTGTGATTTGTGGGTGTTTTTGTCAAATGGAAGTAACCTTTACCTTCCTTGACTGCAGCCAGCCGCACTGTGCCTCTGCTGCCCGAAGCCTTTATGCACAGAGGAAATGTGTCGGCTATTTCCACACTTAATGGGCAACAATTCACGTTCAGTCTCCATCTTACTGAAGGAAGGGGGCGTTCATGAACTCAGTCAGGGTACGACAGTGGGTATATATAATGGGTGATGTGGTTGTTACAGTGCAGTGAAAAAGCTTGAGCAAGTTTTGAAAAACTTGAACAGAGAACTGTGTAAAATATAAAAAAGAAATCCATGAGTAGGAAAATCTAATCAACAAAGACCTCGACCATTATCTTATGTGTAAAAAATATAGAACCCAAACTTTTGAAATTCAAATTGTCTTTACAGTAGAAATGTCCATAATACATTGCGTGTTTTATTAACTGTGTCAGCTAATAAAGGAATTTCTGTACATTTTTTATGCAATAGTTACATCCACTGGAAACTATTAAACAAAATCTTCGGATTGCAAACAAGTAATTAGTTTAAAATTTCCTGTTATGTTAAAACACGCAAACCACACCAGAATAAAGCTCTTATTGTGTACCTTTATATTTTCTGAGGGCTTAGAAAGATTGTTCGAGGCGCTGTGATAAAAAAATGAAAAGTCCGTGTTTTTGTATTTCATAGATCATTGCGTTGTAATATTTGTGATAATCTCATCCCTCATGTATGGAATTTTCATAATTAAAGTAATACAAGTTCAAAGAAACATACTTTCTTGGCTTGTTTTCACTTTTACTTGGTGTTAAATTCTTGTCAATAATAGATTTGTATTGGTTGCATTCGTAATATACTTTAACATAAAACCAAAGTTCCAGCTTTCAACGAAGTCTAAATTTATCTTCTCGTTTACGTGCTGTTAAGGAGCATTCGCAAACATAGTTGATCTTTAGCCAGTAATTACGAGTTTTCTGTCCAAAACATCTTTCTCAAAACGCTCATTCAGTGGTTGGGTAGAAGTACCGGAGCCTGATTGTGAAGGGGGTCTTTGATTTTGACTGTGCGCCCTTTTGAAGAATGGCTCATAATTGTAACGGGATAACTCCTGGAGCATGCTCTGATTTGGTGATGTACATATGGGGTTCTTAAGATTTATATAATGCACTAAGATGGCATTGTACAAGTTTTTGCTCCTGACGTTTGGTGGAGGAGTCATTGAAGACGCTCCAAAAAGAATGAATTACTGATTATGCACAAATGCTGTTTTATTTGTAATTCTTGTCACTGGTGTTTTTATTTTTTTTCTGTTCATTGTTCTTACTTTGACAGCTTCTGTTGTGAAATGTATTTGAGCTAGGGAGTGTAGGAAAAAAACTAAACATATGGGCCTAATTAAAAACAACAACCACAATTCTATACATGAAGAGTCTTAAAACAAAAACAAAATCTAAATATGTTTTGTCTTTCTATTCATAAATACAAGATTTAATCAGAAACACAGGTCTTGAATTGATCAGACAATATTTAGAAATAGGCTTATGTGGGATGTTTCTATTAAAAAAAAGACCATTTAGTTCTACAAATAAATTGTATACTGTTAATTTTCAAGCGATCACAGCAGCTATGTGTCAGACAAACGAGACAACACTATGCACTGAGACATTAAAGCAGAACTAAGTAACTTTTTACCTTATTAAATGTCTTTGTAAGTCTGTGTGGTGGTGGTGGTGAAGCGCTCATTGTCTCCCCCTGCTGTCTCTGGAGAAAATCAGCCTTGCAACATTTGCATCAACCCAAAGACAACTTCTTATCCTGAAAACCTTGGCTCTTTTTAAAATATTTGGCAACATGTTAACAACAATATCCCACTGAACTTTAAAAGTGTATACAACTCCTGCAATGGAAAACACAGGTGGATACCACTGAAATGCACATTTGGCAGTAGAGAGAAAAAGCTACAAATGGATGTCACTGACTGCGCTCAAATCACACTGGACAGTTATATGAATTACCTCCATTTAATTTGAAAATGGACAGATTCACCAATCATTGTTATACGTGAGTGGTCAGTTTTGTTGTTCTCCCTCTGTCGCAGGTTTGTTTGGGTTTTCTATCTTAAATAAAGTCGTAACTAAATGAATAGGATCTCACCAAACCAGTTTTTTTCCATCCACTAATATATTACAATTCTTTAAGCATGTTAAATGTTCACACCACTGTAAACCCCATAAACCTAACATTACTCGCCAGTGTGCATCTGGGCATGACCTGGCAGAAGATTGCTACATTATGTCATCCAATTTGTCCGAGGAACCTGATCCGAGCAAAGGTGAAAAATGGAATGCCGCAGCAATCACTGCAATCTGCAAGGGTCAGTGGACGCTAATGAGTGGCAGCCATTTTGAAGACTTCATTAGCGACACATTCCAGGGAGTAATGGATGACACTCATGGACGTGTTATTGGTTAAATGGGGAGAGCAAATACACACAGACATTGATCAGGCTGGGGAGGATACGCAGCCGCCATGTTTACTTAGTCGCACGCTCGCCTCCTTTCTGTGCTTGATTTCTCTGACCTTGGGGATTTGACGCTTCTCGGTATCTGTAAATACTGTGTTCTCGTCATTCAATGGAGGATTTGTGGATGTGGAAGCAATATCGATGGGTGAAGATGGAAAGTGGCTAACTGTGATAGGACGGATTCTTTGAGGCAATCTGTCCTACCATTCTTTGCCTCGTGTTTCAACTTTAAACCACAGAGATGCGGTGTATCGTTGTGGCCGCCTGTAATAATATGTGATAGAAACACATGGATAAACCTGGAGTTCATGTGAGATGTCATCCCCCGAATCCTCCCAGCTTGGTGTTTGAGTTTCTGTGAGACTCTGTAGTTCCGTCTAGACACTTTGATGAGTAGAAATTGAGTATATTTAAGTTCCTAAATGGATATATCATGGACTCCAATCCACAATTTTACAATCACTATAGGTTATCGGTGTTTTCTGGTTATGATCGGAGTAACTTATCCGCCACTAATACCGACTAGATAGATGCCTCAAAATTAGCATTGGCTTTGAGACAGAAATACTTTCTTTACCTTCCTTCCTTTTTTAAGCACAGAAGTGTCCTCCAGTTAACAGCGGGATCCGTCAATGTTTATTGATTTTAGTGCAACTTGGGAAATAACCCATGAAGGGACAGGAAGTAGAGACTATAACACTGAGCCAGGGCTGTTGTCAGAGCCCATTGTTAAGTGTCATGCCCAACAATAATATACGTTGGTAGAAGTTGAGATTCAAACTGCCAACCTCCCAATCCTATAAGAATGTTTGTTTTTTTACCAAGCTCTCTACAGTCCATTAGCCATTCTTTTTTTCTACATTTAGCTGAAACTTACCAGAATGAAAACATGAATATTGGAGAAAATTGATATTGGAAAAACTACATCACATTTTTTGGCCCAAAACATGCACCGTAGGCAAATCTCATGACTCTTGGACAAGATCTGGAGGTAGTTTCTTGGAGCCACTGGTTGAAAGGGTCACAGTGGTCCTGTAAAGAACATATTTCCTTTGTGTTCTATTTTCATCTTTTTGTACTCCTGTCACTCCGCAGATACTTTGTCCTCGATATTTATGTTATGGCATCATGATCACCAATAACGCAGGTGTCATACTGCAATGCCTGATGTCTGCACTTCACACCTCCATGTCTATCCGGTTATTATGGTATCCTCGATGTGACAGGTGGCTAATGATGCACATCACAAAATCCTTTTAAGGCTCACAGCCAGGATCATCCAAAAGCTATTCACTCCCAACAAATAATAACACTTGTGGCCAAAAACCCTCTTACACTAAAGCAGCAAAAGCATAATTGAAAAGCACTACCTCTTCAAGGACAAGTTGACAATACAATGCGTATTTATTATTGTGCAGCAGATTATTTCCGGGCCCATTCTCGCACATTTGCTCATCGACCTTGAGTGATACTGCCTTTCTGCATTCTGTGAGATTATTCCTTAAACATATGCAGCGTTTGTCTGGGAACAGTAGGAGTCAAGTGAGGATGCGTCAGTCTGAAATGCTAAACAAATTTAGAAAATGGCGGTAACACAGTGGAGTCGAAATCTAGTTTGCGAGGCTCGTGAAGTCTCACAGTTCACAACAGACTATTCACAGAGAAACAGAGTAATTATTATTTTTGAATTAGCTCCACACAAATCATTTCATACTACGAGTTTTGTAAAGGTGGTTCAAATGAGTTTTGTTTTTATATTTGTGGATTTATCTCTGCTTTGGGACAATGAAGTCTTCATCCAGTCAACCCAAATGAAACCTTTTTCCTCATTCCGAGAGTCAATTACACTTCATTTCTTTGTAAGTTTTCCGCCCGATGGTTTGGACTCACTTATTACTTTGCTGTTCTTTTTGCTAATCTTCTCCGCCCGAGGCTAAGCTTATTAAACCCCTTGATAACAATTAAAGCCGAGAACCTTTTGGCTATCAGTCTGTCCTCCTGGCCCTGCAAATTACTGCCACCACATTTTTCACACAGACTTTACTTTCTCGTATAATTACAACTATATTTCAGTTAGTTCTGCTTCTCAGTGATAAAATAGACAGTATGCAATCATCACAAAACATTAGATTAGCAGAATACGGTCTTGAGAACTGTGTCTTGTTGTATCAAATGGCTTTTATAGAATTAGACGGGGCTGGAGTGAACAATATTGATTTGTTGGCTGTTTGTAAATGTCTGAGGCGGCCTGTGTGCAATTTGAAATGGTCTCAGTGGGGGAGATGGACATGTACACAGTTGCTGTCAATTAATGAGATCTCGGTACTTTACTTACACAGAATAGCATGGGAATAGAATGGAAATGGCATGATAACTAAAAGCGTAGTGATGGTAATGGAGTGGCAATTATTACAGGACATGATGTTAAAGGGCAAATATTATGCATTATTTGTATTGCTGTTGGCCTTTAAACATGCTATTGAATATCTTTTAATTTGGTATCTCATGTTTCGAACTGAAAAAAACTAATTACTTCATGTCACTCCGGCGTTTCCTATGCCAGGAATTGACTTTTGGCTCCATCTACTGGCTGCAGAGGGAATTACATAGGTGAGATAAACAAATGCTAGTTTACCTTTGACGTGTTAATCATAACATGTCGAGAGATGATTTATTGACTCAGAAACGCATGTATGACGTAGTAAATTTGGGAAATTCAAAGCAGAGGGTTTTTGAGACAACTTTCGAACTGTGATTCATCAAATTAGCCTGATTGAAGCTGAATACAACTCAAGATATGTTTTTGACGAAGGAACAATAGTTAAAATAGCAAAAAATCAATTTGGTATAACGTGTCGTTAAAATTCCCAAAACATATGTTGTATTTCCTAGGCAATATGGCTGATATTTACACTTTTTTAACATTTGAAATTCAGCATTGGCCAATATTTTGTGTGGGGCCAACTAACTCCTTCAAGCGAAGACATAAAGAAAAAATATATATTGTATTTTAGGGGAAATTATCAAAATTGGCCCTACATTTTGGCCTAAAAAGATCAGCAGAAGTCAGAGGTCATTGGCCATCGGCGCCTGTGGTTTCTAAAGTGAAAAATCCCATATTGATCAATCTCTAGTAATAACATGAGAAGTAATTTGTTGCAGTTTTTGGCATATAGTAAACTGCTATATTTGGTTATATAAGTTACGTTAGATAATTTGCTAAAAAGCTCAAAAGTTGGAGTTGTATAATTTTCAAATAGCCCCTCATTTTCAGGAGAACTTCGATAAAAGTTGAACTCATATTTGATAGTATCAGCGCAACTTTATCTTGCACACAAAGACATTGGAGTTGAAACTGAATTGTTCATCGTTAAGGGTCAAAATGCTAACTCTGGACTTTTTGGGTGATTTATGGAGCGGAGCAGCTGGACAGAGGCTTTGACCAGATGTGCAGTGAATGAGGGAACAGTGGGTTTTAAGTTAAATGTTTCGACTGCCCCCGGACATCAGTCAAGTACTCATTTGTTTAAGGCCGAACTAAGACCGTTGGAGCATGGGTACATTTTGACAGCAAGCATCAATTGTTCTGGGACTATGTTGGAACGTTAAATCTGGACATATTCCAATCAGACATCCCTACAGAGCATTTTAACAAGGAAGCCTATAAACTTGTGGTGATGAGAAGGAGAAAGAAAATCTGAGGTGACTGATAGTTCTACGCTGTGGGAGAGAATCGGCTGAAATAGCAAGATAGAAGGCATATAGAGTGCATTTACATGAAAGGTGGCTGGTTATAGGTGAAACACTCTGGATCAACAGATTAGTGAAGAGTAAAGTTAAAATAGTATCAGCTTTTGGTACACTGCAGTGGTGTGTCTCCTAATGCTTCACTGGTTCACAAACCTGCCTCAGTCAATTTAACTTCAGGGAAAAAGCCGCAGTTGATTATGCAATCCAGACCAGAATAGCAGCATTACCAAGTTTTGATTGAAAAAAAACAACCTGGGATGTAAATTGACCTCACTTAAACGGATATTTAGCATGAATAAGTAAAGTTTATTTTTAAGATTCTGATTGTGACAGATGCAGACACAAGCCAGTTATCAGGTGAGTTAATTACTTTGGTTTATCCAACAGATCTTAAAAACATTGTACCAAAAACACCACCACAGACACCTCAGCAAATCTGTAAACCTTCTGTCAGGTAAATGCTTTGAGGTGATTTTTATACTTAACACAGTGAACATTAAAACATTAAAGGTGGGGTACTGTATTAAAAAAAAACAGCCTTCTTACAGTGAGCAGGCCTGCGTCTCCACAAACCTGACTCTGTCTAAGCCTGGAGAAGCCTCCACCTGCTTTGTTTCCACGGAAATGTTGTTCCTTTAGCCATAATCATCCACAGTCTCGACATAAACCTTATCTGAATGGAGAATGTTCTGAAGTATGATTTTAACTTTCTATATCTATGGAATTATGTTAGTGACTTTCCACCTCCGGAAAGGTACATACTGTGCCTTTAAATAAAATCATGAACATTGCTGATATTGAAAAGATTTAAAGGCAATCTCATTGTGCTGGAATCCTTTAAGTGGATGTGGAGCACTGTGCATGGGCTGAAGTATTGCATATGGATCACACGGTCCATTGTCTGGCGCAAAGCTCTAGCTGGTTTTATTGAAATGAAATCTACATGTTATGGTACTTCACAGTGTTAAGGGGCTACATATCAGGTTAGTGGTCATGCTTAATTGGTGTTATTCCAAAGAAGAGAAACGAGGAAAGGTTGATCCCAGCTAAAAATAACATAACATCTGTCTATCACAGAGCACTTAACTAACTCCCCTCGTGGATAGGAAGAACCTGTAACTTCATAACCTCTAATAATTTCAGTCTGTATAAAGGAGAGGGGTGCTGTGGCTTTTCACTTTGTTCAAGTGCGGAGAAAAGGTGGAGACTGCTGATAAGAAGAACAGAATGGTTCTGAAATTACATGCTTTATATTAACACCCTTCTCACTCCCTAAAGCGCTACGGCAACTTGTGGACCTCGGCTGAACTTTTTAACCAGATAACGGACTCTCTTTTTGAAAATATAGACAAGAGCTGATATCGTTTTTGTGCTTTTGTTTTTACCGAAGCAGGAATATGTCTCTATTTGGGTGAGTAAATGTAAGTAGAAACCAGTAGGCGCAGGCACAAAACGGCTATAGCCACCTGTCTGTGCCTCCTCAGCCACAGAAGACACAAAAAAACCAAAACAAACATTCTGACAACCTATGGGCGTTATTAAATGTTGATGAATGGTGTGCAAAACTCAGCAACTCTTACTCAAACTTCTTTATGCGCACCTGGACGAAAGCGGGCTGCCAGCCAAACCAGTCAGCTATTAGCGTTTTCTTGGCAAGGACGAGTGCATATATTTGTTTTCATTACTGCTAAGCTTGAATAAATTAAAGGAATTAATAATCTTCACAAGGCTTCTATCTCACAGCCATATGTGTATCGCTGTTTGAAGACGGTTGAAATATTGAATTTGTCTGGCAGGGAATTTTTAAAAGTTGGAGAAAATATTTGAGGATGAATCCAAACTCAACCTGGTGAATTTTTCATTGATATTCCAAAGTATTCCAACAAATGATCCATAAAAGTGAGAATGAGCGTAACTCATAATTTAGCTATTATTTTCAGTGCGTTTATGCCTATATGCCAATAGAATACTCTATGACTGTGTAAAGAACTTAATGACATTGACTTAGCAGGTTTAAAGATTCATTCCGTTGAGAAAATACAGTTATCTTCCCTTTAACATAACAGTTCATAAAATATGTTACGTTTCCATGGCAACTGGAGTCAGAGAAATGCACACATCACATACCTTCACTTCTCTGCTTTTTCATCATAACGACAGAAATAGAAACCTGTCTGACAATTCAGACAATAGCAAGTCAGACTGATCCCAATGTAACTGTCAGACTTAAGTGTCATTGTAATTGATGCCATTAAAACAAACCAATGAAGCCAATTAAAAGAGTATATTAACATAAAATTATACTTTTAACTTTAAATAAATATATAATATGCGTACTGTCCCTTTATTTGTCAATGGAGGTTATGCAGGTTCGGAATTTTAACAGTGAATGAAAAAAATGCTCGAGGGTCGATGGTGAGTAATGACATTTTCTCTTGTAAAAGCTTAAACCCAACTAAAATGTGAAAGAGCGGCTCCATTCTGATAACAAATATAAAAGTCTAACTTTGCTAAAACTGTTTTTATCTGACATCCAAAAGAAGAAAATCAAGTAAACCGTCGTAGAAAACCAGATAAACAAAAGGAACACTGCAGCTACGCTCACATTTATCACTGATACAGACTTTGATCACACACAGTTGAACTGATTACCTTTTTCTCCTTAAAGGACATGTATAATACATTATTTGTATTTTCAATGGTCTTTGAACATGCTCTTGAGCACCTTTACTTCAACGTCTCATGTATTAGAACTAGAAAAAATGTCTACAAAAAAAATAACTTCCTGTCACTCTGGTGTTTTTGGCTCCATCTACTGGCTGCAGATGGAAATACACAGGTGGGATGAACAAATGCCTTGCTTTCCTCTGACATACTGATGCAGCCACTCATAGGATTGTAATTTGACAACAGAAATGTTTAGAGTCTAGAGATGATTTATGGACTTAAAACCGGCACAGAAGATCTGTGATTTTGACATCACAAAGCTGGGATAATCAGAAGTGTTTTTGACACTCGAAGGGGAGAGGACTTTGTAAACAGCGAGGGAACAATGTTATAACATGTTTAAAAGCTAAAAAAAAGTCAACTTTGTATAATATGTGTCCTTTGCTGAGGAAATAGCAGTCAGTGACACTAATTCCAGTTGACTTGAATGTCTGTGGAACCCCTTCCGCCTTAATTCCATCCTTTAATGGGGTTTCCTCCGGAGCCAAGCTAAAATAATCCATATTTAAAGATTGCACAACAGACAACGAGTCTCGGGTGGATAATCACAGACGGCGTTTAAGAACTTAACAGATGTTTCAATGTGTGGTCTCAGTGCTAATACTAAAATATACAGATTTATTACATTCAATATAGCGGCACAGTCTGACTTATTTTGTGTATAAAATCAATCAACTTTATCGATTATCTCTGTATTATTTTGTTATCAGCTATTTAATTTTTTTCTTATTTGAGTTTTAAGTTAGGTTAGCTCTGCACAGTTCAACAACAGACAGACATCTTTCAGTGTCAATAATTTGAGTCGAACAACAGCTCCACGGACGAAATAGAGGCATTGAAATTGAACAAAAGCAAAGAAACACATTTTGTCAATTGTGCAGTCCATAGTTCTGCCACTCAGTCACAATGTTAAGGTGCATTTTTAGAATCAAAAGAATGTCAGAACATATCCATATTGTCACAGAATCACTGGACTGCTAAGTACAAAATGCTTTTTAGGTGTTGGAATACAAAACTTTCCAATGATTCAGTCGAAGTAGATAACAACATAACATTGACTACTGCAAAATGGTAACGTTTGTAGTGCCCCTGTTTGATAATTGTCACATTATGTCAACTGAATAAGCACCACTTTCCAGTATTCAAACTTTTCTGTTACTCAGTCGAAGTTGATCAAAAGTCCCATCGCTAGCTGATATTACAAATGATGAATATTACAGTACGTCTTCATTCACCTCCCACATAAGAAACCCATCATTATGTAAAGAAAACACAGCTAATCCCCAGACTGTGTGAGCTGAGCCGTGAGCACAACCGTCCCTGCGGCTCTTCCTGCACCTTTTGTTGTCTTTCCTGTAGAGTTTGTTCCTGCAGGAGTTTGATGCCCACCGCTTCAGTCGCGCCAGGCCTGCCCTCCCTTCACGCTCCTGGGTTTGATGCGTTGTTCAGCCGCCCCGAGGTGAGATCCGCTACCACAGTCTCCCAGCTCAAAGCCTCCGGACACGGCCATGTTCAGGAGCTCCCCGGTAGAGCCTCAGCAAGGGCATGAAATTCTAATCCTTCCCCGTGTTACACCACCGGCCTGTTTATTCCAGCAGGGGAAATCCTGTTGTCTTGGGCTCTGGATTCATGCCAGGATAAATTAAACTTTCAATTTCAAACTTTAAATAGATTTTATGGCTTAGATAGAAGATACATTTGTTGATTCAACCGACAGAAAAAGTAAGAAAATCACACTTCGGAGATCTGGAAGTAGGCGCTGCGTACTTTTTACCGTAGTCCACAACGATATCGCTACGTTTTTTATTTCTACAGCTCGATATCAGTCTGGTCACCGGTTTCAGATGGGCGTGACTGACAAGAGGATTTATCAGGGACGAGTAAAAAAAAATCTCATAGGGACTGACAAAACATTGCAGATGTCGTCAGAATCAATAAGCGAAGAGACGGTCGATTTTGCTCTATGATAACGACCAATGAATTCACATGTCGCGGAAGTAAACAAACCTGATTGCACGGTTCTGTTTGAGTTTGGCTGTATGCCCCTGTATTTTGATCCCAGTACATTTTGCATTACTTATAATCTACAGTATATGTGCATAAATTGCTTGCATTACAAAGAATTAAGTACATTTCAACATGTAAGAGAATAATTGATTGAGTTGATAGAGCAGAGTATGGTCACAGTGAAAATGCCGCGAGATAAATGTTGCAGTCATAGCATTGAAATCCCAAGGTTGTTCCAGTCAGTGTAATGAAGTGACAGTTAGCATTAAGCGCTCTCCGCTGCAGTCTCCTGCTTTTGCCATTTGCTCTCACATAGCTCATAATGACAAATGCTCTGCGGCTCCGAGTACATTTGTCAGCTCTGCCGTGCACTGTCTCATTCAGGCAGGTTTATGCAGGGATGTGCATTTTCAAATTGCCTCGCCCTCTACTTAAACTCCACCGTAGTCCACCATCGGCTCCAACGGAAACGCATTTGGGTTAAAGCTCGGATTTTGCCTTGAACTGGCTAAACATTTGCAATTGATTAAGTTCATAATTTTACTTCTACTTCACTTGAGTCTGGGGTTTTCCATGGACAATAGCCGGTCATAGTTGCAGAGTCCACTTCTTTATAGTGATTTTGAGCTTCTGTTTCTGGAAAATTACTTGAAAATTGTCGTGGGTTGCGTTGTTTTGGGCTTGCTCCTGTGGCACTGTCACGTCAAAAAAATACACATTTTTAGACTTTTTTCAGAACTGCACTAATCGACCCAATGATAACCAAAATACAGGCTGTTAATGTTTTAAAGTCAATAATTATGTAAAATATGAAATCTCATTAGCGCATCACATCGAACTAGTTGTTTATATTTTCGTCTCATTTTTGTGGATCTCGAGTCATTTGTTTTTAGCTGTTTTTCAAAGGCTTGGTTGCGCGTTTCTCTCTGAAAATATGGCAACCCTGTATGCAGTATGTTTATATAATAATTAGTAGATTATTTGCATAAACAGGTCCCCATATACACTAAAGTTCCTCCAAAAAATAAGAAAATATGTGAGAGCATTGACGACTGCCTTTATACACAAGTTCCTGGCATCTAGGCTATGATTCACTGTATTGTACTTTGGAATGTAATGACCCTCGAACACACTTTTGCCTCCACAAAGATGGAAACAGCCCTGTAAAAGTCAAAGAAGCACACTTTTTTTTTTTTTTTCTATTGACAGACTTCCCTCAGTTGGTGCAATTACAGTAGATTCATCGATTCTCCAATGAAGACGAATCCAATAAATGAAAAGAAAACAGCACTTGGCAACAAGATCTGCATCACACAGAGGCGGTGATGGTCTCGTTCCGCTGTACACTTTAACTTGCTTTATTAAAGGAGGCCAGGAGAGTCGACCGAAGTGCCATAAGTAATTAGAATGAGTCAGACTGAGCTACTTTCTGCTGCCCATTCCACTCAGCAGTCATTCATCAGTAGTTTCTCAATGTGGAAATGCATTATAGACGAGATGTGAATGGGGGAAAATCGATTTAATTCTCCATGGCCAAACATTTAACTTTCACAATGCAAAGACCCATATTCAAAAAATTTGAATACAATGTTTTCTATTCAAAAGACTGTAATGTTCTCGTTATGTGGTACTTGATTTATAGCCTCCTGTAGTACCTGTGTGGACCACCAGGGTGACACCTTGAAAACCATTTTTATTTCTGTTTATGTTGTATATCTGGGTGCATATTAATTATTGTTTTTCTAACAGTAGATAGAGATAAATATACAATTTATAACGAATGATTAATTTGTCTCAAAGTAAATACCTATAAATATTTACTTTGCAACTGGAGCTAGCGCTGACTCACCACACTATACTCATTGCATGGAAATAGCCCATATACAATTCTACAGACATTTTCACTTTTGAAGACAAAAACAACTAATTTAAAGGAGACATTATGCAAAACGTTTATAATTTTTTTGCTGGTGAATAGGGAAAAATCTTGAATTGAAAGATATCAATTTGATGAATGTAAAAAAAAAAATGTATTAGTTTTTCATCATGTAATGTTTTTATATAGAAATAAGGCATTGTATGTGTAAAAACAGCCAACATTGCAGATATTTGGGAATGTTAAATCTGAAAAATGGACCAAACCAAGTTTACATTTCTTGGTTAATTCTGTACACATATTAGTTGGAAATGTAGAGAGGTTTATCTTTCATATTTAATTAAACTAAATCTGACTGAAAATTGGCCTAAACATTCAAATGTTGCCTCATTTTTTACACTTAAAACGTTCATAAATCAGGTTCTGTCAAAGTTCAAGATTGTAAAAATGGTGGGGGCTACTTTAAGTGATGATCTTTAGGTCTCTGTGGGAGAATAAAAATGCATTTCAAGAAATCTGCCTGTAAAGAATCTTTGTTTGATGATGATATGACAAAGTTTGCACAAGTGAGCAAGTAAACAAATAAGGAAGAACACCAGGAAGGACGTGAATACATCTTCAAGTATCGATAATGAAGTGTAATATAAAGTGTAGGACCAAAATACCAAGTGAAAGAAGGCAGACTTTTTCGGTGACAATGAAGACTGCCTCAGACTTTCCCCTCATTTCACTCCAAACCCCAGTCAAACTGAGGGATTTGGTGCTTGTATTGAATGTTGTCTTTTGCACCCAGCTGTTAGGTATACTTTTTTGTTGTTGCGTTGAGATAAAAAGAGAAAGCCACCCAGCAGGCATAGTGTAATGATTCTCTCATCTATCACCACCAGGGATCATTTTATTCCCATTTGTGGCTCCGAGGAGGGAATAAAAGCATGTAATCGTCTCAAATCCTGCTCTGGAGTGAAAAAGGTTTTGAGTAGAGCGCAGAATAAACAATAAATAGATGCATGGTGTAACGTTTAGACTGCTTTTAAGTTTTAAAAATGAAATGTCAGAATTATCTCAGTAGTTGAAGCATATAAGCGTTAACTTGAACCACAAAATGCCAGTTATTCAGTTATTCTTGTTCTATTTATAAGTGTCTTTCTGTATAAAGATGCACCAAAACAATTCAGAAAATCTATTAGTCAAAGCGGATATAGTTTTGAATTCATGCTTCTCACATAATCTTGCCTCCTTTGTCGTGTCTGGGGTTTTTTTCCCCCAATCAAAGGTGCTTTCCGTTGTGAGCTGCCTTTAACTCGCATCCATTAGCACCTGCAGGCTCTTTGCTCTCCGCGCACTGATAAAGTTATTAATTAAACGCAGGATTTGTGGCGAGATTGTGCACTTGCCTCACTCGGAGCCGACCTCGGGGGCTGTGGGGATCTGGACTAAATCATGTCGGACTCACGCGGACCGGATCAAATGCTGCCTCTTCACGGTTCAAGTGACCTAATTGAAGGCGAGGCTTGACTCCAGCAGAGGTCCTCAGCGTGAGTTATATTATGTGCATTCTGGGTAAGTAAGAGGCAATCACGGCGACTTAGACCTAAACAATTATCATCAAGGGGTTAAGTGCTGCTGTGATCCCAAAATAGTTTCTATTTTAGAGTCCACTTCAGAACAGGGCAGCGCAAAATTTCAAGATGCATGCAGTTATATTTTATAAGTAAACAAAAGCAATATTTAGATCTGTTTTTGAAAGAATTGATAGGAAGGAATTGACAGGGGTACTCTGGAATTCTGTAAGTGACTGAGAATTACCAGTAAGTACTTTTGTATAGCACTTTAAGTCAGTGGTTCCCAACCTTTTTTGTCTCGAGTATCCCGTAGGGTTTGTTTCACACTCAGAGTACCCCTTAAATTGAGTTTCAGGCAATTTTTTTTTAGTTTACTAGTTAAATATAGTCAATTATTACAATATTTTTTGTTTTAAATGTATTTATGGTCCAAGATACTCCAATAAGAACTAAGGACACTTTTTTTATTCAGATAAAAGTACATTTAATCTTCATTTAAACCTGAAACCATTCCAAGTACCCCCTGGTAATGCCTCACATACCCCTTGGGGTCCCCGTACCCCTAGTTGGGAAACACTGCTTTAAGTCACTGAGTTACCACTAAAAGTACCTTGGTTGTAGCAGTCTGTGTTTTTCTATTTTTCAGTTTTGTTTTGTTTTTCTTCATGGGTTCAATTTCCCACATGAGCGACAAGAGCTCAACAAGACAACAAAACCTGCCTGTCTCATCTCACAGGCAGAAGTTGGTAAAATAAAAAGTAATTGTTAACATAATTTGAGTCCATTTGAACCACTCAGTAAGAGCCACAAAGTCTAACAAGATAAAACTATTTCTGTGTCCTTGTACACCATGTAGCAGAAAGACTTCCCATTCTGTGTGTTGTGTGGAGGAATGAGATCGATACAGCTGTACAGAGTGTCTCTGTTGCTCAGCCAATAAAATGTATTTTCTCTCTGCAGTAGAATGCCACAACACATTTGGAGTGACTTGCAGTAATTATTGTTTTGCATCTCCAAACATTGATCTTATGATCAGAGCTTGTGCTGTGACTCAGTGCGGCATTAGTTGGGAATAATTGCTTCGCAGCTGTTTGCCACTTGTAGACACAATACTGAGAGCAGCCCATTGTTTTGGCCTCAATGCAACAGAAATTCTGTGTCCTAACTGGTTTATAATCATCAGCAATCAGCAACATGTTTATGAAACGACTAAAACTGAATGTTGATTTGACTTCTAAAAGCCATTGCCCGGTGGTTTTAATGGACTTTCTAATCTGACCTTGTGTTCACAACAAAGAAGTTACCAGCGTGAGTTGTATTTCTGCCTTAAAGTTCTAAACTGTTCTAAACTGTACACTATATTAACTAATTACTTTTTGTTACTAGAACTTACTGTTTCTCCTTAATAACTTATCATAAATTATACATATTTTTGGACTCATCGTTCCAAGGTAGATTAATGCATCATTTTGTGCCAGAAATAACTAAAACCTTCACTTTAAATAAGTTTAGACTAGCCGGCATAGTTCCAAACTGTTTCAGGTTATATAAATACACTTATACACTTAACACATTTCGTTTTCCACGATATATTTAGACAATACAATAAGAGACTTGGATCTACTTTCATTCCGATAATTTAGCACCTTGATGGCACCTAGCACTTGAACGATTGCACTTATAGAGGGTTATTATCATTTTTGGTAACGTACATTATTTGTTTTGTGTCTGTTTCTTAAGTTGCTTGTATGTGTAGAGAGATGTTTTAGTTGAAAAATAAGTTGCATTCACCATTATGAAGATGTCTATAAGTTTAGTTGAGTAGTTAAGTCCAATTTGAGTGTTACTTTTAGTCTGAAATGATTGACCAATGAGTGAGTTTCAGTTGAAGAACCGTAAGATAAAACACAACAATTCAATAATAATAAATATACTTACACTCACAATACGTATAGACAATAGTGGTAGAGCACAAACACAGGACCACAGCAGTCCAAAGTGCTTAAATCAGAATTACAGCTCCACATTTTTGTCCAGAAAGTCCGTCGTGAAAAATGTAAAGTTCCGTTTTAGTCCAAACCAAACCCCGAATGACTGTACTCAACCTCCTCTATATTTAAGAGTGTGAAACTTGTTTACTGACTAGAACACTTTGTAATTCTGTAAGTATTCAGAATAAACGGTTATTTTCCAGGTGGAGCGAGCGTGGAGTGTAATCAGTTGATATGACACCTTTTTGGATGTCAAACGACGATGGCTTTTCATTGCTGCATAAATTTAAATTAACTAGTGTCACCAGGCAACTGCAGCCGTCCTCAGATACTGGCGCTTTATTATTAACACATAACAGGAAAACTGAAAGGGTACAATTAAGAGCAGAGGAAAAAACAGCCCCACTGACACCGCACGAGTCGAGAATTACAATGATTTCTCAGGTGTAAAACCCGCTCGAAATTTTATAACGCTTTGCTTTGAGAAAACGGAAGGATTTGAGAGGAAAATATTTTAACAGCTTTGGCAGAATGTTGTGCAGTTTATTAGTTTTAGCTGTCAGAGTGTACGCTGGTTTCACGGGATGGGAATGCAAACTAGAAGCTGTAAATTCACTCGCACAGATCAATGCTGGCTGTCCTGAATGTAAGACAGAGATGTTGTGTTCAATAGTGATGGGCGATACTAGAGAGATTTTTGTTTTGATCCTATACCAAGTAACGCTATGTACTAATGCTAATGAGTTTCTGAATTAAAATGCATTAAAACTCCTCTACCGCAGGGATTTTACCTTGGCGTATGACATATCATTCTTTTCATTGCAACAGAGATTGAACTGAACCAAAAAAAGGTTAGTAAATGTGCAGAGAAACTAAAATATAAGCAATGTATTTTAACAAAGAAGGAAAAAAAAATCTCTCGATATATTGTCAGATACAGAATATCGACGTATCAGTGTTTTTGTATTCATTTTGGGACTAAACCACTTAATCTGGAAATATACCATTGACAAAACCAAGACGAGACCAAGACCCAACTACATCAAGTCTACATAAATTAAAATTAAACTGCGCTGAACTGTGAATGTGACCTCATTATCTTTCTCTATCGTCTTTATTTCGTTCTAGTTTGTCGATTTGTAGATTTCAAGCTCCAGAAGAAAAGCGTCAAACACCAAGAAGAGTCAGCATGAAAGGTCAAAGTTCGCATTATAGCCCTAACCCCTCATTCACTACATAGTCCTCTTGCACTCTTTGGCGGACCAGACGATGCACTCCAGCGATTTGGACTTTCAGCTCACTTTACTTTACTCCAATAAAAATGGATTTCTGTAATAAATACTGGTGAAATCCTTCTCACACGCACATATTTATGGACCAATAATCGTCATCGAAGTTGTATTTAACATGGATCTCACGTTAAACGACAAGCAGACCGGATTATTCAACTTGTTGCCTGTGAAGGTTATCTTTTTACAGCTAAGATGAGCTGCTAATGCTAGCAACTTTGCATCATAACAGTTTTAGAGAGTGTTATTCATAATCTCGGGTCTGCAGTGCTTTGTTGAAACAGGCTTTCTGCTTCATTCAGTTGTGTCCAGTTAAAAAACCTCTAAGTCTTGCAGTGCATTGTGGTCTATTTTGACCCCTGGACGTTTCTTTTTTTTCCCAACCCACTTATGCCACAGACAACCACTTTGCATTGGTGGCTATGCTGGCAAAAGTTTATTTAATAGAATATATTTTTTCACAATTAGAGTAAGGTTTTAGGGTTAGGTTTAGGGGCAGATAATTTAGGGTTAGGAACAGATAATTTAGGGTTACGTTTAGGGACAGATCATTTAGTGTTTAGGGGTTAGTAGGTCACTGTCTATTGTGTACCCCACCTTAGGCCCAAAGTCACTGGGATAGGCTCCAGTCACCCACGACCCCTAACTGGAACAAGCGGGAGAAAATGAATGAATAAATCTACATGTTACCAAATGTTATTATTGTCCATTTAAACATAAAGATTTTGAACGCTAGTGAATTTCTTCCATTTGCATTGTTTTTCTCTGTGTCTCAATTTAGCAGCGCAATTGATCCAAGTGAGTGAATCATGGACATTGCTATCTTTGCAGAAAAACACAACATTTCAGGGTTCAAAATTCACCGGCTTAAATGAAACACTTGATCTCCCATACATACAGTTGAAGCAGCGGATAAAGCATGGTCCAAAAGGTTGGTAGTTAGATCCCATGTGCATTCAGCCATTGTGGTAAGACTCAAGAAGTATTCATTTATGGGTGAATGGTTTCTTAAAGTAAATCACGTTGAAGGCTTATGGAGGTTGAAAAACAAATAATTGATGTACCATTTACTAACTCTTATTTAAATTCTAATATCTGTTCTGCCCAAATTATCCGTCCAACAAAATCCAACTACTTAAAGTGCGTATGACAGGTGTTTATGATTTTCTAATTTTGACTTTCTTCAGTGTATTAATACCGCTTGTAAATATAAATTGTAGTTTTACACCAGTCAAGTCACTATTTGTGGAGAAAAGTTGAAAAATCTGTTGACAATTACAGGAAGTAAACAAACTGATGACATCACGCTGGGGAGACAAAGGTTATGCATAATTTACACAAAATAAACTACTTTTTTGACCCTTTAAACATTAATTAAACAAAATAAAGGTGTTCACATGTGTTTCTCTTTGTCAAATGAACAAAATCTGTGACATTAGATGAGTTTTGACCAATGTACAGTGTGGTTGCTATGGTGATTTCCTAGTGTGTCATACATACATACATACATACATACATACATGTCATACTTTACAACCAGGAAGTAAAATTTAAAACCTAAAAAACAGCTAAACTGGGGTAAAATTTGTAAAGATTTTAGTAGAAATTTGATTATATGTATCTTTACTACATTTTAGTTAAATGTGTATTTCAACCTGTCAGAGGCACTTTAAATAGAAATACTAACCAGAAAATGTACCCCGTCAGTTGATTTCCCTCGACTCCGCTCCAAACTCAAATACCGCTCTGCACCGTCTCTGACTTATTGACTCCGGCCTGTATGTCCGACTGCACCGTTGAAAGCGCAGGTGGCAGGGTTTCTGAGAAAATCCATATATCAGAAAGAAAACAGACGCGGGGGGCACAGTCCGCTCCTGTAGCACCTCACAAGCCGCGTCCCGTCCTTGTCGATGATTCCGAGCAGACAGTTCGTGGATCCATACTCCTGGGACCTGAGATTCGGCACAGCTTGCATCCTGCAGGTGTGTGTCAGATAGCTCTGCGTGATTACGGTGCAGGAGCGGGGCCCGGAGAGGAGGAGGAGGCTACACGATTACGAGCACACACCGTCCCACGTCACAAGCTGTCTGTAAAGAGGGAGTTGTACGTGTAGAACGACTCGTACCGGGAGATCTGCAAGACTTACCGTATAATTAAACTGTGATTCAGGTGGTCCGGAAAACAGAGCTGTGAATAGAACTTTAATTGCAGGTATACTGGCACCGACAGCGAAAAGTAACATGTACAAAAGTGTTTTTTTATTTGACTACGTTTGAGAGCAGGTATCTGTACTATCTACTGCACTATACTTTTGAGTGAACAACTGAGCTAAAATGGAAAATGATTTACATAAGAGGGTACCATTTTATAATAACCACAGTTTATTTTGCCAAGCATTAATAAAGAGTCAATTAATAGTGAATATATAACATGATTCAGGCTTAGTAACTACTTAATTAAGGTAAGGTTAGGGTTAGAGTTCAAAATTTGGGTGAGAATATTTGTTAAATAGTTACTAAGCCTGAATTATTCTTAATAAACTATTTGTTGATTATGAATTAAGTCTTTGTTCATGCTTTATTAAGGCATCAATACATGTTGTTATTATAAAGTGTTCCCCATAAGAGCAGTATTTCCATAAGAGACTTGAAATCCTTAACATCAGCTGCCTTTTATAATCTAAAAACGCTGCCAGAATCACAGGTATAGTGTCAGACTTAAAGAGACCTATCCATGCATTTTTCTGTGTCTATGTTAGTGCCATATGAACCATCTCGGACACAGAGGACCCAGAGTCAGGACTAAACATGGGGAATCAACGTTTCTCTTTTATGGAGCTGGCGATCTTCCTGAAGATACTTAAGTCTAAACCAGTTCTGTTTGGCGGTGCTTTTGACTGAGAGAATTGCATCTGTATTTTACACTTTTAAAATGTATTTGAATGTGATCATATGCTTTTATTTTTGATATTGTGATTCTAATGTATCTATGCTTTAGGTCTACAGATACATTGCGCCTGCTTGCGCATGGTTTTAGACTTGCTGAAATGGCTGAGGGGTTTATTTTTAGCATGTTTATCTACATTTTGAGAGTTCGAAGCACATTTTTAAAGGTGTATTTTAAAACTTTTACTTAAGCTTACTTTTTTTTAAGAGAGAGAGATCCTTTAATTTTCTCCTTTATGGAGCTGGCGATCTTCCTGAGATACTTTTAGTTTAGAGTTTTGTTTTGTTTTTATTCCTGTGTCTGTACCTTTACGTAAGCAACATACTATCACAAAAACACAACAACAAACAACATCAACAAAAAACCTGCAAGTAATACACATAGTTACCATTTATGCAGAAAAAGGAGTGGGAAGATGAAAACTGGTGAATCCTATCTAACTTAATTCAACTCTTAACAATGACTATCAATTTAATACCACCCATGATTAATATCTATGGTAAACTGCAACATAATGGCCACTGCCTCGCTCAAAAGTCGAATGGGATACTTAATAGAAGGCGGTCAGTGAAAGTGTATTTAAATTAAACCTATATTTATTGCTAGTGTATAATTATGCTCTCTGATTTTCAAGTTGCTGTTTTACATTTTTATAATTATACACATTTAAACATGGATTCTAGGGAACAAAGCAGCGCGTTTCACCCACTGCCTTGTTCATTTTTCGATGGTGGAAGCATCTCCTGCTCGTCGTCAGAAGGAAATTCTGGTTGTAATGCTACACTTGAGCCGCACATAATGTCCAGACACAGGTCTTATAGAGTGAGACGACCATGAATCCTTCATGTTGAACTAAATGAAGTATAGTTTGAGAAAAGTAGATGCAATATTTATTTTTAAAAGTTGAATACGTTTACGCTGAACTGTCAGGCTGTACATTTGTTGACCTCATGGTTTATGGTTCATATCTTACCTATGTGGAACAAAAACGTCTCTGTTGGAATAAATCAAAAAGTGCTATGATTTCTTTACAGTTGCCTCGATATTGCTGGACAAAATGAGCCATGAGATTAATTTGACAAGTTTCTGGAGCCAATCCCAAACAAAAACATGATTGGTGCATTTCTATTTTGGACTTTCAAATTTTCTTTCTGTCTTTAAATTCTAAAATGTGAACGCAACAGCTCTAATCTGCAATATTAGTATTCTGTATAGTCTTTAGTACAAACAAAACCACCTCAGCTGCAGTCACTTGGCTCGGGGAATAGTCACGAGGAGAGTTTTTATAATTGACTCTGCAGCTGTTTCTGTCTTTGTCTTTTCTGTTGCCGCTTGTCTGTTTTCACTGGACAATTTACCAGAAACACTGCTCAGTTAACGCTTTTCTGTGGTTAGTGCTCAGTAGGAGATAACAAAGGAAAATTTAGAAGAAGAAGAAGAAAAATGTTTATTTATAGAGCGCTTTTCCACCTAATAGGCACCCAAAGCGTTAAATGTATAGACGTAACACTGAGAGTCCATACAACATGAATTTCCTTCTGGTAATTCACTTCTCACACAATCTCAATGTATTCACTTTACGAATTCCTGAAAAGTTTGGATGGATGATAGAAAAACAAAGATGTATTGACTCTTTAAAGTGTCAGCAACAACAAAGTCGACCAACGTGACAATATAAAACGACAGAATTTAGTTGGAATAAAGCTAAAGTCAACACTCCAAATTGTGTTAAAAAGCCAGAGAGAAACGATGCATTTTTAAGGAAGACTTAATACCGAGACAGCTGTCATTTTGTCTGAGGCGCACACGGAGCTCATTCCAGAGATTTGGCCCCGTAGAAGAAAAAGAAAATCGGTCTACCCTTGTTTTTCTCTTTGTTTCAACCTTCTGTCAGTGTTACTTGTGCTTCAAAACAACCCCAAAGTGTTCTTTTTCTTTCATCTCTGCGTTTATTAGCTTTAATCATCATGCACTTGTGTCTCCTTCCACAGTTTTGTATAATATGTATGTAATTAAGGTGTACCGAAACACAAAATATTATCAGAAATGTCCTTAGGGTAGACTAAAATACATTTTAATAACAGTAAAACTTCAAATGTTGCTTCTTCGTTTTGTCAATTCCAAGTAACTTCTGCAGCAGCTGTTTTTATTGTTTCAAAATGTTAAATTTCTCTTATTACCATCCACCGCACATCACGCATCACACATGGCAGTGCATTTGACAACTTTGCCAATGACGTATTTGTGTGTAGCTACATATATTTCAAGTACATGCCAATTATAACGTACTTTTCCACATTTTTATTTACTGCGCTAATTGCATTTTCTCTCATTATTGTTAGCGGGCAATATTGTTTGGAATCAAGCATTAAGTATTGCTGTTTAGAGGTCAAACGCTACCTTCCTTGGAAATGATCTTTAATTAAAAAATAACCACAGATGCGCGATTGTGTAAGTGGATGCCGGTAATGTGTCACTCTTAGAGCAACAACTCTATAAAGCAGACAGTGTTTTAGTTTTCTTTTATTAATAATGCATTTTACAGCAAACACACCTTTTGAACATCTTTCTAAGGTTTGAATGATGCAGTTAATAATAGGGGACCAGTCTTTAGACCTGTTATGAGTCAGTTTGGCAGGTGGGCTAAACACCACATCCACTGACTCACAACTGATGCATCAACCAAAGTGTTACAACAGAACAATGTGGATACACCTCTACTGTCACTGTGCATCATTAATACTACGGTTTAGTGGAAAATCTGCAAAAGAAAAGACTGAAAATATAAAATCTTTTGGACATTTGTTCTCTATCTTGCATTTACTCAATTACAGGTTTTCGTTGCTGAAAAGATACACTGAAAATATGCATTCTCTCCACAGATCTAACCTGTACATTGTTGCCTTCTTGTCTCTTTGGAAACAGATGTACTTTGGGACATTCCAGGCAAAGTGATAACGTATCCATGAAGACACTGCCGGATACTCCACTAGAAAAGTACAAAGCACATTTTAAATGAAGGTAAGATCATTTTCTCTAAAATGCTGGATGCATGAGGTCCTTAGATGGCCGCGCTTCCCAGATGAGAAGTCAGGGTTCTGACTTGTATTCATGTGCTTGGGCCTGGGAAAGTTTAATAAATCATCAATAATAAATCATGGAGTCTTTTAACAGCATTTAACAAAGCTAACAGTAACATTTGTTGCTGTTAGCCCCCTCAAAAGCTACACATTATTTGTTTTGGAAAACTTTACTTCAGCTAGCTAAAGCTTAGGAGACACTACATGATTTTTAACCTGATTTTCTCATGATATCAGAATCAGAAAGATTTTTATTGCCATAGTCGGAGAACAAACTTCACAAACTATGAACTTGCTTCAGCAGTAAGGTGCAACATATAACAATGAATAATAATAATAATAATAATAGAGAGGTAAAAGACTATGCTAATTTAAGATAAAATAAGGCTATGCAAAATAAAATGTGCAGAATAAAAATGAAATGCAATACAAATACACAGGACACGAGATCAGGAAAATAGTGCAAACTTGCAGTGCAAACACTGGAATAATATCATTTACATTATTAAAGTGACAGGTTTTATAAAGTATTCATGAGTCCAACAGCAGAGGGAAAGAAACTGTTCTTGTGGCGGGAGGTTCTGGTCCAGTTGGACCGTAGCCTCCTGCCCGAGGGGAGTGGCTCACATAGTCCATGTCCAGGGTGAGAAGGGTCAGCTGTGATCCGACCTGCTCGTCCTGAGTCCTGGAGACGTACAGGTCCTGGACAGATGGAAGGCTGCAGCCTATCACCTTCTCAGCAGAGGCACAGTGCTGAGAAGGTAGTCTGTGTTTGTCCCTGGCGGTGGCTCCTGTACCACACTGTGATGGAGGAGGTGAGGATGGACTCAGTGATGGTCGTGTAGTACTGCACTATGATTTGCAGTCGTGCCCAGTCACTCTCAGTCATCTCTAGTTGAAGCCAGTCACAGTTGTTTCAGTCTCGTAGTGTGGAGCTGTTACGACTGGAGTCACCTTCGAGTGTGCACCGCAGGAAGATGCGATTAGACTCCAGTCGAATTTTACAAACAGCAACACAGCTAAAACTTTCTATTTTCATCTTTTCAGAACGAGCAATGCACAAATAAGCACAACAACAAAGTGTATTGCTTCATATCCCTGACTATACATCAGATTGATAATATACAGACAGAGCACATGCAGTATTTTTACACTTAAACCGGAGCTGAAGCGATAATAAACCTCATCCTTCTCTTTCCTCCTCGTGCGGCTCACGTCTGTTTCATATAAATGATCCAAATGACACGGTTTCCTCTGATAAATCCACAGAAAAATTAACCAAGTTCTTCACCGGGGTCACCAGTTTGAATGTCCATTTGAGTAAAACCAGAGTGATTTCGCATCTCTGCTAGCGCACAAGTTTGAGCGTAAGGAGTCACATGACACTGTTTGACCAATGAAAAGTCAGGAAACATGACATAAAGCATTAATAAATTGCGCTCTATAGTTGTCGTAGATTATAACATTGTTTTTGTGGATTCTTGATTGTGTTTTGTACGGTGAAAGTGTATTTAGTTCAGTCAGAGTTGTGTAATTGTAGTGTCATATAGTCAAAGAGCTCAAATTATGAACATAAACTGACAAAACAGCACATATCCATCAGTCTCAGTGACGTCAGGTGTGGACGTCACTGAGAATCACACGGACTCAGCATTAATACTCCATAAAATGTGTGAACCGACATGTCAGCATTTACAAAAAACCTATAAATCATCCCTGCGTTGTGCTTTGTTAGTAATTCAAATTGTACTGAATGTCCTTGTTCCAATACTCCCCATATGTCTCTGCATTTTTTCCCCCGAACTTCTAAGCATTTTTTTAATCTTTTGCATAAGCCAGTGCTCTTATGATGGCTTCCCAAAGAAAATATAGCCTGTGTGTCATAACGCGCTATTTAAAAACGAATAAGTCTGTCTCAGCCCCTCACCTACACAATGACTAGAGACAGCTTTAGCTTCACGGCGGACGGGGAAGTGCTTGTGTAAGGCTAAAACCTGCAGATATCATCTCCCTGTTCCTGAACTCTGCAGTAAGTATACGTTTAATACTGAGGTGAGGGAGAGTTTGCTTTAAAACGTCACTGACTGATTCTTCTGCTTCATTGCTGCACATTAAAGAATCAGCTGAGCGACGTGAGTAATGACTGATGTAGTGTGTAGATAAAGCGAAAGTAGGTGCTCAGGACTCCATTAGTGCGGGGAAAATATCTTCACTTCATAAAGGGAATGTGCTTTCAAGAGACTGAAAGAGAGAGATGTAGAAATTACTTGGATACATATTGCTCAAAAAGTACAATGAAAAAAGCAGTGTTGAAAAATGAAGAGTGAATGGAATTATAAGAAAAGTACAATGTATGCAGATTTGTACACGTGCAAGTATAATATAAACAAGTTAATATGACACATACAATGTACAAAAGGGCTTGAAATGCAGTGCAAAGATGAAAATGGTATATGGTTATTATAAGAGATGAACTGTATTTTCGGTGTTGTAAATAGTATTATGTATTATGTTCTGGGTATATATTTGGACCAGGTTTATTAATCTTTTATTAGTATCCTTAACCTAGATTTATTACTATCTTCTATATTAGTGAGTAGAGTATTACTGAGATCATTCCAGAGTTTTACACGCTTTTTTGCTTTTAGTTCTTACTTTACTCAATTTAAACCGAAGTAAACCTCTGAGGTTGTATACACCGTTTCTTAATTTAAAGATTGAATGCCTACAGGAAGGTCCTTGCTCACAAAACAATACAAAATTCCCAACATTCTTAACTTAACTACATTTTTAACGTGTTTGATCTTATAAACGTTCATTTCCCTAGATTTCAAAAACATTGATAGACAAGCACAAATGATGAGTAGTTTATGCAGACATTTCTTTTTTAATAAAGGTTTTGTTATAAAGCATACCTATAATCACTCCCAAAAACCTTGACCTTTTTTTTCAATTTCAATCCCATTCCTGTTCTAATATAATTTCACATTAGAGTTTGCTTTATTGGACCCAAAAATCATACACTTTGTTTTGTTTTTTATTAAAAGAAAGATGCTGTTTTAGAGGCAGCTTGTGAAGTAAACTTAAAAGGTGCATATAACTGTAACTTTGCTCTTTGTATTGTTTTAATAGTACTTTTGTGTAAACACCAGTATGTAAGGAATAAGGACGCGCTTGAATACACTTCTTTACACCTCTGAGAAAAATGAAGGTAAATTATGTCTGGTACAGTGTTTTATCCACATTCTATTTACCGAACACATTTCAGCAGTTGGATGTACAGTATATTTTTGAACTCCCCTAATTATCCTCTAAGTGAATACATTAACATTTCATAATTTCGTAGGCAGCAAGTGGAAGTTGGCAAATGAGAGCGCTGGAGGTTACATAAGTATCCCTCTTAAACCAGGAGAGCTCTTGAACGCATGGAGAGAATGATCCTTCACAGTGACTTTTCTGCAAACAGTAGGCAAATGTGTCCAAATGATCATCGCTCTGCAGGGCTCCCATGCCACTGCCAAGTCTAGACTGATTTTGAGGGCAATCAAATACATTCACTATTTGATAAGCTATTCCCTTTCTACTACCATTCATCAATATCAGATGCATTTAATGAGTGTCTAGACTTGGCAGTTGGACCATGTAGAGCCCCGGCATTTTTACGTTTTGAGTGAGTAAATTTTGAAGCGTTTAAAGCGGTTATATCTTTTAAAATTCATTCCTTGCTCTCACACCCTTTGGTACATCCCTACTTTTCAATTGCTTCGATTTTTTTGGCCACTAGCACAGCTTTAGAACAGCTTTTTTAGACACAACACTGAAGCGGGGGTATTATCCCTGCACAGCCAATCAGCTCTCATCCCAAAGAGTCATATATATTAGTCCTATTTAATTTACTTTTTAAAATATTGGTTTGGATAATTTGGATAACAGCATCTTTTGCCAACAAACTGCAACACACAACAAACTATTTATCAAATCAAATCAAATCAATGTATTTTTATAATGCCCAAAATCACAACAACAGTTGCCTCGATGGGCCACAGGTAAAAGCAGTTCAGATAACTGTCCCAGAATGCCCCTGTCCTTTGACCCTCCTTCGCGGCGAGGAAAAACTACAAAAAACCCCATGGGAAAAAGTAGAAACCTCGGGGAGAACCACAGTGAAGGAGAGATCCTACTCCCACGGACGGACAGGCTGCAGATGAACTAGGACTGACATCCACTTGGACTGTGGAGCCAGAACCACTCAAGAGGGAGGTGGCTTTAAAGAGTTCCTCCAGGCGGACGAGGAGCAGTCCACCAGTGTAGAGAGATCCTCCAGCAGGAGATGAGGAACAGTTCATCTAAAGTAGATGGAGTTCGTCCAGGCAGACGAGGTGTGGCTAATCCAGCTGTCCAGGCGGGTGGCGCATAGATCGTCCAGTGTAGAGATCGATCCTCCAGACAGATGGGGGTGGGGGGGTCGTCACTGGAGCAGCCGCCGCAGTGCCTGAAACAGTCTCCACTCCCCGGGGGAAGTGGAGAGAAAGAGAAACATGTGAACAGCAATGAACAGACTACAGTTGAAGTAATATTAAATATTGTTAAAAGGTAAAGTAGGAAGAACCAGAGGACAGTGTTCAAGCTGCCATACTTCCCCCAGCAGAATTGCTCCAAGGGCAGCGTAGCTAAAACTGTAGGTTTTTATTTCTGTTCCTAACTGGCCTGACCATAAGCTATTTCAAAGAGGAAAATTTTGAGCCTGGTCTTAAATGTAGAGACTGTGTCGGCCTCTTTTACATGAACAGGGAGCTGGTTCCATAACATAGGAGCTTGGTAGCTAAATGCTCGACCTCCTACTGTGCTTTTAGAGACTCTGGGGACTAACAATAGTCCAGCATTTTGAGAACGAAGAGCTCTGTTTGGATGGTACGCTACTATTGCATCTTTGAGGTAGAATAGGGCCATATTGTTTAAAGCTTTATAAGTCAGGAGGAGGATTTTAAATTTGATTCTAAACTCAACAGGAAGCCAGTGAAGAGACTCTAACACTGGTGAAATATGATCTCTTTTTCTAGTACCTGTTAATAATCTTGCTGCTGCATTTTGAACCAGTTGAAAGCTTCTTATAGAGCTTTTAGGACACGCTGTAAGCAGAGCGTTACAATAGTCTAATCTGGATGTGACAAATGCATGGATGAGTTTTTCGGCATCATCTCTGGGCAGGATTTTTCTAATTTTGGCTATGTTACGCAAATGAAAGTAGGCTGTTTTACAGGCTTGATTTATATGTGCTTTGAACGAGAGATCTTGGTCAAATAGGACCCCAAGGTTTCTTACAGTAGAGCTAGGGGCTACAGTGATATTGTCCAGAGAAACTATCTGGTCAGATAAAGAGTCTCGCAGGTGCTTAGGGCCCAGCAGAATGACCTCGGTTTTTTCAGGGTTAAGGAGCAGATAATTAAGAGTCATCCAAGTTTTTATGTCTTTCACGCAGGCACTAAGTCTGTCTGCTTGATGGGTCTGATCAGGTTTCATTGATAAATAAAGCTGAGTGTCATCTGCATAGCAGTGGAAGTTAATGCCATGCTTTCTGATGATCATACCTAAGGGCAGCATATAAAGTGTGAACAGAACTGGACCGAGTACTGAACCCTGCGGCACACCGTAGGTTACTTTAGAACATGGGGAAGATCTCTGGTTTACATTAACAAACTGGTACCTATCAGATAGATAGGATTTAAACCAGCTTAGGGCGGTTCCACTGACAACTACATCACATTCTAACCTCTGCAGTAGAATGTTGTGGTCGATGGTATCAAACGCTGCGCTGAGGTCCAACAGAACCAGGATTGAGACCTGTCCATCATCAGCAGCTAATAACCGATCATTTGTGACTTTAACTAGTGCAGTTTCAGTGCTGTGTTTATATGACCTCTGATATTTTTTTGCACAATGTACTCTTTGACAGCTGGCTTCTGAAATGAAGAAAGTCGAATTTTGTGATTATTCATTCATTCATTCATTTTCTACCGCTTATTCCCGTTAGGGGTCGCGGGTGACTGGAGCCTATCCCAGTGACTTTGGGCCTTAGGCGGGGTACACCCTGGACAGTGGCCAACTTGGCAGGGCTGACACAGAGACACAGAGACATGGACAAACAACCATTCACTCTCACATTCATTCACTAGGGACAATTTAGAGTTGTCAATTAACCTACACAGTCATGTCTTTGGACGGTGGGAGGAAGCCGGAGAACCCGGAGAGAACCCACGGTAACACGGGGAGGACATGCAGACTCCACCCAGAGAGATCTTGTGATGTTAGGGTGGTTCAGAATTCGAAACCACGATGTTGGGGTGGTCCGGGATTCGAACCCACGATCTCCTTATTGAGAGGCAGAAGCTCTAACCGCTCTGCCACCGTAAAAAAAAAAAAAGAACAGAAGCTGAGAGGAGGGGTCATAAAAATACATTGCTGTCGACATTTTGGGATCCTTGGACAAGACTCTTCACATGGGCCCCCCATTTTCACTGCCAATATGTTATAATAATATTACTCAGATTTTTAGACTTAATTCTTAACTAGAAACTTATAGGGAAATTCATTTACTTGCTGTGGCTATTTCTATAACTCAACTGTAACCAAATAGATAAGAATTATATGTAAATAAAATAAACTCAACACCATTGGAGTTTAACCCTAAAGATAAAGTCAGCTTAAAGAGACCAAATAAACATAAGGCAGAGTTGTTTTCATGATTAAGAGGCAAGATGTTCCATTCACGTTCCTTTTATTTTTATTTTGCATGTTTAAATGGTTCAAGTTAGTTCAATCTGTTGTTGTGTTTCACATTTAGCTTTCAAGTTCGGTTCAATTTATTTTGTAGTTCAGTTAGTTTTATGGTTTCTGTCCAAGAAAACAAACACAGAAGAGGTGTTCGGGGTGACGCACGCTTCCCCAACGAGCCATTACTCCACACAACACGGAGGACTCCAACTACTACTGATGTTAACTCGAAAAGACCACTTAACTGCTACTTCCACTGCCCGGTCTATTTTAACAAGTTGTTGGAATGTGCCTGAGCAGCCCTTTTTGAATCAGTTCCGATTCTAACTGCTCCAATAAAAAGCCGCAGTTGTTTTTATGAGAATGCCCCCCTTCTAATATTGCTGCGCGCATCTCTCTTCACACCGAGGTGGCTATCAATTAGGTGAACCAAGCATGTAATTGATTTCCAGCCTGTTACCTTTACCTTTCGTTTTTTTCCGTGGCACTTCTGTCTTTTTCCCTGCTGCCTTGTGTCAACACTTCCACACGTACATGCTCTCGAGAACAATCGCGCCGATAAATATGAGTTATGCAATCCATTTAGGCGCAATGGAGTCACCGCTCATAGTAATTTCATTAACTTTAACTGCGCAAGATGTAAGACGGACAGCTGGCTATTACCAAGTCACTCTTCCTGCAATTACCAAAGAGTCAAGACATGTGAACAAATCATGTTTTTGTCTGCTTTAAATGGCGCTATGATCCACAGCGTTCCGCGCAACTATTATTCCCGTCACGTACGCTAGAAAAAGGTTGTACGCCCTTTCATGCTCCAGGGCGATTTGAATAATTCACTCAGATGTGCGGCTGCGATTGGACCGGCGACCCCAGTGTGCGCGGCCCAGCTGATGGTATGCACTCGGGAGATAAGCAGCGCGAATCACAGACAAGAGATACCTTTAGGGAGGGCTTTGAGGAGGGGGGCAGGAGAAGGGCCAAGTTGGGGTCAACCGCGGGGGGTCTGGCGTTGACGAGCGGCGTCCCGGAAGATTCGATGAGTTGGTACAAGATAACCACGTCGAGAGGAGGAGTTTTGACAGAATGTGATAATAGAGGGTTTGGGGAAGTTTTACGGAGGTCGTGTCAGATTCGACAGGTTGAGAAAGAATGAGGCCAATTCGAAAGGGTGCCATAATAAATCAGTGGGAGGAATGGAGAGAACAAATCAGAGAAATAGTCAGTATTCAAATGGATCCCAGGCTACTGATTACCCGCTGCACTCAATAAATCAAAATATAGAATTGTTTCATTTCAGATTTAATTCACGTTTGTTGATTCATGGTTTCCACCGTAAGATAAATACTGAAAGGTTATCATTTATACAGCACTTTTTTGATGTGATTTGTGTGTGGATGGAGCGTATTGAAAGCTACTATGAGGTTGAGGCAGGGAAAGTGAAAGTAAGTTACTATTATTAATACCATTAAGACAAAACCATATACTACGACTACACTTTACAAAGATGTTTTGAGAAATGGCACAGATTTTTTGCAGAATCACCATCACTTCTTTAAATCTGAGGTAAAAGTTGCACATTTTGTTCTGAATGTTAGGAGTATATTCAGAGGAGATGTCTTCCACATTTGAGAGACTTGGCCAGGACTCCCCCTGAAAAAGAGATTCTATAATCTCAGTGGGAGTTTCCTGGTTAAAATAAAGGTCAATGGGCTCCAAATCAATGGCTGTGTTTGGACCAATCCAAGTTTGAAATGTTTTTTGGAGGCCTTTTATTGTCCCATAATAGACCCTTCTGCTTTTGAACAGAATGTAGGAGGAACTGAACGGACAGGCAACCCTTTCTGTTGCAAACACAAATACATTTTGCTCTAACTTCCCCAAGCATTTTATGTTCAATTTACAGTACTATAGTTTTTCTTCTTTTAAGGGTTTTTTGGTTGGATTTATTAGACAGCACATTTTAAGCATGAAAAGGGGGAAAGTGAAGCAACCCGAGTAAACTGGGACCACCAGGCAGCACACATTTTTACTTTTTCTAAAGAACACAAAAGTTTGCTTGTTTACCAGACAGTTTTGCCTGTTCACTCGCAGCCTTCTGCACGTGCTGCTGTGACACTTTGCTGATTTTCAGAGGTTTTGGTGCTTTCTTTCTACGGGTAAAGACAAGATGACAACGCCAAATTCTTCAGGACAATATTCCAGGTGTGGGAGAGTAAAAAGGCCCCTTCAATCCGAGTTTTTAGTCTCGTGGACACACATCTGTATTTCTATTGCCTCCTTTATCCAACGACAGTGTTTGTTGTTCTTCCTCCCAATAATACTGTATTTGTCATCCCAGTTCATAATGTTCTCTTTTATTACAGTGATCTGGCAAATTCGTTCCTTTTCTGCTTTGTTGTTTGAAAAATGAACCTTAGATTATCAGAAGACCAAATGAATGTCATTGAAGTAAAATGTTGACTCAATCCAAATGCCAAAATATTTAGTTGTACTTTAGTCACCACCATGGTCACCCAAAGAAAATCTTGACTTAGTTGATTACTTTCTTCAGGATTTAAAGTACTTAGAAAGCCAAATTCCTCAGCCAAATTGCGCAACAAAAAGTGGAATCATTTTTCTTCCTTTTCTGCTTTCTCATGAGACTCTATCAGGAAATCTTACACCCCAGCTCCCAATTGTTGCAAGAGTAATTCCAGTCCAACACGATTTCTTTGCCTGAATACAGCCGAATAACACCTTAACAAGATCTGCTTTTGCCGATAACTCTGATAGGTGTGCATTTCCAGTTGAAGATGCCCCTCTAATGGCAGGACATCATATTCCTCCTGTGTGTCCAAGTGAGATAAAACTCCTTATCGGTGGAGGTAAGCGTCTCTCGAATGTCACTCATAGCGCCAACGGTGCGCTGTAGCAAGGAAATATATACGCCACGCCAAGGAGAGGAGAATGTCCCTCCTTCCATCGCTTTTTAAAATATTCTGAATGGGCTACTCCTGACGATAAAAAGGTAATTTCAGTTCGCATGTCCAATAATTTGTTTTTGCTCCCTCTGGCTTTCCATTCTAAAGCCAAAATGTATTCACCACTTCAAGGTTACAGCCGGACCGCCTTTTCTTCTTATATTCTTGGCCAAGCAGAGCACGTCTTCCTGTCACTAAAAGCCTGCCACTTTTTCAACTCAAAAGTTCCGCCTCTATGTCTGGCCAAGGACTCACCCAGAATGTGGAAATCTCGAAGTGTATTTTGTCACACGCAAGCAGGGCACGAAAAGCAAACTTGGAAGTTAGCCCTACGGAAGATGAAATGCTTTTCGGTGTCACAGATCATCCACTGATCGCTCTCCGTCGGCAGAACCCGAGGTGACACACGCACGGACGCACACAGGTTTAAAAGAAAGAAGGAGAAACAGGGCAGAGGACATCAAGGCCGGAGCTGTGAGTCTTATGTAATGGTCTTCTTGACATTTCAACTCTGAATTCGCAGCTGTGTTTGAGAGAAGAAGCTTGGGTTGTTTGATCGTTCTGAAAAGGGATGAACATGCTAATTAAAAATGTATGGCTTGAGCTGAAAAAGAACTCGGCGCTGAAGTTACCTTGAAGTCCAGAAAAACATGGAATTCTGAGGATGAAATGTCTCTTTCCCTTTGTGGGAATCGATAGTCAAGTGTCTTTGATTGTGGGCATGTTTCTTTTTATTTGCTCTTGTGGCCATTCTCAGCATTTTCACGTCAATCAGCCATAAAATTCTAATCACTTGGAAGTACTTTGTTGTCCTGAACTTTCACTCACTTTGGCAGTACATTTAGAGACATTCATGGGGAATTGCACGTTGAGTTGTCTATTTCTTTACTTGTAAAACTTTTGTTACAAACTAATCTTAGCACGATTCCCCTTCAAAGCTACAGTCTACGAACTACAAACAAACTTTGAGAGTTAAATATTTCACACTACGAGCAAGAAATCCATCATTATGTGGTAACATAGAAAAACAATAGTCTTTAAATAAAATAATTAAAAAGTGAATCAGTTAAGCTGTTTTTATCTTGTTTTGACTTCCTTAAATTAAGATTTGCCAATAGAACAAGTAAGTTTTGTTCTTATTTCAAGTGAAATAGCATTTTCCCCCTGATTTCAAGTTAGAAAATGCTTGTCTTTTTATAATAATAAGTTAAAGGACAAATATTATGCATTATTTGTATTGTTATTGGCCTTTAAACATTCTCTTGAATATCTTTACTTTGACATTTCATGTTTTAGAACTAGACATAAAATGTTTTTACAAAGAGTAATATAACTTTATCTCTGCTTTGGGTGTTGCCATATTAACTTACCTGTGGCTCCATCTACTGGCTGCAGAGGTAATTACACACAGAGTATATACACAACGGTTTGATATACTGTTGTCATGCTTAGCTATCATGCGGTTACAGTGATCGTGTTTAGACGGCAGAAATGCTCAGAACGAGTCTGGAGATGATTTAAAACAGCAGAAGATTCTCTGATAAGTGATGTATGAAATCGGGAAAAACGTTGTTGATCGAGGGAGTGTTTTTTATGGTCGGAGGGGTGAGGATTTTCTTACCAGCATTCCTCAAACTTGCGTGAATACAGCTAAATGCAAGTCCAGGTATGTATTTCGTGACAGAACACTGTTAGAACAAAGATGAAAAAAGCCCCTAACATAATATATTTCTTTTCAATGAGATATTTTATGCCTGTTCCGTCCATATTTTAAAACAGTCAAAATGTGCTCAAAACAAGATAGATACTCCTTATTTCAAGCACCTTTTAACTTGTTATCTTATTTCAGATGGTAATTTGTTTTGATTTCAATCTGTGCCTGTGCAGGAGAGTGGCTCTGGCATTACTTTCATATCGCATGTTCAAATAAATAAATGATATCATGTTTTTGACAATTATGTAATTATGAACAGAACAGTAAACATTGCCCTGTAGCTGTTGTTCCATTTCACATGTCTAATGGCCCACGCTCGCTGAGTTTGCTGCGACACCTATTATTACCAATGCTGTGTGTCGCTTGTTGCTGCGTTTAGCATTACTGCGCATCACTGGCTCAGCTTTTGTGGGCAGTGGGAACAAGGAAAGCAAATGGGAAACGTTAAATTGAAAAAGTAGTTTATTTGGATTCTAGGAAGTTCTGAAGTATAGGTGTTTGCAGAGGGCGCTGTTATCAACTTTACACATTTCTCACTTTTACATTTAAATATGCATTGTATTTAAATATGTTTGGGTAATATTTACTCTCCTGCGGAAACCGTTTTCTCCAGATTTGCTCTTTTACATACTTTTTATTTTCTTACACGCGCAAACACCCGCTTAGGCATTTTAGCACAAATGAAAAAAAAAAAAAAAAATCCAAAGCAATCATGAACTGCAGCTCTCCACAGGCAACGGAATGTGTCATAGAATGTGTCATAGATTAGAACTATAGCAGACAAAAATATAGTCTTTAAGGCAAAAACAGCAATAGGACAAAAACTTCAAGGTATAAATTTGAAACTTCCGCAGTTCACTCACATACTGTATATGTAAGGACAAAATGTGTTACATTTTTCATCATGTATAAGGCATTTTATGTGTAAAAATTGCACATATTTGGGACAGGTACATCGAGAAACTGGACTGAGCCAGGTCTAAATTTCTTCCATCATTTGGGTCATAAATTGGAGACAAAAAAATATACGAAAAGGATCTTACTCAGTATACGAGAGAACTAGATCTGACTGAAAATTGGCATAAAAATTCTAATTTTGCCTTTTCGGGATTTTACACAACTTCCTTCTGTAAAATCCATCAAAATCCTATCTCTTTATGTCACTGAAAAAAAGCATTTGGGGAAAATGACCTTTGAAGTGGCTATGTCTGATATAAAGCTATGGATGTGTGGATTAAATGGTGAAAAAAGAAAGAATGCAGGTGGAGATTGGACAATTTTGTTGTTTCCATGCAAAAGTGTATATTTTAAGACCACACACTGACAGTGTTTTAGTGTCCCTTTCTTTTCTTACTTTCTTAAAACCCTGTAATGATCACTGCATAATTTGAAAGCATACACTCCACGACACTCCAAACCCTATTCATCTGCTTTAAACTCAGAAACATGTTACAATTCAACCTGTTCTTGTGGAAACTGCTACTAAAACACATTACAAAGCCTTTATCTCAGCGTCGAACCTACATTTAAGTCACAAGTGTCAGACTTGTTTACAGCTGGCCGAGTCACTTATCTAAATTGCGGTCACATTGTGGTTTCCCGAGCTTGCGGAGAGACTGACGCGACAGAATGTGATTTGTGCGGACAGGTGAAGCCCACACGGGGAGCAGGGGCGCACCTCTGGAGACGCGCGCAGGCAGGAGCAGGTTTGAAACGGTATGTGTGAACTGTCACTTCTGATCATCTCTGTGCGTCGCCACGAGAGCGACGACGAGGCCTGAGTGAGAGCTGTCCGTGTGAGAGCTAATCAAAGGGGTGTCGGAAGAGTCGTTTAAACTGGTGCTGTATGGAGAGAGCGCTTTTTTTTTGTTTTTTTCTAGCAGAATTCTAGCATGATGTTATACAGTATGTAAGAATGTCCCATATAAAACATTTTTTGGAGGAAGGAGATGCATAAAAATAAATACATACATTTGTTTTTATGTTTTAAGTCAGGCATGTCCACTTAGGCTTCCTGGTGAACTGTTCCACATTGTCCTGATAAGTACTATTTACAGCACATTTCAGGTTTTCTACAATTCCAACCTAAATAACTAAACTTTTGGTGCAATACAGACCTGATATTAAGGCAATGAGACTGAATGTAGATGTGGTGGCGCTTAAAACATCAGATAAATGCAGCTTTTTTTAATGTTTCGCGATTGATTTGTGGCCCTCCGCTTGGTGTATATTTCAATATGTGGCCCTCGATGGAAAAAGTTTGGACACCCCTGTTTTAAGTTGTTCAAAGGTCCGTGTAAAAATCTGCGTCAAGTTTTGTGACCAGGTCGAAGAACCGTTAAAGCAGGGAAGTTATAAAGGTAATTAATTGCAACTGGCCTGAAATTTTGCTTTTGAAGTACATCTTTGTCAGTAATTTTAGTAATATGTTATAAAAACAAATCATATTTCACATTAACGAGGCTCAAGTGGCGAATATAATAGATTGTGTGGATTGTACCCGAAATCTGTAAAATCTGATTCACTTTCCACCATCCAATATCATAAACGATCCCTGGAGATGTCTGTGAGAAATGCTTGATCATAAAACCCTGTACCGATGACGTTTACTCATATTGACGATCAAAATGATGGGTAACACATAACTATATTTATTCCTGCCTTTCTGAAAGCGCGTAAGACAGGTTTTCTTGTATTATTACCTGTTGTAAATATAGATTATAGTTCCACACCAATCAGATTATTATTTGTAGAGAAAATCTGAAGACGTAAACCCATTCATTTCAGCCAAAGATTATGTATAATTTTAACAAAATAAACTACTTTTCACCCTAAACATTAATTCAACAAAATAAAGGTGTTTGCATATGTTTTATTTGTCAAAAAAATAAAGAAAACATGGGTGATATTACAACAGTTTTGGCCCAGTGTGCAGTTTGGTACAGTTAGGTCATTTCCTATAGTGTGATGTCATCATTTACAAGCAGGAAGTAAAATTAAAAACCTAAAAAAAAAGCTAACGGGATAACATTTGTAAAGATTTGGATTTGAAGATTTTGGATTTGAAATATTTATTTTAACTGCATTTTAGTTAAGTGAGTAGTCAAACCTCAACTTATTTCATTAAACAAGCAAATAGTAACTATTTATAACTAATACTCAAACCCTAATTCCAAACCCTAACTTTGATTAAGTAGTTGCTAAGTCTAATAAACAATATGGTAGTCATGAATTAAGTCTTTTGTTCATACTTTAAGGCAAATTAAGGTGTACTTATTATAAAGCTGTTGCACATGACAAAGGATAAGTCACTCATGTCAATGTAATAAACAACCGGAAGTCATTAACTTTAGTTTGTGTCAACATGGAGAGGCATTCAATGATGCAAAACTGTTTTTAAAAGGCATTTGTGGTCGTTTTCTCCTTAAACAACTCTCTCTTGCTTAATTAACAGAATAATAATTAAGAGGATCGCCAATACACAATCTTAAAGAGATATAACCATAGTACATGTAAGTCTAACCCACGATGCATCAGCTGTGGTGACTCTCACTCCGCAGACAAAAAACTATCAAAGAGACAAAAAATTTGCCAACTGCAGTTAGTGCCACTGTGCAAACTTTAGAGGCTGTCCCGTTCGTCAACACTAATGCTTGAAAAACGCGCATCACCTTTAACTTAATATGGCAATTTTCAGTACAAATGTTCCAGGTCTTCTCAGTAACGTTGAGGAAACATCTGCCTTCTTGATGACTAATCCACATGTAGATATATTATTTCTGTCAGAAAATCTACCAGACTGTGCTATATCTATCCCAGGCTTCAATTTTTTGTATGAAACTATCTGGTTTCTGTTGAAACTTGGCAGTACTTAATTTGTACTGCATACTGGCCTCCAAACAGTACAGCTAACCTACCTGTTCATCTCTTCGTGCCTGTATCACTACGACTTTGCCTTTAACACCATTCCTGTTTTTGGGGGGATTTTAATGCACACCACGTCTCATTCTGCACTCAAACAAATACAGCCGGGAAACTAATTCATGAATTCCTCACCATTCATGACCAATTAACTGATATTCCCACACGCATAACTCCTACCTCTCAATCTTGCCTAGACCTTGTCCTTACAAACAGCCCAGACAGAATAGTTCTAGATGTTTTTTTACCCCCCTTGTTGACATCTGATCATTCCATGGTCTCTATCTTAAAGCATGTGCTCAATACTGTGTCAGAACCCAGTTATCCCAACTCACAACTGTTCATACAAAACTGGCAGGGGTTAAAAGACTTCCTGATTAACATTGACTGGCATGTCTTGCTGAACTCAAACAATACTGAAGTTAATTGGAAAGCGTTCTTAAAGATCATTCATGGAGATATAAATATGTTTGGACGGAAACAGCTGGTAAAACATACTCCAGTATCCAACAACACGCTGGAAAAAGATGTTTATTTACGGCTGAAAACATTAAAATCATATTACTGACCAGTCACAAATGCCTACAGAACCATGAGACAAACAAATCAATCTTAAAGTAGTTCTACAACAAACAATGCTGTGGTCAGAGGTGACTGTGAGGTGACGTACTGCTTTTGGACACTCTGTTCTTTCTGTCCGGGGCTGCTACATCTGGAACAGCACTCCCCTCACCATTTACCCATTACCCCCACATATTACACTTTTAAAAATCAACTCAAGCTTAGGCTCAAATCCAATCAAAGTTGTACTCACTAAGGAATATAGCTTGAGGGCCTGATGAACTTCGTGTCTTGTCTCATGTGCTGCATGAACCTGCCCATGCGCATGTCATAGTCTGATGTATATGCCAAACGACTTTCCAACTTCTTAAATTTCATTGCAAATTCCCCAACAACTGCAAAGGCTCTTCACTCATTTTTTTTAGGTTATAAAGTAAAATCTCTTTCCTCATTGCAGACATATCGTATACACAGCTCTTAAGCCTCAGAATCAACCCCAGGACATTGTCTGTCTGCATGTAATTATAGAGCTTTTTATTCTCCCTGAAGCAGGAAGTGCACTGTTAGCATGCTAGGAGTTGTTAGCTTTATCGTGAGGGTAAAACTCTGCTCTGGCCTCTGAAAGTTGTGAAAAGCGCTTATTAACTTGCCGCAGAGAATAATCAGGATGCTACGAATCCATTAGATAAGTGAACGATATATATTTACAAAATGTTTTAAGACAGTAAAAATTAAGTACAGCACCTTTAAATAGTGTAGTGTAAGTAACGTTTTCTTGGAAGTGTTAGAACATTGACATAGGTTTTGGTGAAGGAGCTGAGGTGGCTTACGATTCAGCTGCTGCGGTGGAGGATACTTGAGGCACATATTGAGCGGAAACAGCTGGAAAAAGGAGGGGAGCGATGGCACTTCAGCAACAATAGCATGAAAGGAGATGGTGAGAGGTAAAGGTGACGGGGTCGGGTGCTGTTGCATTGTCACAGTTAAGTCGAGAGGTTTTTTTCACGGTAAGCCCTTCTTTTTTAACCTACCTGTCAAAATAATCAATACCTCGATACTAAACGATGTTGCAAAGAGTAGTGAAAAAAGATTCTCAGCTAGAGGACTAAGTTGAACCTTTTTTATATTGATCTATTTATCAGTTTATCCTATCTCTTTCTATCCTTTCCCGCTCTGTCTTTTCATTTACGCGTATCTGTCTTGCCCTTTTCTACTTCTCATTAATTCATTTATTCATTCAGAAAAAAACAGAAAAGCAGAAAGAGTATCCCATGTTGACAATTTAAGTTATCTTTTTATTTGGCTCCGAAACAAACTGAAAGGCTTTTTTTTTTTTAAATCATAGGAGGGGGGGTTTCTAGAGCCATGACCATGTTTAAGGTGAGGAAAAACATGGTACCAGGAAACATTCAGAAATTGTTTTGTGACAGGCAGGCAAGCTATTACCTGAGAATTGCCTTTCAAAAAACAGTATTCCTGCACAGCAAAAAGGGGAATGGGCCTGTCAAATAGTGAAGTCGACTTGTGTGACAGGTTAGTTGAGAATTTTAAAAAAGAGTGCTAATCTGTATGAATTCAAAAACAGCTTTAAAGAACTTGTTTTCCACAGGTTTAGTGAAGAATGAGCTGCCTCAATCTTCATTATATAAACTGAAAAGGTGTTTTGTAGATTGAGCCGCTTCAAATGTGACAAAAGTACATTCTTTTTTTCTCTCTTCATGTGTGAATATGTGTACACAAAGTAATTTAAAGGGTCAACATATAATTCTGTTCATCAGAAATGGCCAAAATTACCTTAATGTTGAAACGTAACTGCATTGTATTGATAAATACATGATAATATTGAAAAAAAAAGGGTAGGAGCTACTTCTACCTACTCCTACGTATATACCAAAAGTGTTAGATATACAAAAAATTGAATCAATCAATCAGTACTTGAAAAATAACTGAAAATGCAGTGATTTTAATATCCAGATGGCAAAGGCAACTGCCCTTTTACGTGGAAAGTATCAACCCTTTTCTTCGCATTGAAATTGAATGAAATGAAGTTTTTGCAGCAGCACTAAGCTGTATTGAACAGAAGGCATTTTATCGACTGTAACACAGCTTATTTTTGCTCGCCATCTAACAATTGCCTAACCGCCAAAACCACAACCCGCCAAAGATTTATCTCCAGTGCGATTAGATTGAAAGAATGGTAACTACCTCCACTCCCCATGCTGCAGTCCACCTTTTATCAGCATATCTCTGGTCACTTGTGGCGTGGCTCAGAATGACAAAAATCCCAGTGGTGCAAAAATCACTCTATAACCAAATTCCCCCAATCCCACTGTGGACCGAAAAAGCTTCAATTATGGCAGAAAAAGTGGAAACCGAGAGCCACAGAACCAACTGTAGCCTTTTGTATGCTAACGTGCCGGCGTCTCTGGTGGGTTGCGGCTGGACACCTGGCCGAGAACAAGCTACGTTTGTAAATACAGTATTCTACTCAGTCCTCCTCCCTCCGAGTGTAGATCCTTTGGTTCAAGAGCTTTAATTGCTTCCTTTGGAGGTGACACTGGTCCGGAGTAATTCCCTTCGGCCAATTAAAGCGAAATCCATAAAACACACACATAAGACTGAGCACATTCATGGCATTGGGTAAATCATGAATTATTTAAGAGATGGAGCCCAGAACAAAGGTGCAGCTTTTTCAGATGATTAGGACTAAAGATTTTTAGGACAAAAATGAAGATAAATGCAAAAATGGAACACTAAAAACTGGTGGGTGAGTTGTTAGTTAATCTGGGTTCCTTCAGCATATTTTAAATGAGGTTATGTCCATGTCCAAATTGTATTAGTCGATGAGAGGGAAAAGATTTTAACTGCTGAGTTTGTACTGAAAGAAAGGATAAACTTTGTGCCAGTTTTGATTAATTTGTGAGTGCAGGGATTATAGTTAACTTCAGCTTTGAAAGAGGAATTGTCAAAACCCAACAAAAGCAAAAAGTAATGTCAATCAGGCAAAATCTAAAGACGCCAGTTTCACTTCATATATTTCACAAAGAAAATTTAGGCAGATTTAAAAGTCTGATATTCCTCTTTTGCAGACCTTTTTTCAGAGTAATCAGAGTAAATCAGACACCAGAGGCCAAAACTACAGTCTCTCAACTTCACAAAGAGTCCAGCCAATAGTTTGTGCTCCAAAGGGTTCAGGAACAGCTTCAGTTTGAAGTGAGGCTCATTTTAGTCAGACGTTTGAGGAAAAACAGTTCCGAGTGGCATGTATTTTTGAACTAGCTGAAAATCTAAATTAATTTGTGAATGAATTGTTTTGGGTTCCAATGCCACATTAATGCATTTTAGGGCTTCTTTTAAAGCATTGTTTAAATGATTCTGCATGTCTTTATGTGTTTTGTGATTTTAATGCAAGTTTTCCTGTTATGTAAAGCTTTGAATTTCCTTGTGTGCGAATTGTGCTCTACAAATAAACTTGCCTTGCCTAAATTTCTAATTCACTATTGACTTTTTTAACTTTTTTTTTTTTTTTCAAATCAAGAAACCAGATTTTACACACAAAAGTGAAAGTAAAAAAAAATATCAAGTGGTGGAAAAAAGTAGAAAGTTAAAATAATTTTAGGTAGCTGTACTATACTTGAGTATTTTTCCCAGTGGACACTTACCACTACATACTTGTCTACATTTGAGAGCAGGTATCGGTTCTTTCTACTCAACTATATTTATGAACTGGACTGAAAAGTAAAACACACTTTCCATATTGTTATTTTTAACACATTGATACCCTGCACAAAGGTTTTGAGTTCAAGACCCAGTTTTCACAAGAAAAAATACATCTGTTGACCAAAGACTAAAACAATAATGTTTTAAAAATCACAACAATTAACATTTTAACATTTCTCAAAGTCTTTACATTTACTCCCACACTGGGGGGATTGCTTGGTTCACTTCAAGTGAAGTTGTCCTGTTGGTACAGTTCACTTGGACAAGTGTTTCTACTTGTACTGCACCAGGGGTCACTTGTGCTTTGGTGTGGATGAAATGGAGTGAACTATAAGACTGAACGCCCCCTTTAAAGTACATTTTTAGGTAACACTTTATAATAACTACACTTATTCATACCTTAGTAAAGCATGAATAAAGATTAATTAATTGTGAACAGAGAATTTATGGTTATTAACTACTTAACTAATACTCTAACCCAAATTCCTAGCCCTAACCTTTATTAAGTTGTTATTAATCTTGAATCATGCTTAATAAACTATTTGTTCAGTATGAAATAAGTCTTTGTTCATGCTTTGTTAAGGCAAAATAAGGTGTAGTTATTATAAAGTGGTACCCATTTTTAATAGGTACTTCAAACCTTTTTTTAATGTGCTATTTATACTTTTAGATTAGTATTTATTTTTATCCTACTACATGTGTATTTTTACTTTTTTTTTAACTTAAAGTGCCTATGACAGGTTAGACTACTCATGTAACTAAAATACAGGTAAGATAAATATATTTAAAGTTTTGCTAAAAATAATCATAAATTTGATCATTTTTAGCAATTTTGTTTTGTAATATTACTTCCTGGTTGTAAATGATGACATCACACTCGGAAATAACTTTATACACTGGACCTAAACTCAGCTAATGTCAGATTTTTTTGTTGGACACATCAAAATATATGTGAACACCTTTCTTTTGTTGAGTTAATGTTTTAAGGGTAAAACAGGATGTTCATTTTGGGTAAATTATGCAGAACCTTTGGATGGAATGAGTCTCCCTAGTGTGATGTCATAGTTTTTTACTTCCTGTAATTTTAAACAGATTTTTCAACTTTTCTCCACAAACCATTACTTGATTTCTGTAAAGCATTTTTTTTTAATGTACAATACATATTAATACACTAAAATCTAATCAAAATTAGAAAATCATTAAACCTGTCCAAGTTTAAGGTACCACTTTAAATTGCAGTTTCTTAGCAAACAGTTTGAATGGTGTTAATAAGGACTACTTATTGTTAATTACCACAATTACCAGCATTTGTAAATGGCTTATAAGAAGTTATAAATGTTAGTAACCCTTTAACCAAAAACGTGTGTTAATAAACCATGCACAAAATGTTTGTAAGAACATTAATAAGCTGCTTATTAAACTGTAAAATAAACTGTAAAATAACCAAGTCATAAATGACAGTAAATGCCTAGTGACTAGTGCTTATTAATGTATTATAAATAATCTACTAAGGAGCCCTTTGTGCTACCAAGTTTAAGTAACAAAATGGAGTTCTTCTTCCACCCCTGGTCACTGAATGAATTGATTATAATTGGCAAACCAAATGGCCTTCAGTTTTTCAACCTAATGTTGTTGGTTTGCAAGAACAATCAAAGCTGCAAATGTACAGTCGTTAAATGAAAGTATACGATTTTGGTTTGCTTTCTGCATTTAAAAATGTCGTAATTAACATTAAACGGAACCCTGATTGGCACCATACATCTGCTTCACAAGTTTTGTTCATTAACTTTTCAGCCCAAATTACCTAAATTGCCTCTTCGGATACATCTGCTGAAGCAATTAAAAAAGCTTCCTTTTTATGAAAACAACTTTTGACACTTGATTTAAAGCTTTCCACAAATCTCCCACTTAAAGATGATATCAATCTTTGTTCCTTCTATTATAAAGACTTTAGAGACACAAACCACAACAGTTCAGTACAGGCCCTCGGTGGAATCTGGTAATCTGCAGTTTCACACTTTAACACACACTTACCATGCAGTGATCAGGCTCCTTGGAGACCCCTCTGCCCCTCCAAGAAGACACAAAGTACGCGCAGATGGAGTACTCATCAATAAGCCAGCAGAGGTCAGCCGATGTTTGTTGCTGGGAAACAGACTCTTTACTTGATTAAACGGAGAAGTATTGGCTGGTTAAGGCGTTAAGGAAAACAAAGGATGTTTGAAGGACACGAGGATGTACATTTGCCATAACAGACAGACAATGTCACCAACACTTTAAGCATTTAACTGCGCTTGTCATAAGTGTAATTAAATCACCACAATCAGAAATCAATGAATTAGAAAAGGTATCATTTGTCAGACGTGGGAAACAGTGGCTCCAGAGCAGTGATAGTCCTCCAACTCAAAGGCCGATGGTTTCAACCCGTTCTGACCAGCACATACACTTCTGATGCGTCCTTGGCCCACTTTCCATCAGTCTACCCCAGGACAGCTGTAGCTACTCTCCATATAGCATTATTAATATTGAAGAACAGTTTCATTTAATAAGCACATTCAAGCCAAGATAAGACATAACTACTACAGATGAACACAAACTGAAAAATATAAAACATAAAAATAAAGGGTACTACATTTTAATAACTACACTGTTTACTCCCTTAATCAACCCTGAAGAAATTGTTTATCAAGAATGATTCAGACTTAGTAATTACTTAATTAATCAAAGAGTTAGGTTATTAAGCCGTGACACAGCAGGAATTAGAATTTAGAGATATCAATTTGAAATGTCTTGTGTATTTTACTTACATAAATGTAGTTTTTCATCATATACTTGTTTCAAATGCCTTATTAATATATGAAAAAAGTGCCAAAATTTCACATATGTGGGATATTTGTTGTCATTTTAGGTAATGTATTTTGGATATGTTGTTTGGAGCAATCTAGTTCTTAAAATAAGCCTGCGACGAGCTGGCCCCTGTCCAGGGAGTACCCCGCCTAAGGCCCTAATCACTGGGATACGCTCCAGCCTGTGATCCCTAACAGCAACAAGCTGTAGAAGAAGAAAAAAAGAATAGTTCAATTCAAAGTTCGTTCCATTCAATGTTTGAAGTAAAAGCTAAAATACATCAGGCTTGGAATTCAATTTCAGCAAATCCTTCTGTACAAGTTGTCAAAATCTTATTAAGTTCAACATTGTAAAATGTTGTGTGTAGGTGGTACTTTAAAGGCTCATCTTTATGTCTCTGTGGGAGAAAAGTGCACTTTGAGAAAACAGCCTTGACGTGCTCCTTTTGGAATCTATGGATACATTTGTTTTCATGAAATAATACATCTTTAGGTGGAGCTTGGACAATGTTGTAGTCTCAATGTTGGAAGAGCAAACTGAAAAATAAATAAATACAAGAAAATAATTTTGCCTGTTGTGTCTAGCGTTAAGTACTAACTTTGCCTGAATAATCCTTAATAAGTCATTTGTTCATCATTACTTAAGTATTTCTTCATGCTTCATTAAGGTTAATTATGGTGTAGTTTTCATAGATTGTTACAGCACAGATAAAGAAACAAAAACCGAAAAAGAGTCATTTGTATTATAATTATTACACTTCTTTCCCTCTCTGTCTCTTGTAACACTTTTGCCCTTGGTAAAACTATCAAAATTGCATGGCACAAAAACCGCCAACACAAAACACAGTCACTTTATTCTGTCATTGTTATTCTGAGTTCAGACCGCGCAGAGGTCCACGCGCTCCTGCAGAACAAACAGCCTTTTGTGTACAAGGCAACCCTAACATATCATAGTTGACACAGGCAATAGAACGCGGTGTCCCTAACGCTGTGTCCGGCGCTGCACCCAGCTGGGCTAACTAAACGCCTCTCCCCGTCCCATCGCCGCAGGACACTGTGAAGATGGCTCATAACTAAATCATGCGACGTGCCCTCTGGTGGCCAATCAGCGGCGGTCCACTCCTTTTTGGCTCCCAACAGCTGATGCAATTTGTAAGCTTATGACTTGGCGGACCTCGACAATGTGGAATAGACACGGCTAATCTCTGCGATGGCTCCGGTTGGGGAGTTGAGATTTAATTACCACTACATCTGTAATATTGTCCGCATGCTGCACGCTAATGATAAGATGGTGAACTTTTTCGCACGCGTTTGAGGGAACTTTGGTGCCTACGGCGATCTGTGGTGGTACGACATGGCGGCACTGCTTTGTTGCACTCATGTTCAAACTCGCATGCATCATTAAAACGTGCCACGATTAAGCTAATTAGGAAAAAAATAAAACTCGGGGCTTAGTGTTAATTGTGTTGTTATTGTCTTCTCAGAGGTGGAATTTGGCGGAGATGTAAAAAGAAAGATATACACATTGATAGATTTAACTGTCACTTGACCTAGCAGTTGTATTTTGTGAAGCGTTCAGAGGCATTCAGACATAAAATTGATTTCTACCCGTCACAAGTTCAATAGGTGCTGCATGAGCAAAAACCGTGATGGAGGGGTGAAAGGTTTCAGCTACATCCCCGATCCCAGGCTCAAGGATCAGCACCGCGGACAGCTCCTGATAGAGACGTGGACCAGTGCGAGCCGGGATTACAGCGCAATAATCAAGTCTGTTCTACCATTCTGACAGTCGGCGAGGTGAAGACGTACTCGGAGCAAACAGACTGAGACATGGCAGTACAATGTAGCTAATGTTTGTCTAATTTGGTATTAGATATTAGCATTGGCCCCTCTTTAAAGGCTTATATTTTCTACCTGTTTCCTTTGAGGTGTCATTGCTTTGCCTGGTATGTTCTACTGTATGGTATTTAACTTATCCAATGGAGCCTGGTTTACGCTTACAGGTCATATCTATGCAGAGGTGAGCCTGCTTACAGTAAGAATGCACTGACTTTAAAGAGCTGTTTATAACAATACAACACCGATTGAATAAATGTAACGTATATGTGTTATGCCATACTGTATAGCAAATCTCTAAATCTTGTCTTAAGACCTACATTTATTCTCTGTCTTTTAACACCGCGTGAGTTGTGTGGTCCTCTGTGCTTTTGATTTATTCTAAACGTATTCTATTTGTTTATTTTCTTTTTTTATGGTTTTATGAGTTTGCTTGGATTTGATTTGACTGGTTTTACAAGCAGTAAGATCAAATTGAGTTGTTATTGTTTGCCATTTTATGTTTGTGTGTGTGCAGCACCTTGGAAACAGTTCTGTTTATAAAATGTGCTGTACAAATAAAGTGGGTTTGGATTCTTGGCAAATCAAAAACATCTGCATGGTGAACCTTCAACCAGAAATGTTATAGAGTGCACCTTAAATAAGACCGCTAACCTCCATCAGCACATTTCCCACACTTAGGCGTACAACCCAGTTTGCCATCCAAGGACTCAATGATACAGTATGTGACATTGAACATCATAAAGGAATATGGGACAAATGAGTTGGTCTTGAAGGAAATGGGAAAGAGAAGCTAATATCAAATGTGAGAAAAAAGGATCATCAGGGTCTAACATATCAACCATACTCAGAAATAAAGATGGGAACAGGCAAGGCAAGTAGTGCACACTTGTTCTCAACTGTTTTTGTGTCTTACACTGCTATTTTCAATTCATGTTTTTCTTTTTTGATGCTGAGTTTGAGAATTACTGCGATTCCTGCTGCTGTTTTTTGTTGTAGCCGTTTCTGTGATAAAACATGTACCTTTCATCCATATTTTTAATCTTCGGAAAATTGTGTTAGGATAAATTACTGCTCTCTGTTACTGGTCTGTCTAAATACCACTCATATTATTTTATTCAAATGAAGCCCCAAACCATCACCTCTGACTTTCTCGTCAAGTCACATTTCTCTGGGTCCACCGGCCTGCAACCTGCCCCGACACTGATCCTTTTCTCCCAAAGTGGACACATTGTATAACAAGAAGCCCCTCTTTCTCCTCCATCCCATACTGTTCTGCTCTGACAGGTAACCCATCTGACATTCAAATGGAGTCGTCGGTGTGAACAGCACGGCCCCGCGGGGTATTTGCGAGTGCATTGATCCCACAAGAGCCAGAGAATTGGATGGATTGGATGCAGCCAGGCAGTCAAACATGGTTTCTCCTTATTAACCCTCATCTTTCTGCCCCTTTAAACTAAAAGCAGAAGGGCCAGAGGGAAGAGGAATCTGCCACGCTCACCTGCGGAGATGGAAAAGTCCTGCTCCACCAACGCAAGGCAGAGATGACATATCGCTCGTATTACTTTTTATCAAACAAAAAGAGGCTATGAAGTGAAGAGGTGCTCAGTGTGAGGCTCTGATGATGGGTTTCTGCCCGAGTAAAAGCCAAATTTAGTTCTTGGACAGTCAAACAGTGGAGGGAGACTTATCCTAGCAAGTGCATTTAGAGGGTCAGCAGTGATACTAAGCTGCCTACAGAGCTGGCTGCACAAACTTATGAACCCAACCACCACCACAAAGCCGGTTAAGCAAGGTTGAGTTGGGTCAATTGTGTTTTATTTGTGCATATCTAAAAATACATAAAGGCAGAGGAATGCACAAGGGAAATTGCCACAGCGAGGATTTGAAATGATGCCAGTTCCAGTTCAGATGTAAAAATTAAAATGGGTTTTTTGAGAAGTGAGCGTTATGATGACACAGTGGAGATTTATTGGGACATCGTAAATCATTTGGCAATAACGAACCAAAAACAAATTAGTTTGCCTGGCCTCATCTCAATTCAAAACAATAAGGCTATTTTGGTTCCAGTAACATAAAAATCTACTCTTCTCACCCGGAACATGGACAATTTGAGCCACCCCCTGTTCGGAACAGAACGACTCGCCACAAGAGCAGTTTCTTGCCCATGAACACTTCAATAATCATGTCAACAACACTAATCCAGTGCTAGTCTTGCACTATTGTTTTGATCATACTTTAAATTTAGTGTGTATACCCAGCCGAAGTTTAGTCAGTCTATTTTTTATTTTGTTTTAGACAGTCCTTAAATTTATGAATGCCTTATTTCACCATAGTTTATATTTTTGTGCTATTATTCATTGTTTCATGTTGCACCATGTTGCCTTTCCTAGTTTGTGAATTTTTGACCTTTTTTTCTGATATCTTATTCTGATTCTTCTGAAGTTAAAAAAGTGCAAAAAATAATCTGCTGAGCCTTTTCTTATTGAAACATTTTACTACATTTAGCTATTTACTTTTCACTTGTTCTTCCAATCGACATTGACAACTGAAGTCCTATTTCAAACTCATAATGACGTAATTGCAGCAGTATCCACCTGATAATATTCTAGTTAAGGCGTAAATGCTTTATAAATGGCCCTTACATCTTTCATGAGTAAAAGATCTATAATAACCTTTGAGACTACTAGCCCTTTCGTGAATATATCATCTTTAAAACGGTAAATTATAGGATGGCATAATAGAAAACATATTATTGTCCATTATAGAAAATGATATCACATATCAACCATAAAGTGTTAGCAAAACAAGTCAAACGCAGCTAGCCTGGACATGATTATCACCCAAATAGATGCATTGGTAGTTGTACTTTCAGTATGTGTTTTTGCATTTTATTAAGAACATAAAAAATGTATAATATAATGTATAATGCATTAGGAATAGATGCACCACAAATGGTCTCTGAATTGCCCTTTCATCCCCTAATGCATAATGGAAAAAAATTGCAGGCAGGGAGAGCCATACACAATGAAAACAGCAGCATTTGACATCTGCTTGCGATCCATCAGTCTTTGCTTTCCACGCACGCAGTATGGGGCAGAAAAAGCATCACTATTTCCACATGTATATCTATGACAATCTGTAGTACTGTAAAAAGAAGCGTAGCGTGGGCCTTGAGAGCCGGATTCAGATGGAAAAGTGATTGGCTAGACACTTGTGCCGGAGCCTGCCGACACACTATAAAGCCATAAATATAGCTAAGAGCAGGACACACGCTGGGGATGGAATCAGGGGAATGATGTCTCTTTCCGGTGACGACTGGTCCGGCGTAAGTGTGATGGGACAGAGATGAATGCTACAGGAGGGCATTCATCAGGGCTGTGGCCCAAATTGCCCCCGCAGGACTTGAGAAGTGCCCCCTGTGCTGGAGGGAAACTGAGTCTGATGATCGCCCGCTCAGAGGCTGCTTTTGGAGACAATGCAGCCGACATAACAACACATTATAAATAGAAGTGAGCTTTGACCAGTTAAAGTGTGTTTTATATAAAATACCTTATCTGCAACAACCTATAAATGCTCTACTCTTGTCACCGCTTGAAGACCACAATATCGTGCGTGTTTGACAAACTATCTCAGAAGCATCTGCAGAGGGAAGACAGTAAAGCTGAATGTCAGTGCTATTTTTGGAAGTGATTGGATGAAGCTTCAGCTCGGGACTGCCTAGCGCACTGTAATGTGTTTTATATCAAAACAGGGGAAACACAAACCATTTTTTCCAGCCGCTTTGCTTGCTGACAGAATAGCATTAGTCCAAGACCACCTAACTTAATATTTTACAGACTAAGTTGCAGTAAATAACCTTTACGCAACTTTTCGAATAAAATGTTTGCAGTTTACTTGAGTAAACTTTTGGTTACTCTATCTTATTTCCCACTTTTGTGTGACAAAAGTATAACCATTTTAATGAGCTTTTAATCATTACAGTGGTGTATAATTTGATTGATACATTGATTGACGCATGTTTGACTAATCCTGCATTCTTCTGCTTTTGAGACTTGTCACTTGAGTGCTCCGAAAACTTCTGTGTTCACCTACCCCCTCTCCCCGCCCACCGCTCTGCGCTTAGTTATGATCATTTGACAAATTAAGACTCCAGGTCAAAAAAATTGGGTCTACACATGTTCAGTAACTATTCCTCAAAAATAATAACACATAAGTCAAAATTCTCTGCTCGTTACAGAGAGAAGAGGCGGGGCTTCTCAGTTCTGCAGTTTTGAACAGAAAGTCAATGGACCATCTTCCATTACAAAGCCGTTTTGATCAATATTGTATTTTACAATCAGCAAAATGTACTTAACTGATTGATTGCATTGCATTGGAATTATTGATCTTTTTGTCTTATCAATTACCTTCACTCTATTTTCTTTTTAACTACTGCTTGAGAAACATCATTTTAAGTTGAGATTTCACTTACTTTTCCAATTACAGCTTCACATTTTGGCTCGTTTTACCAACAGGAATCTACTCTCCCATGTAAGGTAATCTCAGGGTAGCAAACAGGCGCATTGATGTCAAAACTTGCCCCGTAAACAGCGTTATGTAATTGAAACCATTTCCCCCATAATCCGCTTGTTTGGTCTTCTCATTCAGCTCTGCCAAGCGTGCGTTCAAATGCTGCACAGGGCTAAAAGAGCAGAGAGAATTCCTGGGAGGGAACGACTGTAGACAGCTTGTCAAGTTCAAAGGCATCCTCAGAGCGGGACATCACCTTCCACTCTTTTAACCAGTAAACAACGCCAAGCTCAGACTCATCGCGCGCATTAGCAGACAATACAGAGAAGCGCAATTTATTACACAAGTTCCAATAAGCGCGGAGCTGTCACGACGCTGCACTCTTGTCACTCAATTTTAGATTATTTATGAAAACTCGCTAAGAAGTCGACCTCGAGCGGATGCAAATTGTTATTGAGAAAAACAATAGATTTCAAATGTCACCGTTTCACTCGGTCCGTGGGGGAATTTGCCGAGTTTGAAGTGGATTGTGATTTTGGCTGTGAGACAAAAGCAGTTTGCAATAAGCATTTGAATTTTGTTAGCGCGGGTCTTGGATATTGAACTCTTGTTATATAATATTCGGAAAAATACAATCTTTTCGTACTTGTTTTCATGTTTCCCGTCCTTTTCACGCTTCAAATAAAGCTCACAACTTGCCCCGTTCTTCATTATTTCTTATATTATATCTGAGTACATTTTTAAAAACTTGTTAAGTGCTCCTATGTGTCATGGTTAAAAAAGAATTATTCATGTCTAACAGCTTGAATCCTTAACATTTCCAGACACTGCTTTTCATCCTCTGCTGCTCGTAATAACTAGAGAATTTTAATAATACTTTTTTTTATCATTTACTTACGTTGACTTTTGAATTAAATTGTTAAAACATTTGTCTTTGGGAATGATTCTTTAATATCCGGGGGTTTAGTTTTAGATGAGAATGTATTACGTGATAGAAGGAGCTTTAATTCCAAATTGACACGTGGCAGTTTCTATATAAAATGAAGGGTTGTTTGAGGAAGGGCATCTGTTGTAGAAACAAGGATTTACTCAAATTTCCCATGAATCAATCTGGGTGCAGAGGGTAACTTTTCCTGTTGCTAAATGCTTGTCTCCATGGAGATTGTATTGCTTTGCCTGAAATGTTCACAGTATGGCAGGTGTTTTATTGCTAAATACATATCTTGAAAAACATTTTTACTGTGAGTGGGCTTGTCTAGTTGCCTGCTTGTCTCCATGGAGATAGACGTGTTTAATACCAAACTGTGGAACATTCCAGCTTCTCCAGAAATCATTCATTGTAAAATAGTGTAAAAAAAACAAAACAAAACTTTTTAAACTGGTCTTAAACGATGAAAAGTAAATGATAAAAACTAGAGCTTGTCACTTAAGTAGAAGTAAATATACAGACGTTAAACAGTATCACATAAAAAAGTTAAGGTATTGAAGTACCAGTTGAGTTTTTTAGTAAATATAGTGGGCTGAATTTCCGTCAAAGGAAGCGATTGGATTGAAAACTTAATTCTAGTCATTTTATTTACATATTTTCTCTTATAAATCTTTTGGCAGCGTGTCACCGTGGCCATTTCAGACTCAAACCAGACAGAAAAATACTTTACATTTCAGTAAGTTAAAAATGTTGGTTACACTTAACTACACTTATTCCTACCTTAGTGTTGCACGAATAACGACTTAATTCATAGTGAACAAAGAATTTATTAAGAATGATTCAGGCTTATTAAGTACTTAACTAACCCAAATTCCTAGCCCTAATCCTAACTAACTAGCTAACTAATTCTGAATCATGCTTAATAAACTATTTGTTCAGTATTAAGTAAGTCTTTGTTCATGCTTTGTTAAGGCAAAATAAAGTACTGTATATCTGCTCTCAAAGTGTAAAAAAGTGAATATTGGAAAAGTAAAGTGATTCCTAAAAAATACAGTTTTACATTTACTTTTGTACTTTGTTACTTTCCACTTCTGATTTAACGTGTTACCATTACCAAAGTGTCCCAATTATCACTACGTCCCACTTTCAATTACTGGCCAGAAGCGCATTGACACTGCCACCTATGGACACACGCATAAATAACGACGACTCAACCCAGAAATCCCCTTGAAAGACCCCGGCCAGGTTGTGTTTGGCCAGTGTGTTTGTCATTCCTAGTCAGATCTGAGCACATGGCATTATCCATAAAGCCACTTTGGCCCCGAGCCTGTCCTACTGGTGTAAATCCCGCTGTCCCTGCTGCCCGGCGGAGGTGGCACCCCCTTCCCTCCCCGCTCGTCCGGCCTGGATTCATCGACGTGCTTGTGTTTACTTGCTCGCCGAGAGAGAGCCTCGTGCGCGCCCCTCCCTGCTGTCCTCCACCTCGCCGCTCCCCGGGGTGTGTCTGTGGCAGCGCCCCCGTGAGTCCGCGTCCTCGCTCCAGATCTGCCCGCCTCTGCCGCCGCTGCGGAGCTTAACCAACACGCACACTTTCTCCCTCTCTCACCCAGCCTTCTTTTTGACTTCAGCCAAAGTGCGGACGAGGGGAAAGAAAGGAGAAAGAAAGAAAGAAAAAAGACAGTTGGGTCGCTCGCTGCTTGTCGCTCCGGAGGTGCGTCGGAGAATTGGAGAGAGCAGAGCGCACGCCGCCGCCGGATGGGATAGGAGCGAGCGGCGGTAGAGCCACATCAGTCAGCGCAGATTGAGGCAGCCCCCTTCCTCACCCTTCCCTCCTCCTCCTCCTCCACTTCTTTTGCCTCTCCGTCTCTCCCCAGTCTGCAGCCGAACGAGAACAGCCGCCGCATCATTTTTCAGAGCAGCAGCAGCAGCAGCAGTAGCCCCCTCCTTTTCCCTCCTCTCTCCCCGCATCGCTTCTCTCCGACTCTCTCTCTTTCTCTCTCTCTCTCTCTCTCTCCGTCCTCCTCTCCGCTGCTCCTTGCACCACTGTGAGAATGCAGCGGAGGTAAACCAAGCACAGTCTCGGCGTTTTCCGCGGGATCCATCATCGTGGTGGACGGGGACTATCCAGACGCGCGCGGATCCTGTTGTTCCGGTGGATTCTTGTTTTTCAGTGCCAGGCGTTCGCTTTGGACCAGTCGGATATACTCTGCTGCCGCTGTCCCTCTCTGGACTCAGTCCCCAGCCTCGGCACATCTGGTCCTGCATGCCCTGCCCCTGAGTGCAGTCTGTGTGATTTTTGCCGGCTTTTTGGCGGCTGGATTTACTGACAGCTGGAGTAAGCAAAAGGGTGGCGGGGGATGGAGAGCAGGCAAACTTAAAAGACTGCAAAGAAGAGTGGAAATCTCTAACAGCGTCTGCTTTGGGTGAAAAACAATGATTGAACTTGTCTAAAGGTGGTGGCTGACACATTGAGGAGTGTATGCGTCTGATTATCACGCAGCCGAGAGGGGAGAAGGCTGCTGTCGTAGCCTGGCGTGTTGATCTACGCACGCACACGCACATGGATTTACAGCCCGAGTCTGAAGCTCACCACCCAGCGGATCAATACATTTCTCCCTTCTTTTTGCCTCGCTTCTGTCTGTTTTTTTTAAACGAGGCAGAGAAGCATCCTGGGAATTATCCTCGCTTCGTTAGAGCTGAACTACAGTGAGACACCCCCGCCCCCCTCCCTTTTGGCCCCTCTCACCTGTCCATAACGTGCGTGCAGGCGTGAAAGTGTGCATGTGCTCTGTGGATGTGTGTGTGTGTTTGGGTTGTTGTCCGCCAGAGGGAGTGCAGCTTATATCGCTTGTGAATGCATTAGAGTGCTGTGCAGCTTTTAATTAATAGTCCAGTGTGTGACAGCGTGTCTGCTTGTGTTGTAGGTGCATTACTTTGTGTTCTCTCTCTTTCTGCATGTAGAGAAAGGCAGCGAGTGCTTGGCTATACACTTAAAATGTCCGACGTCCCTTCTGCGCCTCGTCCCCTTCCTTGTCTATGCCCTTGCATCATCCGGCCACCTGTTTGACCTCCCATTCACACTCCAAGACAAAAAAAGCAGCAGCCACCCTCCCCTGACAGGATGAGTGAGCGCTCGGGCACAAGCTCCCTTGTTCCCATGACACTGGAGGAGCCAGGGGCCGAGCAGGCGTCGCCAAGAGCCCAGGGGCCCCTGCGCTGTGGCCCCTGTGCGGTGTGGCCCCGGCAGCAAACCTGGCTGTGTGCTGTACCCCTGGTTATGGGATTTGTGGGACTGGGACTAAGCCTGATGCTCCTCAAGTGGATTGTGGTTGGTTCGGTGCAGGACTATGTGCCCACTGACTTGGTGGATCCCAAAGGTAGCATTGGACAGGACCCTATATTCCTCTCCAAACCCAGTGCCATGCCTAAAGGCCAAGACATTCCTGCCACGACCACTACATCCGCGGCTTCTACCACGGCTATCCTTTCTACAACCACACTGCTAGCTGCCGATGGTACGGCCCCAGCGCCTAGAACTCGATCGGGACCTCCTGCCAACCACTCGGCTAATGGGAGTTCTCTGGGAGGCGAGGCTAACCGCGCCCCGCACCTTCACAATCGCGTGGGTACCCGCATTATTGGAACTGTGGTTACTGTCTCGACCACCCGTGCCACCCGGCTAACACCGCCACCCAGCGCCAAGGAGGTCACTCCGAGAAACACAGTCCGGAAAGGGAACGGTAATAATGGACGTAATGGACCCGTAAACTCCAAACCTGGGCAGACTGTGACCATCACCTCCACATCCTCGTACACTGTCACTCCTGCGGTCAAAACCACTGCCAAGCTGCCCCTACCCACCTCCCAGCCGGCTGTCCCGTTCAAGCCGACCACACGCTGGAATCATGGGCGGCCAGGTAAAGGCCCCGCCACGCGCCCACACCACCGCTACAGAACCCGTAAGTCCTCTTTTGGTTACTTAAGTGTATGTTTCAAATCATTTTCTTGCTTTAAGTTGCTCGCCTCTAGCTAATATGCAACTGTACTGCCGATCAGAATAACACCCTTTGTTGGATATCCTTTGATATGACTCACAGTCTGAGAATTTTAATGATTTTCCTTAACCACATGGATAGTGGGTACTCAAGAAGCTTAACATTAATCGTATTCATTAGCGCAGGCTGATATCAAGGGATATTCTCACTTTTTTTCACCCCTCTCATCTTTATCTTTCACTCGTACAGTAATCCGATATGAATCTTACCTCCAGAGAAGCTTTTTTTCCCTTCCCCTTTTCCAATATGGTTGCAAAGTATAACTGCTCGTCCAATATATGTTGTTTTGACTCTTAGTTTGGATGCTGAAGCTTTCCGGCGATGCCTTGCATGACCGAGGCCAGTGTATTTTGTGTTATGAAAACAAATAACACAGAGCTAGCAGAGGTGTGGAAGTGGGAGAAAGGTTAGCTCGCACCTCCTCTCCAGAGGAATCAAGATAGAGCAAGGCCACACGTCCCATTCAGATGAGAGGATACGGGGAGGCGAGTGGCGCTGGGTAGAGCCTCAAAACGCTGCGGGGAAAAAGCAGTTGGATACAGGGATAAAAAGAGGTTGCAGAGGACAAGTGGAGAGAGGTAGAAAATGGTGGAGGAAAATGTGGGAAGCATAACAAAGCGATGGAAGAGAGAGTTTAGTGAGAGATGGCAGATGGAGCTGGCTAAGTGATGCAAGTGCTGGAGGAGACAGAGGGTAGGGGAGCTGTGAATTTTGCATATTTAGCATTGTGTAATGAAGGATGGCTTTGCGATTATTCGTCTCGGCGCCAACATCCTTTCGCAAATCACCTGGAAGATATTTAGACCAGCGTGGGGCCGGATGTAAGCTGAATACACAAGCATTTTTAGAGATTCTGGTTTAGAAATATCAGTTTCGTCATTATGGTGCACCTACTTAGTGAGTACGCCTGCAGTTGAGTGGCAGGCAGAACACAAATGACTATGTGGAACAGCTAACACTCAAAGCAATGGTTTTGAATCTGCATCCATTAGTTCAAGGGTGTATATATATATATAAGGGTATATATATATATATATATATATATATATATATATATATATATGCTTTATCCATTCAGCTGCATTGAATCTCAAAGAAAAAACATACCCACATTGATAATTGAGATCCTTGTGTTGTTCTTGCAAGGTTGCCAGGTTCGGAATGACTAATCGTGATGTCGCTTAAAGAACAAGCCATTTATTATTTGCAAAAGACTATTTCTTAGCTGGAAAGTAAACGTACTATGGCTAACTGTTCCTATTTACAGCGTCACCCGACTCACTTTTTACAACTCCATCTCAAGCCCTCTCAATCAATGGATTTATTGATCAGTGCTATTGTAATTCAGTTACAACCCTTGTCTTCCGTAAGTTTCATTATGTCTGTTGTATCATAGCAGTTGGAACACACTTTTCTGCTGTTTTGTCTTTTACTAAGCTTCTCTAAAGGTCAATGGAAACTAGAACTCGACTTTTTCTTGTATTTTTAGCGTGGGCCACGTGCATAGCTTTCCGGTTGGCTACATAGAAACCTCTCATTTATCAGCTGAGCTCATCAATAGCATTGATTTCACGAGGGACCAGTGATCAAGTGACGTGTTTCTTCTCTACCTCAGGGTGACATACTTTTGCATGGTTGGTCATTGAACTTAGGGTGTCGAAAGCTGAACAAGTAATCTTCCTTTGTGGCCCTTAAAATGATCTTGTAAATGTTATGCTGAACAAGAACGGAACAATACAGAATGGTATGAATTTAAGTAAGTAATAATTATAGGAGAAGTAGAAGTACTTTTGGAGTTATGTTAAGTGACAGTTTGCGTTCTTAAATATAGGTTTAGAGTACTTAATCTCTTTTGACTACATCACACTGCTATACATTTAAAAAGCAAATAATCTCGGTCCCACCTCCTATCTGAAGATCAAGGCTCGAAAGCTCCCCTCGAATCTGCACTCAGCTAATAAACGCTTTCCGAGATGCATGTCGTTTTGAGTGGAATCCGGTGGATAATTCTCCTCCATCCTGAATGTTGACATCATGCAGAGCAGCCTGACATTTTTCCCCACTTGTGAAATCTTTATCCTCGCATTTGGGGGAAAATATCTGTCATGAAACAGGTGGCACTTTGCAGCCAACCAAAACACATCCATTATGCTTGCCAGTTACATCAGAGAGGAGAGGAGTTTTATGGGAATTTGCAAGTAAACGGAGGCGTGTCGTAGCGTTGATGCAAGTCAAGTCTTCCTTCATGTTCTCCAAAGATAACTATGAACTTCAATCACTGCATTTGAGTACTCAGTGTAAACGGTTTCTCGGATGGAAAAATGGCCTTGTTGGCGTAGAAGCGCTTTGAAAATGTCGAAACATTTTTGGCATTCAGTTTGTGGTGCCCTTCTCAATTGTTACCAAGGGCGTAACTGTTTTCATACTATTAGATTTTTCTCTTTTGAAGTAAACTTTTGCGATGCTTTTGAAATTCCATTCCCTCCAAAACAGCAATGTGAATAATGCGCCATAAAGCCCTGCGCTAATTGCTAATCCAAAACTGATACGCTTGCTAAAGATTTCTAGTTTTCTGCACAACTTTAATCATGTGCAAATTAAGACGATTGATTGCAAAAAGTTAAAATTTTAAGAACATTCTTGGCTAATCTTGATTACTGAATAGAAAATGTATAACCTGTTGAGCTTTTACTGCGAGATAAGGTCAGGCATTCAATTCTTGCCACTAAGGGTCAATAAGAAAGAAGTGTGTCATCTTTTCTCTCGCTTTTACGTTGTTATTGAACAGTGACTTACTCAGTACCTATACAGTACCTTGTGTCTGCTTATGGCACTGCTTCTGTGGCCCATTTACTTCAGTGCCACAGTTGATTTGCTTAAGCCTTGTACTCTTTATTTTTATATAACCTTTGTGGATTGCATTTGCATCTTATAAGCCTAGCGCAAACACAATAGCTTTATCCTTCTGGGCTAACGGGGCTAACAGCTCTCGTTTTTATGAAGCTTACACCTTTGTTTGGACCATAAAATCTGTACTTGTGTCGCGCAATACAATCTATATAGATCACCGAGAAGGCCGATTCTCTTCTTATGATGAAACACAGCGTAAAACATAGCTTTAGGTGTTCTTTTTCTTTATGCCCAATTGCGTAATGGGAATGTAAAATGATAAAGTAGTAATGTTGCTGTGTATGGGGTTGTGTTGCACATAATGTGGACTCTAAGAGGCTAACATGATTTTTGTTTTCTGCCTCGCTCATTGCTGTTGCTCCTGCTGCTCGCTGCTGAGCTAAATGAATGTCTTTTGGGAACTGTATCCTTTGTCTAAATGTCCCCTGTCTTCCCACGTTTCCATTTCCTGTGTGTCTACCATACAGTAATAATACCAATAGTAGAAAATATTGATTCGAAAGATGTCGCACTTTTTCATGAAGCGATAGTGTTTGGAAATAAAATGCAGTTCTGAGCGAGCATTTATCCAAACTGCTTTGGATCTCTCTCAAGAAACTTTGTCCATTTTATTAAACCGCTAACACAGCTGCCTTATGGCCTGTTCTCAGGAAAGTGGAACGAGTTGAGCTTCATTATTTTTGAGCAATCACAATAGGCATAGGTCAAAACAACAAGCCACTTCCAAATGACTTCTATTTAACTTTGAATGTTGGCAATTTAATTCATAATGTGTCAAAAAAGCCCTTCAAGCATAGTCATTTTGTTGCATGATTGGAAAACCACTGCGAAAATTGTTCTCCGCACTCTGAAAATAAATAAAATGCATTTAAAGCCACTAACTTGTGCATGCTGTAATAATATTTTTCCATTTCTTAATTTAAAAAGCGCTATGTTTAGTTTTGGCCGCACTATAACACACGTCTTTACCCCCTTTTAGCCTGTACATTACCTCACAGATTCAAGAGCAGACAGAATACAAACATGCACACAAACGCAAGCACACTCTCGACTCTATCATCCGGTTATATACATTCGACGCTATTATGTTCCCTTCTCCATTTTCCGCATGCAAGCCCCATTGGCTGAGGAGTATATGGAAAAAGCTATTGGAACGGCGCTCTGTTGGAAAACCACGGGGATGAGTGGCTGGCTCGGGGCCCATCCCACTCTCTCTCAGTCAAGTGCAGTTGTAATTCCGCGCACACATTCTCGGAGCCTCATTCCCACTGGTGAATTGCCACCCACATTTACCATTTTTTGCAATTCAAAGCCACGCATTTTGTTCTTAGGCTGAATATTGAACAAGTAAGGTCATCTTTCTTATGGGTCAGGAGCGGCTTTAAGTGTGTTAATAGCATCAGTTGCATGTAAAGAAGCCGACGCGGCGCTTAACTAGTGGTATAAATCAAGCCACTCAAACTACAAATAGGAAAACAGATGTGTGCTCGCGACATTTAGAGCTATGTTTCATGCATCTCCTCTGGCATTGGAGGTAATGAAAAACACCTTATGCTTAAGCTTTAGAATAAAATTATACTATATTTGCAATTTTAAATGTTTATTCTTCCACTTAAACCACATATATTTGTGCTTATAAGGACTAGCAGAAAAAGTGTTGTTTTGCTGTAAATTCAAAAATGTGCCAAAGCTAAACTAATTTATCTTGTGATCATGTCATGTTTGAAAATAAGGAAGGGCTACTTTAATTAGGCCTGTCATAACAATTACAATATCGACTTATTGTTCATTATGTGGTAGAAAGAACAATATTTTTGGGGCTCAATTACCTTTCTACTCATTATTAACAATATTTCACATTTAGAATTACTTTAATAGGGGTTTTCCAGCTTTTGGCATAAAGTAGTTTTGATATTATCGCTTATTAGGATTGTCAAAAAATAGATACTAATCGATACTAAACTAGATACTCATTTTAGCAAGTTTTGACGCTAAAAAAGTGATCTTTCCTGAACAGTTTGAGCTTGATCAGAAATAGCAAGAGACAACAATGTTTAATAAAGAAAGTACTATTATTTAGTGCTGAAAATGTCAGTCTATTGTCCAAAACGTTGATCTAGAAAAGAGCGTTTATTTATTAGTTTGATTATTCTTGTGTCAAAATTGGTATCAAGAATCAAGCATCTTTCTTCGTATCATATCGAGTTTGAAATTTTGCTTTGCTTATTTGGATATTTTCTCCAACTATACATCGAGTTCAAAATGTGTTATCGTGACAGCCCCAACTGTAATACTATTATACCAGCCATAACATTACGACCACCTGCCAAATCATGGATATACTTCCCAACCAATTTGTGTCAATGTTCAACGCAAACTGCAACTATCCCTCAAGAGCCAAAGACGAAGTAAAACCTTTACCATTCGCCAGCCAGGTTAAATATGCCCCACCTTTGTTCCAGATTGCTCGGGACAGCTCCGGCGACCAATGTTTTCCTGTCACAACAAAGAAGATAGCAGGATTTGTCGTTTGCTGACATACACGTGTTAAGTTATTGCTTTTGTTTTCCGTGCTATACATGAAGGCTGCTGAGAGTGTTACTGTAGCAGCAGTGGTGCGTGTAAGGGGGATTAAAAACAAAGATCTAAATCCTGCGTGCGCCTCTCTCTCGGGGGGTCAGGGCGCCTCGGTGGACCCTGCTGTCTGTCCTGGGACACGCTTCGCTTGCTCCGAGCCCGGCCCAGACAGGGATGAGCGAGCAGCTGCACCTACCCTACACATACTCCATTGACTGCTATCAGAATGTGTTTATTATCCATCGCAGAGAAAGTGTGGGTATGTTTGAATGAGAAGTACAACAGTGAAGGAGGTTGTTTTTGGATGCTGGTTTGTTTGTTGAATTGCTGATTAGTAATGAGGAAATAATGAATAATGTAGTGAGCATAAATCTTCAATTCATGCATTTTTTTAGATAAAGAATGCTTTTCATTGGTCAAGAAATACGTAACGTTGCAACTTAATGATGAACTAAAAATCATTCCAGCAAAACTGTCATACATGGAGTTGTTTGTAATAATAATGATAATATAATGCGCCAAAATTTCTACCTTTTTGTTTATAGCTGCTCGATTTTATTAATGTCTAATTGTGATTTTTCTGGCCAGTGTTGTGATTGGGATTGGATTTTCGATTTATGTTTTAAGTAAAACCAGGAGAATTGACAAAAGACTGTATATGAACTGACAAAAATAGCAGCGTTTTTGTTGCTTATAGTCCCATTTTTGTTGTGTTTAGTAGCTTTTGTCCTGTTTGAGTCGCTTTTGGTCACTTAATTGTTGATTATAGTTGCATTTTGTCACTTGAGTCACATTTTTGTTGCTTTTAGTCAGGTTTTTTCGCTTCTTTTAGAAAATGTTTTAACAAATCTGAAGTACAGTGTTTTAACTACAGTTTTTATTCAGAATAAAATAGGATATTTTGTAGTTTGTGGAAGAAATGATTGCGCTTCACAAAATTGCAACCTTTGCTATTTGGTTATTGCGACCATTCCAACTGCGATTTCGATACGATTTTGATTAATTAGGCAGCACTTTTTTGATTTTGAAGTGGTTGTGTTTCTATGTACTGTGTATATCTATACTGTAGGCTTGCAACGATTAATCAGAATAATTATTACTAGTTGACTTTAAAATACTTGATAATTGACATTGTTATATGGACTAAACAGACTCTAAAAAAGACAGCGGAATTATTATATGAACAGTAACTAACAATTTGGGATTTTCATCAATAACACACTTAATTTAGAAGCCTTTAGTCACCATTTTCAACAACACAAACATGTGTTGAAAATATCTCAATGTACGATAATCACTGACTACTCGACTTCTAAAACAGTTGTTAATTGCAGCTCTAGTGCGCGGGTTCATTGTGTGTTTCATATCTTTGACACGCATCGTAATCAGTCGTAGGAACACATTCAACAAGTAGGCCCACGTGTGGATGAATTATGTCAGATTTTTTGGTTATGCAACGTTGACCCCAAGGGCAAGTTATGTACACTGCTTTTTAAGAGTTCCTCAGCTGGCTTAATGTTCTCTCTTTTTCTTTGTGTTAATTACATGCTGTCCATGTTTGAAGCGCATGTTTGAGGTTCACATGTCATAAGCTGTCAAAATATGCACACATTTTTATGCAAATCTCCACTGTTTTGTGCATTGGGGGCTCGGTTGGCCCCCGAGTGCATCCACAGAAACACTTGACACTGATGGGCACCAATTACAAAGCGGCACACATACAGTAAGTGCGCTCTGGGCTCATAAATTAGGCCACGACGACAGAGAGTGTTCGCAATTTAGGAGGAAGTGGTTGCATAGTCGCTTGATTGGTTCTAATCAGAATTTGGGGCGTGGCTGTGGTTGGGATTGTGGACAGTGACAAAGTAATGCAGAGGTGCTCGCTGTAACTTTAGTCTTCATGATGTTATTGCCTCGCCTGAAATGTTTTACAGTGCGGCATAAGCGTTCTACAGCATTCATTTTACTGCAGTTGTTTTTATTGCTCGGAGAAAGATTGAAAAACACATATTCTTACTCCAAAGATCTGAATAGGTATTATCCCTTGCTTGTCGCCATGGTGATTGATAACTTTAATGTCATACTGGGAAAATTCAAGGCAAAACATTGACATCTCTTTGTGCGCAAGCAGGTGACCGCATAGCATTAGAAAACAGGCTGCTTTAAGTGACAACATAGAGACATCATGAATGGACTGTCAAGCACCTTTGCACTTTCTATTTATAGGACTAATTTCTCTGCCAATCAGCCTTAGGTCATTACCCATATCTGAGTTTTAAAGCATTTTCACTTTCATTCTGTCAAAAATGCCTCTATGTGATGTGTCCTTTATAGAACGGAATCAGCGGCCTATGCAAATCACTAGTGCTTATCGGGCTAATATATTATCCTCTAAATTATACATGCATTTTATGACACCGTGAATGTGTACGGGAGAGAGAGAATAAAAGAGCCGTGCTTGTGTTTTGGATGTCAAGATAATGGGCATGGTGAGGAAAAAAAAAATTAAAAAAGGAAAAGTGGTGCAATAATTAAATATTGTACAGCAAGAAAGGCGGTGGCTAGGAACATTCATTATCATTGCGCTGGAGAAGCAAGCCTGCACTGACAGGTATAACAGTGAGCCTCAGGAATAATTAATTCTGTGGCGAGGGAACATGTTTGGATGTAGCATACATTATTTATATGCAAGCTTTGACAGGTAAAACACCCCTGATAAAACACTTTCAAATAATGAACTACTGTGAGTCAGGAAAACGTAATGGTGAGAGAACTCTATGGGAAGTTAGCCAAGCATGCACTTTCCTCGCCTTTATTTAGTATAATTGTGCACATATTCTAGGAGGAGTAAAACTTATATTGTGGAGCTCGAGCTTGGGCTTCTTATCAGTTTTGACCAGTCTTTTACAGCCTTTCTGAGGTCACTTTATATGGCAAAATCCTTTGTTCATGTCATGCAATAACCTGTAACAACATGTGAGATTGTTACACAGTGTGTTATGTTTGGGTTACATGTTGTTACAAGTTGTTACATCAAATTTTGGGTTATTGTGTTTGAATTACATGTTATTACAGGGTTTTATTTGGTGCATTTGGGTCACATGTTATTACACGTTGTTACGCTGTGCGTTTGGTCACATGTTATTACAGGTTGTTACAACGTGCGTTTGGTCACATGTTATTACAATTTGTAACACTGTGCGTTTGGTCACATGTTATTACAATTTGTTACACCGTGCGCTTAGGTCACATGTTATTACAGTTTATTACACTGTGCGCTTAGGTCAAATGTTATTACAGTTTGTTACACAGTGCGTTTGGGTTACATGTTATTACATGTTGTTACACCATGCGTTTGGTCACATGTTATTACAGTTTATTACACTGTGCGTTTGGTCACATGTTATTACAGTTTATTACACTGTGCGTTTGGTCACATGTTATTACAGTTTGTTACACAGTGCGTTTGGGTTACATGTTATTACATGTTGTTACACCATGCGTTTGGTCACATGTTATTATAGGTTGTTACACAGTGCGTTTGGTCATATGTTATCACAGTTTATTACACTGTGCGCTTGGGTCACATGTTATTACAGTTTGTTACACAGTGCGCTTAGGTCACATGTTATTACAGTTTGTTACACAGTGCGTTTGGGTCACATGTTATTACAGTTTGTTACACAGTGCGTTTGGTCATATGTTATCACAGTTTATTACACTGTGCGCTTGGGTCACATGTTATTACAGTTTGTTACACAGTGCGCTTAGGTCACATGTTATTGCAGTTTGTTACACAGTGTGTTTGCGTTACATGTTATTACATGTTGTTACACCATGCGTTTGGTCACATGTTATTATAGGTTGTTACACAGTGCGTTTGGTCATATGTTATTATAGGTTGTTACACAGTGCGTTTGGTCATATGTTATCACAGTTTATTACACTGTGCGTTTGGGTCACATGTTATTACAGTTTATTACACTGTGCGCTTGGGTCACATGTTATTACAGTTTGTTACACAGTGCTTTTGGGTCACATGTTATTACAGTTTGTTACACAGTGCGTTTGGTCATATGTTATCACAGTTTATTACACTGTGCGCTTGGGTCACATGCTATTACAGTTTGTTACACAGTGCGCTTAGGTCAAATGTTATTACAGTTTGTTACACAGTGCATTTCGGTTACATGTTATTACACGTTGTTACATCGTGCGTTTGGTCACATGTTATTACAGGTTGTTACACCTTGCGTTTGGTCACATGTTACTACAGGTTGTTACACCTTGCGTTTGGTCACATGTTATTACAGTTTATTACACTGTGCACTTGGTCACATGTTATTACAGGTTGTTACACCGTGCGTTTGGTCACATGTTATTACAGTTTATTACACTGTGCGTTTGGTCACATGTTATTACAGTTTGTTACACAGAGTTTGGTCACATGTTATTACAGTTTATTACACAGTGCATTTGGTCACATGTTATTACAGGTTGTTGTACAGTGCATTTGGGTTAAAGATGATGTGTGTAGTTTAATAAGAATTTGTGTAAAAGTTTTGCCAAAGAAAGTCAAGTAAAAAAAAGAAAAAAAGAAGCAATTTTGTATGACCTATCGCTTCAATGTGATAAAACCGCCATGTGATCCTCTGCTGGTGTGGACTTAGCTCTAACCTTAACCTTTTGTGGTCAGTGCTGGCTGATGGCGCTAAAAGCCTGGGGACATTTACTGCTTTTCCCGTGGGATGGACTCATTCCAGTTTCTCACTTTCTCTCTTGCGATTAAGATGACAAACACTAAGCTTTAAAGACGTATTTTTGGTGTGGTAGAATATATGAATATAGTTTTAATACAGAAATATATGAGCTGAAATTAATAATGCATATTTAATTAACTTTTCCTTATGCAAATCATGAATGTGACACAATAGTTTAAAACTCATAATAAATATGTGAAGATTCCTGAATACCAAAGCCTGGCTTGCAGATAAATCGTACCATTTTCTTCTACAACATATTTCAGACTTACAGAAAGTCTTTTAAGTTTTTAAACCCAGTTGCCGCCCACTTAGCAGTCAAGGGACCCACAGACTGGCATTGCCCGCTTTAAGCTCTGACAGAGGCCATCTTAGGGCTTCTTAATGTCACTTTCTGATTTATGTCGACAAAATGTCCGTCGGGAGGTGGCAGGCAGAAGACGAGGTGAAGCCTGCTGGGGGGCCTGTTGGGTAAAATATTAATGTATGGGAAAAGAGAACATGCAGTATATGTGTGTAGCCGGAAGTTTGAATAATTGATGATAGTTCTCTATTCTAAAGCACTCTAGATGTCCCAAGCTCACCAGTCTAATGGCCTATACTGAGCAGTTTTTTTTAAATTTTCAGTATGAGCTACTACTTCTGCGGGGCTGTCTTTGAGAAATGCTAATTGTCACTTGTGACCTTTTTAAAAGCGCCAGACCTGAAAATAAGAAAAAAAAACAAAAAAAACTAGTCAGCATCTTCTGCCTCATCGCTTCTCTCCTAAATGCATCTGAATCCGCCCAACGACGTTATTGGGCCTAACTGTTCCCACTGCGAAATAAAGGTGTTCTTAGCCCGAGGAAAGAAATAATCCTAATTGAAAATAAACACGGGAATCATCGCGGTGTCTGAACGCGGCTGAAGAAATGGGGTACGGAGCTGTTTAAAAGACAGGGTTTAGGATTGGCTGTGATACAAGAGCGCGCGGGGACTAGCGCTAACTCACTCATTGTAATCACAGACTGTCATGCCTACTTAGCCACAGTGCTCTTTTGGTCCTTGGGTATATGGTTTTCTGAATTAGGCCGTGTAAGCCGGAAACATCTTTATACTTTCATTCAATAGAGAGAAGAGGAGCCGTTTTGAACATTACCGGAATGGAGTGCACGGTGGCAGAACAGTGTTACAATCTCTCATGGGCAGATCGCAGTTTCAAGTTTCAACATTTTGTAATCTCTTCTTGTAACAGTAAATACCATATTGGCTTATCGGTACCACTTTCAACTACACCTTCGCTTGCCTTAACAAAGTTTACAGTTTATTTGTAACTACTTAATTAAGGTTAAGGTTAAAGTTAGGAATTAAGATTTAGTTAAGTTAAAAAGCTTAATAAACTATTCGTTCACTATGAATTAAGTCTTTGTTCATGCTTTATTAAGACAAGATTAAATGTTGTTAGTATCTTTCAATAAATGTTCGATGGAACAATCATTTTTGGGGGTCAATAGGGAGGTAGTGGAGGACATTTTGTTACTTTTGCAATACGATTTGAGCTGTTGACGGCTGAGTAAAGAATTTCTACGACTCATTATAGACACAAATTAATTAAATGTGACATATTTATTGTAGCGCATGCTTTTCTATTGATATTGTACGTTTAGAATTGATTTTTGGGGGATAATCGTGCCATAATACCATTGATCGTCAGCATTATTTCGCACTTTAGGTTGAAGTACTTGATCCCAATTCAATTTGCAAAACGTTTTTCCATATTTTTTACATTCCATTTCGTATTTCTTGCTATCAGTCAAACAAACAAATAAATCTAAAGAATTCTAAAAACTATAAACGCACAATGACATCCTATTAATCGCCGTTTTTCTTCTTCTCCTTCATTACTTACAATGTTCTGATTGATGCCGCGATAAGAACCGCGCCTGTATTTCCGATAAGTGCGAATCACTGCCCAGGGTGTACCCCATCCGAGGCTCGTCGTCATGTGGATAAGCTCCCAGGAATACGCCGAGGAAGATGAATGAACGATACCCAAAGTTCCTCTTCTAAGATGTGGCGGTCGGTGGCGGTGGCAGTGCAGAGAGGATTACGCTCCATCATATCTGATCTGAGCCTGTTAGATCCCAATATTGAATTACTAGCCCTGCAGGGTCCCTAGTTCCGTTATCAATTTGCAAACGCGGAAAGCAAGTGGACAGTGGGGCAGTCCTTGTATGGCTTTGAGGCAGTTTTCTGGAAGGGTGTGATGAAACTAATAATAGCCAATTTCAAGAGAGCGTCTGTGCGATTCGGGCAGTACAGAGCACGGAGTAGCTTGCCTAGTCACCTGGATATATGGTCCTATTTTGAGGGGATTACTACCACAGTCCAGCTCCGGTGATTGCATAAAGCCAGCAGTTAGCCATTGTAAAAATGCATTCACGGCTCGCAAAGCTTTTAATGTGGAGTTTTACTGACGTGTAAAGTCGGCGGGAGTTGATGGTTGGAAAAAAAGGCTAGTAGGCATGATTAAGATAAAAATGGAAGGGAAATTATTTGAGATTTTTCTGCAGTCATTCAAAAAGGAATGTGGTTCGGAACAGTATTTCAGCAGCGCTCAGTCACAAAGAGGATTAAAGTCAAAATCTAAATTTGTCCTGCTTGGGACTGGTGAAACGGCTGAATTAGATCTCAAGGGTCTCTACAGCCAAAAATGGTATTCTTTTTGCCAGAATAGATCTATTGCTTTTCAAAGTTCTTGTTGAAGATGTTTTGCATCTCATCTAAAGGGCCATATCAATCATCAACAAACCAACAATAAAACAGCAGTTCAGTGCCAGCCAAAACATAATCTCAACACACATTTTGGTTTATTTTCTTAAAAACAATCAGACGGTATGTAAACACTACATTAATGGGCCTGTAAAAGTCTCGGTTGACGTTCAAGTTTAGTACAAACTGTGATTGGACCTTAAAATGAACCACACGATTGCTGAAATATCACATGATACCTTGTTTTGGAGATTACACTAAACATTTCTGAATTGAATTAAAGATGAAATATGCAATATTCTACTTATGTATATCTACAAAGTAAGGAACCACAGATATTTTTGTATTTGTAAATTTGAAATGGTTTTTAATTTGAATTCTCATGATGTAGACTATACAAAATTGATTTGATGTACAAATATAGATAAATAAACATGCATTTCAATGTGGCATGCACATCTTCATTGGCAGAAATCTCACCCCATACATATTAGTTTTTCTGATATATTTCCTTAGTGTAGTAGTGTAGCATTGAGTGTCTAACATCTCAGAAGTTAAGTTTTATTTATAGTACCACCAAAAATGACTTTCAGTGGGACAATGTGTGTCAGCATATGGCTTCACTCAGCCAAAAGCATCTCCTGAATGTGGCACACACCTGCCTTTTATACCAAGGCCAATCCAATTGGCCTGTTCCCTTTAGGTGGCACTATAATTACGATTTTAACAGTGACCCAGCAATGGCCTTTACACAATAAACAGTCAAACTAATGTACACATGGCTGTAAGTCACAATTTACAGCAATAACAAACAAAATAGCAGGTTTACCATTAGAAAACCCCCTCTCCAAATGATAGGTTCTGATGACATCACCAAGGCTGGCCCCTCCCCTTACATTTCCAGGCACCACATGCACCAGGATAAGTGTGAAAGAAATTACACTGATACTTTTAACCAACAAACTAAAATAATATAACTCTTTTAATGAACTACAATAAATGAATTGACTGAAGTGTTATGAATTGAATAAAAAAATAATAAGACTTAACACAAACATGACCAGGAATATATGTGTGTAGCTTGTCATTAGCTCATTGTCGATGTAGCAGTTGTACAAACAGATAAGTAGCGTGTAAATCTCAACTCAGGAAAAACGAAACATCCCACCTTTTCCCTGTATAATCTTTCAACTTTCCAACTTGCTCATGTCACGAGTTAGTTTCACTGTTTCCCTCTTTTCTCCTCTACTTCTTTTCCCGTGTCGTCGGAGTACACAGCGATCCCGCAGAGAGGCGTAGCTTTCCCGGAGCTTTGGGCAGTCGGGCTGATTCACCGCAGAGTGTGGCCTGGATCCACCTCCAGTGATTGGGAGAGGAGCCACGGTCGCCCTGCTGCAGATGGAGAGGCTTGTTGTGGCGTGTGGAGCGGAGGTTGTAGAGATGCAGGTCACCTCTTTGGCGCGCTCTCTCTCGGCTTCCTTCCTCCTCCCACTATGATCATTCATGCCTCTATACTTAGCCTCTTGTTTTTATAGTCATCCCGTCCTCTATTTTTAAGGTCCGACTCTGCCTTTGTGGGGGTACGATGTGCGATCTCTTCACTGTATGGTTAAGTGGTTAAGCGGATAAGGGCTCTTGCTTTCTGAGTGCATGTGCCTGGCCAGGAAATATCTTAAAAAAAAAAAAAAAAACATAGACAGGGTAGATAAGGACTGAACGACGTTGGTAAAATATTACGATTTGTGATTTAGGCTTTGATAGTAGGATTCTGTTTTAAGTTTACATTTGAAACACGTCTAAAAGCCCTCACACATTTTACATCTTCTTTGTAGAATTTGAAACTACAGGGTTCACTTTTTATTGATATTAGTATGTTATTGATTTTAGCATCAGTAAAAACAACAAACAAGAATGACCTTGAGCACATGATAATACCTTTAATTTTATTTATACAGTGCTTTTCAGGACATTCAAGGACACTTCACTGAATGATAATAAAACTGTCAATTTAAACAAGCAAACAATATAGTAAATAAAAACAGTGAATCACAAAATTAATTTAAAAAGAGTAAAAGGAGGTTTTAATACTTATTATATCCACCCCTCTTGTGACATTTTCATAATGCGATAAGAAGGTCAGCTCTGGTTCATACAAGTTGCTTATACCACCATAGAATGAATGAATAATGCAAAGTTAAGAGCTTTAGAAAATCAAGACATTCATATTTATACTGTAAAACACAACTGATTGGCGCGTTGTTCAATCACCAGTTGATTGAACATCGTATTTTTTATTTTTTTGCCATTTACCGAAACGTTAAGGCTTCACAATGGATTGCAATGAAACTGAATTTGAGTTTGGGCAGATATCAAATTGCAAAGTCTGCAGTTATTTAGATAATAGAATGTCCTCTGCAAAAAAGAAAAGAGCCTGTCTTTTTCCAGAAAAGTCTTTCAGAGTTTGAACCTCATCTGAAATACATTAGATTCTTCTGAAAGTTTAAGTTCATATTTCAGTCTTCTCTCAAATGTTAATGTTTCTGGGCGTTTTGTGACCTTAACTGAATTCTACTTTTTAAATCTAAATTGCAAAATCTCATTGCAATACTTTTTTATAAGAATGGCCCCAAAATCATGCAGCCCTGATAAATGTTGTAACTGTATGTCAGAATCTTTCAAAAAAAAAAAAAAAAATAGATGATTTCTCCCTACTTCCTCCAGATTGCCATCTTCTATCCTTATAGTTCTCATTTTTTATGCCCATCCGTCTTGTATATTTAAGACTCTCTATTGTGGGAGTCCTCCATTCCCTTCTGATTCTCAGCCAATGAGCACTCTTATCTGAGGAGTGCACTGGACCTGATAAGACTATCATTCCTTATTCAATATCCAGTCTTGTCACCAGTTACTGCACACGATTCCCAAGGAAATTATGACAAAGGAGCCACTGTTTCATCATTTTCAATTGTGTTACCTTGTCTATAGGGCCCAGAAATCCTCCACAGCCCTATATAATATAATACAGACACATAAAGCCAAGGCTATGGGTGGAGTATGTCATTTGTATTTGGTGACAGCTCAGGCACTTGCATAACCATTCTCATTCACGTCTTATTTGCACCTTACTGTAGATGTCAAATGGGATTACGAATAGATTACGGAATTCATCAGTTATTTTGCAAGAGTGTCAAATTAGATCAATGTTTAAGGCTAGACACGCACAAATCCAGACATTATGCATAAGAAAGATGGTATTTTTTTTACTGTTAAAAAGAGATGATCGAAAATATGTCTGTCTGCCTTTAGTTGGTTGCTTTTTTCAATGGATTCAATGGGGAAACAGCTAGAAGAAGAAGACGAATTGGCAGTTTAATCTTCCTTTTAAATAGCAATACACTGTTTCCTAGAATTTTTCTGCATAAATATAGTGCGTTGTTGTCTTGCAAGTGCAGTTTGGGTCCAGGGTCAGATCATGCTTAATAGTTTTTTCACATCGATTGGCACGGCATGTCTATAATTGACCAAGAATGTCCTTAGGCAACTACAGCTCAAGAAAATATTCCCGTTGTATTCCTGGGTGAGGAGGCAGAGTGGTTAATGCTTTAAAAGGACACTGTGTAACTTTTTCTCGCGGAGGATCTGTCAACACCTTTGACCCTCAAGCTCTAACTTCTCTGTCTTTGTGGAAGTGACTCCAACAGGCCAAGTGGCAGGTCAGAGCTGCTCCAGTCCAGGAAATGTATTATTCAGAACTTGTGTAAAGTTTCAAATGGCTAAAATTACCAATTCTGTATTAGTTTAACTTTTTTTTTCCCCAAATTTTGAAATTCTAATGTTCTATCCCTCGAACGTGAAATGACTAAAAGTTTTTCATACCAGATAAAATGTACTTGTCGTTTCTATCTGTTATACTTTTTGAGATACAGAAGTTTTATTAATATGTATAAAAACAAAAAATATGCTTTTGAGATTTTAATTTGCAAAAACTGTATTAGAATGTTTTAGCTAATCAAACATTTTTACAAAACTAACATTAAAATTGCATTGTTTACCAGTGGATTTGATGTTTTTTGTGGGAAATGCAGGCGACAGAAAGATAATTTTGCATTCTTACTCTGTATTTACTGATTTATTTTCTCTAAATTGCTAAAAATAAATACAGAAATGGTACTTTTGGTAAATCTAGTATTGTAAAGCAGTGTGAAAATGGATAATCTTTCAATGTCTCAAACTGGACACTGAGTTTATGGATTACGCTCCATTTATGATCCTTAAAAAAGTAATTAATTAGTTTGTGAAATGTGTAGATTCAAATGCATCGATCGACTTTGCAGCTTTTGTCTGGTCTAATTGCAATATACTATACTTGTGCACCTTGTCTCAGATGTTAATTTTCCTTTATTTACAAATTAAAAGCATTGTTTTAAATGTATACTTTCCTTTAGGCTTGTTCAAACCCTACCTCCCATTTACAAAGCTCCACCCAGATGTTCAAAGAGAAAACCTTATAGTGCTCTTTGAAGTGCTTTTTAAAATAAGCCGATACATAATACCTATAGCCGCGTGTTTATTTCTGCTTATCGCTGCCTAAGTAAGAAAGACACCGCTTTGGTCTGGCAGTCTCGGGTCTTTGAAAATTCTCCACTGTACACAAGAAATACAAAAGTGTTTTTTTCGTGGCTGTGTTAGATTGAAATGCCATTTTAACTTAACTGTGTGTTTTGAAGACTACTATACTCCGCGTATCATTACGACCCATCTTTCAACTTCTTTGCCTTGTAGAGAGCCGCCGAGCCGAACATCCTTTAGTCTCTTTCATGTGCGTCTGTGATCACTAAGATCTCTTGCTCCGGTTTTGTTAGAAGTTCAGAGGCACAAGAAGAAAATTGCCACGGCATCTTTTCAAATGTTCCCAGGGATATTAAGCAGTCGGCCTGAGCTGGAACGAAATCTTTAGTTGGTTTTTCCTCTGTGTCTCTGGTGTGCAGATGTGGAGAGGTATTGTATGTAGCTGTTGTCTGTTGTGGTGATTAAGCACTTTTGTCATATGCGTCTGAACATGTGATTTATTGTTACATACATCTGTTGCTTGCTGGGAAACGGTGTAGATATAGACCAGCTTTGCAGATTAAGAACAATCGGACGGCAAGGATTTGAGGCATTTGCGGGACAGATGATTGAGTGGCGTAATGCTGTAAAACTCAATTGTGTATTGTCATTTGTGTTATATATTGAGAGTATTCCGATGACTGAAATAGTTTTATAAATCCAGTAAAGTATGACAAGCAAGAGCGCAATCTAGGCCTGTACTTCTAATGGATTTATAGTCTCTTTCTGGATGAATGAAAAATTTGCCGCAAGTCTACAAGAGAATGCAAATTGACCGCTAGATTGATTGCATTTGATTGAAAATCTTCATTAAGATTGTGCATTGGCAGTTTTATTATCTATTAATAGATTGAGAAGATTAGTCGAGTAGTGTTAAGGGGAAAATGATCACAAATGCCTTTTAGAGAAACTGTTTGCACAACTGACTGTTTAATAAAATCACAAACTAAAGTTAAACCAATGATTCCTGTCTGTTATGACATTGAAATGAGTGAATTAGCCTCTGTCATGTACAACAGCTTCACATTAGAGTCCGACACTATTTCACTATCATATCAAGATCTCATAATTTTAATTGTCAATATGAGTAAACGTTATATGAGGGTTTTATGAAATATTTTAGTCAAGAACATTTCCAGAGACATTCTTGATATTAGAATGGAAAGTGAAGCAGATTTGCAGATTTAGCTCAAAATCTATGCTATCTATCCTCTTTAAAAACACACTAATATGATTAGTTTTTAAGATATATTGTTATTTACAGCTTAATTTGCTCAAAAAGCTACATTTCAGGGTGGATGGCGTTCATTACCGCTATATCTTCCCTGCCGTAATGACGCCCTCTACCAATTTAGTGACGTGGGTGCAGGAGAAACAAAATAGTTCTACTAATCCATAACCCAAAGTGTTTTTTGTTTTTGCTTTTTTTTTGTAATAACGTAAAATCTGTTAAGCCCCAGTACAGATGTGTTGTAAAAGCATCTATTTGGGTGAAAATTAATTCATTGTGTTCTCTCTGCATCTAATTATAGAGTGTTTTATTCTCTGCAAATCTAGCAACAAATAGAATGCTAGTTGTTACCTTTATACAGTGGAGACTTGTGAAAATCGCTTATAAGCTCATCGTGTTGAATATTTAGGATGTGAGTGATACGTGTGACTGCTGTAAAGACTTCAACATGAACTAGTTCTGTTTTTCACGTCTGTAAAATAGTAAACATCAGGAACAGTACCTTTTAAGCTTCCAGTTCAAATAAATGTACAATATTTAAATGAAATCACTTCCTATAAACTGTCACCTACATAATGTAAATCATTTTGGGCCAAACGATTCCCAGTCATTGCAGGTGATGTGATTATGGTGTTTGGGTTTTACATTGTTTCCACTGAGAGCAGGTGCCATTGTGTGCGTCAGAAGCCCCGAGTGTGCTGATGGTGGCAGTGATGAATCGTGAGGAGGGGAGGCCAAGTGCACTGGGAGACTGGGCCCGGGATCCAGGCAGGTCCTCTCCTGTTATTTTCCTGGGGGCGTGCACAGCTTGTCTCATGTGGTAATCCATGCACGGTAAAACCTTATCCACGGGGATAATGTCAACTCACTGCCGAAGATAACAAGACAAAAGCCCGAGCATAACGCTGACTGCGCCACGCGTTTCATATTCCCCTAATCTACCATCTTACATGCACTCTGTTCTTTGGATTTGTTGGCCGAGCTTAACACAAAAGCAGCACACACAAACACAAACTTTGGACTTCTGAGCTATATGTGCAGATGGGTTTTATCCTCAAAAAGATCTCAGCCGTGCCAATGACATTTCTCAGAATATCTATGGAAATGTTTCAGTGTAAAGTTCCATTACTTTACTGTCGATGCATTAGGATCAGTTTTCTGGTCATCTCATTAAAATCTTAACTATACAACAAATAATTGAAACTATTAGAATGATTAATTGCACTTTTACTTTTAAAAGTATTTGAGGGACTATGTTTTTTGTAGAGTAATGTTTTGGGGTAAAAGATGTTCTTTGAATAAAGGAACCATGACAATCCCAAACAGCATATTATTAATATTAATCATTTTCTGAACTTAAACACTTGCTTTTACTGCCGATTAAAAAGACCCAATCACATCATTGACTGAATCTTCATCTAAATTAATTACATTTATATATAGTGTATTATATATAATACATTTTTTAAAGTTGGCTGAAAATAACCTCTATATGGAAACAGCATCAGTAATCCAGATGATTTTGGCAGCTGACATGCTTTCCTTTTTTTTCCATTTTCCAGTAACACCAGGCAATATTTGTCTTTCAAATTGAGCAACCTTTCAAGCTGATCTCAAGTGCAACCATATGATGCATCTACGTTTCTGTGTCAAGATACTGCATGGAGAACAAAACACCCTAACAGGACATTTGGCAGCACAGTTCAGACTTAAAGTGGTCTGACTGCGAGCTTTAGGAACAGTGAATCTTCAACAGACTGAGAGAGCATCCATCACGTTCACACCCGAGCCGTCAGACAACCGCCTGAATTATATATTGAAAGTTCTCCCTGAACATCCAGCCTCAGACATCTCTCTCTCCCCCTTCTCCTCTCCATGTGATGTGCCGCATTGAATCATTGATAGGACATCCACAACAACAGCACTCCTCCCCATAAAACACCTGTCACAGGAGGAGGTCCACGCAGTCACATGTGGAATCTCTTAGCATCCTCTTAAGGCCCGAGTGTATGCAGCAAAATGATACTTATTATGGAAAGGTTAAAAATAGCAACATAGACCTTTGCAGACCTTGTTTTGTGCATACGTTGCATTGGTAGCATTTGTCTTTTCCTTTCAATAGCATAAAACATTTTAGAAACTTGCATGTTGCCTATATTTGTTGAAATGCTGGATATTAACTGAATCATTTGGTTAGAAATGTGTTGGGTACCATATGTGATACTGAATACAATACAAATCTGCTCTTGTTTTTAACATATTTTGATAAGCGCTTTTCTACATATTGCAAAAAAGGATTTAAGAAGCTTACAATTATTTCAACATGTGTTGTCCAGCCATTTACAAAAACAATGCTGTACACATAGACTGTAATCATAGCTTGATTAATACCCTAACCCCAACCCACATATAATGTGTAGATAAAGTGTATGAAGTGGTATCTGGAATCCACTTGCTAATAAGGTCTGGATAATTCATATTTTGTGATATTTTCTTATGGCTCATACATTTACTCCATTCCACATTCTGCAAGACAAGATATGTAGCAAATTTTGCACAGTACATTACATGTACCTAAAATAATAATTGTCCATCTGTGCGCCCACAGCCCAAGGTTGGTGCTAGAGAGCTGGTGCTCCAGAGGGACGGTCTGCTGTGATTTGAAGTCATGAGGGTTTTAATTAATGTTACAAAACTGGTTGATCGATATAGTCGGCATCAGAGGGAACGCCCACAAATGGACCTCCGTGGGGGAAATCATCCATTCATGTCAATGTGTCAGAGCTGCTCCATCCACCACTGTACTACAAGAGCAAACAGGGCCCAAATGTTTTGTAGTTATCCAAGAAGGCTCACATTAGCTGCAGGCTAAATGGTTCTGCGATGCTAGCATCAACTCTTGTATTTTTACATCTAAAGAACAATCATCTTTCTTTTTGGAGGAAACGTCAGGTCAAGTCCATCTGTTCAGCCTCAGTTGTGACTTTGTTAGACTTCGTGGTACTTTAAAATAGACATAATTCACCAGGAAACATATTAGAAAAGTGCTAAAGTGGCATTTTCTACAGAATTAATGGAGAGTTTCCCCCACGTTAAGAACATTGTCAAGGTTAGGGTTTGTGTTGTTTAGGAACAGATATTTGTCGCCTACTATCTGAATGTACACAATCAAATATGAATGTAGAACAATTAAAAACCATTTTCTTCATCAATTTTACCTTGTTTTTGAAATCTATATCTAAGCTGTGTGCCTGTTCAGCGTGTGTCATTCTTTGGACACCACTGCAGCATTTGATACTCCATATTCACCCCCCTAATCGATGACATGAATTCTTTATACATTCATAGTATATAAAGAGACATTGAATCGTGAATTGCATTGTCCTTGAATGCTTGTCGTGTCCCCTGCACACGTCAATACTCAGACAGGAAGTGGAAACAGCATGGCGGATCTTGTGTGTGTGTGTTTTTTTTTCCCATGATGGGTATTAATGGAATGGAACGAAGGGCTCCGGTGCCGTCACTAGCGCCTAATATGCACTCCCTCTCTCAAGTCATCAAGTATACTCTTTGATCCCAGCTGGAGTCTCGGATGCTTCGGGGATATGATGGAATATTTTATTGCAGTTGTGGGAAAGCAGTTGGCGGGGTTTGCCTTAGTCCGTCTCTTCAGTCCTCTTTGCTCTGAGCTGTAAAGCCGCAGATGGGGGCCCGGGTGAATATTTTTTGCATGTTGCTTTTCCTAAATCGTCTGTTTTTACAAAAGGGCTGTGTGCGCTGGGCGGCGTAGCGGGGCACCGGGGGGGAGCAAGGGAATGGAATATGTTAAGTTCAGGTGAATGTCACAGTATTACATAAGGACTCATACTTTCAAATTGAGAGAGAGCATTGAAGGTGATTTGCCTAATTGATTTTCTAGCATCCTCAGATTCACCGCAATGAGTTTATTAGCGCGATTCACAGCTTTCAGAGGATAGAACAGATCGCTAACAACTACTGCATGCTGACAGCGCATTGGTCAGCGTTACTTTCTGGTTTGTGCTTGATAAAAATGCTTAATAATTAGATGCAGACAACACACAGCGGTCTCATTTCAAGGTCTCATCCCTGTACACCAACTGCTGCAACTCCAGCCACGACTCTGTAAAACTGATCAAGTTTGCAGACGACACCACCCTCATCGGACTCATCTCGGACGGCGATGAGTCGGTCTACAGGAGGGAGGTGGACCGGCTGGTGTCCTGGTGCAGCACCAACAACCTGGAGCTCAACGCCCAGAAGACAGTGGAGATGATCGTGGACTTCAGGAAAGTCTCAGCCCCCCTGCCCCCCCTCGCCCTGACAGACTCTCCCATCACCACCGTGGACTCTTTCCGCTTCCTTGGCACCACCATCACTCAGGACCTCAAGTGGGAGCCGACCATCAGCTCCATCATCAAGAAGGCCCAGCAGAGGATGTACTTCTTCCGCGCAGCTGAGGAAAGCCAAGTTGCCGGGCGCAGATGATGGTGCAGTTCTACACGGCCATCATCGAGTCCATCCTCACCTCCTCCATCACCGTGTGGTACGCTGGAGCCACAGCCAGGACAAACAGAGACTACAGCGCATTGTGCGCTCTGCTGAGAAGGTGATCGGCTGCAGCCTTCCATCTGTCCACAGGACCTGTACGTCTCCAGGACTCGGGGACGAGCAGGTCGGATCACAGCTGACCCTTCTCACCCTGGACACGGACTATTTGAGCCACTCCCCTCGGGCAGGAGGTTACGGTCCATCCGGACCAGAACCTCCCGCCACAAGAACAGTTTCTTTCCCTCTGCCGTTGGACTCATGAACACTTTGTAACACCTGTCACTTCAACAATAATACTATTTAAGAACAATCTATTTGCACTACTCATTTGCACATTGCACTATCTGCCAACTGTACATTCTGTATATAGTCTATCTTAGTCTATTTTATTCTTAATTTTATGCATGCCTTTTTATATATTTTTTATATTTTATCCTTTGCTTTATGTTGCACCTACGCCGAAGCAAGTTCCTACGTTTGTGAATTTCACTGACAATGGCAATAAACAATTTCTGATTCTGATTCTGATTCTGATTTTGACCTTAAGAGCTATTTCTACAATATAACTGTAATAAGACCAACGTTATTTGACTTTATTACATGAAAAAAGTTTCCTTCTTCCTTCTTGATCTCAGTGAAACTATCATGTGACTGCTTGCTGATTGTGCCCTTGGAGATTGGTAAGTTTAATACGATTCTGTGGAACGTTAAAGGAAAAGCAATTTCATCTCCATGGAGACAAGCAGAAAAGTTACTTGGTGCAGCTGTAAAAAGCAGTAGCATTATTTACACAATGGCCTGATTTTTGTCAGTTGAAATGACTTAAAGCCGCAAGATCAATATGGCAAATATGTCTGCGCAAACCCAAGAAATAATGATACATTTCAACATTTTCTCTTTGGTGATTTTGGTTCCAAACGGTGAAATCACACGGCACAGAATCAAGTCAAACTGTAGTGGGTGGTGAACACAAGCTGGACCGTTGAGGAGCAGGGGATCAGGACCAGAGATGTAACCGGTGCAGGGGGATGTTGGTTTAACGCAGAGTAATGAAGATGAAGCTGGGATCAGGAAGGAGCCCGCTCAGACGGTCAGTGATGTGATCAATGTAGGGGAGGAACCCGAGATGGATGGAGGCCGAGGCTGACAGATTTGCTGTTTATCTGAAGCGCCAAACCGCCTTGATTAAGAGAAGTCATATTTCTCTGAGTGGCCGTGTTGCTCTTTGATCCAATAAGTAACAGAAATAGCCCGCCATAATAACAAGAAGTACTTTTCCTTATTTTGTAATTGAATAGAAAAGCCCAAACCTTGAGTTGGGGTCTAGAATTAAAGGGTTATTTAAGCTTTAACTTGAAAAATACGGAAACAGAAGCTAATACTTTTTGTTGTTGCTTGTAATTGTTAGTAATTGTTTTCTTGACCTCATGTGATTTAGAGGTCTGACCCTACACTGTAAAACGTTACAGCCTCATTTAGTTAAGTCAATATACAAATTGTATTGTATTTAACAAGCACTGGCAAGTAATGACCTTTCAACTTGCTTGTGTTAGTTGTGACCCGATCAACTTGGCATGATTTCTTGTCTAAAACAGAAGTTTATTCGACCAGAAGTGAAAAGTTATGATTTGAAAATAATGAATAAATAAAATACAGAAGTCGGGAAAGGGTGTGTCTAGCTAAAAACTATTTTCACTGTGTCAAGTTGAAAAACTAGTTATAGCTATACAACTGCTCATATCTTGTGTGTACTAGTTAAGTCAAATGCAGTAATCTATTTCATTCAATTTAGGATTTTGTTGCAGGTTTGGCGTCAGGGTTTTCTATTTAAAATGCCCTATTATGGTTTACGATGGATGAAGCATAATGGTGCACAATCCAACAACAAAATTCTCTGAGCACAGATGTCCATACATAAATATTTGATATATTAAGACCTTTGATTTCACAAACCACTTTGCACTGATCTGAAATATACATCATTTCATTGTTGTTTAGAAGAGCATTTGGTGTAATCCTGATATGCACATGATCACAGAAAATACTCAAACCTCTCATGAATCAAAATCTGATGCATGTTTTGTAATCTACTTTTACATTTGAGCATTTCCAAACACGACGCAACAAATGATACAACGTTAAGTTTACATCGCTTCACTAAAAGGACTGGCCCGCGCATTTGTCGGGTCACTCACAGGGCACGGCCGTCTAACCCTGGTCAGTTCATAGAAAATAGCCGGTGCTTTGTTTCTTGACTAATCCACAGCAGCTGGTGCGTGTGTGCGCGTACTGTATGTGTGTTCACTGGACCTTCTTGTGTGTGTGGACCAAGAGGAGATGGCCCGGGCCAGATGGGTTCAGCTGTGGATCTGGTGACCTAGATAAAGGCTAGTTGGGTGCCACCACCTTCACGAGCTGCCAGCGGAAAGATTGAAGGGAGCTGTAAAAACTTGGTGATGGAGTGAGCAGTTACCGGTGGCTAGTTTTATAACCAATTTGAAGATAGAAATCTGTGGAATGATTGCATTATAGCGACTAGCCGGCCCAGGATGTGTCCTTAAATGTCACTGCAGCTACCAAGGTGCTATACTGGTTCCGATGTCTCCTTTCTCTCTTCTTTTTTATTTAAAACGATAACACAATACTAAATCTAATATCAAAATACAAATCTGAACAGATGAAAAAGTGTGGTATTGGAGTAGCAAAACTTTAGTATTATGACGACACTAGGACACACGATATTTGCGTTGACATTGAGCGTAAAAGCCAAGGACAATATGGATTCTGAGTAAATCTATTATATTCAAGTAGGGCTGCAAGATTAATCAAAATCAAATCAAAATCGCAATTTAATATATAATATCGATGCAAAAGTACCATAATTTCCTCCATAAACAGCAAAATGTCTTGTTTTGCATAAAAACGGTCAACTCTTTAGTTTAAATCTGTACAAACATGTTCTTAAATACGTGTTTTTTGTATGTAGTTTCATATTTCAGTCTTTTTGTGTGTGTGTCAATTTCACAAATGCAATGCTTGTCCAAAAAAGACAAAACAAATAAGTTATTTTTCCCCAACTGCTCTTCAACTATATTGTGTTTTTTTCATCAAACTCTAGCAGTAATTTGTGTGGGCTTTGTGTCTTTTTGTGATCCCTTTATTATGCATTAGTTGGACATAATTAGCTGTTAGCGATCGACTATTCTCTGTGTTTCTGTTCTGAATAATGAGCCTCAAGTCAAATAAATCCATAAGTCAAATAAATCTTCTCAGGGGTCTGCGGAAGATCTTTAATATGCTTTATTTTGTGCCAACCTAAGCTAAATTAAGGTCACCCAATCCTGCATAAATGATAAATAGTACATCCTAATATTTATTCAGTTGTGTGTACAGGTTAACAAATATGCAAATTGCGCTCTCCAAATTCAGAACTAACGAAAAGCCATTTAGCGGCTTTGGACATTGCAATCATTTTACGGCGGCCCTCTCCCACACAAACATTAAGTGGTCATTATTTGAAAAGAAAGCTGGATTGCAAACTCCGGCCCCCAAAGAGAAGGTGACAGAGGCAGCCTCTGTCCTTTTCAAGGGAACTCTAGGACAACACAGCCCTTCACCGGCACCCCGGGGAGACGCAAGACAGATTAATGCAGTGGCTTTAATATTTCAGATGAAAATGTATTACCTCTCTCGCTCTCTCGTTCTCTCTCTAGCTCTTCGCCAAGTGCACGGGCCTCAAATTCTCTTGTTCCCGCCCACTCCTCTCTTTATTCCTATGTCTTCTTCGTCTCCTGGCTGCAAGCTTCCAAGTGTTTCTCTGAACAAAAAACAAGAAGAAGAAAAAAAAATGTCTTCTGTCCATTGTCGACTCAGTGACAGGAAGTGGTGGACGAATAGCCGAGTGGAGTGTTTCTAAGGCTGCCTGTCTTTCCATCTTAAAGGTTCGTGACCTTGCAAACAACTCCAGCTGTCAATGCACGGTAATCGGAATTAATGTGCGTAAATGTCACCTTGGATGCAAAGTCGTCTTCTCCTGTTTGTACCACACCCCTAAGGGCATTGCTCCTGTCTCGCAAAGGTTAAAAACACTGTGTCCAGACCTGAATTTTCCTCTGCTTCACGTGGTAATTTGCTAATTGAGCTGCAAAGCCTCTTCAGTATCTCCTTTCTTACTTGTTACTTACTTACCTTATACTCCCCGCGGGAAATTTGGTCTTCAGCTGTACATTTAAAAAAACAAACACTCACACGACATAAAAACATACCAATGGACCTGGTTTTACAGTTTGTTCAAAGTGATCCTAGCTGTAGGGGTGAGACTGCTTTTGAATCTTTCTCTGTTGCGTCTGAGAGTCCTGCATCGTCGTCTGGAGAGCAGCAGCAGAGTGAATAACGGTGCAGTGGGTGAGTGTGATCTTGTGTTACTGTCTGGGCGATGCATGTTATGTCTTTGGAGTTAAGCTGCGAGAGGTTGGGATTTTTGTTGCTATCCTGTTGCTAGACTATTACAAAAGTTCATACAGTAACAACGATTCTTCTTTCCTTGACAGGACACATGCAAAATGTACTTTTTGAGGTTTTGACCATGTTATTTCCTATCTTTCAGATCATGCATGGAGTTGTATTTTGAGTCATTCACTGTTGTTTTGTTAATCTTGTTTATGAAGTGCTTAGAAATGACTGATTGAAAATTTGAAAGTCTCATACAGTTTTTAAGTCAATAAACCATCACTAGATTTGCATTCATTATGAACAATATAGCCCTTGCATAGGATGACGGCCTCGTTGCTAAATGGCTGCTGAAACACTTGTTTCATGGTGCATGCCTACAGCCGTCAGCAGGGGGAGCTCTAATGCAAAGCGAATCATTTGGGAAGAAGAATAGTGATTTTAAAAGCATAATTCAAAACAGGAATTGTTCTTGAAACATGACAATTTAATTCCAAACTGATCCAAGAGCATGTGGGTACCCAGTATAGGCCAAAATAAAGCATATGTCCACTCATTTTCATTGTTCCAAATCCAGAAAACTAATTATTCTGAATCATTATTCAGTTCATCACAGACACAGGGGGACAATTTGTTAAACTGAGCCCAGAAAGAAGAAAAAGTAAATTTCTAACCAAGCCAAAGACATTTTTTTTCCACAATCCATTCAGTCATCTGGCATAATCTTTTCAGTCCTGTGTCCAATGCATCATTGTGGATTCACAGTGACAGGATGTGGTAGATCAGCAGGAGACAAATGCAGACGAAGAGCCGAGCAGAGTGTGTCTCTGTCCGCCTGTCTTTCCATCTCAAGAGTTCTCGACCTTGCGGAACAACCCCAGATGTCTATTCATAGTAAAATGTTCTATGTAAATGTCACCTTGGATGAAACAGAGTGCTCTCCTGTCCACTCCTCGGCCCGTCTTTTAACCACGGGAACAGCTGTAAGGATGGTCCCCACACACCTTGCAGCTATTCATCAGGCTGACAGACCGCTTGTCTTGGAGTGTCAGAAAAATCCATTGTGATCGCATTTTTCATCTGATCCCGTGACATCTATCCCGGAGCTTAAGACTAAATATTTGAGACGTACATTGGGTATATATTTGGCAACATGTCTGCAACCAGAAAAATCCAAGCTAAGAAGATTAGACAGGGGGAAAAACGGTCTTTCTCTGCATTTGTGTGTGAGCCCAGAGCACAAAGGAGGTTCATGAACATAGAGGATTACGGACATGTCGGAAGGCACCTCCTATAGGATTCCGCATCCAGATTTACAGTGCCTAGAGAATCGGCCATGGTGGATAATTACCTCGTGTCATGACCGTAACACTCCTTCATACCGCTGCCACTGCCCTGCTTGGATTTGATCATGATTTATGACCAAAGAAACCCGCTTCAACATATAACATTGTCTGTAAATGAGTGTAAGCACTAATTTATCAGCCTATTGGACCAGGAAGACATTTTGTTCTGTTTGTCCTCGGGATATTGTCAGCGTGTTCCTGCAATGGGAGCGTGAGAGTGGACCATAAGGGCAAAAATGAACATTCAGATATTTTTTCTGGTCATCACAATAATGATATTCAGAAGGTGCACTGCAAAAAAGGAATTCCTGGATGAGTTAAAATGCCTTGATTTACGGATATTAATCTTAATTTCAGACGTTTTGACCAGTTAAGATTTGTTAACACTATTTATTTGCCGGAACTGGATTATTTTACCTTTTTCAAACAGTTTCTGACTTGTTTCAATACAATTCCTCATATTTCAAGCCAAATTATCTGCCAGTGGGTTAAGATATTTTGACTTACCCCATTGGCAAATTTATTTTCTTATTTAAAGCGAAATTATTGCAATTATCGGTCAGAAATACCTTGAAAACAGTGATATATTCTGGGGCACATCAGCAATTAAATCTAAATGAGTCAAAACGAATCAAATCCAGACGCAAATTATAAATTCAAGTCATTTTAAACTAGACTAGATCTGTGTGTTATGGTAGTTAATCAAAAACTTTCAGAAATGTAAATGTCTTTATTAGAGATTAAGTATCGCATAAAACATGATAGAACACTAAATTAACTTTTTTAAAAAAGTGCAGAAATATCACCTTATACTCTTTGTTTTAAAGATGACTTGGCAAGTTATATTTTAATTCTTGGTTTACTATTAGATGTTATAAAATGTGCATCTTCCATTTATCTGTCATCTGTAATCTTAGTCCCACAGTTATGATGAGGATGCACACTTTTGGAAAACGAATATCTTACTGTAATTCGATTAGATTTGAGATTAAATTTTAAACATTTTAAGAGAAGACTGAAATAATGTGTCCTTAACTACAGGATTTGCAAATTTTGTACATAATAAAGAGTGATGATTTAGTCGTTTTTCCAGGAAATGTTGTTACTTAAAAACTGCGATCTTTACGATTTGCTAATTGCAACAATTCAAATTGCAATTTCAGTTTGATTAAACTTTGCAGCTTGACTCCCTTTTGAGATACACATAATTTCACTGTAATCATTTCGTGTTTCAACAGTACAATTTTGACATGGCAGAAGCTGTGCCAGAGTAGAGAAATTATAAGAAAATGGTCATCAGCATTCAAGTGCAAATGGCACTCTAATTATTGTAATTAGTGCATTTAATCTATTGAACCAGGAATAAAGCTGTGGTGTTGGAGTCTGCATGTCGTCACCATCTCAGCGTTCTCTTCCATCGTTCAAAAGACGTCAGATATCCTGTGAACTGGTGAATCCAATCGCCTTTAAAACCAATTTGTTTCTTGTCATCTCACCCAACGAAGACCTTTTTCTTTTCTTTTTTCCCAGTAAAATTCCACATGTAGATTTAATCAGATAATATTCAGAAGGCAAAATGCTCATTAGTCCATCCATGTTCCGAAGACACGACCTGTGCGCAAAATTCGTCTTCAACCGTGCACCATCCCCTAGCTTTTCTTTCCGCAGAGAAACGCTACATATAATTGCCTCGTTTATGACCTAATGCTCCTTCTTACCGCTTATCATTAGGTTTTCCACGAGTATCATTTTGACAAGGCACTACAGCTGATGAAGATTTATGAATAGATAAATTATACCAAAATGGTCATCAGCATATAGCATTTTCCATGTGAATGAGTGCAAATAGCATACTAATTAGTCAGCTTATTGGACCAGGAATGAACCAGCAGCAATTAGCGTCATCGGAGGAACGCAACATCTGCCCGTTTTGCGGCAGAAGCCTCGTCAAACCCTTCACCCATTTCGGCTACTGTCATCTGTCAATTTCAACATTCAAAAATAGCTACCTGGAAAAAAAACAAGGAATTAGAATCGGAAAGCACAATGTCTCCTGATTGTGATGCATTAAACATGAGTCTCCTTGCTTGATGAGATAATCATATCCCTTTGGTAATGCCGCATGTAACAGTAGAAAGGTAGCAATGATCGTTCAGCAGTCACAAAACAGATGTTGCCTGCTTCGCTGGAATCCGTGTGACAAACTATTAGGAGTCGCATTCCGCTGCACCAGATGGGAATGTCGCGGGATATTGTGGATAATTGGACTAACGTTTTGTGTGAACTAATAATGTAGACCTATATTAATTATATATTTGTATTCATTGTACATTTGTCGTGTCAATGCTTTTAAATATTGATGCATACACACTTAAACAGTTGTAGTAGTAGTTATAGCTGTCTATTTTCTCATATTACAATTTCTTACAAATATTATTCCAAAATGATTCAACGATGTTCAACAAATTCAATTTCCTGGTGTGATTGGCGGTGGCAGAGACCATTGGCGGAGATTGACTACATCGATAGGGTTGTAAAAAAACAAAAAACGAATAAACTAAAGAACTTCGCACATAAATTTCTTTGAGAGGGAGCATTTACGTCCAAATAAATTCACATCTTTGCAAGTCATTTCAGTGCACGGGAATCTTTCTGTTCTGTTTCAAATTGAACCTTGTCTGAATTGCTTTGAATGGTCAGAACTAATATTAGACCACATTAATAAAACAAACTAGCTCTTTCTATATATATCTACACTATAATATGTAGTGTCGAAAACGTAATCTAAAAAAAAAAAGCGTTTGGTGGTGCAGTGTGGTTTTGAAACGGCTGTAGAGTCTGTAAAATGTGATACGTTTAATCTGCAATCGCATCTGTCCGTGTGCTCCAGGCAGCTGTGGCTTGAATATTAGCAGTAAAAGTAGTAGTAGATGTGAAAAGAATGAGTATTGGTGCGTTGCATGTCAGTGGGCGGGAGTCATTTCTCAGCCCTAATAGGCTCAGACACAGTCGGCGCTGGGTTCCTTGCGTGTCTGAGCGGGCGATGTCCTGTAATCATGTTATTGCACTGTGCTGCATTAGACAGCCATCCATTAGCTGTCTCCACGTGCAGGTCAGGGTCGCCGTGACAACCTGTCAGCCAGCAGAGCGTGCCCATCCTTTACTCCGCCGCTCTCCTGCCGGGACCTACATTCCCCCCGGTGCATTGTGGGTCAGAGAGGAGGCTGATCCCAGGCAGAATATCCTGGTGACCTGCTGCTTCCAGAGGGGGTTCAGTCTGTTCTCTTCTCACTCAGGACTACACCTGGACGGGCGCAGACTTTTGTCTTTAGTTTATCCTCAACAAAAGTATTTCAGATAAACAAACATGATTTTATGTAGTTTCTTATAGATTCTTTGAAAGTTTGAAAACAAAGACATTTCGGAATGGTGGAAAAAAAATGAAGGAAACAATGTGATTTCAATGGAGAAACCTCATAATCAATAATCAAGGTGGTTTTGTAAAATGAAACCCACTCCGTTAATGTGAGTGATGAGCCTGGTTGTACTATTGTAGTTTACATAATTTTTTAATTTAATTCTTCATTTTATCTATAGATATATCACATACTTTACCACAAAAAAACTCAAATGAAAAGTTAAGGCTAGAAAATACCTTTTTTCATATTTAGTAAAAGAAAAGAAACCTAATTGACCTTTCTAACCTGGAAAGTCAACATTTTCTGGTATAAGTTCAGTGAAAATGTGAGATGGTTTACTTTGCCTTTGGTCCATTCCAGAATTTTGAACATTCTGATGACATAATATAAAGAGTGTATATATAAATATTTTTATAGACTGAGAACAGAGATGAATTCTGTTATATTAAATGTTTGCATGTTTAACAAGTTACTTTGGCCTATTATTAAAATGACTGCAATAATAGGCTTAATGCTACTTTACCTAGTATTTGTACCTATAATACCTATAATCTGCTCTTTTTGTGTTAACTTTTAATACTGTTTATTATATATAGTATACCTTATATTCTAATCTCCAAAACAACAATTTGTTATAAGCTTCAGGAAACAAAAAGTATCATTTCACCATTAGTTATGTTAATACACAACTCTGAGAAGTAAAATTTATTTCAAAAATCTAGTCAACCAAATACAATAGAATGAATAAGTTGATTAAATCCACCTCTGCTCGTGACCTGCCACACTAGCAGCAGGTGATCCTTCCAGTTTCTCTTTATTTTCAATCAGAACTGTGCCGCGTCTGGCAGCTTTATTCCGCCGCTGCTATCATGTTTTTTTTTTTCCCTCTTCCCTCTCAGTTGATGCATACAATTTAGGGTGTCATTCTTCATCTACCTCTCGCGCTGGGACCCGGGGGCTGTTTGTCGAAGAACAAGCGTCTCTTCCTCCCGTTCTTCCTGCCGACTTCCCGGGCTGTCACGTGCGCCTCTTCCCACACACTATACTTTACATATAGTGCACGTGGGGACTCGCACCGGCTCGCTGGGGGCAAACAAGTCTTCTCTCACCTGCTCATTGTCGCTCTCCATCTCTCCCTGTTGTCTCGGCTCGGTTACACGCCCCTAACACACAAAGCGCTGCCGTAAATCTCCCTGGAGTGTTGCTAAGCTGCCTCTCTCCAAGCCAAACATGCTGCTAATGTCCTCAACACGCCCCCTCCTCCATTCCTTTACCTTCTTTCTTTTTTTTTCCTTTTCACCTTTGTTCTCCTCAACAGCCGTTCCACCTGAAAATATGACCCCTACACCCCTGTTATTTTCCTGTTTTGAAGACATAATAGTGGTTGCTGTGGCAGTAGTCTGTAACAAAATGTGTAGTACTAGTAGCGGCAGTTGTAGAAGTAACAGTAGTAGTTGTTGTGTGAGTATTTCACGGAGTTCATTCTTAGAAAGCGGAACAAAAGTGGTCGTTTTAGCTCATTATCATCAAAGTTAGCCTTTTTAAAGCAAAAATATTCTGCATTTTTCGTATTGTTATTAGTCTTTAAACATGCTCTTGAGTACCTTACATTTGCCATCATGTTTTGAAACAAAGTGTATTATTATTATTATGAACAAGTTTAATCGCTGTCTGGCCTGTCACTGAGTGGATGCAGCCAGTAGATGGCGCCCAGCACTTACACAATTTAGTTATGTTATCGCTATAAGAGACGCTATGGTCAGGCTAGCAGTTACAGTTATCATGTTTAGACGGCATAAATGCTCAGAACGAGTCTGGCGATGATTTGAATGCAACTCCAGGTATGTTTTTCATGACGGAACATAGAACATTAAAAGCTCAAAAATGTCACTCAAGCAGAATATGTGTCCTTTAAATCTTAAAATAGACTTTTCTTAACTCTGCTTCTCTTGTCAACGTTTATCAACAGTCCAGATATATCATTTTCACAGACTTTGAGCACATATTTATGATGGATTATTTATAATTAATAGTGAAAGAGAGTACATTTGATCTAACTGATAAAACTGTTCAAAGTATGGCTACTATAGCAGAAGTAAAAGCGCCAAAGTATCCTGGCATGTGCAATTTGAAAAACCGTAAAAAAAAAACTTGTCAAATCAGGCAGAATAGCCTTATTTAGTAACAGTAACAATTGTAGTATAATAGCAATAGAAAGTTGTAGCAGCGGCAGTAGAAGTAGGAGTGGTAGCAGCAAGTAGCAATAGAAGAGTTAGTATGAGTAGTAGCAGCACTTTTTACATGATTACATCTTACTTTCTACTGTCTAATATGTCATTTCCTTGTTCCTTTATCCCTGATTACTTGGTTTCCTCCCATGTTCTCTCCAGCAGCCCTGCCATCTGAAACACCCACTCTAATCTGCACAATGCCAAAACACAAGTCTTACTCAGATCTTTGCTATAATTAAACGCTGGCTGAAACTACTGAGGTAATGAACATAATGGAAGAGTAATAAAGAGAGCAGAACCTTGGTGCGAGGGGCTATCTTAATTGGCTGTGATTTCATTGGGTTGAAGATTTGGAGGCATTTGTAAGTAGATACTTGGCACATTCTTGTTGTTTTGTCTAGGAGCGTTTCACTCCAGATAGTAATAGATTCATCTGTGGCTGCTGCTGCCGCCTATAGAAGACAACATGATTTCCACCTGGTTTCATTGGCAGATGTTGGATTTCTGTATTTCTTGAATCACACACTCCCACAGGAGCCAAAATGACATTGATCTGTTCTGCTTCGAATTTCACTCTTATTGGATAAGGGAAGATGCATTTTTCATTTTTCGTCATCCGCTTAAAGTGTCTCTGTAGGTTTGGATTCATCTGAAGTGTTTTTTTGTAAAACTACTGCACCGGAGCACAAAGCTAAGGTTGCCTCAATGACATTTTCCATTACATTTTACAACATTTGATAAATTCTTTTGATAAATTCAATCACATGCGAACTGTAGAGAACTGTCCAGAGAGTGGCAATTCAGAGGTGAAAGTTTGGAGTCTATACATCTTTTCCAATTCCATTCCCAATTTCAAGTACGTTCACACAGAGTAGGAACTAGAGACTGGGGCCAGACTAAGGGGACTATTTTATCTCTGGCTCAGGGGCAGGCACTTTCTAGTCAAACCAGGAACTCATTGGGAAATATGTTTCATTCATTTTCAGACTCAGACAAACTTTACTAACTGATAAGAGGAAATACTTGTACACAGTAGCACCAACAATACAATTTTCAACAGTAAATAGTAATTAAAACTGTGAAAAAATTGTGTTTTGTTTTTGCTTTAATTGTTTGTTTGATCTTTTTGTGCATCACAGTTTTATGTGCAGGTTTACAGTGCTCAAAAGGATGAAGGAAAAACTCATTTTATTCCTCTTACTTTTTCACACTACTACTCTACTTTGATATGCTAACGTTGAAGCCGGTTAGACCTACATTCAGCCACTGTGTCGCTGCGTGAAGCCAATCAGGGAAACTATTGGTGGCTAAATAGGGACTGGAGGATTATAGTGCATTAAATCTTTGTACTGTTTTGTGTGAGAAAAACAAAACATTGTTGTACATGCCTTGAAAGCTGTACCTCAAAAAGTGGCCGGTGAATGTTATGTAGCTTGTTGTATCTTTAGCGAATAGTATGTATTGACTCACTCACAGCCCTAAGTGTTCACAGAAAACCTTCTCGTTCCAGAAATTCAGTCTCCTTGAACTCGGCTCTTATGCACTTGTTAGGTTTGGTTTATTCATTTAGCGTTGACAGTTTCTCCTTTTAAAATCATGCTCTGAAATGACCATCTCTTGACACGGCATCGCAGACAGCTCTAGCCCTCCTCGGCCTTTATATAGCAAGCTTTCTTCATTCTTCAAATGGAAAAGCTGGCGTGTCCAGTCGGGGAGCTGTCCGGTGCTGAAAATGGAAACATGGGCAGTTCCCGGTCTGCGTGGGGCTTTTAGAGGTCAGATGTAGACAGGGTATAACCAAAACAAGACACAAAGAGAGCAGATGTGGTGAGGTGGAGAGGTGAGACAAGGAACAAACAAGTAAGCAAAGTGCACTGGTTTTCAAACGACAGCACTGATCAGACATGGAGATTTACAGAAATATATTAGTACAGCAGTACTGGTGTGGTAAATAGTGTCTAAAAGGGTGTATTATAGCAGAATGGTATTTAGGATGCAGACAAATGTGAAATTTTCAGTTTAAGTTTAGATTGTTTGGTGTAGATTCCCTTGTCCAGTTGTGGAGCTGTCCGGTGCTGAAATAGGAACGTATACTGGCGTTTTAAAAATGGAATGGAATGGCAGGAGTATTATAAGATGACTCAAATGCAAGAGTGGCTGGTGAACACATTTACATGTACACACTAAAATCTATTTGGCCGCTCACTGTACATTTTTGTTAATTTTTGTATTATATTTTGTGTTATCGTTGTGTTTTACTAACCATGTCTGTTTTTGTCCATTTTATTGCCATTTTGACATCATGGCCGGGGGACTACAGATGAAAAATAGCCTCTTTGGCTAATTCTGGCTGTTTTACTCATGTTTTATTCATGTGTTTTATGAAATTGCACTGTCCCCTTTTGGAAATAAACTAAACTCAAACTCAAATGGCATCATCATTTTAATAGATATAGATACATATAATTCACCAGTACATCACATTTATGAAATCAAACTCTTTGACCATTGAAGTATCACACAAACATGGTATTGTATTGGTATCGTAAACAGAGTATCTAAAAGTGTGTACTGTACTGTGTACTGCTGAATGGTATTTAGAATGAATGCAAAAATGAAGATTTTCACATTTGCATTAGCAAATTTGCTGTAGTCCCTTGTTGAATAGCTGTCCGGTGCTGAAATTGAAGCATGATGTAGTTTTTTTCCATCCTCAAGTATTTGAAATGTAGGGGTACATTAAGAAGTCTATTATAGTGTTTTTATTATGATTATTTTCTCCAGTTCACTCACACAATAGTATAGATACATTTAATGCACCAATAATAAACCAAGAGATCACTACTTATAAAATTAAACCTTCTAAACAATAAAGTTACAAGTGAAATTTGTTTACATTTTCTCTTTTAAATGTATTTAAAGATTACTATTTATGCTTTGATTATTTTGTATTAGTCATGTTGATGTTTTTTTTAATAACCTGTAAAGCACTATAAATTGTATTTTATATGAATGCTCTACCAATTTAGATTTTTGATTTGATAAATTATAGGTAACATGACATGAAGGAATAAAACATGTACATTTCTGATCTAAATTAAAATGGCTTATTTATTTCATTCTTAGTTATATTGTAACTTATTAAGTCATGATTTCTGAATATTCTTGACATTCTTACTCTAAATATTTAAGGCACCACCAGTAAACGGTATCATCAGCGTTTGATAGCTCTGGCCCGAGCTTTTAAAGGTCGCTACAGTCAAGGGTAGACTCACTAAAAGCTGTTGTATTTTTGGAAAGTGAGAAGAGGAAAAATCAGGAACAAACTGGAGTGCATGGCTTGGAGCGAAGAGGACAAACCAGGTCTAGCAAGAGCAAGAGTATCATTCTCAGTTACCCGGTTTCACATGGCAGAGCCCCTCTTTAAAAGGCCAATTACTCCATAATAGTGGCAGGCTGACTAGGTGATTTCTCTGGGTGGAATGGCATCGGTCCAGTGGAGAGGTCCAATCGTGTGGGCACGGAGAGAGAGAGACATGGGACCCACGGCGGAGGCCTTTGAGTGCACCCTAACACCCGCTCTGTAATTGTCATTATTCCACGCCAGACGCTATTGAATGTGACCTACAAGGATGGTTCGTTCTCATATCGGCGGCCGGGGCAGCACGACTGATGTGTTGTACTCAATGAGCTCAATAAAGAAAACAACTAGACTAGATCAGAAGCGCGGCCACGTTCACTTGTCACGTCCAGACACAGGAAATTGGATTTTCTCCTTTAAATACAGCCGTGTTATAGCGCTAGATGGGGTTAATGTGATAGGAATGGATTTGAATTGTTTGACGGCCATTTTGGTATTCACTGATCATTCAGAGCAATATTAGTTGAGTTTCTGACCAATGTCTTTTTTCAGTTTTTTTAACAACATAAAAGGGACACAGATCAAAAATAAGTCACAAAAAGAGAGAATACAAACATTTCACGTAGTCCCAAACACGTAGACCAGCCTACTGTAATTTTCTCAATTTTTCGAATGTCACTTATAATATTAGTGTAGTTCTAGATTGCTGGTTCAGTTTGTGTCATCTATTGCTGCCAGTCTATGCTCATTGTGTCCATGGCAAGAGTTTTGAGGCCCAAAAACATTGTTCTGAAGTGGGATGTCAAAAACAATCTGCAGTGCTATATTGATCTCAGACCAATGTTTATGGACATTAGGGCACTCCAGAAACATGGTAATGGTGGGCCACTTGACAACAACAGTTTTGTTAGAGTTTCCCTGTGAATAGTGAACACTTTGACATGGTGTAATATAATAATAATTAAAAATTAAAGCCGCAAGCGGCATCGAACCTCCTTCGGCTGGGCGCCTGATCTCGCTACCTAGCTTAGTAAGGATTGAGCTGACGCCATTTGCCTCAGTGTATCTATTTTAGGGCTTTAGCATGAATTACATAGACGTTCAGCTTCATCATAATTATGAATGAGCAAAAATGTCAGTCGACTTTTGGTGGTTGACCATTGACAGAGACCATAACACCTGTCCCAAAAATATGGATAACTTTTGGTGTCACACTCCTCAAGATGATGTTCACCAAATTTCACCTTGGTCAGGCTCACGCCCGAAGAGGAGTTCATTAAAGTACAAGGTTTCATTTGAGTGATTTCCCCATAGGAATAACATGGGATGTTTCTGTCATTAGTTGAAGTTTGGGCAATATTTGTGGCTTCGCCACACGGAGACCATAATACTTATCTCAACAATTTGGATAACTTTTGGTGCCCCACTCCTCAGGATGATTGTCACCAAGTTTCAGGTTGATCGGGCTTACGCCCGAGGAGGAGTGCGTTAAAGTACAAAGTTTAATTTGAGAGATTTTGCGATTTTCCCATAGGAATAACATGGGGTTTTACTGTCTTTTCTAAAATGTTTGCAAAATGTGCGGCTTTGCCGCACAGAGACCGTAATACCTATACTAATAATTTGGATAACTTTTGGTGCCCCACTCCTCAGGAAGATGTCCACCAAATTTCAGGTTGGTGGGGCTTGAGCCTGAGGAGGAGTGCGTTAAAGTACAAAGTTTAATTTGAGTGACTTTGAGATTTTCCCATAGGAATAACATAGGGTTTTTCTGTCTTTTTTAAATTGTTGGCAAAATTCGTCATTCACCTCAGAGTCGGGCCCGCGCATGGGCTCCCCATTGGTTTCCATGTATTTTAGCAGGAACAAGTATGGTTACTGAGTGGGGCTTGATGCCAGGGGTGTGGGACAGTTCACTGTCAATGTTTGGGGCGTTGGGGGGGGCCGAACTTTCGCGCACCAAGACAGTTGTTAGGGTTCTTTCGCATAGCAGGAGTAAATATGCTGGTCCCATGCCTTCGGCATGGGCTATTTCACTGTCCGACCATAGAACCGACTAGGCTGCCAAACTTTCGCGCTGTTTGGCGAGACAGTTGCAACGATGCCTTTGGCCTCTTTGCGAAAGCAATAGGCCCTACTATAGGGGCTCGGGCCTAATAAAACTTTCCAAAGGTTTACATTAAGAGATGCACTGGTCAGATCCACTATTCTTCCAAATTTGGGCCAATCCAAACTCGAATACAGACTTGAATTCTTGTTTTTGCCCCATCTTTTCTAAATGTTTTTCTAAGATGATGACTAAAATGTGAGAAAACTATTTTTTTCTTTTTTTTTCTTTTTTTGCATTACTCATCAGTGGCAGTGTTAACATGCACAACGAAACATGATCATTATCTGATTTCTGGAGTTGTCACATTATTGAACTGTCAAGTAAACAGTTACATCTGATGTGAGTAAGAGGGATGTTGTGATATTTTTTTGTGTGTGAGAAGAAATAATAACGAGTATCGACTGTGACTAGCTTTATGAAATAAAATTTTCTGAATGCAAAAGTAAAGTTAAGTGTGCTATAAACAGTCAATAAAAAGCTCTATACATTTATTTGCACTTTTTTGGAGTGGAGATTAAATTGAAATGAGTGAATTTTGCTTCTAAAATAGTCAGGATTATAAGTTTATGATTATACTGTGACCTGAATAATCACGATTATTGACTAAACAAATAATTTTGACATCCCTATCCCTACTATAGGAAAAAGATGCAACAAATGTAAAGATTGAAAGAGTTACCGTAAAATTTGGACTATTGAGTGCACCTAAGTATAAGTCGCACCAGCCATATTTACAAAGAAAAACAACTTTGTACATATATAAGCCGCACCAGTCTATAACATGAGACATTTACACAGGAGGATGGAACACGCAAAGTTTAAATTGAACACACGCCTTTTCCAAATACTTCCCGTAACACGGCTGTGCATTGAGTCCGCTCTTCACTCGGCCGCCTCCGACATCTCACCATCGATTCACTGATGACAAGCTCGCGTGCAACAGCTCTATTTCCTTCTTTGGCTCCACATCGATTGCTTTTAACTTAAAAGCTGCGTCATAAGCATTTCGTCGCGTGTTTTCCGTAACGATGGTGTGCGCGCGATGCAAAACTGACTGTTCAAAACACAAACTAGCGTATTCCTTCCTCTCTTACACCGGTCTGTCCAACTCCTGCGCTTCCTGCTAGAGCGCCCCTAGAGGCCGTTCGTGTTAAAATACATGAATTAGCTGCATCTTTGTCTTTCTAAGCAGGTGAAAAAAGTAGCAGCTTATAGTCAGAATTTTACGGTATTTTAAAATTCCTTGTCTCCTTTGATTTACTGACACGTGTCACCAGGTTGATTTGCTCATCAGATTTCAGTGATCACAGAGCAATAAACAGCGCGATTGTTCTAGTTTCAAAAGTAGCCGTTGTCCCTATGGTAACAGGATGTCTGGTTAATGTATATTTTAGTCGAGGTGAGTTCATGTTCCTTTCTTGACAGTTTTATCAGCTTTAACACCAGTTCATTACGAATAATTCAATCTGATCTTATTTTAGCCCTATCTTGAATAATAACATTAGCATTTGCCCGCTTTTAAATGGGTAAAGCTGATTTAATATGCGGTGACAATAGGGAGATTAAAATGCCATGTACTCAATACTCAATCCACTGAAATAAGCTGATGTAATCTAATTGGTTGCCATGCGTGTTTGACTCTGGTCTGAACACAAAGTAATTGATCAAAAACTGATCAAAAGACGGGAGTTAAACTTAATGACATTACATAAAATGGCATAATGGCTCCTAATACTTTATAGAAGAGCGTTAGTGACAGCCCTGGCAGTGTTTGACGCGATCAAAGCTATTTTAGATGTTTTTTGGAGGCAGTGTTTTCGTGGATCCTGAAAGAGTGAGCGCGGAAGGGGCAGTGAACTCGACGGAACAGGAGTGTGAAGTGTGCAGGCTGCGCTGACAGCCTGTCTCTCACCACGCTGCAATTTTAGAATCAAATGAAGAACACATCTAAGTGCTGCAGACCAGCGCCGGCGATTAAGAAAGAGAGGAGGCTGTTGCTTTAAATGTTAGTTCTTTTCACAGCATTGGTAAAAATACGCCGTATAGACCACAGAATAAAACAGAATATGCGGAGGGAAGTTATATTTGCCCTTATCCAGCATGAGCAGGGAATATTTTGTTACTTGTCCAATTACAAGAAAAAGATTCTGTGTTTGGAGTAAGAGGAAATGTACTAAAAATTAGTGGGCAGAGTAAACAACATTTGTAAGAATAATGTAAATTTATGTGTATTTATAATCTGACTTAACTGATGAGTAAATCTAATTGGACAGACAAAATATGGATAAACAATAATATAGCAACAAAGCACACATTCTGGTTTCATGTTCAAATCACGTATGATTGTCAACATGATTTTTTTTTTGTCACTATATAAATACTCACAGTGGGAAGAGTAACCAAAACTTTGAATCTTTGAAATAAGTGCATAGTCACATCACACAAAATATTATTGAAGTAGAAGTAAAAGTACAAGAAAATGACTCTGTAAAACGAAAAACGTGACCAAAAGCACAACTTAAACAGAAAATAATGTGACTAAAGTGAACTTAAAGGTGACTTTAAACGACAAAAACATGACTTAAAGCAACCAAAATGTGACAATAAGCAACCAAAACTTTATTAATTAATTACATTTTGTCAGTTCTCCAGATTGTGTTTGAAATGTGAACCCTGAACAGATTCTTATTGCAAATCTAATCGCATTACTGTTCAGAAAAATTGCAATTGGATATTTTCCCCATATCGTGCCACTCTAACGTAGACCTTTAAATTCAAATCTTTTCCCATTTTTAGACTCAACTTTGAAAATAGCAATCCCATCCAATCCCAACCCCTTTCTAGATAATTCAGAGGTCGTAAAGTTGTTTCTAACTCTTTCATAAACTCCGTTCACGTTCCCATTTACCTCCGGCCGTCATATTTGTTAGCATCTCATCTGTTTTTTTTTGCTGGAAAACAAACTAGACTAAAGCCGAGCAGGAGTTGCTGAGAAATCCCCCGACCTCCCGGACCGTCTTTAATGGGCACTCTGCTGTGGTTCCTTTTAAAAGCCGCAACTTACCACAAGCTAATGGTGCCATATGAATGTTTAAACACATATGGACGGTATCAAAGATTTTTCGATGTGCGTGACAGCAGCCGGCCGCTCCCCAGTGGCCCGCGTTAGCCCCCACTAAAGATCCCCCGAGTGAAGTCATGCCGAAACGACCCGGTGACACTGCAGCCGCCGGAGCAGTGGAGCGGTTGGGTGCGGTTTTGAGTGTGTGTGCGCGAGAAGTATAAGATTGAGGTGCAGAAGAAGGGGTTTTCGCGCCTTACATCCTGCCAACGTTGTGATTTAAAATGATACAAATGCGCGGCGGAGATACGGGGGGCTGGACAGAGATTGAGTGTAGCCGAGCCAAAATGGACTCTTCCCAAAACGTGCCGGCTCCTTCTGCAAATATCACTCGGGCCTTGGCTCGGGCAGAGTGCGTGTGCAGATATAGACCGGTGTCTCCGGGGGCCGGTCAGGTGACGCGGCTCGATGCCTGACTCAGTCCTAATGCACCCGGCTGCAGTACAAGTATTTGCACATGCAGTAATGAAATACAGATTTGTGGATTTAAGGAGTCAATTGGGAAGTTTTTTTTTTTTTTTTACCAAATATAGTACTGAACACGTTTTAGGTTTAACATTGTTCCCTCATCAAAAACATAGCTGGAGTTGTGTTTAGTTTCTTTCTTGCTATTTTGATGAATTCTGTTTAGTATGTTCTCTCCCCTCTGAGCCTCAGAAAGCACACTGTTCCAAATGTTCTTGTTTTGCCAGAGCTCTGAGCCGTTTTTGTCTGTAAATCATCACCAGACTCAATTTACGCTCGTTACAACTTTGTGCCTCATTAGCATGTGGGAGGGGCAAGCTGAAGTTGTTTTTCCCACCCATGTAATTTCCTCTGCTGCCAGTAGACGGAGCTCTAACTCTATGGCTCCTGGCTTGGGAAACACCTTTTTAAATTCTTGTAAAGTAGAAATATGCAAAGCAGAGTTACTCAAGAGCATGTCTAAAGGCCAACAATGTAAACAATGCATAATGTGTCCTTTAAAGGTGCAATGCAAAACTTTTCAGGTGGGGGTATTCGTGTTACTGCTTTAGCGAGAAGGTTCCACAAAATGTCGTTATGAGTCAGATCTGTAGAGAGGCGACCACATTCACAGTAAGAATGTAAGTTGTTTTACGTTTTTTTAGCAGTGAAATACACACGTAATAAAATAAATGCCTTGTATACAAGTTTAATGGTTAACACTTTTAACAGCCGTATAAAGAATGAACAAAGACTACATTTTAATGAACAAATACTTTACTCAGAATGATACAGGCTTAGTAACTCAATTAAAACTTAAAATTAACTAAGCCTGAATCATTTTAAATAAACATTTTTTTCATTACGAATTAGATCTTTATTAAGGCTAATTAAGGTGTTATTGTAAAGTAGTACTTTACCTGGCTCCCACACTAATTACTATATTGACTTATATCGCTCTCTTGCGGTTCAGTATTTATCGTGTGTACATTTCTTTGCACTTGTACGGACATTTTTTTTAAAGGATTTTGCATTTTTAATTGGCTACGAGCTGTAGAGGTCCAAATATGTAACTACAATGATTAATGATCGATTTTAAGTCACTACTAAAGCGGTTAATTCTGCAGTGTAATTATCAAAGCTTATGTTAATGTCAATACTGTATATTTAGGAAAGGGTTTATCGAAATTATCACTGTGTCAGTGGCTAGTTTTGATATTTATCCTGACATTTTCTGCAACGATATATCACACTTCAACATTTGTTACCGGGACACGTCGTAGTAGTCCCGTTTAATGCCATACTGTGGAACATCATAGACAAAGCAATTGCCTCCAGAAATCCAGTGCAACTTCTATTTGTACAGCTGGCCTTGAGTGGGTCTGTTTAGCTCCAGGAGTACATGTTGAACCGGTGGATTTCACATGCACAAACTCTATATATACAAACTAATATATTTTCCTGTCAAATGGAATGATCTCAAACCATGCTGTGCTTAACATATCTGTGCTTTTTCCCATCGATTCCTCATAAGAAGCAGGCCGTGTGTTCCGCCTGTGGGCTGGCTCGGAGTGCTGCGTCTGACCTTGAGTGTCCACTAAACAGAATATGCATATGTTAGTGAGCTGGTGTTACTTGTGGACCAGATTGTAGGTGCGCTGGAGTGTTTTGTATGTTGATGCTGTCTTCTTTCACTCCGTTGACAGCTTGTCAAGACTTTTTTGGTGCACAAAAACACCAGGGAGTCGAGTGGGAGAAAATACTGCGGCAGGAGTAAACGTGTGCACTGTTTAGCCACAAAGATGTTTTCTTTGGCAGGAGAATTTAGTATTTTTAACAGAAAATCTAAACTTTATTGATCCTCGGAGGGACTTACTTAGATGCAGTAGCCCATAAATACAGGAATACAGTTTCAAACGATATTTTTAATTGTATATTAAGACATTTAAGTACATTTTTAACCAAAATAAATGTTGAAATATGAGGACTGGGGGCTTCTAGATAGGGAATAATTATGAATAAAGTATACTATACTACACTACACTACACTATACTACTACTAATTCTTTTTGACATTTTGATGCAAAAATGTCACAGTCTTAGTTATAAAATGGTCTTTCCGTACGTGTTTTATAGTCTAGTATTTGTATAGTCCAGATAACATTTACAAAAATCAAAATACGATTTTATTCGTAGTCGGGATTAGTCGATTAACCTACAGTTTAGCATAAGGAGTCACCTATTTGATCCTCAATCACTATAAGCTCCTTTAGAAGACAGAAAACTTTGATAAATGCTCTAACTTTCCTCTAAATTTGCTGCAGAAACATTTTAACCCTCGAAAATACCCACTTATACCCAAGTTTATGAAGTTAGCACAGGCCTAATCCATTCTGATCCATTGAAATTGTTGCCACACAGGTTTGGCATCGAACCACGGCGAGAAAATGGAGAGGAGGGTTACGATCTTTGTGAGTCAAATTGTCCAGATGTCGCATAGTCACAGCTTTGATGGAGCAGAACTTATGGTTGGGCCGAGAGATTTAGAATTTTTTACTGTCAGACCACCCACTGACTTTGCAAAGACTGTTTTCCCCCGACCCGACGACGCCACCGCCAGAATACATTTCAGAAATTAACGCTATTTTGGTGGGCTGTACGTACTATTTTTAGACTGCACTTTGAGGCAGACAGTGCTTAACCAGGCTTATGGGTCCAGATGTGAGAAGACAGTTTATACTTATGAGCATTATTTGTGCTTGTCATTACGCGACATTTGGTCTGCTCCATGAAAATCTACCCAAACAGATCAGCACAGTGGAGCGGCTAGGTTCCATCATATCAGTTTTATAGGAGAATTACATGGGGTTACAGTTAGGACAGGAGTTTCGGTGGACAGCGATGCATTGTGTGGGTTTATACATGCAGTAAATCTAGTAAATCTAGTTGTCTTTACTGGAAAGTGCAAACGAAACGGAGATTGGAGAACCTGTCTTGGATCCTTTGAATTTAATTTTGTCAGATCAGACGGCTGCATGAAGATAAGGATTACAATGAAAACATGCTTCAGATTACTGTCAACATATATTAAGTTTATCTTTCATCGAACGCAAGATTTTTGTAATTTAGCAGTTGGAAAGACGCTGGTACAATACAATAAACAATAAACCAACATGCACATAAATAAATATTACAGCTCTGGACTAAAAAGTGAACAGTTTGACTTGATTTTTGTTCATTTTCTTTTATTTTCACATATTGAAAAGCAACATTGTCAGTTACATTGCAGAATATAATGGCTGGTTACCAAACCCTTAGCAACCTGCATAGAAATTTGAATATATAATGATGGATGACTTTTAAGAAACATACATTTAATAATTTCAGCTTTCATTTAATAAAATACACAATAAAAGGATAGAGAAACAACAGCAGATACAATACAATACTGCGGCTGTCACTAAGAATTATTTTAGTAGTGGACTAGTCAGCGATTTTCAGTACACTTTTTTCTGTTGTTCACTTTTTGTGGTCATTTTTTGTGGTCACTTTTTGTGGTCACTGCAGGCTTCTAGAAAGACAATATTTAAAGCGGGAGTACTCTTTTTATGGTAAATCAGTACAAATCTAGTTCTACCCTAAAGAGTATCTTGTAAGACAAAAATTAGGCCGCTGCACGCTGTCAGCATAAAAGTTAAAGCCTAAAGCAGTGCTCTGATTGGCTGTGCTTAGTGGTCCACCCCAGTTTCACTCCACCATCTGAAAAAAGCTGTTAAAAGCTGTGCTCAAACCCCAAAATGAATGCTAGTGAAGATTTACACAGTGCTAAAAGTTTGTGTACAGATTTCCTCTTCAGTGGCTTAAAATCAGTACCCCAGCTTTAAGAGTACAATGTAAAATAGCTGAAAACCCGAAATCGACGAGAACCGATGAGTCAATTATTCATTGCAGCCCTATACAATACAATAAAACCTGGCCACTTGCTTTTACCAACATTTCAGAACGCTTTTCATACACGTGTTTTATCTTTTTTGCGGTCAGCGGCAGGAGTAAGACTGGGCTGTTACTGGACAGTCGCGAAGGCGGTGGACAGAGCGGGAGGACGCTGTGGCTGCATTAGCGGCCTTGTCTCGTGTGCATTTGGGAGCGATCAGAAAGTGTTGTGGTGTGGCTTCCATTAGGGTTATGGTGCGGTAATGGTAATAGCGCAGTCATTGCAGGAGGTGCTTATGGGGGTTATGGGCCTGTTCACGCCTCGTCGTTACAGGGCAGTTATCAGATCCCGGTGTAATCTGGATGTGAGCGGTTTAACACGCGTGTGCGTCGTATGGCGTTGGCAGCGGCACTGTGTAACTCTATGGACGCTGCTGATCCTCTGATATTAAAACAACCGCTAGCCGTTACCTGGGCGAGCACATTTTTAGATTTCTCTTTCCCTTTTCATCTGCTTACTTTCAGAAAACACTGCAGTAATGAAAGGAGATCTTTGCTGGAAAGGCAATTATATGTTCGACCTCCTTTTAGCAGCTTTCTTTTTCTTTCTGCACAATGTGTAATTTGAATGTATGCATTAAGAAATTACAAACCCTGTAGCAGTGATGCGTTTACCTCCGCCGTTATCACATGTTCACCCTCTTATGTTCACCCTCTTATGTCACCTTTTCCATTTCAATATTTTATGTTAAATGCATGTATATGTTTTAAATCTTTAAATCATCTTTAACGACTAATATACTAAATTGCCTTTATTTTTAACCAAAAATCAAAGACATTATCACTGTGCATAGTGTGTGTTCTTTGAAACATTAATTATTTGTTTTGGAAGAACCTAGAACAATATGAGGAAAATATGAAGATGTTTCGACTTCTATCTGAAAGTCCTTTTCAGTCAGTAGAACCGGTCTGAGTGCTCTGTCTTATATTTTATTGTGATCTGTGAGAGTCCCTGATCATGGCCCATCTTTGTGAAACTATTTGTTTGCCCTGCCTAGTTTCACCTGAAATGAATCGTTTTTTGTTACCATGTTAGCCCTGTACACAGTCCTATTGTTTAGCTGACTGAACATGTCACTATAATGTTTTTTGAGTGTAGAAAGCGTTCACAAAACATATCTAGTAGGAGTCAATCCAATCTACGCACAAGGTCTTGATTTTGACACCATCACACACTCATTAACACTTTCAAAACCTCGGGGATACCTCGTAAATGCCGTGACTGATTAAAATGGCAACACTAAGTAAGACTAATTTCGCATGGCTAATGTCGGAGATAGGTTTTTGCTTCTTGCCTGGTGGATGTGTTTGCCTGCCTGTTTTCCCATAGGTCTTAAATCAGTGTGGATCCCATTGTATTCAGCTGCCCTGTTGGAGGAGAATTAATATTCCACAGAGGTGCAGGTGATAAAATATTAGCTGTGCTGCTCCGCTACCAGAGTCATCATTCTGGACAGCGTTTTAGCCACTGACGGATGGCACAACGTGGTTCTGAATAGGTAAATACACAGAGTAAGTAGTTCTAGAATTAGAGGAATGGGCTGGTAATGAGGAGCCGATCACCAGTCGGCTCTGAGTATTGCACGCTTCTACATTTAAAACAAGCGGAGTTGGGGCAAAGGTCTGTACCTCTTTTCTCATTTTCTGTGAAATTATCTGCAGGTTAGACTAAAACACGTTATTTATTTCATTGTTTTATTATTCTTTTTTGGCATTTTGTGTCCTTTAGAGTCTGTGCAGTCCAGATAATGATTTAGCTCATCAAAATACGACTCAACGATTATATTTTATCGCTGACTAGTCACGATGAGTTGATTCTGACTCCCATCTAAAAGTAATTTTGAATCTGAAAGAAATGGTTTGACTGGCTGGTGTATAAACTCTCGTGAGCTCAAACTAGATAACTTTTCCTCTTTGAGCAGGAGAGTGTAAATGCTTCCCAAACCATTTCCTTCAGATTGAAAATGACTTTCAGATGGAGAGCTTAAATATGAATAATAAAAGCCCTTTAAACGTCTTGGTCTCAGCAGACACAGACACTAATGCAGATCCACAGAATGGTTTGGTGATGGAGCCATTAGAGCCGGTACAAAGTGTCACAGAAGATTCGTCTCAAGCCGAGCAGCAAGTCGACCCAGACATGTTGTGGTAGAAACGTTTTTTATTGTCCCTTGTCATTACTGATCATCTTAGACAGGGATTTGCAAAACCCAGAAGCAAAATGGTCAAATTCCTTGTCAAACTGGTTCAATAAATGGTGCAGCGTCAGATCATTTTAAAAGCGGTGCAAATATCTATTTCAGATGTGATGAAAGGAACAAGCGCTCGGTGTCAACACAAAACTCCAAATACATTTTTCAGTTCTGCGCGACGCTGTTAGGCTATATTTTTTTAAGTCGTCGTGAAATGCGGCGCGTCTCTGATTACACTTTTGCTCGGTGCCACCTCAACATCACCCGCAACAGCGCTGACTCCGTGAATACCAGGGAGAAGGTGTTCTGAGCGCCTGTTTTTTTGAAAATGTGTCAGACCGAATGCAGCTGGGGAATGAGTCTGCAAATTCCATCAATTAGACCTTGTTTACATCATTAAGTAGTTTGCAATATCCTAATTTGACGGTCATTTCGCAGTCACACCTTTGGGTAAAGCAAAATTAGGATTAAACTTGGAACAAATTGCAAACGGGGACAAATGTGTCAATAATGGAAACATATTAAGTGAATAAAATGGAAGTGATCAATGCGTCTCTGTCATGCAGGCCTAGTTTTCCTGACATGTTGATTGGGACTAGTTATTATTGTAATACGATCATTTGGCATAACTCTGGTAATTGTCTGACTGCCACTGCTCATTTATCTCGATTGCACAGTATTAGAGTGTAGACAGGGTGCTAAATGAAGCCTATGTGTTAAATGACATAGTCCAAAGCACTGGTATCAATTCTTCTTAATGGTTGTATTAAGAAGGCAGAAGACCCATCGAGTTTAATGAATACCAAATCAAAGGAAATTTGCTGGTCAATTTATTAGGTATACTTATTTCAGATATTCTATTATCTTGAACCGGAGTGTCAGTTTCATTTACGTTCTACACCAGTTTTGGGGGGAAATTTGCATAAGCGTTTAAACTTGTTCAAAAATTGATGCTGAAACTATATCGAAACTAGATTCTCATTTCAACAAGCATCTATAGCTATTTAAAAATCAAATAAATCAAATAAATCATACAAATGGGACGAAGTTTGACCTTTCCTAATTAGTTTTAGTTTGGTCTTGGTCTATATTAGAATTACATTTATATTACCATGTGATATTACACTAGATGCATGTATTAATATAAAATAACCTACTATTCCATGTTGAAAAAAGCATTTTCTTTTGTTTTGCAAACCTTTTCTCTGGAAATGTTTGTGTTGTGACAAAACAAATGCACTTTAATAATAATAAAAAATGGGAATACAGCACCTCAATCATCAAAAAGTTTATTCTGCATTGATTCAAATAAGGCATAAAACTTAAAGTGCATATGACAGTTTTTAATGTTTTCTATTTATTAGTAAGTTTGGGTGGGTTAGTCCCTGTGGTAAATATTTATCAGTTATTAACATTTATGCAGTTTGCGAAGAAAAAAATAAAAAATAAAATAAAATTACGTTATAAAATGACATACCTCCATCTATGTCATCAATAAGCCACGTTCCAGACAAATTTAACGCAACTGACACATTTTTTGATGAATTTGGCCCATGTTTACGTATGGTTGCTATGGGTAACAGTTGTGGAATTACCTCTACATACTGTTTGTCACATCTGCTGCTCATATCCAACCAGGAAGTAACATTAAACTGGGAAAAATATGGAAAATGTTTTGTAAAATCCTAAATACAATCATGTTCACTGTGTTTTAGTCAAATGTGTAGACTTGCACTTTAACCCTATGCACTTTAATCTTCAAGCCAATGTGATTTGTAAACAAGACCTGCTCGGAACAGTACCTAATAAAATGGCCAGCGCATATATTCCTGTATTGCACATATTTTTGTTCTTTTGCACTCGATGAGATCATGGCCTCTTATTGGGAGAAAATGGTGCTCAGAACAATCACCCAGCCAGACATTTGTCAGAAAGATATTGTGATCTCCGGAGGAAATAAAGCCACCACATCTAATCTTTAAGGAGGATTGTTGCTTTGAAATCTCCGCCTGTCGGGGGCTGTGTGTATGTGGGCAAGTGTTTTCCTTTTTTATGGATCATATTTTGGTGATTTCAGAAGCCAGATTGTCGTATTGACTTCAAAGCTGCAGGTTGGAGGGGATTAATTTATTGGTGTTTGCTTTTGTTTTGAGCGCACAGCCGTCTGAAATGATGGTGTCGATGGAAGAGCTCGACTTGATAAAAAGCCTGGTTAACCTGCGGGTAAACACGTTGTATGCCGCAGAATTGTGGGTTAGTTTTAAACGAGAGGGCTAAAAAGTGACAGGTTGTTCAAAACGGCTGGCGTGTTCACGTAAAATATTGTTTACATATGGCGTGGTTTGTCGTCTTCGTAAGATAATTGGAGTTTGACATTGTGGTGTGAACCCATTACATTATCTCTGCGTGTACGTACATGATTATAACGCTTTAGTCTTATACAGCGCTTTTATAAATGCTCCAATTTCTGCATTATTCTTTCATTTCGTACTCACTGGTGGTAAGCTTTTGTAGCCACTTTTGCCGGGGGACAGACTGATCTAAGTGAGGCTGCCAATCTGCGTCATTGCCCCTTCTACCATGATCAGTCACTCAAATTAGGAAATGTGGCTAAAGTGTCTTGCCTAAGGACGCACCGACGATTTGGACTGTAGAGCTGCTTCACTGTGGTGTCCCATCCAAATGTAAACCAGGTCTAATCCTGCTTAGCTTTTGAAATCAGACGAGATCGTAAGCACAAGGGGTCAGTAAATGGACAAATGACGCATTATTTTAGTGGATCCAATTGTTGTTCATTGTCTTGGTGGTTAAATGAATATCCAGTAGTTTGAAGATAACGCAGCTTGAAATCAGAATCTATATTTTAGCTTAATTTAACAGGGCAAAAAACATTTAAAAAAAACACCAAACACAACAGTGAGAACAAAAGAAACTGAGAAACCCAATGAAGTTATTGCATTACATTGTCCAACACAAAAAATATAAAATTTATCCATTTCCAAATTGTGTCCAAATGTAATTTTTTCCACTTTTCTAATGCCTGTTACAATGTCGGTGCAGTCCTTGATCGTTGGTGCCGCTTGTGTCATCCATTTGTTCCCTGCAGTCAAAAATACGTTCCAGAGGTATCCAACTATTGTGTCCATGGCAGGAGAATATATAGTTCTGAAGTTAAGTGGGATGCCAATACTGAACCGTCTGTACAAGATTTGTGAATAATATGCTTTGTTCTTCATAATTTTTGTTTCATTTCTTTTGTGTACAGTGTTTTGAATTCCCGGCTTGGAACCGGCATAACAAACACCCCAAATATGATCATCTGTGACTGCATTACGACTGTCTATTATACCATCAAAAAGTGCAGACATCATTCTACTTGGATCAAAACGACACGGTTTAATCAAAGCGCTGACGTGGGCCATTTTCAGGGTTACTGGCGTCCACATTAACTCACTCGTGTAACGCCTTTCTCCCTGGGTGACGCCGATAATGAACTGCTAAGTATAGCTACATGTCCACATTTGTGTCCTACTGGCTTGTTTATTGCATTCACCTGGCATCCCCAAAGCAATTTAGGCCCAGGCGATTACACAGGGAATAGAACACCAATGGAGAAGGCTAAAACACAGCCGCGCACACACGCACACAACCGCTACGGGCTGCTCGTGTTTCGTACCTATATAATCCGCGCTAATGCAGAATTAAATAATAAAAGTGGACCTCTCCTTGTGCCAGCTTTGCCATAACATTGCTGGAAGCCATCGAGGTCTAATGCCACCCCCCTTTAATTAGCCGCGTTAGCAACAGGCCGGATCTGTGCAAGGACCGTGCACAATGCGGTGTTCCCTCATGCTCGCTCGCACACAATAGCCTTATTTTCCTCTCGTCTCGGAGCGCCAATTGGGAGGAAGAAAAAGGCAATAGATGCATCAAATTTGTAATGCATTATCTGAGTGCAAAGCCGTAGCGTGGCAGTGAGTGTTTGTCCTTATACATGTGCTAGCTTGACCTTTCAAAGGCAATCTATAATGGCCTGCTCCCAGGGAGAAGGCGCATTATTGTCGAGGGGCCCAGAGTGGAGTGAAAGGCGGCGTTTTTGCACTTGCTCTGGTAAAGAAACAGAACTAGAGCTTTGTATTGGCACCGTATTATATTATCTGAGAGACTTACAAGCACAAACTTTTGCATTTAGCCTAAGTGAGGGCAGTTTTTTGTTTGCCTTTTTTTTTGGTTTTTGTATTGTCATTGTTCTAATTTTGGCCACAGCGTTATTTCAATTGATACTTTAACGTTTATTTGAGCTCAATTCAAACTGCTTCAAACAGAAAAAAGATGCATTAAAATCACAACAGAGAGGATGTATGTATGTTCCTTGTACTAGTTCTGTTATAGTAAGAAATAAAATGAAATTCAAAGCCTTTTTTTCATGTTGATTTTGCTGATCCAATACAATAATTTAGATTTTAAGTTAAAGCTGAGGTACCTCGGTTTAAAAATCTATCTAACTTTTTCCTAGCTCTCACAAACCCTTTGGCACATTGTTATTATTTACATGCATTCATTTCTGGGCACATGCATGGCTTTAAAACATTTTTTTTTTCTGACATTTAAGTGAAACTGGGGTGGACCACCCAAGCGCAGCCAATTTCCAAACTCTCAGTTCTTGCTTCCTGATTGATGAGAAATCAAATGCTTCATTTTCAGCTGCAGACAACATAAGGTGGTCTAGTACTGCTTTTACATGATACTCTTTGGTGGAAAACACAAAATAAGTCAAATAATGCAGCTTTAATCAACTTCTCATGTAATATAATGTACACTTTTTCTCAACGTGGAACTTTAAAATGGAAGAAAACACACTGGGATCATTCAAAAACATGACATTCAAGTGTAAAAATAGCACCAGACACTCAGCATTGCCTCTAGAATGGATACCTGCTGGTGAACGCTATTATTGGTCTATTCTTTTTTTTTTCCTTTTAGTCGCTTTATGCTCTTTGTATGTGACAGATCTGAAACAAGGACGTAATTTACTGCTCCCATCTCGAACCAGAGTCGGTCCATTCCGTTTATAGGCGATGCAGCGAGATCCACGTGTGAACTATAAGCTGTCATAATAGAGTAAATAAAAATCGATCATTTTTTCAGAAAGCATAATCTACCTTGTGTAATAAGGCATTGCATCTGCCGGCCATCCATCAAGTCCTTTCCAAACATAATTAAAGTCTCTTGTGTTAAAAATGATATTGACCATACAGAGTAGACAAGGATATTCAGTCATTTTCCGTAATATAAAGCTATAGAAATAAAGGCGCACGTTCGTATCTTTTGCTTTAGGAAATATACAATAGGCAAATGAAAGCAAAAGTAAAGAGTGCTTTGAGCCTGACAGTGATTGATCGCACTTCCTGGTCCAATGGCGAAGATGGAAAAACATGTTCTGTGTGAATGAAGCCGTCAGAGAAAAAAAAAAGGGGAAGTCATCTTTTCAACGCACAAAAGGGAGTCGGTGTGAGAAGAGAGAAAATCCAAATGAGCTTGTTTGGAAAAGGCTATAAGGTGCAGTCTGGCTCTCGTTTGATGTGTGACGACTAACGAAGGCTGGCTAATTAGGAGGCAGCACAAAAGTAATTCGTTTGTCATTTAACACTTTATTTTCGAGAGCGAGAGGAACACGAATGGAAATGGAAAAATAGACAGACAAAGAGCGCTTTGTTTTGCTAGCTTGATATGGATGTCCTCAAATGATCTTAAAAGTTACGACTGAATTGATTGATTGAGGTGACATGTAAACAGTATTAAGTGTTTTAATTTTGACACCAGTGATTAAGGATGAGTTCGCACTGGTTTGGTCCACTTAACTTTTTGTCACAACCCACTTCTGCAACTCGACCGCCACTTTGAGATGGCGGCTTTGTTAGCGAAGGGTTAGGTTCAGGAACAGGTTATTTAGGGCTTTGGGACAAGTTTGCTAAGTGGGACACGGCAGAACTGTATTGTGAAAAAATAAAAAAAATATATTTGCATTTGGTCCTGTTATAATCCTGGTTAAGTCCAATTGTGGAAAGTAAAAGAGTACAAAAGTAAAACTACTGTACTTAAATAAACTTGCATCTGGCCATTACTCAAGTTAATTTCCCTGTGGATACTTTCTACTTTTACTTCATTACATTTGAGCGCTGGTATTTGTACTTTCACTCCACTTAATTTTTTAACTGGACTGAAAAGTAAAAGTATTCCTCTATGGTTTTTGACCGGCTGACATGGCTGAGGGGTTTATATTTCATCTTTGAGCAAACAAGAATAAAAGGAGTAAAAAGAATACCCAGGAAAACAGCTTCTGATGACCAGAAACAGCTCATAAATGATTGATCACTCTGCTTAGTTCTCAAAAGTGTGAAATACTTTTCACATCAAAGGTATGCTTTAACTTTTACCTAAGTAGATATAAAAAAACATCCAAAACTGGTCAAGTCATAGTATATTCCTGGTTTAGTTCCAGGTATAGTCGCAATTTTGATATGTGTGAGTATATATTTATCCCATTTTGGAGAGTAAAATCTGTATACACATTCAATTCATAAAAAGTCTGACACAAATCCTTTTTTATTAGATCAACAACTTTATTTAAAATTAAGTTAGCTTTATAGAAGTTGTATCAGGGTCAGTCTCCAAGAAATGAATGCAAGTCAATGTATTTTCCCCCAAAAAAAGCATGTAAGTGTGAGCCTATAAGTTATTTGCATATTGAAATGTTGAATACATCAAAAACGCACATTTCAAGTATAGTTGTAAATTAAGTAGCCTTTTTGAAAAGTCCACGTTCTTACCACTAAACTGACTTCCTTGACTCGACTCTGGACTCATTTAGGATAACAGTGTGAAATCTCTGCTTGCTCCTAATTGGTCCTGGGGTATAGTTAATGAAGAAACTGTCCGATAGATCGATGGTCGCGTCGTCTGTGGACAGTACGAGACCTCAAGGAAACTCTCCTCCGGACATGAGCCACAGCCCGCCTCGCGCCTCATCTGCTGCTCGCCGCGTCATCGGCCTGAATGCCATCTTTACACGTCCACACATGTCGCTCCTATTTACGGACTTGCTCTCCCGTCGGGTGCCCACACTGCTCACCCGCACTCTGCCAGACCCCTGACGTGCGCATGATTGACGGTCCGCCTATATGCCCCCTGCACTTCCACTCCATACAGTGTTTGTCCCCGCGAGCTCTGTCGAATCAAAGGAAACCGTACCTACGCCGGAACTTTTGTGGTCGCGCAGTCGTTTACAGCGCCGTAATGGCTAATTGGGCCGAACGATTTTGAGTGATGATGAATAATACGCGTTGAACTGTGGCAACCTAAAGCTTCTATAGAGAATATTTTAAAAGAAAGTGTATTATTGACAGCAATCTGACAGACGTAGTAATTACTTAACTAACTCTAACCCTAATAACCCTAACCCTAACCTTAATTAATTACTAAGCCTGAATCCTGCTTAATAAAGTATATGTTTGAATCAAGTCTTTGTTCGTGCTTTCTTAAGGCAAATTACGGTGTAGTTATGATAAAGTGGTACCGATTGTTTTCTCGATTAATCGTTGCAGCCCTATTTACAATTTAGGTTTTAATAGTTAATATTCTGTTCTATGTGTACATTTTAAACAAGTCCAGGAGCATTAACTTTGCAAAAAAGACATAAAAAAGACAGAAATTTGATCTAATGCAAGATACAACGTCTAAACTACAACATTAGCAGGTTTTGTACAGAATAAGAGTGCATTTTGTTGTTTGCAAAGGACTTAAATATTTGGGTACCACTTTATAATAACTACATCTTATTTTGCCTTAATAAAACATTTAAAAATACCTAATTAATAATAAATATATAGTTTATTAAACATGATTCAGGATTAGTAACTACTTAATTAAGGTTAAGGTGAGGGTTAGGGTTCGAAATTAGGGTTAGAATATTTGTTAAATAGTTACTAAGTCTGAATCATTCTTAATAAACAATTAATTGATTATGAATTAAGTCTTTGTTCATGCTTTATTAAGGCATGAATAAGTGTAGTTATTATAAAGTGGTACCAATATTTGCAGTTGTAATACTCAAATATTCAAATTGCAATTTTGATTCAATTTCGATGTATACCTTGCAGACCAAATAGCAAACCATGTTTAGGATTAACAAAGTAGCAGATTTTTAGGTACCTGGATGTACTATATATGCTTGAATTACATGTTAACAGCTCTGTCAAACACATACATCCATAATACAAAACAAAAACAAACATATTATATTGTCAATGTATGAAAGCCGTTAAAAGTTCCTATTATAAACCATTTTTTGACTGGGTGTGCTTATTAGTCTTCCATAGAGGTGCTGACATAGTTTAGTTTAATTTATTAGGTTTTTAACAGGAACCATGTGTAAACACGTTCTTCTAATTAAAGTAGAGCTGCTTTACCAGATTTGGCTAAAGCTAGTTTCCATCTGCAGTCCTTGGGTAAACACAAATTGAAACACATCCCATTATGCGTTCATTTACAATCAAGCCATGCTGTCTGCCACTCTGACAGAAGTACTACATTAGAAATCACCACGTAGGCCTGCTAAGTACATAACATAGTAATTGGGAGTTCTGAACCCGTTTAAATTTAGTTTGCACCCTGAAGTTATTTATAAACCCAAGCCGATGATGCTGCTAGTCACACGTTTTGCATCAAATGAAAGGCTTAGGGTTTTGATGTGAAAATCTGTGCTTTTGTATTTCTTTGTATAATCACCCTCTTCATGTACCACACTCATTTGTACAAGAAGGTTGCCCTGACTTTTTTTATGCAGACTTTTTACGTGACACGAGTGTTATTATGGAGCTTTTATGAAAATGTGAGCGTCCATTGTGAAGAGCTTTCCGCTAGAACCAAGTCCAAATGTCAGCTGTGAAAAGCCTTGATCCTACTCGTTTTCTGTTCAAATCCGGCCTAATTAAGCAGAATAATTGATAATACGTGTATCGATGAGCTCTGCATCGCCAAGTTGCCGTGAACCTGCCAACTCTTCTTTTGCGGTTCAACGAAATGTAAGGGGAAAAAAACAAAAACACACTACTGGCTCATTGAAACATAATGGAACCAAGCCTTTGGGCCAATTGCAGTTTTATTCACCATCATAATAATGTTTCAGATGGCATCATTCATTTCAATTGGGTTTGTTATGGTCGTTTTTGTAGAAATGGCCCATTATTCAACTTGATTACAACTCGGCTCAGTTATAAAACGTGGAAAACATGACGCGGCCAAAACACGGACGACAACACAAGGTTACACGAGGAGCATAATCGTGTCAATTGTTTACGTCGCTTCTCAAATAATCAGCGTTTCAATTGGCCGTAATGGTATATGCTATAACTAAAAGCACTTAACATCAAAAGTGCTGTGGCTCTTTGTGTAAGCATATAAGTGCACTTTAGACAAGATGCCCTTCTGTGTTGAAAGCAGCTGGAAACATCATTTAAAAACCCAGGCGCCCCAGTACATATAGCTAGACATTATACTGTATGTCCACTTTCCTGTTTATGGCGAGGTTGTGGTTGATTTACTCGTTTCTAGGCTGCAGATTGCTGTTTGAGTCAGTGTTACCCTTGAACCACAACACTGTCTGCGTGTCAGCACTGGATTTGAACAGTGTGAGCAATTAGACCTATGGCATTGTGTTTGTGGCTCTGTAAACTTGCATTATAAACACTGCCAGATTACGTAAATAACAGATTTTTATCATCGTCATGACACATTTGGCTGAATTCGATGCCATCTTTTTGTCGGTGAAATGTTGACATCCTTTTGTAAGTTTCATGGGAGGGAAATGTGAAAAAGTTGTGGCTCAAATTGCTGAATAAGGCTGCGTTTACACTTTCAAACACAACATCAAAACTGAGACTTAAAGCTGGGGTATCTGATTTTCACACCACAAAAAAACAAAAAAAGAGAGAATAATAATAATCTGTAACTTGTTCCTATCCTCAAAATTGTTTGGCACAGCGTTAATATTCTCATGCATTCATTTTAGGATGTGTGCACAGCTTTAAAACAGCTCTAATCAAACTGTGAGGTGAAACTGGTGTGACCACCCAAGCTCGGCCAATCAGAGTGCTGCTTTCAACTCCTGTTTCAGTATTCAATAATAATACCTTATTATTAAATGCAGACAGTGCGCAGCAGTACTTTACACATTTTTTCAACGTTTAGCAATTTTTTCATTTTTAGTTTTACTTCCTGGTTGTAAATGATGACATCACACTAGGAAATTACCTAGCAACCATCCTGTACACGGAGCCAAAACTCATTTAATGTTAGATATTTTTTTAGTTTACAAATAAAAATACATGTGAAAGCCTTTATTTTGTTGAATAAATGTGTAAAGGATAAAAAAAATAAATTATGCATAACCTTTGTCTCCCCAGTGTGATGTCATCAGTCTGTTTACTTCCTGTTATTTTCAACACATTTTTCAACTTTTCTCCACAAATAGCTGCTTGACTGGTGTAAAACTAAAATCTATGTGTGCAACTCGTATTAATTCACCAAACTAAATCAAAATGAGAAAATCATGAAAATCTGTCACACGCACTTTAAAGGGACAGGACTTAACCAGGACAAATATAAACAGTGCGGCGCAGAATGCTAAGCCTAATGGTCAAAATACTTAACATAATGAATATTTATAGTCCAGTTCTTACAATCTGGACGATCCCTTTAAACGCTTTGATGGCGGTTTTAATTACTAGCATATTGTAATACTAGAATCTCGTTTGACCTCAGCCGTAGTGCATGGCCCGACTTAACATTTATACAAGCGAGTGAGGCACCGGCACAGTTAGTGTTTACAGTGGCCGGTTGCCATGGTGAAATGAAAGCAAGCCTCAGCTGCAGATCGGGGGCTAAGCCTGTTCTGCTTAAGTATATCCTTATCCACCACACTGATCCCTCCAACCCACAGAATCTCGAGATCTGCAGTTGACATTTATACACACAACACAACACGCTCTTATTTAAGAACGGTATTTAGCTGCTTGGTTGAACCTTAAAGTTTGAAAGTAGCCTTAAAAATCCAATTGCTTCATTATTGGAAACGGCAGAAGTTGTGCCAAGCGTTGGCATGGCGCTGCTTTTCTCTCTTTCAGGAAAGGCCAAATACTTAATTTGATTTCCGCATCACATATAACAGTGGAAACAATGCAATAGACCTAATTACTGTGTGCGTTTTGGACGAAATGATAGTGGACAATTAAAAGCGACGTATCTAGTTCCTTTGTAAAACTGTTCAGCCGTCCAAACGTATTCATCGCTTTCCTGACACATTCCAAGCGTCCCAATTACTCACCATGATGAGTTTATAAGTGCGTTTCTCTACTTTCAGAGGCCAGAGTTGCTGTCACAAAAATGCAAAATACAACTATTATGCTGACAGCGCCCTCCCTTGTTTGTGGAGGATAAAACACTTATAATAATTACATGCACGCAGCACACAGCCGCCTCATTTTGATCATAACAGCTGCTTTTGCAATTTATCTGTACTTGAGCAGAACAAATGACACGAAAAAACTTTAAACTGAACCATAATAGAGAAGGAGCTGCTCTCATGCTAAGACCTATTTGGCTTGAAAGTTTGCCAGACGGACTTTTTTAGTGTTTTTTTTTTTTTTTTTAAGTGCTTTCTTCACTAAAAGGGCTGTGAAAAGTGGAGCAGTAGATAATGTCTTGATATGTGATTTGAGCTAAACGTTGCCTTGCCTGGTGAAGCCTAGATTGAAAGCATTTGTGATCTTGTGATCTTGTTTAATCTGTGCAACAGCTGCCTGGCCTCTTCTAAAAATGGCCGCTGCTTGTTCACTCTCCCAGTATTGTGCCGCTGTTTGACAATGAGTGGAGATTATGGCCACAGGCACCACTAATAAAGCCCGGATTACACTGACATTACATGAATTATGTAATGCCAGTGTATTCTTGTTTTTAAAAATGGAACGGGCATTAATAAAAGTAGAACAAATAAATTAAAAGTAAAATAACCAAACTAATACATGTATTTACTTCAAATTCATGCCTTATATGATTGTATGTTCTGACCACATAAAAATAAATAAATAAAACTGATAACAAATGCGAAATGAGAAATTTAAGTGAAAGTACATTATTACTACTACTTCTACTCACTACAACTACAACAACTACTGCTACTATTACTACAACTATTACTAATACTACTACTATTACAGTTACTAGGATTGCTATTACTGCTATTACAGTTACCACTACCAATACTGCCATTACTACTACCATTACTACTATCACCACCACCACTACTAATATTATTACTACTACTACTATTACTACTATTGCTGCTACTATTACTACTATTACTACTACTACTACTATTATTACTATTACTACTACGACTACTATTACTATTACTACTACTACTACTACTATTTCTATTACTACTACTACTATTACTATTATTATTACTACTACTACTGCCACTACTACTACTACAATTATACTATTACTATTACTACTACTACTACTGTTTCTATTACTACTACTATTACTATTACTACTACTACTATTATTACCACTACTACTATTATTACTATTACTATTACTACTACTACTATTATTACTACTACTACTATTACTACTACTACTACCACCACTACTACTAGTAGTACTACTACTATTACCAAAACATCCTTCAACTAATGCTGAAACTTTCTTTCCCCTCTGGTCAGTTTTATGAAAAATTCCGCCTTTGAATAGGTTCAGAAAGGTCATTGTTGGTCGAGCAAACACAGGTGACGGTCAATATTTTGCCCGACATCTGAAGAATTCTCAATACGAGCGTGTCCAAGCGGGGATGACCTTGGGAGAGAGCGAGAGGAGGAGAGAGCGAGAGAGCGAGAGAGAGCACGGGGGAGAGGGAGAATGATGTGTTCACTTAGCTCGCAGTCATCAGGCAGGCAAGTCCTCATCTGCATCAACCGCAGTTAATAATTCATGAGTCTCCTCACCACATCTCTGCCAGTTTTGAATTCCTCCATCTTCTTTTTTTTTAAACCCAGGAATCACTGCGATCAGGACGCTGTTAATAATGTGCTGGATGCCCTCCCTGACTCAAAGCTCTTCATTATTTTAAGCGAAGTATATTTATGGAAGCATTGACCAATATGCAGTCAATTAAAGGTGCGCTATGTACTTTTATGGGACAGCCACCTGCTTGTTTCCATGGAAACTCTACATTTGTCTGTATCGTGTGTGACATTAGGCTTATGGACACACAGGTGGAGTCTGGGAAGATATGGGGGGTATTTATTTACACAGTGGATACTTTTACTTCTCTACATTCTTTACTGGACCTAAAAGTAGAGAGTACTTTAAGGGATTATTTTTTGCATGTTCAAGGTGACATCTTCAACTAATTTTGAGTTCAAGTCTCAGCATTGAGCAAACAAAAAGTATGCGTAAAATTCACTAGAAAATTAAGGTTGGATTTGCTCCTGTTGACCAAATGTCAGCACCAATCTATCAAAATCATGACATTTTATGCTTTAACAGTTCAACAGTGAAATACTACACTTTTTACTCTTCAGTACATTTTCAGATACTTCAATACTTGGATTTTTATGTGCTTTATATACTTTTACTTGATTAATTTCTTTCACGCATGTGCCTTACTTTTAAGCAGCACTTCCGCCACTCCCCAGTAAAGGCAATTCTTCCAAAAGTGCTTTTTAAAATGTTGACATCAAATGTTTTATGTGTGGGATCTTATTTGTTTGTGAACTGTTCAACCTCTCCTACACCGACTGTAGGAGAGCTGCGGTATTTTTAGTTACTCTTTTAACCGTCAAATCCACAATAAAATGCTGCGTTGGAATAAACTAGGTGAATAATTTCTAAACATGTTCGACAATTTGTGTTCTAATCTGATAGGGGGTCGCTATAATGGAAAGCAAATACATTATGGAGTGTATATATATGATCTGAGTGTGCTGTGATGCTTGCTGCATGCTGAGCAGTGTTGGAACAAGGGAGAGCCTCGGTGCCAGTGCCAAACATGGAAATTGCATAATGTATGTGCGGCACTTGAAAGACGGTTGGAAAACATCGAAACAGCAAAGCATTATTGAGCAGAACAAATCATCTTTTAGCAACATTGTAAAGAAATCCATATGAAAGAAAGCTGCAAATACTGTAGGATGATATGCATAAAATGGTGGCTGTAATAATAGACACGCCGTGCATTCAAATACAATGTGTTTTTTTTTTCCTTCGGTTGTGAAGAACAGCCTCTTTAAATAGAAATGGTGTCACTGCCCACATATGGACTCGTGACTCATATTCAAAGATGTTGGCCTGTGTGATAATTTATGTATAAAATAATGATCCTGTCTGTTTTTATCCTCAAGAGTTTTGAAAATTCTTAACCCTTGGATCTTTTATCAAGCTGACCCTTTTAACCTGCGTAGTTGGTAATTAATTCTGCTGAAACGCATGGTGCATTTGACAGAAGATAAGAAATGGCACAAGACAGTGATGTGAAAAATATGTTATTAAAGGCACTGTACCTGATTTTTACTGGCTTTCTTTTTACATTGATCACATTACATTAATTATTCACCCCAGTATTTTGTGGGTGTTTAACAGCTTTCAGAGGCCAAAAGCAGGGAGTTTCAGCATTAGTATCATGCTAACGACAGCTAGCATGCTAACAGCGCACCAACTTTACTTCTCGAGTCGCAGATTATATAAAAACATGAACAATTAGATGGAAATGGTACGCAGCATTCTCGTTTTGACAGAAAATAAGAAACGGCAGTGGACAGTGATGATTGCTAATATGAAACTGCTAATATGAAACTTTATTAAAGGCACTGTATAGAATTTTTTTCTGTCTTAACAATTTGAAAAACTTTTTTTTCCTCATATTTCTTAATTATTCAAGTTAATAAATGCATTTGACAACTTTCTGAGGCCAAAAGCGGCGTTTTGGCATTACTATAATGCTAACGACAACTAGCATGCTAACAACTTTACTTCCTGTTGCGCAGATTATATAAAAACGCTTTATAATTAGACGCGAACAGCACATAGCGGTCTCATTTTAGCTTTAACAATATACCTGTACTGAGGCAAAGAAACGTTTACTTTTACAGAAAATGAGATACAGCTCCTTTAATTAATAACGTTATCATTGAATAAACCAGGACTAAACCCAAAACTAAACCTAAACAAGGGCTGGAACAGGACCAAACTCCACATCAGAACTAAAACGGAGAGAAAAGAGTAAAGCGCCTTACTTTTTTTTGGCATGGAGTATATGTTTATTGGATATGAATCGCCCGACGCTCTAATCCTACACATGTTTATCCGCATATACATTTGGCTGCATGGCTTTGGTCTTGTAATCTGAAGGGCATGTTTTGGATTGACATCTGCCTGACACGTCTCTCATCTGTTTCTGTGTAAAGCAAGCAAACGGCTGGGTCCAGAATTCAAACAGAATCGTCTACAGCGGCGGTTGGAATAAACACAAATAAATAATCTAAGAGACATGAAAAATACATCCGCATGTTCTCCTTATTCAACCAACGCGGGCGGCATGCAGCGAAACGCTAACATGAGGCGAAACATGCATGCTCGACTTGCTCGGATCGTGTAGAGCCAAAAGAGCGAGCCAAAAATGTGGAAGGGAAATGGGACAAGCTCGTAAAGATATGGTCAATGTGGTGAACAGGAAAGGGACAACATGCGGGGCAGAGAGAACATCTTCCAACATCTGGATTACATAACGCTCCGAGTTAATCTCACCTCCGGCTGCCTCTAGTCATACTCTCTGCAAATGGTAGCAGTAATCCTGGTCTGATCACCGCCTGGCTGAAGATTCAACTTGGCTAAAAATGGGTTTGGAGTTTTTGTGTGTGTAATAAATGGTTTCTAAGTATGTATTGTGAAAAAACAGACTACGCCACCTGTGGAACTGGGGACTACAGCCGCTATGCCAACAGCAATAAATAACATAACGTTCTATTGTGCATTCACTAGAAAAATAACATTGAGAGTTGAGTTTAATTCTTTAGATTATTGTTTGGTGACGTTTAATTTTCTTGTAAACAAACATCTCTGGATTAAAGGGGACATATTAAGATGTGACAGGTTCTCGTGTTTGTCTAATTCTGACTTATTTGGTGGGAGGGTTCCTGGAGTAAATATTTCATAGAGTCACAACAGACTAATTTCGAGGGAAAAAAATTACATGCCAAACGCAACTGACGCATTCTTCTGACATTTTAAACTATCATTCAACAAAATAAAGGTCTTATCAGGTATTATTCATTGTCATTTCCTTACTATTGTGCAATTTCAATGGATTTTGGCCCTTGTTAACAAAATACTCTTGTAGAATTACCTCTGTTTATGTCAAATTTGCAGCCCATATCCATCATAAGTAACATTATAAACTGTCAAACTGGTGACGAATGGGTAAAATGCTTAGTAAAATCATTTTAGTGAAACGTGTCATCTAACCTGTCATATAGACTTTTAACCTTGTTGCAATGGTGTTTCCTCAAAGCTGTGTTTTGATTGATTCCTGCATGTTTGAGTAATCCTGAATTGTCCTGCAACTGAGGACAATTTTCACTTACTCCTTATCCCCGCCCAATTAGTAGTAGTGACTTTTGGAAAATAAAAACACAACAAATTACAATCCACTGAAGAGGCGGGGCTCATCAGTTCTGCAGTTTTGAACAGGAAGTGAACCTGTTTCTGTTACTACGCCATTAGATCAATATTGCAGTTTACAATTAGCAAAATGTAAAATGATAATCTACCTATGTTAATAACTTAATACTAAACTGAAAAGACAAAGTTATTATTTTTCTGTGTATTTCTATGTTTTATGATGATGCAAGTACTGTAGTAATAAACATATCACGCATGCTTTATTTTTCATCTTTAATAAATCAATATGGTTTTCACAAATATCTGAATCAACCAGTTTATCTTGTAATCTAATATTTCACAGTTTGGTGTTTAGTGACAAAAACACTACTCCGTTTCTAATATTGCAGATATTAAAGCCCTTGAGCATGTTTATCTGTCTGCTGAGCCTAGCAGCACGCACAGCTCTGCACCGCCCGTGCACGTCCACAGTGATGTATAATTTAATGTTTGGCCGTGATGGTGGGGAATGCAATATAAGCAGCTCCTACACGCGGCGTTTGGCGAGTGTGTTCTGATCAAAGCGTGCAGGGGTCAGGAGGTGAGTGCTTCGGTAATCAAAGGTGCCCTAAGGGTTCTTCTAAAGTCTCCCATAGGACCTCCTTCATCCCCACTCACTCACTGGTCAAGTTCACACCTCCTTCACATCTTATTTCATGTAACACTGAGAAAGGAGCTACATAATTAATATAAGATAAAGGGGCCCTCAGACGGCTCATTAGACCGGCTGACTGGTGCTGAGGGTGTGAGTCTCATCAAAGTTTTCCTCCACGTGTGAAGCTGCCGATTGCTCCAACTTCTGACGCACGTAGCAGCTGTAATTGGCTTCCACTACATATGAATGTTGGAGAGGTTTAATCATGTTCATCAGGTTACAATTGTCAAAAGAACAACTGGGCTTTTAGGAATAATGAGGACTAAATATCATTAATGGAAAGAAATGTGAACAAATAGTTTATAGAGAATGATTCAAGCTTAGTAACTACTTAACCCTCCTGCTATGTTCGGGTCATTATGACCCCATCTAGATTTTTTATTTTATTTTTAATGTCGTCGCTGTGAAACCTTCATGGGTGCTCCAAAACACTCAACATACAATTTAAGCAAGATTTTAAACAAGATATGTATTTTTTTCCTCATATGAAAACGTGTATTGCTCAAATGAAGAGCACACAAGGGTTTAGTAATACCCATAACTCCTAATGCCAACCTAGTTCCTAAACCTGAATCATTCTTAATAAACTATTTGTTCATCAGGATAAGTCTTCCTGCTTTATACAGGCGAATGTGGTACCAAATAATTAAATACATAATTTAAACTTAAAGCTGGAGTAACTGAACCGAAAGCTTTTATTAAACTCTAAGTCAAGCTGGTTCATAGCTTTCATTACCCTTTGGCACATCATTAATATTCACATTCATTGACTTTAATGCACATGCATGGCTTTAGAACTGCTTTTTTTAGACCGGGAAGTGATTCTCGCGTGGTCCGCCCGAGCACAGCCAATCAGAGCGCTTCCTTCGGCCCTTACTTCTGGTTTGACAAGATTTAAAATCCTCTAGTATTAGCCGCAGACAACACAACACGCTTTGGCTAAATTTAGTCACAAAGGGCTAAATATACTCATTTACCAATAACAACAATAAAGTAGTTATAATGAAAACCTGAATAATCATTTTAAAATAAAAGTAATTCTGACTGGTTGACTATGAACAATTGTTATGCTCCTAATTAATAAGGGAAGTAAACTTTTTGTAAATTGTTTTCAAAGGATTAATTAAGGCTTCATTATCATAAAGTGTTATTAAATTTCCAATGCACGAACTATGTTGTCTTCTACGTTATGTCCCAAATATTTGCAATTACCCCATTCCATTTCCTGGTTGTAGTTTTCAGCTAAAGTGGCCTCTTCGAGCTGTTATTCCTCCGGCTCGTGGTGCCGAGTCAATACTGAGTAATCAGAAAGTGTCATGTCCTCCATTTGCCTGTGGTCCAGCCCGAATAAATGAAATGTAGAATCCGGTATGGTTTGGCCTTGATGAGTGGTTTTGTCGTTTGTCACCGAAGCACCCGAGGGCCCACGCGTCTGCCGCTCTCCTCTAGGGTCGTTGAGCTGGTCGTAATGAAACGGCTGATTCTGCTAATGGAGCAGGGTGACCAAGGACCATGTCATGTGAGTCACTGAGGCGCATGGGGCTCTCAGAGAAGCCCTCTGCAGGTGGACTCGGATGGGAAAACACACTTTGTAACTCTGATGACTCTATTGATCGACACTTGCCTTAAAACTATTGACTTTTGCTGGCTCTGGAGCGACACTGTAAAGAAACGGTGAATGGAAAATGCTTATCTCACAGGCCTACGTGAAAAAAGTGCTAATAATGCAGATATGTTGCTGCCGATAATAATAAGAGTAGTGGTTTGCAAAGGTTGCTATGATATAAACTAGCTTGGACTTCCTTGTTGTACTGGTCGCACTAACCACTTTTGTTTGTTTGTTGATTCAATCCGCTCCCTGTCCGTCTGCTCAGTTTTCCGCCAGATTTACCGATCAAAAACCCGTCACAGTAGTCGTGGGTGCACACTGGGGCACTGTTAAATCAGCCGTGTCCACAGTTCTTTTGTCCGCCAATAAACTTTCTGCAAGTATCTGTCTCCAGTTCTCTCCAGTTTACAAATGTGTATTTTAGTAGAAACCTGTGATTTAATTGGTTTGTGGGAGGGGCCTTAGTGAATAAAAGTGGGCGTGTCTCCATCCGTTAGTGACTGTGTGCCAGGGCTTTTAGAAACGAGCACCTTCTTCAAACTTTTGGGAACGTTAAGCTTGATGTTCAGACAATATTATGACAATTCAATGGAAAAGTGCTAAACCTACCTGTATTTAAATGCATTCGTTGAGGTTTAAGTATCAGTCAGTATTGTGAATAGAATGTAAAATTGTATTCATAAAAGTGTAGAAATATCACTTCATATTCGTATTAGAAAGATTCGAACTTTGTTTTTCAAATTCTGTCACCTTTTTACTGTAAACAATATGCACAATGTTCAAATTTAGCAAATTTAAAACAACATTCTCAAGATGATCATCAATTTTCGATGTATTTCCAATCTACATAAAAATTAGAGGAAGTTACCAGTAAAATAGATTATATTTATTATGTAATTGGGGCACCAACTGCTTGTATCCATGGAGATGTTTGCAGGTTGCTTTGCTTGTAATGTATCACAAAATGGCATTAAACTTACATATTTTGCATTTATTCAATTAAAGGTGTTTTAATCGAAGCAAAAAGCAGTCCCTCCACCAGAAAAGTTACATAGCGCGCCATTAAATTGTGCCAAATAGAGTAAGTAATAGAGAAAAGTGAATTTATTGACCGCACTTACACAAGAACTTGGAAACTTTCTGTATCCTGGAGTTTTAAATGATCACACTGGCTGCTTGACCAAAACCATACATACTCTGCACTGCTGGTGATGTTTGATAAAAGTAATGTCAAATTAGTCTAAAAACTAATTAGCTGGCACTTTCTCCAGCCTCCAATGGAACCTCTTTTAAATAATTCTTTACCGCATCATTAATGTAATATATTGAGGAGGAAAACAGTATTTGAAGTGGGAAATGGGGAAACTTATGGGAACTAATAGTAAATTTAGATCTGTCTCTCTCCTTCTCCTCCATGCACTACATGGAATGTGCGTTTACTTAAAAGGCAGAAAATCATGCTCGCCCTGGGTGGAATTCAGTCTCTAAATAGCAAAACGCCAAAGTCAAATGAGGTGAGTGAGACGTTGACGTTATTTCTCACTGATCTGCCACTGGTTCCCGAAGACTTCGCCTTCTTCTCTCAGCCAATCGCAGTCAAGTGCTCGATACGCACATTCTGGACTGCTTTAAAAGAGCAATACTTAGGGCAGACACTGATTAACCCAAATAGTATGATCTCGCTCAGCTCATTTAGGTTCAATGTCTGCTTTGGCAAGTCACTCACTCATTTTGTCGTGATTATTCGTGATTATTCGTGAGGATGTAGGCAGCAACAGTGAGTAGTTTCAGTTTCAATAGCCAAACTACATGTTAAGTACTTTTTACCAGGCTGTTTATGTGACAAGATCATTACTTTTTCATTCAGAAAGTTTGATTTAATGGAACTAGACTTCAAATCGAATACAAACATGTCACTGTTGTGTAAAGTATTGTGAATAATCGTGAAATTGGGATTATTTTAACACTAAAATCTGATATCGTGACATCTTTAGTTCAAATGTAATGTTTAATGGCACAGATTGGCTGCCACATTTGTCAGTATCACAGGGCAGACATTGAATTATACCGCGTAAAAACACTTCAGATAATTATCACTGCAGACTAAAAGGAGCGGTCTGACCCTAACAGACTGCAATTATGAATCGATAATACTGTTATTCACTTCAGCCTAGTATCTGGCAAAGCTGAAAGTGCACACCCAGGGTTTTATATTTTCCGAGTGCTCCCATGGTCCAAGCCGATCAGCGGTGTGCTTCTGAAGGGCCCATAGCCAGCAGTTGTTGGTGGGAGGATCTGAGAGTCGCAGTTCTGCTGTGGGCAAGGCTTTGCAACCACGCCGAGGTCTAAGTCCAACACTTGAATGTCAAAATTTGGAGTGCGAGCAAAGAAAATAGACTTGGTTCATGGTCGTATTTTGTATTTAGCTCATTTTAAACTGTCAATAAAATGTTCATGTGAAATAGCTGTGCCTGGAAGATGCAAATTGATTTTTTTGTTTTTGTGGAATAATCCCTGTTCAAAAGAGTTTCGCTGGCGGTCTGATGTGTTTGTTAGACTTCCTAAGTGATTCTGCAGCGATGAGCAGCGAGTCAAACATAAACGGACATTCGACTGAGGAAAAGTTGTTTCATCCAACTTTTAATGACATCAGGGCTGTGAAATCTTTAACCTTTGCTCCGTGTGGATCGTAAGCGCTCAATGGTTTGTCCAGATTTCCTCGAATGCACTTATGGCCCTCTCTGTCAGTGTTAACAAATGGCTGCCATTATGATAATTACTTGGTGGACTATTTTTAGTTTTCAGTTCACTAATACTGCTGCGACCAAAATTACCTTCAACTAGAATTTCAATAATGGAAAAATTGTTTGCAAAAAAAATGGAAAAATCTACTTTTCACATTTGAAACATTTTACAGTTGAACTTCTATCTTTTTTAATTGCTTAGTCGCTATTATTACTCCAGCACATAAAAGCTTCTGTGAACCTCTTCCAATGAAAGTGTATGGAAATTGTTCTGAAGAATTCTCTCCTTTTATCTAGTTCCTTTTATGTTATATAGCGATTTATGACTGAATGAAGATTAATCGTAGCAAAAAAAAAAAAGAAAGCGCACAACATTTCCAGCTCAGAAGCTCTAACCTGTCACATTACCTGGTCTGGCAGTAGCTGGAACACGGTGTTTACCTGAACCTAAACAGAAACACGCGGTGCCTGGAGATGTAATTGCATGAAATGAAAAGTGGGCGAGCAGCGGGGCCTTAAAATCAGTGCGCCATGATTGAGAAGGAGGAGGGATCTTGTGAGCGCAGTATGAGGCCCGAGGCTGTGGAGCTGTGTAGGCACATCTCTGTTATGTCTGCTGCTGGATTACTGGGAGCCGGGCTACGATGTGGGAGTACAAGCCCTGCGCGGTGTCGGTACAGTTTGTGCAAATGGGAAACGTGGTCAGAGGGGAATGAGTGGGTGTCAAGCGGTGGTGAGCAAACATCGGGTGGTAAGCAGGTGTAATGTGAGTTCAAGCTCTGATTTCGGTGCGTTATTATTTGTGCTGTTTTTGTCAGGGAGGAAATTGAGAACACTTTTTAGGTCCGGTTTGGTTTTGGCTGCGCGCTAGTTGTCCTGGGAGGTTGGAGTTTTGGAGTTCCGACTTGTAAATTCACACTGGAATGCAACCTTTTTTTCTACAACGCAGTTCTGCCGAGAAAGCCCTAAATGTAACATAATTAACTGTTCCTAAACCTAACTCTAATCCTAACCTTACTCCGTTTAGTTTCTTTCTGTCCACTCGCAGTTTTGGCGCAGTCTTTGAGCATTTGCAGTAATAGTTGTACTAATTTTGCTCAAAACGAAAGCAGAAAACAAACAAAAGCAGAAATTCACTTTCAAATGTTGATTTATAACTTGCAAATTTAAGAATATTGCATGGATTTATATACAGTATTGGATCTGGTTGGATTTGGTCGATTTCAGCACTTTCTTGCTTTTCATTATTTGATTGAAGTCGTTACAGCACTTATAAGGTATTGCATATAGTTTTTCTGACATGACAACTGGAACACAAACTCGGAGGTCCAAGTTCTGACCTTTAGCATTGGCATTAGTCTGAGCTGGTTTAGTCATGGTTTAGACTTAGACTTTGGTTAGACTTTTTGTTGTCCTTTTTCTGTTATAGTCCTGTTTTCCTGCATTCACACTTGTCTTTTTTGGTCGTAATTGAGCCCATTTTGCTCCTGATGTGGGCTTGATTTGATCCTGTTCTAGTCCTTGTTTAATCCTGATCTAGTTCAGGTTTAGTTTTGGGTGTAGTTTCAATTATTTAAAATTTTGGTGTGTGAATGTGCAAGTGTAAACGCACCCTTAGCCATAGACTCTCAAGCAAATTCTTGTTTTTTTTCTATTTAGTGCTTATTGAGTCTTTGTTTGTCCAATAAAGTGTTGTTTCAGAGATAATCTAACCTTGGTTTAGGCCTTGTTTAGTCCTGGTTTAGCTCTATTTTGTCCCAGTTTAGACATCCAGTCCGCTCTTCATTTCCCACTCTCTCCCAATTCAGTTCTTGTTTGTCCATGTTTTGTCTTTATTCCCCAGTCTTCATCAAAACACAAACATTTTCACAGGTGATGCTTTGTGTGTACATTTTGCATTTACCAAGAGACTCTGCGGTCCCTGGAGTAAACAGTCCAAATTCTCAGGACGACAGACAGCAGAGTGGATTGAGTGCAGCGGGCCAGTGTTGATGACATCACGGGGCTGCTGTGCGTTCATGCTTGACTGGAGAGCACTCTGGCTGTGCAGGTGAGGGCCGTGTGCAGCAACAGCGTGGACCAGTAATGAGGCACCGGACCCTGACCCCAGAGTCATTGCAGTTTAAAGAGACAGGGTGCTTTATTGTTTGTGGGCTGCATAACACCGTGTTTGGAAATGCATGCACGTTAACAAGGTTGTTGTAATGAAATGTCTATGGGTGCTCAATATATTGCACATTGTCATTGCAGATTTGACCATTGTAATGATTGATTATGTCTAAAACGTGTTGTATATATCAAATTGGGTTTTGGGTTTTGTTAAATTTGTTTGCAGTCTTGAAAAGTTCATATCAATGCTTGTTTGGAGGTTTTAAAGAACACATTATGCAACATTTAAACCATTTTAATACATTGTTCCCTCATCAAAACATACCTGGAGTTGTGTTTAGCTTCATTCATACTTTTATTATATAAGTGCTCTTCCTGCTGGGCCTCAAAAAGCACTTCATAGGTAAATCCACAGGTTGTTAATGACATAAATCATCGCCAGACTTATTCTGATTGTGACAAAGTGGGTCTTTGTCCCTTTTAATCACTCTTAATTTGTATTTTTCAATTTCTCCTACTCAACTGTAAACTTAATCCCGGGTTTGTTTTGTTTAGTCTTTTTAGTTAATTATCACACAACACGCCGCGAAGGAGGGTCAAAGGACAGGGGCATTCTGGGACAGTTATCTGAACTGCTTTTGCCTGTGGCCCATCGAGGCGGCTGTTGTTGTGATTTTGGGCATTACAAAAATAAATTGATTTGATTTGATTTGAACACAAGTTCCTTTTCAATATGTTTATTTGTTTAAATTTGTATTTCAGTTAACTTCAGTTATCAAATTTACCTGGTTCACCACATGGTCTGGTCAAAGAGGAGGAGGAGGGCCTCATGGCGGCCATTTTTATAACCTTTGTAGGGGTCATGGGCCAGACCATGTGGAGGGGAGAACTGCCATAGTTCAATTTGGTTTTAGTTTAATAAGGTGTTTAAAATTTGTTTTTTGTGTTTGTAGTTTCAGTTAAACATCTGAATTGTTTTGGGGACATTGGTCCATGGAGGGGGAAATGTAATTCCATTGCCTCTTTGAGGGTTAAAGGGTGCAGTTACCTGCAATCAAGGTGTAATGTCCTAGGGGAGGGGCATAGGGCATAAAAGGGTTCTGCTGGCCCCATTTCTGGAGAGACTTCAGTGCAGATGTTTGTTGGATTGAATTTGAGTTACTTGTTTTCTGTTTCTGAAGTCTTATCTTTTAATAAATCTTGTCTGGTACAAGACTTTTGCATGTCTGCCTCCTACTTCGACCACTACGGGCCAACTTCCCCACACTGATCCTTATTATTCTATTATTCTAATGTCAAACCGCGTTACTTACATTGTTGTGCTTAAATTAGCATGTCGGGTGTAAGCTATTTTTTGCCAGTAGATGGAGTACTAACACCAATCCAGAAGAGTATAATGTATGCTTTTAGTAGAGCATTATATTTGGAAAATTACTTCTGTCTTCTTTTAAATATTAACTTGTGATTTTCTTCTAATGAGACAGAAAAACCTTACTTTCGATAAATTAGCGCATAGCTTTTTTCACCTGAAGAACATCACAAGTTAATATTTAGCAGTGTTCAAGCAATTTGATATCAAAGTGAATGCAATGTGATCTTTTGCAACTTTCTTGTGACTTCGAAAAATAGGTGTCATATACCTGCCACTCATCACAATAAGACTTTTAAAATCAATGAAAGCTACTACAGATTGACCGATATGTATTGTGTTTTTTTCATGACTGAGAATCCAGAGAAGCTGATAAGGGATGATTTTGATAACTTTCCCCAAACTTTGTCATTTAAATCGACGACATACTCCTCCACAAACACGTTTTACTACAAACTTATAACAGAGCATTGCAGTCTTGTTTAGTTCAGCGCTCTCTTCGCAGTAAAGTGTTGAATAAAGCGTCGTGTGTATTCTTTAGACAGCAGAAAACAAAATATCAGTCTGTGCTGGAGAATCAAGGCCGTCTGCAGTCTAAAAACTCTAAAGAGTGCAAATATCGATTGACCAATATTCATTCAGAATAAGACTTATACAATCAGCACAAATTATAACAACGGGGAGATGTTGGTGTAATTTTGAAAACCCATTCAAGACAATTAAACATGAGTGACCACTTTACTAGTCCTACTTTGATGGACTGCTTAACTGCCCATGCCGGTGCACTCAAAATTCACTGGACAAAGAAAGCTGCTGTGATTTGTAATTTTAACTAATGCTGGGAAGCAGATGACGAATTACAGAATTAGGAAAATTATACGTTTGCTTACAAGAATCAGTATTTTGAATTGCGTTCTTAATTATGTTGATCCACCGGAATTTTTTGACAATAGTAATTTCAAACAAAGTGATAAATTAGCTTGCAGTAGTACAGATAATAACATTGAGTTGGCCGCGAAGAGAGCTTTAAATGCCACTCTTTTCTTCCACTCTTTTACCGCAGTGCTCCTCGCGCCTCACCTATTCAGCAGCGCTTTAACATTTAAAGAGCAACGGCCGAGAATTTTCGGACCCGATGTTATGCCTTGTGCATGCATTCAGCACCACCTCACACTGACAGCGGCTGCAAGCCCAATCGCACTTTGTCTCCGAAAGTAAAGGAGGAAGAGGGAAAAAAAAAACGGGCAAATTCTACCGGCGTTCCGTCTGCAAACATCGCGGCCATCTCATAAATAGTTCAGATGGCTGGAGGTGAGTAAATTAGAGAGTCAGGCTCATTACCTGCTTTGTGGAGTAGCCTAAACAGAGCCCGGAGCTGGAAACGCCAACACACCATTAGCACTAAAGCTGCGCAATGTTCTAACTTTGTCTCATTGCTTAGGCTCACAATTTCCTCTCGCTGTTTTATGCTGTCTCCGTGGCTTTTATTTCGCCTGACGCCTCATTCATTAAATATTGGGACAAAATTATTCTGTCCTGAAAAAGTTTCGCCGGTTTTTGCAGCAGTTGCGAGTTGATAGGCACAACATTTGGACGTAGGTAAACAAAGCGTGGCATTAGATGTGTCAATCTTGCATTTATTCAAGGTGTTTTTATTTGCTATACAACCTTGAAAAATATTCATTTGCCACAGTCCTGACTTGCAGAGGTGGGAAATACATTTGCGTTGTTATGTTTACTTGAATAATTTTTTAAAAGAATGTGTCCTTCTCATACTTTTCGTCCGATTTGAGTCATTGTTTGACAGTGTACTCTTACTTAGGCCTGCAAGATATATTGCAATCAAATTGAAATTGCAATTTGAATGTCATCATATCATGCCTTTTTATGTATAAATCCTGCTAATGATGGAGTTTAGACCTCTACATGTCAAAATGTTCTTAATGACATGTGATTCTCAAGTGTTGATTGTTTAAAATATGAACAATATCATAAATCAAATGTTTTTCAGAAGTTAAAAAATTTCACAATTCGATATTTTCCCAAGATTGTTTAGCCTTAATCTTGAGTCTATGAGTGACAAAAGCTTAACGTTGACAATATTACATTATTTGAATGTTTGTGTTTCTTGCACCGCTCCTTCATATGATTTCTCATTTTTGTAGCCGTGATTTTAAAATAGCAGATTTTGTGCATTATTTACTTAACGTTTTGCCCTTCTTTTCAAATTAACTTCACATTCTGAATCAGATGTTACGTCCGCACAGTTACTTTTACATCTACATTATTTAGCAGTACCGTTACTCTTACTTTATTATTATCTTTTGCAACTCTGCGTTCTGTTTGCTTGACTTGGTTGCGTCACCTCTCTTTTCTCGTTTTTAAACACATAAAATGGAACAGAAACGCACAATAACATAACACAACCTGAAAGAGAACAAGATAAAAATGCAACAAAAGACATCCAACAAAATGAAAGCACATAAACATCCCATTTATAGACACTGTGCGCAACATTCCAACAACAACAAGCAAGTTATATGCGCAATTTAAAAGAGTATATGTTGAATAGTAGAAAAAAGAATAGAAAGTAGTTAGTTAAAGTATTTACCATTGTTTCTGAAGTATCTCCTAAAGGTTATTATGACAACAACATCTGTTTGTCTCTTCCTGGGGGATTTGCCAATATATAATGCAATGCAAAAGTGTAAGTTAATTGTGGATGCCTGTGCAGCACATTTAGCGGATTTATTATCACACTCTTAATGAATTCTACATATGTCCCAATTGGATCATGTGGACACAGATCTCTGAACACGCTCCAGGCTGTCGTCTCCTGTGCATTGAGCTGTATTTGTCTAGCCCGCGTGCAATTTTGAGCGCTGTCAGAAGAAGTCTATATAAATGCAATGTTGTTATGCACCGCGCGGAGGATAATATAGGGCTGGAGTGGGTCTGGCTGGAGCGGGTTTAAATGCAGAGCACGCACTGTGTTGCCATTACAAGATCTCTTTACCTGTCTCATAGGCGCTGGCACCTCCGCTAACGCACTTAGCATGCAGGGCACACAAATAAATCCGGTTGAATCCAGCCCGGGGAGCATGTGTTTTTGCAGACAGAGAGCACCGGAATGGCTTTATTTGACATTTATGTTCTTGCAATGTTTTTCGGTCAATTTCGAAAAGGCTGCTTTGAGGAGCTTTCAGAGCAGTAAGTGCCCAATGCGAGAAAGCGAAAAGAAAAATGGCTGCGCTGCGCACGCTTGGCTGAATGCTCAGTCCTCTCCTTCATCTGATTAAAGCTCTCCACTTTAATTACAACAATCATCGATTCAAGTGATGAAGACACGTTATTACCTTCTTCATCAGAATCCATTGTGACCGGGTCAGGCACCTGGCATCACTAATTTCAGATTAGTCATCCCTTGTCGCTTGTATATCGTGTCCTCTATCAGGCTGCGTTCATTAAACAGTTATGTTGTCAACGGCTTTTTCTTTAATGTGTTTCCTTTTCCTTTTGGCCGGCGTCACAGCCATTCATCTGTTTCTTAATGTGCACCGCTGTCACTTAATAGTCAATCATAACATTATTGCCTGTGTTGTTTTTATCAAACCTGACAGAGCTGCTACAATGCAACAGTATTTATGTCGTCGCATCAGAAGACCACCATTCTGCCAACTGAGCCTGAGCCACTTGTGCCTTCGAAAACATTGCGCCTCTGTCTAAAATGTTCCATACTATTGCATTATAATTACTGTGGATCTTCTTGGAGACAAGCGTGTGACACCACCAGGCCGAGTTACAGGTCAGATCTGTGGAGAGGGGATCGTGCTCGGAGTAAGAATGCATGTTTGGGCAATATAAACAGCTGTGATTACATGAATGCTAGTCAGGTATATTTAATGCTTACTGTGGAACATTCAAAGCAAACGACTTCTCCATGGAGACAAGCAGGTAGCGGAATTTCCATTAAAAAAGCTACAAAGTGCACTTTTTTACCGCAGTTGACACTGGAACACAAAGTCCAGGTGATCAATACGTTGGGATTGGCAATATAGTCCACTAAACATGACTTTTTGTAGTTGCAGTGCATTTAATAGATAAAATATTCTTTTGTTTTTAAAATTTTCTGTTTTTTTAGATGACAAAAAAGCTAAAAAAAAATCTAAAAAAAAAAAAAAAAGAACAAGACCAGAGAGGAAAAAGACAAAATCAAAGAACAAAAATAAATAAATTAAATAAAAGCCATGTATGTTCCCCTTTGTATACACTTTTAAATTTGTCGATTTTCAAGTTCAAAGTAAAAGTTGTTTTTTCTGTTCCTGTTCAGTCCCTGAGAATCACCTTTGTCCCTGTCATTCTTTTTCTTGTTATTGTTATTCCTTCTTTTTTCTGCAGCCAAAAGTACACAGGTTATCCACCAGTCATTTCCATTGTTGGTGTTTTATGTCCGAGATGCATAGCTTTAAACTCAAATGGAACGTCGATGTTGAAGACGGTCCAGAGTGCCTCATTTATATCAGTCCAGTATTTATCAGTAACAGGACAGTTCCAAAACACACCCACAGTCCGCAGTTTCTCCAGCAACAATTATTTCCCCTGTGAATTATGTGCACTTTGACATGATTTTATAAAATACAGACAGTGATTCATTTTTCCCAACAGAATTCTATCCAAAGATGAGATTTCCATTGAGATGTGCATATACGATCCCATTCTTCATCAGTTACAACACAATTTACAAATTTTTGTTCTCATTTGTTAGCAGAATTGTAGCTTCTGGCTGCAGAGGTTTACAGTATTTACGCTACTTTATTCACATGATCCGTAGGGAATGACACTTCTCACTTTGTCTTAACAGCTAAATATGTTTTTAGACACCAGCAATTTCAGAGCCAAGAGAATCCTCCCTGTTAAACTGTTTGTTAAATTGAATGTAAAATAAGCTTTTGTATCCTGACATTACATTCCCAAAGTGCGACACATTGCTATTTTTCGCTTTTCAATTCACGCCCCAACAATAATACATCCATTTACATTTTCACATTAGAAAGAAAATATTCCAGAAATGAAGATAACACTTCATTTGATGTCTATGATTGCATTTTATTCCGTTCCCACTCCACATTTGCACATTTGGCCCTGTTGCATTTAGCATAATTCCGAAGAATACTGCATCTCTGCGATATGGAAGCCTATATGAAATGCAAATTGAGGCGCTCCTGTGCGGTCCGGATTGAGATTGCATCATGAGATCAGTCACATTGTATTTACTTACCACATCAGTGCAGTAGTTACAGTTGATTTAACAATGTAATGCATTCAGACCAACTGTAAATGTTCCCTTTTTTCTGCTCGGAGCGTAAATCCATTTTATAGATATGGAAATGACGGCGCATTGTTAGCATATACAGTTTAATTTACATTTAGGAGTCATCGTTATAGAAAAGATTTGCAATTAGAGCGCATTTTATATGTCAGCTATCCCACAGGAGGTTGTGTTGCCATTTTGTTTATCATTTTGTAGACCCTTATGGGGAAAACGTCTCCGTGCAGAATGTTTCACCCGAGATCCTCAAAGTGCTTCCCTGGAAAAGTCAATACAGTCAAGTACATTTGTGTATGCTTTGATTTGGGATTGTGAGATAATTTATCATTGCTAAAAGTCAAATTTTTGGTAAAATAAATGCACAAGTGACCAGTTTTAATGCCAGTCACATGCAACACATGTTTAAATATTGATGCACAGCAATTTGACATTTGAAAAAGGGAATTTCTATCACATAAATGTTGCCAGGCTCTCTGCAGATTGCCAGAGTCATGAGTTTGATTCCCAGTTTCAACAATTTGCTGAATGTCTTCCCTGCCAGCAACCCTATTTCGCACTATCCAGTCTTATCCTATCCAATAAAACCTACGGGCCAGAAAATACTGTTAAGAATCTTTGCCAGAGACCTGCAATTTCTCAAAGATTTTCTGTTATTTGGTTGCTTTGAAAAACACATATCTGCTTTGAAACTCTCTGATAACCCAAATGCATAAAGCAGTGTGTTATTTCAATAAAAACAGACGTAGTTTAAATCCATTAATTCTTCAGTAATGCTTTAAAAAAAAAAAAAAAAAGCGTAATTTCCTGGTAGCGCTCGCCTCATACATGCTTAACAAGGCAGTTTGAGCCGAGAGAGGAAATCGTGCTTTCAAAAAGAATCAATTAGAGGCCTTTGATAAAAATGTTTGCTATATAAATTTGACTCTTTAATGTGTCTTCAAAAGGTAGTGCAAATTTAATGAGCTTCCTAGAAACGTATTAACAATGACATTCTCTTTGCGCTGAGGGGGAATGTCAGTGGTTAGAATTGGGTCATAGAGAAAAAGAAAACTTTCTGTTAAATTATTTGAGGTTGGATAGTATTTGGACAGTAAAATGGATCAAATCTTCTATTTACATTTATTTTGAATACAGGAAATATTCTATCACATTCTGTATGATGTTTTTGTGTATCGTTTCATTACCTAAAGGACAGGGTTGCGTTGTATGACACTAGGCTCTGTGTCGGCCTATGCGTTGAAGGACTGATTCCTGGCACAGATAGTCAGTGGAACATCGACCAAAAACAGGACATACTTAACAAAACTTAGGAGTAAATCACAAGTCACAAACTTAATTTACTGTAAAAACTTGATTATGCATTTTTTATATTGTTACTAGCCTTTAAACATGCTCTAGAGTAAGTTTAGCATCTCATGTTTTAGAACTAAAAACTTAACATCTGTATCTGGTTCTGTTTCCCCTGATACTTGCTGAGTTTAGGCGCTATCCACTGGCTGCATAGCGCTTACGCAAGCTAGAAATGCTCAGAATGAGTCTGATGATAATTTAAGGACTTAAAACAGCAAGAGTGACGTCAGATATCGGAAAAGCGCCGTTAATCGAGGGGGTTCAGCAGGGAGTGTGTTTGACGGTCGAAGGGAGTGGATTTTCTAACCACCATTCCTAAAACTAGCATGAATGAAGCTAAATGCAACTCCAAGTATGTTTTTGATGATGGAACGTTGTTAGAACATGGTTGAAAGCTCAAAAAAGTCAATATAGTGTAATATGTTCCCTTTAAACATTTCTATTTTGATTTCACCCAATTACAGATTTTTAAATTGTGTGTAAAACATGCCTTTTTTGTGTGTGTGTGGTCGCCAATCCACAGACCTGACCTGTAACATGGCCTGGTGGAGTCGCCTGCCTATCTCCAGATAGATCGGTTTAATGTCCATGCATACTCCATGGAGACAAGCAGGTGGTAACATAAAAGTGTACATTTAGAATGAGCTTATGTCATAATCTCAGATGGTGGACAAGAGCCAGTGTAACTCTACGGGAGATTTACTGTTTTACTCAGAAATATCCAAATACAAATCCTCAAACTTTGAATCTTATTTGTTTGGGATTAACTCCACAAACTTGTCACAGTAATCTTATGGCTTAAAGTCCTTTCAACTGACAACAATCACATCTTGGGAGTTAAATAATCGCACCATTTTTTGACAGAGAGACACCGACAGAGAAGATGTTTTGAACGCCTGAACTATAAACCGGTTCAGCGAATCTCCAGTCTAACGGTTGACAAAATGTTATGATGTCACGTGGAGAAAAAGCACACCGAAGACCGATGATTTTCTTGTCAATTGCGTGTTCGCGTTTAAATCCTGCTCAAAGCTCGTGCGTGCGGAAGATATAAGGTACAGAAGCAGCAGTGTGTCTCTCCCAATCGCTTCATACGTCGAGAATCCTTGTTCAGACCATGTATGATCAAAGATAAAGCGGATGCAAGAGAATTGAATACCAAAAAAAAAAAAAACACACAGAAAGAACAGCGCAGTGTGAGCCAACCGCGGCCCTCTTCACGCGCCATCATTACGCGAGGTTACATACTGTATCTTTGCATCGGGAGACCTCGCAGCGTTTCGACTTTTCATCACGGCCGCAGAACCGATACCTGACACGACAAGCGCTGTCTCGGCCTGTTAGTGCGTGCGGCGGCGCGGTGTCGGCGAGCGGAGGAGGCAAACACTGGTGAACGAGGCGGATGACACGCCGGGAGAAGTCGTGAACGCGTATGCTAGCTGTGGCAGGGAGACGCGCCGCAAATAACCGCAGCCCACCGAGCTCAATTGCCGGTGATTACACCTGCTGTCAGGAGAATTGTTGTTGAGATGAAAAAGGGCTGCAGCTTGGGTTTTGATGTGCTAACGCGGACGCCAGTGCAACCCACATGCGGATCTGGAAATTAGAAGTTATTGTAATGGGTGATTTTACAAAAGGACACATTTGTTGGATGAAGGATATTAAAATAGAACGTTAGAGCAGATTGATTTGTCCTGTTAGTCCTTTTTGGGGGTCCAGTTGCTTTGGCGTTCCAAAAATGATACAATAAAGTTCTGTTCCTTTGAAATGCATGTATGAACAAAACCTTTTTCTTTAGCATGGATTTAGAAAGCTGTGTGTAATTTCTGTTTCCAAGGGCTTTTTGATGTGTGGTGGAACGTTTGAACTAAATGAACTTCTTTAATCCACGCTTGGGTGTTCAAAACTAACTAAAATGCTATGATAATATTAGAATCAGTATCAGATTTTAACGTTAAATAAAGAAAAGAAAATGACACCAACCGAGCCAACAATCAAGGACTGGACAGACATAATAATAGGCATTAGAAAAACGGAACAAATGGCATTCAGACTTAATTTGGAAATGGACAAATTTGGCAGACTTTGTTAACTCTGTGTGCCTTACTTTTATGTGGGTATCTGAAGCTGCTGGTATTTAGTTCTCTTTTCTCTGGTCGTGCTCCGTTCTTAATAATGTTTAAAAACCCAATACTGAAAACGAAACGCTGTACTCAGGTATTATCGGTGTCAAACCCATCCCTTCCCCTTCCTTAATTACATACTCTTAATTCATAAAGTGCTTCTAAGTTAGTCCATTTGGTGAGGTGCATTAGTGTCAGGGTTGATCTGCCTAATGTCTTCTGTTCCGGAGTGGTTAAAAGTGCAAAAAGTCCACGACGCCGTTAGCTTTAGCCTGCACCTGCTGAATTAGGTGTCCTCAATGTAGGGCAGACAACAGCCGCAGATTTGTTCAGCGGCTTTCAGCACCCTCTGCAGTGCTTTCTTCTCCGCCACTGTGCGACTGATGAATAACACAGTCATGTTTGAGGTGACGATGCCCTCCATTGCACGTCTGTAAAAAGCAGAGGGCGAGAGAGAAAGTAGAGGCGTTGATGGGCTTTCTTTGGTACGTAGCTTATTGTTGGTCCAAGTAAGACTCCCAGATATTTAAAACCAGGCGTTAAAACATGATGACCGACTTTTTAGCACGTTTCAAACCGCAAAAGGGACAGGATGCGTTCAGAATAGAGTGTCAGACGTGAAAGACGTTTTTAACAGTTTCAGGTCAGTCCAAGAGCAGCACATACAGAAATTCGTTTGCTGTTAAAAGTTGTACAGTACTGGCTTGATTTGACTCATTTGTGCCTTAATTAAGCACCAACAAGGACTTAATTTAAAGTGAACAAATGATTCAGGCTTAGTAACTGTTTGACTTACGCTAACCCTAATTCCCAACACCAACTCTAACTTTAATAAAGTAGTTACTAATCCTGAATCATGCTGAATAAACTATGTCTTCGTTATGAATTAAGTCTTTGTTAATGTTTTGTTAAGGCAATATAAGGTGTAGTTATTATAAAGCAGTACCAAACAATCCTGATTGCTTCTGCCAAATGTCTTTCTTCAGTCTGCACATGCTCAGTACAGCACCAGCAGTGATGAATCAGGATATTGCGTTTACATGCCTCAATATTCAAGATACTATCAGAATATCACAGTGAGAATATCCCAGTTTATCAAAACCAAGATGCTGTCATAACCGGGATACTGAAATCGAGATACTGTGTTTACATAGACACAAATAAAACCAGGATACTTAAAAAAACAACAACGATAACTGATGCAATGATTGTGGCATGTTGGCACTTTCAATAACAGAACGCATTGCTGCTACTACTTTTAGGTTTTGTTATGAATTACATATCGTCTAAAAGAAGTTTCGAGCCATCCCTTTGGTCTCGGAAACTTAAGTATCACGACAATCAAGTCTTTTACAAAGCTAACTAATATCAATAAAGCAATAAAAGTGACATTTGTGTAGCTTTTTCAAAACAGCAGCGATCTTACCTTATCCGCCGACATGTAACTCATCTTGAAAAACCAAATGCAAAACGTCTGATAGGTCCGCTGCGTGTATGTCACCCGAAATGTCAAATCCTCACCCGGGGTCGAGCTGAGAGCAAAACACCACACCGGCCGCGCTGTTTTTCTGACGCTAAACGAAACAAGTTAAAAGAGATGAATGAAGTCCACTGATAACGTAATAGAGTGGAGTTCGGAACAGCGAAAAGGGCAGCTGTCATTTGCAGTAAATTAAGTGGCACAAAATAAAAAATGGTGAACACAGATTAGCGTGAAATTACTTTTTTTTTTTAGGAGGTGGCAGTGCGTGCAGCCAGTAAAGGTAGGAGAAGAGAAGAGAAGAGGGCCAAAAAGCTGCAGTGCCTGTCCTAATGTATGGACAGCTTTCTTCTCTCATGCAGTGATTGAAAGTTTATGGGATGCCAGATAAGCTCTATGATTTTTGGTTGTTTTGGGATGTGATTTTGTCATCTACCAACAAGTTACACAATAAGTAATCATTGGATTTTGAGGTAACATTTGAATAAGAGAGGGATGTTGTTTTTAGTTATTTTAAAGTACTAGTTTAGTTAAAAGTACTTAGTCAAAAGTATAGATATCCTAAAACTGTTATCGAAACTAGATATTTATTTGAAAAAGGCGCTGGAAACGGCTGCTTCTTTCTGGAATTTCCCCATTGTGGGACAATTAAAGGATCTCTCAAGTACAGATAGAATCTAAATCAGAACTAGCAAAGACTACATGGAACTATTCTTTGATTATTAATTAATTACAAAGAGTCGAGAACTGTAGTACCGTCAAGTGTACTTTCTGGCAATAGTATTTACCTCAGAATAAGATTATTTTAAAAAGACAGTTGTTTAATTCAGCGGTAAAAAGAAAAGAGAAAGAAGTGAAAATAAAAGAAATATAAATATATTCCACAAAGGACAAGTGCATACAAGTGCCTCCTCCACTTCCCAAACGCAGTTATTACAATATGTTAACAAAACAAGAGTAGTACAACACGTGAATAAAAAGTATGTATTCTTGTCTTTTTACAGTTTCAATTAAAAATAGATACATAAAGTCCCATCTTTTTCCAGTGAATGTCTTGGCAGATAGTACTTCTATCTCACAGACTTTCTCAAACCAGTGTTAAACTACATTGTTGACATTACGATAAGATGGTGGCTCATTTTGTATTTGAATCTTACATCTTATATTCTTAGTTTGAGCAAACATGAGTATCTTTAGCGATGGCTAAAGGTTTTAGCGGCGCTTGATGATTTTTGTGTTAAGTTTCCCTGGTTTGGAGATTTCATATAAGGCGTTTATTTGGATAGAGAAAGTTTAAACAAGGAGATACGTATTCTGCTTTCAATCAGATAGTTTGTCTTGAGTTTTTGTAAGTATTTCTGACTCTACATTATATAAAGGCTCAGTGGGTTCCCTGTCTACTCTGCAGTATTGGATTGACTGCAGTGATTGATGGCTCACTCTGTCTGCTCTTTTGGCCCGGCGAAGTTTCATATTTTGTAAGTTTTTCTTTTTGTGGAAGAACAAAATTATGTGGAGCAATGACACAGTGAGTTTGTATTTGATGTTGGAAGCGACAAAAGGAACATTATGCAAAGTTTTTACACTATTTGTGAAGCAATAATAGCAAATGTTTTTGAGTCCACACAAAATGTTGAATTGTTTGTTTATTTGTGAATACAAAAAAAAAATATATATATATATATATATATATATATATATATATATATATATATATATATATATATATATATATATATATATATATATATATAGAAACTCACTAAAATCATGATTTAAACCTGTGAATTCTCTGTGTTAAACGCTCTTTGCACTTCCCAAACAAATATATGAACATTATACCAATACACCAGTTATTGTTTTATAATGAAACACTGCAAATACGTTACTTTAATATGTTAAAATTTCTTAAATCAATAGTATTTGTCTTTATTTGAATATAGGGGGAAGTGCTTATAGAACTAGCATATTCTATTGGTGGGTGACCAGTCCAAAATCTACTCAGTCCATTGTATCTTTTTATAATGTACACAGTTCATCAGTGTTTTCCATTAATGACGGAGACTACGGTGGCCTCTGATAGTCTAATTTTGGCCCCCATAAACCAAAAACAATCTGAACAGTAATTTGCTATTCAAAATTATACTTTTTGCTTGTTCCACACGACTTACAGATGAAAGATGAACCTTCTTGAATTCTAAAAGAGTGTCCAGATGAAACGTTTGAAACCTTTTCTACTTTTTATTTGTTGTATTATCATAAAAAACATAAAGTAACTTAATATAGTCCTTAACCAGTCCTTTTTTCTCAGTACAAACCTGTGGGAAATGTATTCCATTGTGCAGTGCACAGATAATTCATCCCAGTGTTTTCCGTGGCACATACTAGAAAGTGTTTTCATCCATTTAAAACAGTTCCATTACTGCCACTGCTGCTGTATCTCCAAACATGTCCAAGCTGTTTTTTGTTTTGTTTTGTTTTAAGCAAATGTATGTGCATATGACTAACCCCAAATCCAAAGCTTATGTGAACAGACTCGTCCTGCATGACACTGCCCCGTGCGAGGTCCACCGGCAGCATGAACACAGCAACACTGAGGATCATATGTTCAGCACCAAAATGAGACGCTTCAGGCAGTTTTGGACCATCCACCAAAACACCAAATGAGGGAATTTCTTTTGGAAGGAGCCTGTCCCATTGCTTGGAGGGGGATCCAAAACCAAACTGCCAAAGCACATTCAAGCTGTTCTGGCAGCACATGGTGGGAACACAGTTTGTCCTTTCACAGCTCTACGTGGTAATTAAAGAACGGCCTGACTGACATGTACGCACCACCATACAGCCAAGACTGTTTAGAATGTAAAGCAAGACAGGTGGTCACGATCTGCAAACCGCAATTAGAATATCATTAAGACTGCCAATAGAAAATAAACAGCGTATTAAACCAGATTAGTTTAGAAGCATTGTAAGTCAAGGCTGGGAAATCAAGAAGGGATGTCCCAATATGTATTTCATGTTATGATTGCTGTGGGAAGAAAATCACAATTTTAAGATTATTCACGATTACTGACACCATAACGCTGTTGTTTTATATGTTATGACTCCTCTAGTATGTGACCAAACCTTCTGAAGAGGTGTATCAATAATTAAGTCAATATAAACCCCCAGTCCTTATTAGTCAGAGGAACTACCCAGTCCGGCTTCCTTGTGTTCACACAGCGACAGTGGCTGAAAGCGGGTCTAACTGACAATAAAATGGGAATTTAAATGTCAATTACATATTTTTTTCTTTTCATACTCCTTCTGAGCGCATAAAACTGCACAAAAAAAGCGCAAACAAACAAACAAAGTTATTTCCCTTGTGGATTAAAATGGTTAGTCAGAAAATTAATGTTTTTATGTAAGTTAATGTTGTACGTGTACTTCCTGGTCCTGAGCAGGAGCTAAAAGATGTCCCCAAAGTGTTGAACTAAAAAAACTTACCAGGAACTGAAAAGAAGGTTCCTACAGTGCAAAAATACCTTGTGATAAACTAAAGGAAATGTGACATAAACAAGAAAATGTAGGCTTACTGTTCACTAAAATGAATGAAATGTTATTATCATTATCCTTATCGTTGTCCTTGTTGTCGCTGTTATTATTATTATTATCTTTCAATTCTAACTCTATTGTATTGTAAAATGACTTGAATAATCACATTTCTCAATTTACCCAATAATCTTGACACACTCTTGACACTGTTGGAGAAAGATGGAAGATTTTCTCTGCAGAGGTTTTGAACAATATTTCAAATTATAACAGAAAAAAACATGTCTCAAACTGATAAAAAGGCCTGAAAAGGGTGAAAAAAAGTTGTTTTATGGTCTGTATTTTCATTAGATTAACTCAGCCTTTATTGTCCCTGTAGGGAATGTTGTCCTCTGCATTTGACCCATCCTTTAAAATGATGGGGCAACCCGAGCGGTGCCTGGGAACCCATCTCCAGACCTTTAGCTAGGTATGATCAGCCGTTTAGGACTACCGGAACTGGAGGATTTGACTTCCTGTGCATGTTTTGCAGTTTGAGTCATGATATTTCCGGATGATCAGCTTATGTTTTTGTTTACTTTTCACCTGGTTGCTTTCGGATAGTCACATTATATCACATTTTGCATTGTGTGTGTTTAATCTCATGGTGCTTTCCGTCCATATGCCATGGCAGAGTCCCATCACCTCACAGAGCAGTGCACAATGGGAACAGCGCGGGCAGTGGCTTGTAAAGGAGGCCTGCTTTAAACCCGTGGCCAGCAGTGTAGACTACGGCGCTCTGATATGTGCCTGACTGTTTTGTGGACGGATTACGGCATCTGTTGTTGTCACCAAAAAAAGAAAGAAAAAAAAGCCAATCCCAGACCACATTGCTTTTCCCTTGACGGTCTCATCCTCCCGGTCACTCAGCACCCTGGAGAGCTCCCAGAACTCAAATCTAATGTGTTTTTTTGTGTTGTGGCCATGTCTCTCTAAGCCTATTCTGTTTGCTACTCATTTGCTCACTACTTATCTCAGCACCGGCCAAAAAGGACACACCGATCTTCTATGTTTTTTTTGTTTTGTTTTTTTACTTTCATATAGCGGAGCTTTCAGTGGCTTGATCCAGTTAGATTTTTAGCCCGCACACTCAGAGCTTTCAAATCCTTCACCTTTAATGATGTGATAAAAAAGGGATGCAACTCTTTCACAGTCATTTCAATGTTGGTTGAGTTTATACATCTAGCTTCTGGATTATGAGATGTTTTTTGAAATACTTTTTGAGCATGGGAGTGAAAGAAAAATATGTCATGCATTTCCGCCCCCTTTTTTTGTCTTTGTATTTTTGGTATGTTTGAATTATATATAAGTGATTGCAAATTCCAACTGAAAACTCAACTTTTTGTCAGTGACACATTTTTTTCAGCTAGGAGTTAAATTTTAAACATTCTCTCGCACATACTTTACTGCTCTCATTTGTTAAGAACTCAACAATTTAAAGGGGAAAAGTCCATGAACTTTAGGCCTAGTTCATCAGCCAGGCTCATCCTTTTTGACACTTAATGTTTTTTTTAGTTCTTCCAGAGAGAGAACCATTGAAAGTGCTAGATATTAAAAATACATTCTGAAGCTGAGGCCATTTAAATGGGAAAGTGCCAAGGATGCATAAAGACATTTTAATATACTCAGGCTTTGACTTGTGGGAGGCTCCTAGGTCTGAGGCGAGATGCGGTTTGTTTAATGAGTCTGCGGCTGCTAAATAATCATCACAGCCAAACATGGAAGACTATAGCTCTTAATGTTGTGTACAGTTCTTCGGCTTACTCATAATATAAGATCTTGTTTAGAGTAATTACACAGTAGCTTTAGCAGCTGCTATGGATATATATAGAAAATACAGCAATTTTGCAGTGATTGTAGAACTTAAAGAAGAAACAGAAGAAGAAATATTTACAATATATAACTGAGCATTAAATTGCATTGATTTATTTGCAAGATTTTCAGCATTTTATTTGTCAAAATAAGTCAACAAATTAGACTATACATAGATTTGTACTGTATAAAAATCATAGCAAAGCTGAAGTGTACATTCTGAATTTTTACAATAATTGGCAAAAAATGCACTGGTGAGTAATGACATTTTCTCCTGTAAAAGCCAAATAAAATGTGCGTCTGTCAAAACATGTCAAGGTATACAACTCTGCTAAATATTTAGTTTGTATCTGGCATCTGAAAAAAATCAAATCAAGTAAACAGTAAACAGATAACCAGGAACACTGCAGCTACGCTCACGTTTATCATGATGCAGACTTTGGGATCACACACAGTTGAACCTCTTTGCACTGGCCTTTAATAGAAGCTGAGCACTTTATGTAACATATGTTCTTGTTTTTATTGTTGTTTGTATTTTATTGTTGCTTTTACTTTACTTGTGAAGCACTTTGAGCACCACTGGATGTTGTAAATATGCTGTATAAATACATTTGACCTTGACCTTGAACTGATCATCTTTCTCCTTAAAGATGTTTTTGAGTATCTGTGATGAGGAAATGAATTGTTGTGGGGCGAGTTGAAGTGTCCTAAATTTCCAACTGCTCTTAGTAAACAAGCTAACTAAACTTGGCACAGCTGTAGCAATAACAGAGAAACTACATTCAGTTTCCAATTCAGTTAATTTGAGCAAAGCATTGACAAAAAAAAAGGCTTAAAAAATGTTTGTGCATTTTTTCAAATAAAAGAATGTCGGTGCATAACCTCTATTCCAAAAAATGAATAAATGTTGCTTTGTATAAACTTTTGTAAGATATTCATGTCTGGCTCAATAAACAAAGCAATTGTAGAGCAAGTAAAAGGCCTAATCTGGACGCTAGGTCTAAATGCCTTTTATAATGTCTTATCAATGTGCTTTTTGACAAAGCAATTATCTCTATAAGGATTTCGAGTACAAACTCAATTATTGTTTTGTCCAGAAGAAGATATGAACAAAGATACTTGGGGTTACCGGGGGCTTTACTTATAAGTTGATGCGAGGGCAGTGAGAGGTGAGGAGGGCAGGAAAGCTCGACAGATCCAGGCTTAAGTCCAAGTCGCAGAGGCCAGCTGTTGTGCCCTGAACAACTTATTCAATGTTCAGTGGCTTAGATCTGATGACCTCTTACTTTCATTAGTGGCACTAAGGCCAAGGCAACTGGCAATGTGGGATTCCTCGAGAGAGCCGTTTGGAAAGTAGCGACAAAACAGCAGTAAGACGTCATATGGTGAACCGAAAACGACGCTTTAATGTGGAGAATCGTTATGCAAATGTGTTAATACATGAATTACATTGAGGTATTGATTGTGATATAATTTTATAGATCATAATATAGCCTGATCAAGATTATAACAGCAGACATTTCACAACACAAATAGTAGGGCTGTCAAAGTGAATGCATTAACTCATATGATTAATCAAAGAAAATGAATATATTGATCATGAATTGACGCATATTAGTCACGTGGTCAGTTTGGCCTAAATGCGCTCTTTAGATTATACACGGTCTTCACCCGCTGACTGGTGCTCCACGCTGTAGAAACAAACCAAAGATACAGCAGCTCGAGTCTATTACGCTCAGTGATGAAAATAAAACTCCTGTGAGCACTAAAACATGTGATATGAGCCAAATATTTCACCAAACTACTACAGAACAACAGTTAAATGTGTCGCCATAAGAGCCAGTTATACCTGCAAGCAGCAATGAAGGGTCTTGAACCCCACTAAACCTGTTGTTTGATCCATACATTTACTTGAAACATGTGACCTCACAGATTTATATTGACTTACATTACAACCAATAGGGCATTTAAATAGATACTTTCATTTAGATTTGAGAAGTAAGTTATGCTAAATTATGCAAATTAGAGAGTTTCATGTTGCGTTTAAAGAATCATATTAACATGATTTAAAAGTGTGATGTTTCTTCTCAAGGTACAACTATATAATGATATAACAGTACATCCTTTAAACAGATAAAAAATAAACAATTGCATGAACTGATAATGTAAATATCATGCGAAGATTCCCTTTTTAACCAGCGTGATTTTACAATTTTATAGTCATCACGTATTTCCGCAGCGGTCTCTTTTTCTAGAGGTATTTCTCGACACATTGCTGTTTTGTGGAGCTAACAATGTGTGCTGTGGCTTTGCTCAGCGGCGTGTGTTTAATTCCAGCCCCCAGAGCATTTGAGATTGGTCCCAGCTGATGTGTTTTAGTGCGAGCGTAGTGCGAAAATGGCAAAACAGGACTCTTTATCAAGCGTTGGCCTAATCTCCGGATCTTTCGCTCTCCCTTTTCGCTCGCGGTTCTCTCGGTCCGAGGGCCGCGCATAAATGGACACATGTGCCCTCTGACTCACGGCGTCCAGCAGTGAATCACGCTGTACAAGATTGTTGCATACTTGAATGAAAGAGCGCCGACCTTGTACAAAATAGAAAGGCGCCGGCAGAGGAGACATTATAGCTGTGGGTGTTTTGCTTGGAAGTTTGAAACTGTTGATACTGAAACAACAAAAAATGTAATTATTTGAAGCAATCATTAGTGACATTTTTCAAGCTTTTGTGTAGAAAAAAAAAAAAAGAATCTACTTGGCACCACTCGCTGACCACCTAAGCGTGATGTCTGTTGCTTTTGCCGCCAGCACTTGCCAAAACAGAAACTCAATTATGGACAAATCTTCAGAGCTCTGGATTATGCCCAATAATCTTTTGAATTAGATTAGCTTCAGGTGCGACTGCATAAACAATGACAAAGTTAAAAAAGAACGAAAAACAAAACAAAACACCTTTCCCAGATGTTCTAGCTGCCATTTTGATCAGACTGAAGCTCTCTGTAGGTCGTGCATGATCCATACTCTTATGTTATCTATTTAATGCTTTCAAACATCTCTTATCATTTCCATTTGCATTATATGATCCATTTGGTCTTCTAAGAATTAGAGATATGCAGGAGCAGGTCTTGACAAAGATTATAAAAGAGTCGATTATAACTTAATAAGTTAAAGTGGTTAGACTGCGTTTTCAAGAGCTTAAAAGGGCTGTAACCCAGACATTCCACTTTTAAATGAAGAGAACAAAATACTTACCTTGAAAAGAGGCGGATTCTTAACAGTGAAATGTCTGCTGTTTTCTTTAGTGTATGCAGAGACATAGACTGCGTGAAGAAGAATGCTTCCTGTGTATTATAGACCCTTCAGAATCCTATGTCATCAGAATGTTCAAAATTCTGTTGTAGTTTCTTTCTGTTCAATTTGTCCTTGTTGTAGTTTAGTTCAAATATCATTTTCATTTCCTGCATTTGTCAGTTACAAAGTTCATCCAGTCCTTGATTGTTGGTTCAGTTTGTGTCATCCAGTTGTTCACAGCCTTTTTCGCCCAGAAGAATGCTCCAGAGGTATCTATTTATTGTGTCGAAGGCAGAAGTTTTGAGGCCCAAATACATAGAAGTCCAACTGACATCAGATCTAAATGCTAATAATTTTAACCAAAATTAAGTGATACGAAAGATGGGGGAAAAACAAAACATTTCTATCCTCAAAATTGTATTTATATAACCTGAAATACTATTGTGAGGTCAACACTGAACATATTTTTATTTCTTTTTATCCAGAAAAACCTAAAAATCAGGATTTTGCCTGCATCAAAAGAATGAACTGATAACGTATAATCCAATGGTAAATGTGTTTAAACCAGGGTCTGATATCACTCCTATGTATCTGCATGTTTTAAATATTGACAAAAACACGTTGAATTTTCATATTTTGTGATAATCTGTTGTTAATCCCAGTTTCTCCATTGAAATCATACAAATCTTGTTTACAAACTTTTAAAAGGGTCTATAACTTTGGCTTTGGCTGTTATTTTTTCATATTTCATGGATTTGGACTTCCTATTTAAAGCACTTACCACCATTCAAAACATATAATGTTCTGTGCACATTTTGCCTCCCTCTGAACCCCACGGATGCATTCCAATCTAACATCCACGAGCTCTCCACATGTGCCGCATGCATGACGGAGCCAGCAGAGGGCTCAGCTGCTGACAGGGCGAGCGCTTGGATTTCAGAGGGGACGTCAAGCCCCTGCGATTACAGCCTAATCCTCCCCAGCATATCATGTGCATCATGGCAGCACTCTGGGGCCTTTGTACCATCATAAGGGAGCTATGTTCTGTGCTTTTTTTACCCATAATTCTCCCAGTCCCTCCTCCTCAGCATTTGCGCCCACTGTAGGCCCATTTTCCGTCATTGTTTGGTGATGCTGTAGGAGGGTGGAGTCTGCAGAGAAGGGGAGATCAGTGAGGGATTATGACTGTCTGCTGCTGAAAACCGATGCGTTTTTGTACAACGCTGTCAAAATGTGGCTGGTTTGAAGACATTTTCTGGTGGGACGAATGTTACTGCAAAGTTACTGCAAAATGGTGTTGATAATGGCATGGATTTGTATAGTGAAAGCACTGAGCTCGAAAGCTGTCGTTTGGAATATGTTTTAGAGATACTTTTCAGATATTTAGCATGTTGGCTATCGGCGCCAAATCTCAAGAATAGGCCGAAATTTTGTCTTGGACGATTAAAGGAAAGACATAAAGCTTCATTTTTTACAATTCATTTTCATTTGTTCTACATAGGAACTAATAATAATAATACTACTGATAATGTAATAATGACCTCGGCAATAAAGTACCACAATAGTATACAATAGTAACAATAGTAGTAGATAAAGATAAAATAAATTATAATTAAAAATAATAATAAATAAGTTAAAAAAACTAAAAAAAAAAAAATAAAAAAATAATAATAAAAAATATAAAATAAAAAAGGAGGACGCCATCTTTGTTTTCCAGTATAGCAATTGTGTTGTCCTAGTTTAGATTTAAATAATGCAGTCCTAGACCCGGTTTAGATCTGTCAGTTGTAATCATTAAGTATTTACATTTCAATTCATTTTATCATTGCTTGCCATTCGGAGGCAAAAAAAAACAAAAAATGCTTATAGCCTATACACTTTAGTGCAAAGGAAGCACTGCACAAAATGTGATGGTTGCTAAACAGTTCTTTTCTTTTCAAATCATCAAAATTAGTCCATCATATCGTCTCAGAAACATCAGCGGAGCTTATCGACCACCGACTGATCCAGAATCTAAAAACTCTGTACATGTATTTCGTTTTATTTGTATTTTTTTCCTGTCTATCTGAAGACCTGCGCCCGTTTCAGTCTTTGATATACTGTATGTCACTGCGATCAACATTTCTGTAATTACCGATGTCCACCCGCCCTGTACAGTTGAGCGTTTGCCAATCTGCTCATTGTGCTAATAGGACAGCTTTGCACCATCAGCGCACCAGTTGATTTGAGTCAAAAGCTCTTATCCTGCTAAATTATCACTCTGGTGGATGGTTTCATGCTGGTTTGAAAAGCAATTGGACCCGATCTGAGTAATTAACCAAATTTGGCACAAGGTAACTGATACGCGAGTGGAGAATGAAATCTCACAATGACACTCTTATGAACTGATTCAAAAATCTCCATAACGTTATCCCTTTTTTAAGATTTTTAAGTGTTTAGCAGTCGTTTCGTTGTCTCATGGATCGTGTCGTTTACTCTTGTCAAGGCGCTCAATCATGTCAGCTCTTTGGGGAGATGAGAGGAAGTTGTCGAACATCTTTGAGAATCTCAGGGAAGTCAAAATTCGGAGCAAACCGGGCACTTCCTGAACGTGGCCCGGCGAGACTCCTGTGGAAAGCGCTTTTCTGTCTGGGTGAATGCTACATCGTGGTGCTGCGTTCAAGTTTTGCACGTTTGAGAATTAAGTGAAGTCTAAATACTGGGCCTTATGCAACTGGCACATTTTTTCCAACAGAATTATGTAACAGTTTATTCAAAGGTAAATCTTTTTCTGAACTGCGATGGTGAAATAGTTTTGCCTGGGTAGAGATTAAACATGTTCAGTGTCTGACTTAACTATTGCATCATCATCTAATTCAGAACTATTTGTATTCATTTATTCCTAAGGGGATTTTTTGTTTGTTTTTTTGTTACAGACATGAAACTGACATAGAACGTTTTCAAAATAAATGAACTAAAATTAAGTTTTAGCATGAAAGTTTTTTTTTTTTTTTTATTATTGTGTGATGATAAATAGAACAAAACAATAACACAATGACAGGTGATACAAAACATGTACAAACATACAGACGTGTTGAAAATAAAGATTTAAATTTTTGTTATGTGAGCGGGGATGGACGTCAATTAAAGTGAGGTAATATTAAAGAACTTCACTTGGGAAAGAAAACAGAATAAGACCAGTATTTACAAAATACTTTCTTTTTAAAAATCCAAATCCACTTTATATTTGCTATATATCTATTTATGTCGCATATTTTATAAACAGAAACAATGTCCAAAGTGCTTCATAAACACAAAGCAATAAAACAACAAAAGGTACAATAATAAGTGACAATAAAACCAAAGCAAACCATAAAATAGCAATAAATAAGTAACATCAAAATATAGCACCCTCAAAGCATATTTACACATAGCTACAATTTTACAAGTGAACTGGATATTGCACAATGATTTGAATTTCCTGTGTCTATCTCTTGGAGTCGACCAGCACACTGTGGAAGGAGGATTAGGGAAAGTCCAGAATGGTCCTGATTTTGGAGAACAGCCTCCTCTCAGACACGACAGACAGTGTAGAGACTGTTCCACTGTCCATAAATGATAACTATTAAACTAGAATGTAATGTCTGATGCTGGGCTAAATCAAGTATTGTCTATGTATGAAGCGTTTGAGACTTGATTTGTAAAAAACCGAATGCATTACTACATATATTTTGCTATATTATATTGTCGCTGGCCTTTTTTAGTCGGAGAATTCAAACTTAATTGTCTCTGTCTCTTTGCTTTGGAGACTTGTACCTTTTAAATGCGGTGTCTGTAACCCAGTGTTGAATGCATGTTTGCTTTCATTCGAGGCCCTTGACACGGCATCTAAGATATATTTATTTTTGCTTTTGTATACTGATAAAACAGGCGAACATCAAATGGACAATGCGACTTTTTGAAATTCGTCCCGTAGCATTTGCTCAGCTCCCTACAGAAACACTATTCTGAACAAGCCAGAAGTGATCTTAAAACGCTTGTTATGTCTATTTTGGGACATCTAAAATTATATGTATCCTCAGACGATTGTGTGTTTTGATTTGTGACGGCGTTTGTGTGAGCGTTCTGCGGTGGCTTGTGCTATTTCCATGCACAAGCGAGACGGCGATATATTTGCCGGGATGTTTTCTGTCTTTGTGAAGGCCCGGACACGCACAGGGAAATGCAAGTGTTTTTTTTTTTTTTTCCGGGTCCGTTGTTGTCTGCTACTTTGCGTTTTTGCTTCGTCAGCTGCGGTGTTGACACGGTGAAGCGGTGCACATCTGCATCACAGCAAATGTGATTGAGTGCTTTGTGCGGTAGCCATTGTAATGTCTTTAATCTCAGGGTCCTTTGAGCGAAAACGCGGCCAAGGAAACCCAAGTACAATGTGACAAATTCCATCTGAAAGAAAGTGAACAACAGCACTCTCTTCAGGGACTCCTCAAATGGGAATCTGATGTGATGCTCATAGAACAATAATTTGTTGCTGCAAAGCTAAATCTTTTGAGATGGATAAAGCATAAAATCGTTTCAGCTCGGATGGATATGGAATATGTCATTACCAATACAGACTATACATGAAGTGACTCTTGAGATGTCAGTCAAGTTGTTGCTCGCATATCAAGTTGTCAGGTAAATGAAACACTGAAGAAAAGCTTTGAAATGATTCATTATGTACTAAAAATCATGTAGAGCCAAAGTGAACTTTTTTTTGAGGAGACAAAAGCCCGCAAAGGAAAATATTCTTATCCAAATCCAACTGCAGCCATTGTTTCGTTAGATTTATGGAGGTCACAAAAAGGAGTTCCCAAAGCGTAACGGCATGTCTTGCTGGATGCCGGTCCAAAACTTTTCAATGCATAGCTTATAAAACAACACTGTTCCAATTCCTATTATATATTATTCATGCTTTGAAACATATAGTCTACCATCACTTCATAAATCACACAGTCATAGTTATTTTGAGATCACCCCCTGTGGTTGACCTCCTTGGTTGTTTTACAGAATTGCTTACTTTAGATAGCGTCCACGTCGGGCCATTTCTACAGTCCCTTGCGCATCCCCTATAGATGGAAAGGGACAGTCGATGTATATTTTATAAGAGTTGCGTCTCTTTTCATCGGGAAACTCACTGGTTCCTTTTAAATGATTGGCCCCGCTGGCTGTTTGTAATAGACACTGCCTTTTGCTTCAAAGCTCTGCTCACATATGTGCACTCGGCTGCATACAACCCACAACAATAACACTCCCTCTCACTGTCACAATGTAAATTAGCAAGCATGAAGTGAATAATAGGAGAGGGCCCACGAGATGGAGCAACATACGCCCGCGTCAGATAAATGCCAGGGCTAAATAATAATCATCCATCATCAGGAAGCAGATTGTTAGAGGGAATAAGACTGTGCTGGGAAATAAATACCTTTGTCAAGATCCTGTGCGCAGATTTTCCTCCCGTGTGAAGTATTCTTTCTGTGATCTTTTCATCGAGATAATATGTAGGAGTCGGGCTGAGGAGCAGATGCAAGGGAACGAGGTGTGGGCAGGCGCCGGGGTGAAGAGAATAAGGATTGAGACTTTCAAGTGTGGTCAGCGAAGGTGTCAAGGAGAACGTGAGTGATACAAATGAAGCTCTCCAGTTAGTGACTCATTGGATCCTAATGCACTTACATCTACAAGCAGTTCTTACTTACTATTTGGAGGTAGGTAATGATTCAAGTATTCACTCTCACCGTATTGGTTACTCATTTCTCATTACACAAACCTTTCATTTTAGACCTAATGTGGTCCTATTCTAGTCCTTTTATTCCTGATCCTGTCCAAATTTAGCTGTGGGTTTAGTCCTGGTTTAATCCCAATTTTGATGTGATTACTGTACCCCTTGTGTAACTTTATTTTTTTTTAGAACAGAATAGAGCAAGACCAGGGAAAGAATTGGCAAAGACAAAAATAAAAACAAAAAGATAACAAAAGATGTCCTAAAAATATTTAACACATACTTTCAAGTAAACGTACCAAAAAGGAATCTCTAATTTGTCCATGTTTGTGATTTTTTATTTTATTTTTCATTCCAGTCCTTGATAGTCAGTGCTGCTGGTGTCATCCATCTTTTTTTTAGGTCTTTTTTACCTGCCGCCAAAAGTCTACTCCCTGAGGTATCCATTTATGGTGTTTATGGCAAGTGTTTTGAGGCCCAAATACATAGTTCTGAAATCTAGTGGAATGGGGATGTCAAAAACCATCTCTAACGCTTTCAGTGCATCTAATATTTCTGGACAGTCCCAAAACATATGGTAAGGTCGTAATACATGTAACTAAATTCAAGTCAGAGCTTACAAAAAACACTGGACACTGTATCCATAATTTGTCATTCTATGATTAATGCGTATTAATGAGCCTAGATTAGTCTGTAAACACAGCAAAATAAATGGTTAACTTTTGATGTGAGCACGTATTAAACTGTCTTCAATGGCTCATTTCTGAATGTAGTTTCTCACCAAACTGAGCACATCACCTTAATATTGTAGCGCCAGCAATAGATAAAACTAATACATTTGTATTCGGCATTGCAAAATATTTCTGCTACGCTCCACATCAATACCAGCTCCAGAGTATCACACGCCTAATAAACATGAACAGAAGAAAGCCAGTATGAAAATGTATTTATGCCAAAAACACAAAAACATTCCCATTTTGTATCTGCGCCACTCGCCTGTATTTATTACATGCTGAGTGAATTTGTTTGGTGCTGCGCCGCAGAACTGCATCCTATAAAAGATAGATAATGAGAACACAGGGGAACGCACAGGAAATGTAGGCACCAAATTATTCACTCGCAACAACAGTGTGTGGTATTGGTCAGTTTTTTTTTGTGTGTGTGTGAGGCCCACCATTTTGAAAACTCCCCCAAAATATCAGCAAAGCAAATCAGATAGCGGGGTAGAACATGAAGCCCAAGGCAGTCAAGTGACACTCGAGTCCCAGCAGCAGCAGGGCCTCGAGTGGCTGTTGTAAGAACACAGTGGTGATGGCTACAGATGTGATGACAACATTCCTCCTGATTAAAACGGGTGGCACCGTTTGAGGGAAGGGTGCTTCACAGTCCGACATGAATTGGTTTCTGGTCCACTCCTAGCTTTTTGATGCAAAAATAGATTTGGTTTCTAGAGTCGATGCAGTACGTCTTTGGGAAGTGGCTTGTTTTGGATAGACTTTTGGTTGCAGTTGATAGAAAAGCAAGAATAAAGTGCATCTGGAAGTTCAAGGGGAGAGGGTTGGAGAGAACAATTCAAGTAGGTCTACCTCAGGTTCTATTATTTTAGTGTTGTTTTCTGGCCCCTGTTGGTGATTATTTGCGACAGAAATATCCTCCTTGTGCATGTCAAGGCGATCTCTCATTTCTCCAGGAGTGTTCCATAGTATCAAAGGTTGTCTCAATGACTATTTTTGAACTCTACAGACATGCTACCTGTTACGGGAGAATTGCAGTTGTGGATTTCTTTAAAACAAGTTAAACAATAAAAATGCAGAGAGAATGAGTCTGATCAATGAGTTTTTTTATTCACTGGTACCAGAGTGAATAGACGCCTTTCCCTGACATAGTGACTCTCCCTGGTCGACGGAGGTACATGAAAATCAGAACACATGCTTTTTATACACAAGACATAGGTGGAGACATAGTTATCACATCATGAGGAGACAACATGAAACATCAAGACAAGGAGGAAGATTAACTTATGACATAGATGACATTTATCTAAATAAGTGAACTGGGTCAGATGGGCTCCGGCCAGGCGGAACAAACACCAGATACGACTAAGTTAAAGTTAAAGTTAACCTTAGCAATGTAGAATGAGTGAAACCCCAATTTCGGCTATTACAGTCCACCCCATGTCACAGATAAAAGCATTTTACTGTTACACCCAAAAATCTGTAATCAATTAAATCATTAGAATAACATATCTTTATTCATTCATGTGTCAAACAATCAAGTTAATCAACCTGTAGTCAAAACTTAAAACACCTAAATGTAAAGATGCCTTCGAATAAACATGTTGAAAACAACCCAAGCCTCATAGTCCAGTTCTGTCCAAGTCCAGGTCAAATTCACTAGACAAGTCCCAGTTAACTGTCAGGCTCATGGCCTCTGCTCGGTTCTGCAGAAACAAAAACTGGGAAGAAACTAGATTATTCACCATTCTAAGAATGCAGGGAACAAGACAGGAAACTAAGATAAAGAAGAGTGCAATATTTATCAACAACTCCTTCCAGGATGAGAGAAACCAATCGAGAGTGAACAGCGAATAGCCCTTCGCAGTCTCACCCTCCATCAGGTCTCGTAATTTAGTGAGATTAGCTATGCCCGTGCTATCGCCACCCCCTTTATCATTAGCAGGTCTGCAGGTACAACAGGTGCTCCCCAAGGTCTGACAGACCCCCCCTTGGCTAGTGGTTATCTGATCTAACACCAGGCGATTTTGAGGAGCCACAGAGCGTAAGGCATGTTAACTCCTCCCTCGTAGAGGCTAAAACAGAGAGAGTGTTAACAAATGATGAGAATACTTAACTGAGAGTTTAAACCCTTAACATTAACTTGCCTATCCCCCATGCTGGGGAATAGGGCCAGCATGACCTTTTGATCTGAAGTCCAGAGGTTGTGGTCGTCTGGCACAACAGATCCCCAAATCGGGTCCTGTGGAGCCAATTCGCTTTCTAAGTCTGTGATCAGAGTGTGGGTGTGGAAATATGATGTATGAATGCTCCGAGGAGACCACGGCCACACATCGTCCAGCCCAATCCACCGGAAGACATCCACACATCTGATATCCACACAGAAAAACATATTCACAGAACAATAAATGTCAGCAACAAATTAAAAAAACTTAGAACCGGGCTTGATGTGAACCGGCCCAAATCAAGGTTCACGACCGGCATTGTCGGGAACTTTAAACCAGGGTCCAATGTGTGGCAAGATTCTATGCTGCTGCTGTAGCTATGGGCAAACATGTGCACAGATGACGATCAAATCAATTATGACTCTTTACATATTGATACCAGTAATTTAAAGTGTGGCCAGTCGAGTGGTTGTAAGACTTAGTCAATGCTTCTAACCAGGCCGTCTCGTCAGAAGTCAGACTACGGGTGCTTCGTTTCACGCCATTTTTATTTGAGTAAATGAAACCAGGCATCAAACTTAACCATATTATCAAAACTGTCAGAAATAAGGCACACATGAAAACACAACAAAATCTGGAGATTCAATTTCTTCACCATAAGCTCACCCTGGTCCTCCAGCAGTGGGTTGCTTACTCTCTGACATCTCTCCTCCCCCCTTCCAGGGGAAGAGCAGATGTGGTTCCAGCGGTGGGAGCTGTCTCCCCACACGCTCCGTGCGGCTCAGGAAGTTGTTTTGTTTCGTGAGCGTTGGGTCCATGTGCCCCCTCGGCTGTCCCACAGCGATGTCGGGTGTCAATCAGCGTCGCCTCCTATGTTCAAACCCAGGTCTAGCTCCAGCTCTGCAGCTTCAGCCGTGTTTTGACCTGTACAGAAACAAAAACAAAGTGCACTCCCCCCTTTTTTCCTGTGAGTGCCGCTAGTTAAATTTGCCCTCCCTTTCCCAAAAGGAGAAAATAATATAAAACAAAGGAATGAACAGAAAGGTGGACCTGATGGGCCGGCCAAAAAGAACAAACAGATGATGTGACACCGGGCCAACCCTGTACAGGGCCGTAGGAGCCAGTACCAACACCACTACCAACCTAAGGACAAACCCATCCCCAGCTAAACCTGAGCAAAAGAAAAGCGAAAACGTGACTACCGTCCCACCAGGTCAAACAAAAGCTAAGTTGGCGAGTGTGGCTGAGCAGAGCCATAAGTGCACCCGCTACAGGCGACTTAATTAAAGGCTCAGAGCAGACAAACTAAACACAAAACTTAATTCATATCAATAGACCAAATATGGAAAATGTGCGTTAAAAAAACCTTCTCTTGTCTAATTTTCTCTTTTCCTATTACTATTCTTTTAACAATATTTTATTTTAAATATTAATTGCCACACTCATACCTTAGTATTATAATTCGATTTATATATATATATTATTTCAATGGGCCTTTTCTGAATCAAATTCAAATCAAAGATCACATATGAATGTCTTTAATATCTTTAATGAAAATATATATATTCTGAAATTTTGTCTAATTATATCATAGCCTTTTTTTAAAAAAAAAAAAACAAAAAAACAAAAACAAACATACATTTTCATCTTCTGCCAGGAAACCTGTGGAGGAATAATTTCATGCATTACAATCAACCAGCTTCGACTGGTTTATCTTCTTGGTCCATAGTTGTTTCTGGTAAATAGGAAACATCACAAATAACACATACACTGTTACACCAGCCCCTGTTTGGGCTCAGGTCCTCCGTGCATAAATGCCACCTGTACTGTGTCAGTCTCTGCAAAAAAAAAAAATTATCATTACCAACCTGAGAAGAAAAATAATCAAAAATTAGACACACATTTAAAGTATTAGATTTCATAATTGTTTGTTGCATTGTACACACAGATCCACTCTGTTTAGATGTATGTACTCCTTTGGGTCATCTGCTGAAACCTGTAAATTTGAGATTAAAATAACCTTTGTCTTAGTTATGCCAAAAGAAATCTATAAAAACTTCAGAAAATGCGTAAGTCCATAATCAAAGCAAAGTAGAAAGTGGTTAATTCATTCATACACATTCACACAAACAGACGTTAGTGAAGCTTCTTTAGTCCAAGAGCTTTACTCGTCAAGTCCAAAAATGTCACATGTTCATAGTTTGAGTTGTGCACAACCTTTAAAATGACGTCATATTAAAACACATTTTTGTGACTGTGTGGGTACAGGAAGTGTCCTGTCTGTGATCACATTCCCCAGAACATAGACCATGTTTCAAAATCAAAATTGTTAGTTCTCTCTTGTTGCAACAAGTGTAATAAATCCTTTAGACTTGATGACTGTTCATCAAACCTACTCTCACTCTGTAATAATCTAAGGAGCTCTCCATAATTAAGTTTACGCCAATTGAGTTTTCCTAGTTTGTTATCATTTTGATATCGCTTTTTGTTATAGACACGCTGTTGAGTTTATTGGTTCATTTTTCCCTATTTGTTTGTCCCCCAATTATTTATTTTTTAAAATTCAACACCACCAATGTCCACATCTATAACTGACCTGTGTATGTTTTTTACGTCACCTGGTTTTGGGTGATACTCCTTGCAGTTTTCAATTGTGTCCTTTGCGTCAGCCGAACCGTTCGCGATGTCCTCCCGCTGCTCCTTGACCTCCTCATCCCCTCCGTCTGCCCCGCCCTCTGAGCTGCTGTGACCTGGAGCTTCTCCATCCACATTTGATCTCGGTCGCCGTGTGGCACCTCAGTTTTCTCTGCAAAAGTCTCAGAAGGAACACAAAAATCACCATCATGCGCTAAAGCACCAACCCGCACAGAAAACACTTTGGGATCTGCAATCTTAGTTTGAACTAAATAAATATATGAAATGACATTGAGGGCCTGGTAAACGATGCCATTTTAATGTTATATTTTTGCAAACAATTATTGAAAGAGGGTGTTCCTACCTCTTTTACAAGTTATAGATTGACTTTTAACAAACAAAGTAAAGGCATTAATTTATTTGGGATGTCTTATTTTAAAACCATGTCCTCATCTTTGTTTCTTATTCAGCATTTGGCAGATCTCAATTTCTTCTATTTATTTATTTGTTTTAATTAATTAAGCTATTTAATCATCTAAAATGTTAAATTTGCTCATGTGAAATATATTCCAAGAGCTTGCATGAATTTTGTAAAATAGTTCAACTTAAAACGACTCTAGAACATGTAATAAGTTTAAATACTATTTAGGTAAACCAGCTCCATGGCTGGCCGTACTTAAGATTAAGCTTTAAATAATCAGTACTTCCCGTTGTGGCCTCAGCTGGGTCCAGTCGATGGTCAGAGAGCGGAGGCAGAGCAGGCGGTGAAAAGGAACGGGGTCAAGGATCGACAGCAGGAGCCTGTACAGGAAATAAGAGCGCTCACACAAGAAAATATTAGTTGTGCATGCAATGTTAACATAATTGTAAATTTGCTATGTCTCTTTGTTCAATACTTTAAATACTCCAATGTCAGTATTGTGTTTGAATCTGCTGTGATGACCTCTCTCACAGCTGCCACCTTTATCTCTGTTTTGTCTGTGGCCTGTGAGGAGTCAGGTTTTTTCTAGTTCACAGGCACACAGGGTCCCGTGAAGGAAAAAAAAAGAAAACAGTATCAACCTAATTCTTATAACCAAAATGTTATGTTAGACTATTTGGAACCTCCAAGATGTGAATTTGGGGAGGTTTTAACTCTTTCAAAAACATCAAATCCATTAAAATTTCCATAAAACCACTGTTTGTTACAGAAAAAAAAGATGAGCTCATTTCAACCAAAAATTCAAAATCGAAAAACAGGAGCAAAACCAGATCCTATTAAAGTCCTGCAGGGTTTCCGCCTAAACTTCTTGTCAAAAACAAAATGTGCGCAAAAAAATCTTGGCCATAAAAAAAAACATACTCAAACAAACCAAACAATATTCAGTTGCAAAACAAAGCTCTATATTTCTCTTTTAATATAGCTATTTATTTCTTTTTAGATGTAGCTCTATATTCATTATGTCACTCAGTCTAAGCTGTAAGCAGGTTTGAACTGCGTTTATACGGAGACCAAAAACTTTTACGATAAGACGATCAGACATATCAAAATGCATCGTGTGCTATTCTTAAAGTGAATCAGTGCCAAGCATTTCTTCGTTGCGAGAGCATGTGCTGTGTATGTGCTGCTGATGACGTGACTGATTTTCAGGAAATGCATTCTCCATTAAAAAAGGCTTTTAAAGTTCTAATGCTGTGTGATGTTACCTCTCCTTTTTGTCTGTCTGCTGCACGGCCGGGCTCTGCTCCACCACTGCTGCTGTCAGAGGGTCACGCTGAAGGCCCAGACTCTGCTCAGTGTCCTCTTCACTGCCTTTAAGCAGTAACTTCAGATGTTTATCTTCTCCCACGTCCATGCCCTGCAGGAGCATCTCCACAGTTAGGTCCATATTGTGTGAAATTTCGCAAAGTACGAATCAAAACTCCATAGTGGTTTTGTTTTGGCCGATTCTCCTTTGCCAGCTTTGTTTTCTTTGGGTCCTGATAGTGGCTTTGTAAACAATGTCTCTCAGATGTGACTTTCTCAGCAACTTTCTTTTGCAACATCAGTCATTGTCTTTGAACTAAATCTTCTTTGAGGTGGCACTCATCCACCCGTGTTAGCTTATTGTCCAATATGCAACGATTTGTTTGGGCGATGTCATAGAGATAATGGCAGTCCGTCTCATTCATCCGTCGCATGCAGCTTGTAGCACAAGAGGGCATCCGGGTCGTTGGTGGAGGAATGGTGTGGCAGTGGTGTGGGTCTTATTAAGCTTGATCTTCTCCAGAGTCCGGTCCACAGGGTCTGGTCCACAAGGCTGGACAGAGCGTGTTGACCCTCGTGCAGTGGTTTGGAGCCCGGCGCTCGCAGCAGTCAGAGGGAGGTTGTAACAGAAACAAAAACAAAGATAATGAGTGACGTGTGAGTGCAAATGTGTGCAGAGTAATTCTTTACTGTTGCTTAATTTCTATTCCTTCAATTAAAAAAAAAAAAAAAAAATAAATAAATAAATAAATTATTATTATTATTTTCTCTTTTTCAGGTCTCCTTCTTTAACGTTATCAATGTTTACGTTATAATAAGTCTTTTAACTTTAATTTGCTTTAATTTTTCTTAGAAATCAGTGCTCAGTGATCCTTCTTCTGGAAAGCTATATTTCTTGGACCACACAGTTAATACTTAAATCCATTCCTTGCCGTGTTTGTCTGTCATGGCTTGAATTAGAGGGCTTGTAGGGGCCTCCTCCACCACTGACTGGTTTGATCCCATTTTATCTCCCAGATATTTTATCTCCCAGATATTTAATATCTCCCAGATTTCTTATCTCCCAGATAAAAATGGTAGTGCGCACCTTTCACCGCTTTACGCACGCTCTGTAGCGTGTATCTTTTAAGACGTTTTACCACCGTCCCGAAAACTCCCCAAGAGTTCCCTCCACTTTTCCTAAGCTGGGTCCCTTTAAATTCCCAGGTTAATGTGTCACTTAATAACAATATTAGTGTATTCAATTCAATAAATTAAGTACTCTGAGGTATTTTTAGCCTGCTTTGGCTAAAAACTCTTTTAAAGGTTCCCCGAAGAGATCTATGCTCACTTATCTTCCCTTTAAAGGTCAAAGTTCTTGCAATAGATTATACTCTTAACCCAACCTCTCGTTTTCTTTAAGATGTGACACAAACTTAAACAGAGCTCACTCTTAAATCAAGATTTCTTGCTCAGTTAAGTGGAAAAAGTGAGCCAGACTCACTTTCAGCGTCTGGACTTCCCGACAGCCTGACCCCCAAGAAGGTCTACCTGTCCAGTCTGGTCCAAGGAGGATTCCTACCCCTTCAGATATTTAATCAAATATCTTTAGCAGAGCTATCTCCAGCAATCGGCAGACAAACAGAAGAAATGCTTAGTAACTATTTAGTATTACTCCTAGAAGTTTTCAAATTGCAATTAATTTTAAAATCAAACTAAATTTCCCCCTTTAATTTTATTAGATTGTGATAGGACTATTTTAGGGCTCTAAACGCCTATACATCTAATAAAAACTTAAAGATGCAGACTCACTCACCACAACAAAGTAGGATGTTTGGTTCGGAAACCTTGCGCCGGTGGTCCTTGTCCCCGTGAGACAGCCCTCCGTCTCAGAAAGCAGATGAGGTTAGAGGCTGGAAGATCCAGGTGGCCTGACGCTGACTCACGCCGAGAGAACCCAGACCGGGCGAAGGCCGCTGTTCGTTGACGCCAACTGTTACGGGAGAATTGCAGTTGTGGATTTCTTTAAAACAAGTTAAACAATAAAAATGCAGAGAGAATGAGTCTGATCAATGAGTTTTTTTATTCACTGGTACCAGAGTGAATAGACGCCTTTCCCTGACATAGTGACTCTCCCTGGTCGACGGAGGTACATGAAAATCAGAACACATGCTTTTTATACACAAGACATAGGTGGAGACATAGTTATCACATCATGAGGAGACAACATGAAACATCAAGACAAGGAGGAAGATTAACTTATGACATAGATGACATTTATCTAAATAAGTGAACTGGGTCAGATGGGCTCCGGCCAGGCGGAACAAACACCAGATACGACTAAGTTAAAGTTAAAGTTAACCTTAGCAATGTAGAATGAGTGAAACCCCAATTTCGGCTATTACATACCTACAGGCTGAAGGGACTCTGACAGTAGGCTGGCCTATAGATGAATGCCTCAGAATTTCCCAGCCAACATCACTCTGTCCGGCAGAGAATCTAAATTCTGCTGGAAGAAAGAAGCATGTGTTTGAAAGAGAGGTTTGAGTATTTGGGAATGGATGGACCAGTCTAGATCCACGAAGAAAAGCTGTGTCAAGAACAGCGCCAGGAACGGTGAAAAAAATGCAGGAATGAGGTCTGTTGCTTTAAAATGTATGGGTGAAGTCTGTCTCAGCTGCCCTACATTATGTTTCTTCGTTTCTTACACACTCATATATCTGTAAGAATGCTTTCCGTATCACTATGAGGCCATATCTGCTGTGTCATGTTTCTAAAAGTAATCTGTGCCTGGTCCATGCGAGGAGGCAGTAGCTGGAGCCTTGTACTGCGGATTGCGAATGATAGACGGTCTGCCAGGCCGGGATGGATGAAGTGTTCTGGCAGTACTGACACTTGTCTGTGCCAACGCCCGCCGCATATTGTTCATTCTTGGCCCTGTAATGCATGTGATCTGAGGCAGAGGTGCTGACTTCAGTCGAAAAAAGCTTGAGCCGCATCAGGGAGAAAAAGTAAGCTACCCCCTGCTCATTGCTAGACGTCATGGTTTAAAAATAGCTCGCCCTACAACACTCGCTCATCAGTCCTTTTTCAGCCAGTGCACTTCGCATTCATCCCCTTTTATTAGCCCTCGGGATTGTGATTACCTACAATTTGGAAAATGGTGCCAAGCTTACTCAGACAGTATTCCATCTGATGCTCAAGGCAGGAAAAATCCGCCTCTGCAGTAAGTTGCTAAACACGGCAAAAATCTGATTTCCACGTGCTCTCTGGCTGCAACAGTCTACTGGGCTCAGCTATTATTTAACTGGGGGGTTCCAGGTGCGGCGAGGAATGGATTCGATGCATCACCAACAGAAAGAGCCCGGAGAACACTTTGACTTTGTGCGCAGTCATTTCTAGGCAGGATTTTAAAAACAAGACTACAGGCTTGCTGTGATTCGAGCAGTAGTTCTTCAATGGTTTAAAAGCACAGATATAGATAACGATGTTCTCACTGTGTGTTTTAGCAAACTCCTACTTTTTCTCACCGTCCACATTCTATTAGCATCCGGAAGTTGCACTAGATGGAGATAGATAGTAAGAAACGCAGTTGAAAACCCTCTGTTGATTCAGTAGGAAACACAACTTTTTCGCTCTTTCGAGATGTTTTCTGAGTTGACCTGACGTTACCTCAGAAAAGTAAACGGTTGTTCTGTAGATGTTAAAGTACAGCAGTTGGCACTAGCACCGAAGTAGCATTTTATTTGAGTTACCATTCTTTAAAATATAGGCCATCTATACAAGTTTAGACTGTTCGACCGTTTATTCTTCTAAATTTTTTTGTGTCTACATTTGGTACAATATAACTGCTCGTTTACTCTTGTCATTGAACAGTGGAGGATAGAGCAGGATTTCTACATTAAAGTGAATGAATGATTGAATGAATGAATGGATTGCCTCGAATGCTGACTGTATTATGAGTTTGATTCTTAGTTTAGCCAGTTTATGTTGGTGCATTGCATATTGTCCTTCTGTTACCATGGTCTTCATTCTGTTTCATTTAGTCAACAATTGTCCCCAGGATGAATTTTTCGCCCTATTTCACAACATTTTCCCGCAATAATAAAGAAAAATATGTAAATTTTATGATCCAACGATCTCCAGCAAAAAAACCCAAATACAGTGGTTGAAATCCAAGCGCTGTTGTCTGTTTTCCCTGTTATAAAGCTGTAATTGGTGCTCTTTTAATGACACACTGTTTCTGTAGTCGTTTACGGGCATTTATGGTTGAGTAGCACCACCTGTTTGTTTATGTCCAAATATTTAACCATTTAACAAGCATCTGTTGACAGTAACACAGTGGATTTTGTGTAGGGACCAATCAGCACTCCATATGTACGTTTGAAGAGCGAAACACATGCTGTTCCGACAATAATTCCGACCGTTTTTCACATATTTTGTACAAGATGGCAAAAAAAGAAGACCTACTTAAAGTGTTTCTGAAAGCCGGCAGCGTCCATAGCATACATCAGATTGTAATCATTTCATAATTGTTGGATAAATGGCCAGATTGATGACAACCCGGGCCCGAAACTCTTGCTGCAATTTAAATAATGACGTCGAAGCAATTAAACAATGTTGATAGGGAGGCATGTCCGGGTCTTAACTAGCCTCAAACAAATACCAAGTTCAATGCAGCATGAAACAATAAAGGCTTCTTCAACACTTAGTCACTCGTAAACATTAATGGCGGGATCCTTCATTTGACATAAACTGTAATTGGGCATAGCGATGAGTTTATGATAAAGATATGGCTCACGAGGGATTCATGTTGTCCTTGGCGACCGACGTAAGGCCACCATTTTTCTGGTGCGTGTTTCCATAAAGATGTTACTGCGGCAAGTTTTTTTTTTCAGTATGGCATTAAATGTGCATTTCCATGGATTTCAGAGTGATGGAAAATTAGGACCTTGATGAACAATTCAAAATAAAATTCTCAATCTTTTGACGATTCTTCAAAATGGCAGCTAAACAGGAGACTGAATCCCATGAATACAATTGGAGACAAATTACAAGTGCACTTACTGTAAGAATTCATGTTTTTCTTTGCTTTTTGTTTTGTTTTTGCAATAAAAAACACGTTGATTACCTCTTTCCAGAAAAGTTACACAGTGCCCCTTCATTGTAGAATAATGCGCTACATTTGGTGAAGTTGCAGAGTTTTTAAAACAACTTTCATCAGAATTTTATAGTGCAAGTTGCTTTTGTACTTTTTTAAACTGTATTTTGGTGGTATTTGTGCATCACCACAACTTTTGACAATACTACATTTGTGGCAGAATACAAGTCATTTCTTTAATGTATAAGTGTTAAAAAATTGTATAGATGGCTTTTTTAAAGTAAATTAAATTGATAAATGAAGTAAGATCTAAATTTTAGCACAAAGTTACACAGTTTACATTAGCAGTAGAGGTGATAGATGAATTGAAAAACTGATTTTACAGTTACTGTTTTGGGGATATGCAAAATTTTAATTTCGCGTATATTGCCTCTAATTAAAACTGCTAAATTTACCTCAAAATGAAATAGGATCTTCTAACATAATCTCGCAAGTATAAAGTTGATATTTTTGCAGTTAAAGTTAATTTTACGGTCCATTCATATTTTCTGTGATACTTTAACCTCAACAAAGACATTTACAGTCACATTTTACCACATTCCTGGAGTATTTCTTATCAAGATTATGGAAAGAAACATTGTGACATTCGTTTTTGTCAACATTGCCCACCCTTAATTTGAAGTATACAGTGTGTGCGAATGTTATCTAATCTGTAAAAGTTGAAGAAACAGAGAGACAGAGTTCAAATTCCCCTCAGGAAAAGATGCATTTGAAGTACTGCTACTGTTCAATGTAACAGCAATAACTAACAGAACACATCGCAGTTCCCAATGTCCCGGAATCAAATCCACACTCTCACCAATGTCCCCGCTTTTTTTTTTTTTTTCCAATCTCCAGCGCGTCTTTCCGCAGCCCTGGCTCCCTCACTTGTCTGAAGTGTTGCAGCAGCTCTCGGGGTGGGCCGCTTCAGACATGATCTCCCTCCCGCAGGTGATGACACGACAGCGGCGGGCCAGTCACGGAGATTTGTTTAAAGGGGAGTTGAAGTGAGAGCTATCCGTGGTTCGAGGTGGAGGCGCCGGGGGGACGGCGAGGCCCGCGATCCTGTGGACTAGTCAGAACAAACATGTCCGCTTGTGAAAAGATGATGCGATGCGATGTCTCCCGTGGCGATGTGGACGGAACATGCCAAGTCACGACCCGGGCGCGCATCCCTAAAGCCTGAATTTCTGCCCGCGCGTTTTCCTTTGTTTGCATAGTCGAGCTCGGGAGCACTTGCGGATTTCTGCGGCTGGCAACATTTAGCTTAATTTAAATTGACTGGTGGTTTGAATAGATTTTAATTTTAGATTTTTTTGGCTGCGGGGCATGGCAGTGAAAGCTTGATAACTTACTTCGGAAAGTGAAAGGAGTTCTTTACGCATATGTGAGGCACTTTGAGGGTTCAATTAATTTTTCAGTGCAATAAAATTAATACTTAAAGGCCTAAAAAGAATTAACGGAGGACAATCTTTCCTGCTGTAGTTACAGGACATTCTGTTAATGACTTATGCAGTGTGTGGTCCCGTGTTTTCTTCTATGCATTTTAGTTCTTTATTTATTTTATAAAGCTATTTCATTTTTCGTCTTGTTTGTATTTATTTGATTTTTTTGGTCCAGATTTTTATTGCTGTGATTGATTTGTTAAGTGCTTAGAGTGCCTCTTAGGTGATAAAGCACTCTAATAAAAATCATCATCAATCATCATCATTTTTTCAGGCCGAGTTTCATTTGTTTGAACTGAAAATTGAACTGAAATTTAGAAATTTGTTTTTTTGTTTTTTTATTATGTGTAGCACTTTGGAAACTATCTTGTTTATAAAATGTGCTATACAAACAAAGTTGGATTGCATTGGAAATACATTTATATATGCATTTCTTCATTTTTTAAAATATTTCTCTTGTCTGCTCTGTGTATTATTAAAGTATCTCTTAGTAACATGACCAACTGATAAAAAAAAAGGAGTTTACCATAATATAGTAAATCTAAATGTATTATTTAGATAGATTTTTATTATTTACAACTCTAGGCCCTACATTCATTGCATGCTTTGTCCGCTCTGAGCTTCAAAAGCATTAGAATACCAACACAAGTGTCTGGCAGACAACTGTGCTGTACGCAGTTCATTTCAGCGATGGGATTAAATTATAACTGTCTTTAGTGCAGGTCAGAAATCTGTTTAACCCCGCTGTGCACCCTGGCAAAGTAGATTACCCGACAGAGTCCTGTTCCAGTATAAAAGGAAAGCCATTGGGTTAAAAGTTAGGAGCACTAACCTCAGCCAGAGCCAGGGCAGACACAGAATTAGGTTTCCCACTAGTCTGCTATCAGAATCAGAAAAAGGTTTATCGCCATAGGAACATATAACAACATATAACATATAACAATGAATACAATCGTAGCAAAATATATAAAAGAAGGCATGCATAAAATTAAGAATAAAATAAAACAGACAGAGTAACATTCATGTGGAGGGTCAATAGAGATGTTAAAGGGGTCATTATGAATAATCAACTTTAATGATCTTTGAACCTTGTTACAACAGTGTTTCCTCATCATTAGTTTGCTCAAAGTTGTATTTTGATTCCTGCTTGTTTGATTAAGCCTGTATTATCTAGCAACTAAGGTTCAAGTGATCAGAATATTCCTGTTTTCAGCTACCACCTATCCCCGCCCACATCCCTATATTTAGGTGTGATTATTTGAACAATTAAGACTCTGTGTGTAGGATTCTAAAATGTCACATAGCCCCTTTTCAAAAGTAAAAACATGTAAATGAAAATCTGCTGCTTGTTACAGTGAAACGTCACTATGAAGAGGCGGGGCTTATCAGTTTTGTAGTTTTGCACAGGAAGTCAATGGAACTGCTTCTATTACTAAGCCATATCAACTAAGCCAGATCAATATTGCTTTTTAAACCAAGCACAATTATGTTTCAGTTCGATACCAAGTACTGGAGAAAAGTATACAATGTTGTCTCCTTTAATTTTTGGTTGAAATGTCCTGCAGTGTGGCATTAAATATATTGGTTTATTATTCAGTTTCAGTTGTTTTTATTGCTAGAAACATACACTGAAAAGCATATATACACGTATTTTTGCTGTGCATGGGCTCGTCTCTCTACATATACAGTAGATAAGTTCAATAAGTTATAACATTTCCATCAAGGCAAACAAATGGCATACGCTCCACTGGAAAAGTCACAGAGTACAACTTTAAATATTACATCTATTGTGTTCAAGATGACTTTTTTTTGGTCAGCGGTAAAATGGCAATCAAAAGGTTTACTGATTTCTTTCTTCTCACAAATCAACCACAATCCGATCATTCCTTCTCTGTCTGCTTCACACTTAAACACATTACCTCGTCCGTCCACAGCTCATTTGGCTCCACAGTCAGATCTAAAGACTTGGTAATTGAGTTCATATACCTGCGTGACCCCGCAGTCTGCCTCTCTCCTCCCCCTCTGGACCAGCAGATGGAGAAGCACACTCAAGGCACTTATTGGGAGTTTTTCCAGTTTGTTTTATCACCCCTTGTTCAATAATTAACGGCAAACATACAAGCACACGGCACAAGAATCCCAGCGATTAAAAATGGATAAAGATCTCTGAAGTTTGAACAGCATTTGAGGAAAAAACATGGTGTTGTTTGTTATCTGACAAAGCATATGTCTTCAAGAGAAATTAGCTGTATGTTTCAGGTGGTATTTCCTCAACTGGTTCATCTGTACTCAGCCTTATGTTCATCAGCTCTCAGCTTCATGCTTTGTAAATAAAAATGGATTGATTTGTATGATTGTTTCCACTTTTTGTTATTTTTTCTGGTCTTTGAAAGCATTTGAAGTCACACTCAATCATTTTCCTGCTTAACTCTATGGATTTGTGATTAAGATCGCTCCACAGTATGGCATTTAACGTGTCTGTGGCACCGCCAGGCCAAGCTAGAGGTCAGGCCTGTGGAGAGGCAATTATTTTTCCACATTCACAAACACACATGAATCCAATTGGGGAAAAGGAAAAAATGCTTTCTCCAGTAGATGCAGGTAACAGATGCATGAATAGAAAGTCGCAGTAATGACAGCCTTTGAAATCCTCCACTGCACTCGATGACAGCGCGACAGTGCACTATATCCCCATATCTTTTCTTCTTTTCCTACATGCATGATATTTACAGTAGCGTTCTGCCGTCTGGAGTGAGTTTGACACTCATTTCCCATCCTGCATTCAGGTCTGGCACTTGTGACCTGTTATCTTTCATTTTCACCCACAGTGGCATGGGAAAATAATGGGCTCAAGGGGGAGCAGCCAGGCACGAGAAGCTCCTAGAAATAGATTAAGACATGACCCTCCGCCATCACCTGGGATGGGATTGCATTTTTCCATGCTTATTTCCCTGGCTGCGTCAAATGTCAAGTGAAGTTCTCTTTGCGTCATCCACGAGGTGCAGTTTAGTGGCACTTTTGATTCATTGTTTTGTATGTGGAAATGTACATGTATGAAGGGACAAATGGTGTTTCAACTCAACATTTTGTTTTTGCGTAGTCAAAAATGAAGGAACAGTGTGTGTTATTGATTTTAGTGTTTTAAAAAGCGCTGCACGACGTAACTTTGTCTCCATGGAGATGCATCTGCTTTGCTTGGTATGTTCCAGCATTTCACAGTGAATTAATCCATCAAGCATTTATTTCACTAAGGGTGTTTTTATTGCACCAAAATACTAATGCATTCTGGGAGTGTGGAACGCCTCTCCGCAGATACACCTTTCTGCATATGAAAAAGAAATGAACACCACTCAAAAATGTAAGCGATATCAGAGTCTGCTTCAAAGATCTTTACTGGTGTATCTTCCACACTTGTTTATTTAGCAGGAGAATATGATCAATAGCATTGTTGATGTAGGCAGAAACTCTGATCATCGGGTTTTACAGAATAAACCCTGATTACAGAAATGTTCATTATGGCTACAGATACATATATTACCACAAAGTATGCTTTTTTGTGACACTCAAATGCAGTTTTAAGCCTGTAAAATAAGATTGTTTCCATATTTTGTAATAGAAAAGCAACTAACTGACAAAAAGATGTATCATTTGTTAAAACGTCAGTCATAATCTTCCATCCAGTTGCCTCCATTCCAGAATTTTGAACATTCCGATGATGTTGCATTTCAAAGGGTGTTCGCCGTATTCCGCCCTGCCCACTTTTGCCACTTTTTGCCACAGATCCACACTATATGGCACTTCCGGTTTGCCTCGACCTCCGAAGTGGCGAAGGATGAAAAAGTCTTGCTGCTAAAAAAAATATCTAAAGTACATTGATCTGTTTCAAATGTTCAATATACACGCGCAAGTCAGCAATGCACCGATTTCCCAGGCGGCGTGAGAACTTATTTTCTGTTGAGCTCACCTGCTCCATGGAAACGAATACAGCCGGGAAAAAAAAATGGTGGCGTCCACGGTAACTTCCGGATTAAAGCGAATGTCCAAATTATGGCCGGGTGCCAAATGTGGCTCTCAGACCAATTTCCTGCTAAACTGGCCCAAATAACCAAAAGCGGTACTTTTTACTGTAAAATCGAGCAAATTCAAAACTTAAATAACAAAAATTTTGACTGATTGTTGTTGATTGTTAAACGTGTGGTGGTGTCAAACGCTAAATTTCGAATGATTCACTTCATTGTATCGGTCTGTTGCTTCCCGCTCCGTATACGTTGCAAACTATGTCCCTCTGTGAAAAAAGTTTGGACACCCCTGGTCTATAGTAATGTTCTTAAAATAGAATGTGTACATATTACTATCAGTACATCTGCCTCCTTATCAACGTGTGAGCCTTCTCTATTACTTTCACTTATAATAATGAGCCCACCACATTTACCACGCTGTCAGTCATCTGTTTAAGATTGTAACTATTGCTTTGTGGCGTTTATATGATCAAACAGAACATATGACTATTAACTACGGCAGTCCACTGTTACAAGCACTTAAAACAACATACCTGGACATCTCTCGTGCTAATTATTGTTTGGGTCTTCGTAGTCGGTTGTTTACTTGCTGCTGACTAGACACCAAACGATCCCCGTTCCCCTGCGCCGCCATCAGAAGCCTGTCTTGACCAATCAGAATGCCTCTGTGTTTACACTAAAGTGGTGTGGGAAGCGCAAGTCAGCGTTTCCTGCTGGGCCAGTTATATTTAGCGCCCATTGAAAAAAAAAAAGGAAAAAAAATAGTCTTGAAAGGCGATATTATATTTCCAAGTCGGAGATGGGAGGGGCAGTGGTAAAAGGAGAAGGGATATTGACGTTGGAAAATGGCAGAGAGAGAAGGGGCGAGAGATGTTGCTCAATATTTATATGCTGGAGCCAAGATAATACACTCAAAATCCTTTTTATATTACGATTTAATACATCGCTTCAAATAAAACGCTAAACTTGTGCACAGCAACTTCAGGACTCGTACTTTTCAGAAGAAATAGAAATTTAAGTTTCTACACAGAATGATGAACTAACAGAGAATTTGTCCCGGTCTAAACTAGAACTAAACCAGGTCTACATTAGGATTAAAGTATGGCTAATGTAATTCTTAAGGTTAAGTTAAGGGACACTTTATTGTCCCCGTCTTCTGCATTTGACAACACATGAGCATTGTCTTTAAAGGGGACATATTATGCACTTGTTACTACAGTGTTTCCTCATCATTCGTTTCCTCAAAGTTGTTTTTAGATTGTTCCACTTCTCGGTACGTAGTTCTGATTATTTGGAAAATCGAGACTGAAGGATACACGTAGAGTTTTAAAATGTCACTCAGAGACTTAAAAAAATATAAGCTTGTACACCACAATCTGCTGCTTTTGTTTTTGTGAAATGTGACCATGACACGGCAGGATTTATCAGTTCTGCAGTTTTGAACAGGAACTCAGTGAATTCATTTCCATTACTAAGCTATTTTATGTAAAATGTATAAATGTAAAATGATGACCTACTTATGTCATAGCTCAATACTAAGTACCTAAAAAAAGCACAATACGTCTCTTTTAAATGAAATATACTACATCATTTGAGAAACACTGATTTTTTTGACTCCTTGTTCAAAAAGATATGAAAAGTGTACAATATTAATAACCTACTACATCTACATAATCAATCAAACTGGCACTGTGTGATTTTCTGCTATTTTGGTCATATCGGCGATACAGATTTCAATACTACAATGATAATAAAAACATACTCTTATAACAGAACATAAAGTCATTTTAAACTCAAAAATGTCCCTGTTTCCATGTGGTATTGTACTATTTCTGAAAAAGCTCGAGATTATTCTAAAACTCTTCAAGAATGGTACTTTTTTGTCCTTTTTATGTGATTTTGTTTAGTATCAATACAATTGGGTTTGGACTGTTGTGAGTCTATATTTCTCTATCAAACACACACTTTTCCCCTCTCACTTCTCCTATTGGTCAGGCTCTGAGTGAGTGACAGCTGGATTTAACCAATCACAGCGAAATGTGAACTTTCAAAAGAAGCAGGTGACTTTATTTACTTCTCAAACAAAAACAGTGCTATTGATGTGTTGCCATTGCCTATAGTAGAGTGAGAGAGTCCAGGTGGGGCCCCTCTCTGGGCGTATCACAGGGTTTGCGGGGGAAATGACTGTAGCACCCCCAAAGGGCCACAGTGACTTCCTCAAGCACGTTAATAAACTGGAAGAGTGCGATTGCCCAGACACTGCTGCTGTCAGCGTGTTAATTAGACACACAGCTTTATCAGAGCCGGCCACTCTCCAGCCCACCGACCATATTACCATAAACGCTTCACTATCAACCACCAGCACCGAGCTTAAAGCAGCGCAATCTAAAGCTATTGTCGGCAAGTTAAATTATATGTAACCTGCTGAATGGAAAGGAATTAAGAAGAAGCCGGCCGCGATTGTTACGGACTTATTAAATGAGAATTATAATTACAACGAAAAGTAAGTTTGTTTTGAAAAAAAAAAAAATCCTAAATTGGCTGCGTTCCAACATTACAATTGTGAAAAAAAACATGAAAATTGGATTTCAACTCGAACTTTTTCTTGGAAAGAGTCACAACTTTAGGTAAAAATAACTTGGCAATTGCTATATATTCTCAAAAGACATACATTTAGGTGGAGTTTTTAAAAATATTCACAAAATGCAATCTTGTACACATACAGAGTGGTTGTTTTCTTGCAAAAAGGATCATATTAAGAGTAAACTTGCTTGGAAACGTGTAAACTATGTATTTGGAACGTACTCCAAAATCCACCAGCCCAGTTCTGAAACTCGCCCACTGACTCATTATCCACAAGATCCCAATTATACCGGCTTCAAAACTGTTTACTGCAGGCTTTGCTGTTTTTCCTTACCTACAAGAATGCGGTGCACAAGCGCTTATCTGCATATGTTTATTACTTATAGCATCACCGTTTTTAATTGCGCGGTTCGAATCAGGATTGAAAACACAAAGAAGGTGCTTGAGCCGTTCAATTATCTGGGCTAATTATCCTCGAAATATGGCGTTCATCTCAACTTATGGCGTGTAGATTTCAGCTTCTAGCTCAATCCGTGTTTCCTGTGTTGAATGTTTTTAGCGAACGTGTGGCATCGTTTGAGTGCTCGTTTAATTTGGGGAAAACACGAATGCGCTCAAATTAAAACATGTGCTGTCACTTCATTTAAGACACACCGTTTCAACATTTGGACTGCACTGAGAGTGAACGCCGGAACTAAATCTTGGCTAGACCAGGAGTAAACCAGAACAGTAACAAACCAAGTCTATATTGGGACTCGAAGCAGGACCAAAACATCAAAACATGGACAAAAATTAGGGATATAAGAGTGTTTATATAGGCCTGTCACAAAAACAAAATAGAAAATACCACAATAAACGATAATATAGAGACTACTTTATACCATTGACGGCAAGAGACTCCCAAAAAACAGTGCAGTTTTGTTAAAAAAGTTCAAGTTGAAAGGAACAAATAGCACAATGAAACACTTTTGTAGATAGTTAGCATTGATAATGAGTCATAAAAGTTGCTTATTTCACTCTCTGCAGCTCAAATTGTAGCATATATTGACCGATACAGCAATTATTGTGACAGGCCTCTGTTTATATTTAGCTTCTTTTGTAAGGATATAGATTTTAAGTGCAACGTAAAGCACTGTGTAATACTGTTTGAATAAGTACTACAGAAATAGCAATTATTATTATCATTAAGATACGAAAACAAAGATAAAAATCGGCCAATATAAGGAAAAGCGCAAACCAAAGCAATGTTTGTCTCCACATCAGGAATGACACCAGCCTATGTAAACAGTGCTGGCAGCTACTTCATATTGTGCTTGATATATTCAAAGCCAGTGGGAGGGGTAAGCAAAAGCAACAGTGTTTACTCACCCGTAAGACAGTACATATAATAATCACCAGCAGCAAACTTTTTTTTTTCTCCCCCCCGCACAAAAATGAAACTAGGCATTTGAATAATTCATGAGTTTTGAGCGTGTGTCACCAACTCAGCATTTAGCTTGAGGAAAAGCATGGTGCTAACGCCGAGTGGGATACTATTATTCCCCTTTCATCTCCTGTGTGTTCGGGCCTTGCAACCAGCTCTATTTAAAAATTCTTCTTCATAATTAGAAAATAAGCTTCTTCCCAAAGGATTTTTTATTTATTTTTTATTTTTTTGACGTAACAAAAAAAAAACATTGATGCAGACAAGATGTGACATTTGTCCCGGCTTCAAACAGAACATGTTAACGCCTCCAGGATGAACGTGATTATTCACTATTGTGACGTATAAATGCGTAACTTTTGTAAATAACCCGGAGATATCGTATCGCTGTATATTGCATGTCAGCTATGCCCTTGTGACGTTAACCGGGAGAGACAGACGTTTAGGCCTGATTCTTGAAGAGGAGTGTGGGGATGGAGAGTCTGAGGTGGCTGCTGGTTCTACTGCTGCAGATGTGTCATATTCACAGTGGAGAGAGCTATTGTAAAGGAATTATAATTATTGTAGTTGTACAGTTGAAACCGAAAATGTTTAAAGCTGCAGGGAACGCCAACGTTTCTTATATGAGTACATTTCATTTTTCCAACTTAGATTATATCGTCGTGCATCTTATTGTGAAATATTTAAAATGCATATGAAGAGTTCTGTTATCAGTTTGTTTGGTGCCAAAGTCAATTTGTTAAACATGTGTCACAGTCAAGTTGCAGTTTTTCAAGACAGAAATTTAAATGAAAGTTTAATATTACAGAACGTAGAGAAGAGTTATAAAATGGAATCCCTCTGTGATGTCATCAATAAGCGACAATCCACCAAATTGAAGGACAAGTTAAACACAATTTGTCAGTTTTTCTGACGGTTTAAACAATAATTTAATAAAAGCACACAGCAAACCGAAGTGTTTTCAGCTATTATTAGTTGTCAGATCAAACCTATTATGTAATTAAATGGATTTTGGCCTTTGTTTGCAGTATGGTTGCTAGGTAACAGTTAAGGAATCACCTCCAACCAGAAAGTAACGTTATAAACTTTATTCAAATTGTCAAACTGAGGGAGTATAGGCAAATCTTTTAAATATAACCTAGTAGTATAGTCTATAATATATAGTATAATGTAGTCTAAACTATGTTTTAGTGAAATTTGTAGTCTCTGTCATACACACATCAATTGTAAAAACTACAAGTCATCACAAAAGTTATGTTTTGAATGAAAGCAGATTAGCTATTCAACAGCAGTCCATGTGACTTTGGTTTGTAAGAACTACAGCAAGACATAGTTGTGGTGGGTTCCTTGCACACTTTAAATCAGGTACCCCAGATTTAAAGTAGCAAAACTACGAGCTATGGTCACCTTCTGGACATTTCAGTACTTCGATACACATATGCAAATAGCAGATTCACACGCTGACAAACCTCTTTTTTAAGTACAACCATTTTCTTGAGCGTCCTCTCTCTTTGCAGCACCAAACGTGTGCAGTGGTGTGCTGCCTGTTGTGCAGCAGGATATCAGCTGGCCTGATTATGTGAAATGGGAATTCCACCAGCATCAGAGGTGAACCAGACACCACTTTGTTTCCTCCAGCCAACCATTTAAAACAGCTTTTCTCCCCTAAAGTCAGGAGCCACAGCTGTGATGGGAAACTTATCTTCTACTGTCAGTGTTATCTTCAAGTACGCCAGATTTTCCCTTTGTGAAATTTATAGCAGCCCCGAGGCATCAAAGTGTATGTAATAAGCGCAATATGTAAATGGAGTCACATGAATATCCAATGTTGTCTTCGTGTATGATATTTTGCACGGCTATTCCATAATACTTTGCAAGTGTTTTTTTGGTGACAAAGCGAAACTAGTTTTAGCTTTTTTAATATATTCTAGTTGAGTGTAACAATTCTGCATAAAGAAGAAGACTCAGTGGGAACAGTTGTAGTAGCAGCAGTACTAGTGGTATCTGCTTTCTACCTGTGGCCCATCGACGCATCTGTTGTTGTGATTTTAATTTAGTTTAATTTATAATGTTTTAGCCATTGTAGTTAGTAGTTGCATTGTTTTTTGTTTAATTGTGTTTAAGTAGCAGTAGCATAGTAACAGCAGATTTCTTACAGTCACAGAAATAGGCTCTTGATGTCGCAGTATTGGTTGACACAAATAATCAATATTACAACAAACTAAATGTATCACAATGACTTCAAGGTCCTCCATCTGAAAGAAATGGGCTGTTTTTAACCTGAATAAGGCAGATTTTATTCATGATTTGCTTCATGCAGTCTAAATTAGCGTTGATTTGTCTCTACTAAGTTTTTATTTTGACAGCGTTTGATTAATGCATTAAGGCATGAACATATTGGTTTTAATATAATTGGAATTGTTATGTTAAAAAGTCTATTCACGATTCGCAATAATGTTGATGTTATCCATTTCCATCAACCTTAACATGAGGAAAAAAGAATAGGTTTAAACTCTTCAAACAAAAGCTGTGTTTCTAGGATTTGTCATGTAGCGTATGCAGATTGTGTGTCAGGTCAGTTTGAGGAGAGTAACAGACCTCAGGACAATATAATAATAATGATACACGCATGTAGGGTTAAGGGACAGTGGTCAGTGCAAGAAAGAAACAACCATAGCTTGTAGTATTAGTTAAAGTAATAGTATATAGACGCTTTTAGAGGTGCCAGTGCAAGAAATAAACAACCATATCTTGTAGTGGTCGTAGTAATAGTTCTCAAACGTTCTTAAGTCAACTTTCATTCCTTCAGCTGTCCCTCCCTGACCCCGCAGTGGGCAGTGCATGCAGGGCTGTGGGCATTTCTTCACACTCGTCTCAGTGCTTAAAGGTCATCAGTGGGGCTCGGCTTTGACCTGCTGCTTGTACGTGTTATTTGTGTGTGTTTGAGGTGACGGAGACTGAGACTTTCTGACATGAGACACGGTGACTCAGCCGGACTTTGACCCCATTTGTGCACCGTCAAAGCCCACTCAGATGAACCGAGCCAAGCAGTGATACTATTAAACTGGATGAGAGAGAATTAAAGGTGGAAGTGGTTTGAGCTTTGGATTTTGATTTGAACTTTGGGTAGAATGTAGGGTGGGTTCACCGGTGTTCATGTCATCGACTAAAGTACAGTGTGTTGTTGTAGTTTGTCATTGCTAACTAAAAATGTTGAAGATCTTGACTGTATCTAAAAGTAGATGGGTTCTTTTCCCGACTAAAGTACTGATATTTTTCATTGAATTATACAAATCTAAACATAAATGAATAAAGGGAACAAGTGGAGACTAGATCCAACTTCCGACAGACCTAAACTAGAGCAAAGATAAACTCAAACTTACACAATCCCATGAAGCAATGCAAAAATGTATCATAGTTCAAAAATATATATATATACTTTATATATTTTCTACGGCGTTCACGCTTGTACTTTTTTGTTCCTGGTTTTAATCCATTTTAATTCTGACGTTGACCTGATTTTGCCCTGTTTTAGTCCTGGTTTGGATCCTTGTTTAGTCCATGATTTAGTGAACACGTCCTTAAACTGGGTTAGTTGACTAAATTAGGCATTTTTGATGACTAAAGCTGGACTAAAGCTAACTAAACTAAAAGGAATAATCATGATTAATCAAAAGACTAAAACTACATTAAAATTTCTTCTTACTAAATTTACACTGGCGTTCACTCTTGTATTGGTTCAGTCGTGGTTTGAGTCCATTATCTTGATGTTAAATTGGTTGTATCCTGTTTAGTCTTGGTTTAGTTCTAGTCTAGTCCAGGTTTAGTTCCAGATTTCGTACCACTTTTGATAGAGTGTGTACAAGTGTGAGCGCACATACCTTTTTAGATCCATAAGGGAACTTTACACACAGTAACTCAACAAACACATTAATTTTGTCCAACAACTTAGGTTCTTTTTAAAGACAATAAATTAGGAGATGTAATTACTTTGTTGACATGTCTCATCGTCCTGGCTCGCAGACCAAAGTTGTGTTTATTGTGTAAATTGTTTCAAGAACGATTGCCCTAACCCTAAATTAAATTCTAAACTAGGTGGAAATCCAGGCTCGAACTGTGCCTTCATAATTCATAATTACTGCTTCTGTTTGTAAATTCTATCTGTGTGAAATCAATCTATTTGTCCAATTCTCCTTCTTCCAGCTCATTAACCCCAAGGACAGTTTTTCTCTCTGTTCCGCCCACTGACAGATGCCATGGTAACCAGGTAGTCAGTATGATTCACTTCACCTTTCATTTCGCCGATTTGCTTCTCTCGAGTCAATACTTTTTCAAACAGCTTTTTTTGTTTACATTAGAAGCCACTTCCAAATGCACGGAGCAGACTATTAGTGGCCGACACACGGGAAAGGTCATTGAAATGTCCCTTTCGCAACAGCCTCCTTGAATGATATCGGGGTTTTTTTCACCATCAAAGCCCAAATGGCACTTTTACCCGCTGTGCCAGTGGATAATTAACTGCATGTTTTCTCACCTGTCTCTAAAGGTTATACTTATCAAAACAGCTCCTGATAATTATCTTGATGGAAGCTAAATTACCATGCAACCATCTTTGCCACTTGCAGCTACCCTTACACCTACCAAACAATCTGCATCCCATTGAAACGATTACGCGTACGGCTACGGTGATTCGCCTCCATCTCTATACATAGGTCCAGAAGTGTCTAATTGTCTAGGTGCGATACGTCTTCCAAACAAAATGGATCTGTCGGGCGAAGACTAACAAAGCTATTACCGGTAAATATGTGTAACAAGGGTGTTGCAAGCGTGATTCGAGTTATTTCCCCAATGCTTCGCTCGGTAATCAGTCAGCAAGCAAAACAAGCAATCGTGACTCTCTTAATGGCGTTGTGTGCGCATGCCATTGGACTCTTGACTCCCAGGTCTGGTTCAGTCCGCGGAGATGGAGTTCGATTGAGGGGAAGATAATGCGAACGCAGGTCGGGTTCGGCGCGTCGAGAGGATGTCGGATGCGGCTTCTGTCAACAGCTATGAGTAAACAGGCAGAATACTGGTGGAGCTGCGTGTCTGACTTACCCCAGAGGAGCAAATGGGGAGACATGACGATGGTTCTCAAGAGGTCGTCGGTGCAGAATGCCAAAAAAGACTGCTGCTTCTGTCAGTGTTTGCAGAGATTTTGACTGTTCAATTGATGCTCCACCGTCGCCAATGATTTCTGGCTGTGCTGTATGAGTATGAGTTGCTCTGACGAACCACTTCTAACAGGCAAAACCAGGTATAATTTAAGGAGAAACACAGCTGGGGAATAGGAAAAAATCTTACATTTACATCTTAAATCTTACATTTGAAAGTTCTTCTAAAGTCTACTTACCAAAAGCAAGAAAAAAGTGCCAAAATTGCGCATATTTGGGATATGTAAATCTGGAAAATGGACAGTTTAGATTTTTCATTTTTCATTTGTTCATTTTGTTAACACAATAAATACTAAAATATGTAGGTGTTCAAACTTTTATGAATCAAATTCGAATAAATCAATCAATCAACAGAGCATTTACAATACTCCAGGTGACCAAAGTGCTTTCAAACAAAAAGTAAACATGAAAATAAATAAAACCATATTACAAAACAATCGACTGTGTTAAAAATATATAAATTCTTCTTTATGATTAATCAACTCTTAACTCTTGTTCAGTAAAAGATTATGCAGTTTTGTGTGTGTATGTGCTAAAGTGCTGATCTCCTCTATGGGAAAAATGCATTTGGAGAAAGCAACCTTTTGAATTGAGTTTTGAGCACCCAAAGTAAACCTACACAGGCTTAAGGAACAGTTGACAGTTGTAATTGTGTTGTTTAAATCTGATTTAAACTAAACTTAAAACTTATACCATAGCTGGATTTGTCATTTTTTAACACCGGTTTGTTCTAGTAATAGTTCCTCGGTCATGGTTGATATCTGATTTAAAACTTCAGACAGTTGCTCTGTACCAAACACCGACCAGGGAATCCACCTTCATGCCTCATTGACTTTGTTTTCTCTGGCTAATTTTTTTCTCTCTCCTTGCTGTCTGCACTTTCCACACCAACCACACACAGGCATCACTTCCCCCTCTCTCTCTCTCTCCCTCTCCCTCGCTCTCCTTCCACGCCTCACCGTTTTGAGGGTGATTTTGACATGCAGGCTGTCATCGTGCCGCACATCTCAGGGAGGTGGCGATTAACAGAAGAGCTGTCGCCATATGGAGTGAGATCAGCCGTCAAAACCGTACATAATTGGCTGGGAGCGGGTGGTGGGAGCCGCTTACGTAACGGAGGCGGAGGAGGAGAAAGTGGGAGGGGCGATCCGGTGAAGGCGGGCCCAAGAGTGTCGCCCCGGCCAATATTAAAGACCCATTAAAAACGCTCGCGAGTGATTCATTAGTAATGAACTAAATGCATCGTAAAAACCCAAGAGGGTACAGTAGATCGGGCGGAGAGGAGAAGTGAAAGGGATTTTTCATTGCTCCCATAAGATAAAAGTGTAAGAAGAAGAGAAAGCTTGCATATTTAATGGCTGCACAGTGTGTTTGAGTTGTGTGACTTGAGTCAGATATACTGTGCAGAGAAAGTGTGAAAATCAATCCAAAAATTAAAACCTAAAGAGATAGAAATGAAAGGCTAACACATGAGATAAAGAGGACATGTTGTGCATTCTTGCTGTAAAGGTCACATGACATCAACATTCACAACATTCAGCTAATAATATTCAATGCAGATGGAGGGCAGCTAAAATAAATACTGTTCAAATGCAGATATTTCATGTGATACACTGACTTTTTGGGTCTCACTAAGAGAAATCATCAGGTTCAACATTTGTGAATTTACCTTTTGGATATTTCATGGCAAAGTCAATGTTAGCAGAAGGGAAAAGTGGCTTCATCTGAGGTTATGACTTCATCACATTCTCGAACGTGAACAAAACCTGTTTTCTTTTAAACATGCTTTTGGGCACCATCAGATAACGATTTCACATCATTCTAACCTGAAACCATTTCAACATTTGGAAAACACACCTTCTGTCGGCATTGTGCATGAACTGTGAAAAATAAATAAGGGAGGCCCTTAGGCAATGTGAACGCTTCGTGTGATTGCATCTCCACAAACCTGACTCGGGGAATGTTCAGAATGGTTTTAATTTTTCTTATTTCCATGGAATCATGCAGGTGACGTGCCACCTCTAGAAAGTTATGTACTGTTGCTTTAAAAACTGCGCAGAAGTCTGGATTTTTTCCCTGTGATGCAACAATCCAAGAAAAATTTGAACATTTGAAGTGTGAATGAAGCGAAATACAACTCCTGGTATGTTTTTGACGAGGGAACGACAATATAATATGGTTAACACCTCAAAAAAGTAAATTTTGCATAATATGGTTCTTCTAAAAGAGAACTGAACAAAATCCCAAGTTTATATGTTTATATTAAAATAAATATTTATACAATTCATGATCATACCTGTAAGACTAATCATGAAGTCAATTGAAATTAGACAATACATTTCAATAAATCATAATAATGACTAATATTTCCCACAATATGTTGCCCTAAAGTTTTAAATGGCTTTTGCTAAACCACTGATTATATTCATAATAATTTAAATGTCAGACTAAATAGTGTGGCGTCAGCAAATGAGTGAACTGAGTGCATTACATCTGTCAAACAAATGCTGATAAAAGCCCCATTTGATGAAGCCATTGTCAGTTATTAATATTGAAATGGACTTGAAGACTGAGCCAAGGGTTTACACAGTTGAAGGACTAATTATATGGATTGGCTGCAGCGGAGCGTGGCCTATCAGCTCCGGGGACAAATTCTTTCTGCTCTTTGAGGGGAGCGGGGACCACGGCGCTCCGCTGAGGGGGACTTGGGGGCCGCGGAGTGTAACAGGACACCGCTCGCTGAAACCCTGCGTGTGCGCGGTAAAATATGTTCGATTTATTTAAGTGACATCAACAATTTAACCCTCTCTCCCTTGACTCATGAGCACCTCGCGTTATTGTTCACTGACCTTGTGTAGAATAGGTCACTCTATACAAGCATGGAGCTATTGTATGTGATGTTACACAGTACATGGACCGCAGTTTACTGTACTTACACATGTACTTTTTTTCTACACCTTATGCAATATATGTTCCCTATACATAATGTTAATTCATTTCTTTCACCAAGTATGGACATAACTGTTACCATGACCCACATGTACAATTGTTTTCTATCCATAAAATACTCAAAGTCCATCTCACCCTATTATGTTTGGCCACACTGCTCAAAGGACAAAAATTATGCAAAATTTGTATTGTTATTGGCCTTTAAACATGCTCTTGAGTACCTTTTACTTTTACATCTAAAGTGTTTCCAAAAAACAAAACTGCTTCATGTAGGACTGGGCGATATGGTGATAAATATCGAATTGTGACCTCGTCCCTGCGACAATCTGCTGTTTTTGTTGAAATTGTCGTATCATGATTCGTTGTTGTTGTTCAAACACTCTTTTTCTCCTGTTGTTTAGCCTCTGTAAACCTCTGAGCAGACTTTATTTACCCCTTATAGGCTAGGGCAGCCTAATTTAACTAAATCGACACAAAGGCAATTTTTGAAGTGTAATAATTTCTTCCGCAAACAACAACATATCTTGCTTTGATTTGAAGAAAAACTGCAAAGACTATAATTTAGATTTGTAGAAAAATGCGTTCAAAAGCGACAAATACGCGCCTACAAACAAAAAAACGCAACTCAGTGCACCAAAACAGCGACAAAAAGGCAACTGAAAATGACAAAAACGCAGGTAAAAGTGACAAAGATGCATTTAAATATAACAAACACAACTGAAAATGATAAAAACACGACGGCAACAACAGCAAAATTGTGTTTAAAATGTGAATTTGAACTGAATTTGAACATAAATCGCAAATCAAACCACCATCGCACTGGTCAGAAAAATCAGAAATTGGATATTTTTCCTAAATTGTGCCGCTCTATTATTGGCAATAGATAAATACAAAGTTAATCGTGATAAAATAAAAATCATGATCTTGCCCTAAGAAAATCATGATAATATTTTTTGCCATATCACCCCGCCCTTACATGTGAACTCATTTTCCCACGCCAGGAATTGACTTGGCTCCATCTACTGGCTGCAGAGGGAATTACACAGGTGGGATGAACAAAGCTAGCTTGCCCCCGACATGAGAATGCAGACACACAGTCGGAAGGACGAATAGCCAAAAACCGTGCCGAAGAGTGAGAATAAAAACACAACCACGACGACACAAACAAGTAGATAGTGTAGTTACCACCAGAAAAGTTACGCATTTAATTTTCGTTTTCTCAACACTAGTCCTTCATAAGAGAGGGAGCAGAATGGAAGACGTTTCTTTTCTTACGCAACCCCTGCATGTGTCCTATTAGATTGAAAGAGGAGTTCTGATGGATGTGAAGACAGAAACTACGCTCTGGAGATTGACTTCATACGTGCACGCCCCGTATCCCACGCCGGTCATGTGTTTCTCCAACCAGTAATTGCAATATCATCCACAAATATATTGCGAAGGATAGCGTTTTTTTTACGATTCAAATGGGGCTCGTGCTTGTTAAAACTGCGCTGGAAGACAAGCTTTATGGGCTAGTACACAAGAGTACACAACAGTTTTAATTGGATTATAGAGGTTAAACAAATAAAGAACTAGAGATAAATGTATGTGCGATAAGGAATACACAGAAATGTGATCCTTGGGGCATTTTTTTATCTGAAATAATTATTAATGAAACGTAGCATAAAAGATAAATTGAGCTTGGTTATCCGCAGGAGGTACGCCAGCACATGAAATAGATTGTAATAAATTATGATAATACAAAATATACACAAATGAAAGTAGGTTACAACTATAATGACTACACTACTACTGCTGTTGCGTCTTGTGCTGGGCAAATCAGAATTCTACGACGGAATTTGCTGTGTGTGTCAGATTGCAAATGTTTGACCTGGTTTGTGGCTCTTTTCTCGATCAATTGGTCGATGGTGTCTTGGACGACCGGCGTTTTTATTAGTCGACCAGTTGTTTTATTCAAATTGAAGAGATTTATAAGGCAAATACAGCAAAAACAAGAAGACATGGAGTGAGTTAGCTGAAGATTTTGGAGTGAATCAGGATACCTAGCATATAAATACAATGGGTACTAATTGTTTTCTGTATAAATAGTTGTTTTTGCATAAACTCCTGTGCAGGTGGTGTTTTTTGAGTGCATAGTTTGACTAATCTGTGCATAGGGCAGGTCTGTCTTTAGGTCTTGTCTGTCATCATAAATAAACAAAAAAAAATTCTTGTGGTTCCATTTTTCACCCCAAAAGTGTGATTAGTGTCAAGATGAACATGTCTTGCCGTTTTACCATGCTTACTTATTATAATAAATGCCATTGTTGTTCTTCAATCTTTGATTCCTTTGTCAACATGATTCCACAAATGAAGTCTTTTCACAGCTATTCTTCGTTCCATTACTTTGGTCCTGAATCTGGATTGTTTTGAACATGTCTGTTCCTTTTAGATTAGAGTGACTTTTTTTTTTTACATTTTGCACTTTGTTTATACATTACTTTGAAGATACTTAAGTGAGCAATTCATTTTGAATTCTTTAAGACAAATAATGGCTTAGGTGGAGCTCTATTGTTGGTGACAATTCTCAAGGCCCTTTTCAGTGATATAAATTGGTTGTATTCATGTTTTACATTTTGACCCCCAAATATTTAGAAGGTAGACCAAATGGGACAGTTATTGCATTATGTACTATTTAATGAACTTAACTTTACTTGCAACACTTCAATGGCTTTGTATATTTTTCCTTTTCTATATATTTATGTGAGATTTCCCAATTCTGTTACAGATCTTCATTAATTATGACTCCTAAAAATGTTGTTTATTTTACTCTTTGAATCTCTACCCCATCTATTTCCGGTATATTACCTTTTTATTTTATTTCATTTTTATCATTGTGTCACATTTGTGAATCTTAAGTCTGTCTGTTTCTTTCAAAACAGTAAAAAATAGCAAAAATGTGTTTGTATAATACTCTAAATTGTGTGAAATTCACTGATAAAGCTCGGGTTTAGTCACGCCAGCACTTGTGTTCGAGTGTTTGGTCAGCCTTGTGATTTAATACACCCATTATTGGCAATGAAGCTTGTCGTGCACCGCCCTCCAAATCCTTTATTACTGCCCCTTCAGCGGGCAAATAACATCATCCACATCTGATATGACGGGGATAAACCTGTCTTCAATCATTTTTACACCTGCTTTTCATCCAATAATCTCCGTCGTCGGGTTTAACAAGAGGAGTGGGGGTAGTGCCCTTAAATATGTGCATAAAATTCACAGCTCTTAACAGTTAACGTGGAATCTGTTTTCACCGCCTCACGTCGAAAATGGTTGAGCCGTGGTCCCTGAATGCGGCACTGTCTGAAAATGCAACAGTTGTTTTCAAATTGCAAGGGTGTTTTTGAGAAAGCGCAACATTTTGGTTTGTTTGTGCGGTTTTGCAAAAATGATAACTAGATTCGACAAAGCAGAAAATAACAAGAAGCTTTTTAGTTTTTGTGGGTTTTGGAGGAAATAAGAGCGGTGCAAGGTCATTAAGCTCAACTGTTTATACTGTCTTGACTGAAGGAAAACAAAATACAAAGGTGCAAGGTGTAGGCACATTCTACACACATTACTCCACTGTTAAACATACAATTTAAATGAATTAGGGATAAATACATTTAGCAAAAGCACAATACAAGTACTTTCTATTTAAAAAAAATCAACAAAACACTCTACAAATTTAACTTATTGGTGTAAATCAAGTGTATAAGAAGCGCTTGTCATAACCTTCAGGCTCCAGGCCACGGCAACAAATACGTCAAACAACAAATGCAAAGTTAAATAAACTAGGAAGTATCATGGACGATCTTGATAAAAGTGCAGTCAAAGTGCAGTGTTTCATGGTGAGTTATAGGTTAAAGAAAATAAGGGAAAAAAGCAAAAAAGAAACCGAAAGAAAACAGTTAAACGAGACTTAAAATACAGCAGCGTTACCAAAACCCAAGACAAACTTAAGGACAATCAAAGTAGCTAATTCTTCCTTTGCCAATAGCTTTGACGAGCCCCCAGTCTGCGACAATCCACCTCCAGTCGGCGACAGAAAACACACCAAACAACAAATGCAAAGTCTAATAAATAAACGAACCAGTTTCACGGTTAATCTCGACACCTTCAAAGTCGGGGTGTGGGCGTGTGTTTGATCAAGATTTATGTATGTGCAGTGTTGTATGATGAGTTGTAGATTAAAGAAAATGAGGCAAAGGAGTGTGGAGTGAGCAGGTGACCGGAGAAAACAAGATGACTGAGCATGAGGGACACGCTTGCACAAGTATTTAATTGCACAGGACGTTGCAAGGCCATACCAAGCTCCAATCACGCACAAAATAGTAATGACGGCGACTATTACTAAATTAATTCAAGTAAAATACAACATGACTAGCCTTGATCAGGTGTTCTGGTCCCTGGGTGTCAAAAAATCTTGGTGGGCCTGCACAACACGCTCGAAAAATCATCATTCCAAGCTTTTGGTTGTCCCCTTTTTAGCATTGGACGCCTTCCAGTCCAGCGCCACTGGGCCTGAAGAAAAAGGTGCATTGAAACCTCGTGTTTATTGTCTATTCAGAAGAAAAGAACCTCAGCAAACATGAATTCATGAAACAAAATACTACTCCAAGAATATTTTGTAAAGCGACAACAGAAACATGTAAATGACTCTACACTGCATGTGAATTTTCTGAAGTAGTTCTTGTTTCACTGCTGACGAAATACATTCTGACGCTCCACTCGCCCATAATTACCTTCTGATTTGTATTTATCATAGAAGCGTGTCACCTTTAACCCCAGCCTTTTCATTCCATGTAACTGCCACGAGCGGAGTCCGTGATGATTGACAGCGTGCTGCATCGTACGCACTCAGAGCGCAGGGGGGTTTTCGACGCACCCCGAATCAGTTGGACCGGTTTGTTATTTACGTGTTCCGTCAGGCCTGCCTAATGCGACCGGGTGACAGGTGCCGTCACTGTGTTAGAAATGCTCTAATAGCTCCTCTGTCTTACTTAAGCTCAGTCGCGGATGGCTGTCAAACAAGGCAGCTTGGCATGCCTGCAAGGAGGGGAGGGGCGTGACGGTGCTGCGTTTGAACATTTGGGGCGACGATAATAGTTTGTGTTCACCGGTCTTCATCAAAAACTAGCACGTGATGACCATGTTCTTCAAGTTCAGGGGTAAATTATCTTTCCATTGGAGCGCACAATGGAAAGTTATAGACATACAGTATATTGGTTGACTGATATTTGCTCTTTTTAACATATTTGCGTCAAAACTCCAGCAGTCATTTCATTAGCTTCATTAGTGTTGTTGAATAAATTGAAGTAGATCGAGAGTTGAAAGAAGAAACACTCAACGCAGGAGTTTATTTCCCTCAAGCCAGGATGAAACCCAGAGACATGAACCCTAAGACATTGAGAGTGTGTGCATTCCAGCCCAGTTCGGTCATATCTGGCTTTATATGCTTCCGCCGTCGTGAGTGATTTAGACAGAGTAGGCATGGATAAGTTTGAGTCCCTACTCCATATTCATGAATATCTGTAAATTGTCAATGGTCAGATGGAGCTGGCCAAATTAAATAAATAAATACGCCAAGTTGACGAGAGCTGAGCTGGCAGCGATTGACTGGCACTGGAACGAAGTGCTATTTCCCCATAATTAGTTTCATTCGAACACTGCCTAAAATGCGTCTACTGCTCTCTTAACCAATTTGTAGGAAAAAAAACATGGGCAAAATTGGCCCTATGAAAATATGTGTCTAAATTAAAATGTATTATGTAACTTTCGGGGCATATTCAATTGTTTTACCTGAAATATTTCACAGAATGGCATTAAACTAGTGTACATTTATTCAATTCCAGTTGTTTCTGCTTAAACTTTACTTTCCTTTTAAGGATAGGGAGTATAAGTTAACCTTTTGCTCTTTGACTCTGTCCCAATCTCATTCACTCTGCAAGTCAAACTCCCAAAAGCACGTTGCCAAAATAAGACCAGCAGTGACTTATGAGTATTCAAACGCTCCTGCAGCCATCTTTACTCATTATCTAACCTCCCTGACTCAGTAAACCGCACCAGTGGCGTGTTCGAAACGGCTATAGCCACAATCACTGTACCGACAAGCACGTTTAGACTTGTATTTGACCTTTTCGGTGGCACCGAATAAAATGAAAAACACGACAGCCTGTGGTTTTTGGCAGAAGTTCCCGATGTTGTGCTGTTTTTATATATATTTTTACAACGCTCTCCCCGAGTGACAGCAATAAAGACTGCAGGGTGGTCTGGGTGTCAAAACAGAGCACCCGTCATGTCAAGTCAAAAAGGCCACATTAACCATTAAGGAAAATCAACATCAGATTTGACAGCTGATGTTCGGGAGTGCTATTTTGAACGGCGTCATAGGTTTTTTTTTTTTTTTTCACTTGTACGGTTTGTTTTGGAGCAGAAGGCTGGAGAGAAAAGAGCCACTTTGTTTTGCACTGAGGGAGCCTGTGTCAGCCACTGTGGTGCTCTAACGGGATTAAGGTACGCCACGTTATTTGTCAAATCCTAAGCCTTGCCGACTCTCATTTGTCAATAGTGACAATCACAGAGTTCTACTTTCTCGACACGCTCGCTCCCTGAACAAAGCGCGGCTGTGGAGCATCTCCCGAAAATGTCCGCTCCGACTGTTTATGCTGGGTCAAAACAAAGGAAAACTATGTGCCTATTTTGCAGGAGTGTTGCATGTTTTTTAATTCCAAAAAGGACACTAATTCGCTCTTGCTCTTGTGTGTTTTTTTCTTTTTTTTTTTTTTTTTTTTTTTTTTTAATTTATTTGCTGACACCGTGCATATTTACAATTATGGTGATATATAATATACAAATCTGTACATATAACAAAACTAGACAGTGAGACAAGTGACAATATAACATACTATACACAAACGAGACACACACATAAACATGGAGACACAGGATACACAGACATAGCAACAAGAAGGGGATGGGGGTAGAGATGCTGGTAACAATGGGAGAAAGAGAGAGGGGTTAAAGGGGGCGGAAATATATATTTAAAAAGAAAATATATATATATATATATATATATATATAAATATATATATATATATATATAAATAGATAAATAAATAAAGGGGAGAGAGATAGCTGAACAAAATAAAATAATATTAGTAGTTTTTGATTAATGAAGATGTGTTAATAACTTTATATACTTGATCTGTGGCTCCTTGGGTATGTAGGTCAGGGACCCCCTACCACCACCCACTAGCCAAACGTTAGAGAGAAAAATGAATAAATAAATAAACCAAACCCCTCCCTCCTCAGATTGTCATCACGTCGTGCCCTGCTCAACCCTGTCTAATTCTTTTTCTTCTGCAAATGTATATCTTCAGTTTGTTTTTGTTTTGTTTTTTTGTTTTTTTTCCCTGCCTTTGTGTGAGATGCATTAAAATAAGCATTTCGCTTACCCTATACTAATTGTTTGTTTGTATTCTTCATTACTTAACTAGATTTATGTGTTGCATTAAAATTGTTCTGGGCAAGTGTGGGTCAGTACTGGGGGGAGGTATGATTCAAGGCAGATGGAGAGTGACAGACGAGGCCCGGGCCCCCACACCCACCACAAGGCCACTTTGATACCTATAATTCAAGTTGTAAATCCATGAATACAATTTACAACTAAAGTTTTGAGGAATATAATAAATGCAAAGAAAGAAAAAAAAAAAAAAAAGGGGGGACTAGAGGAGAGAAAGAGATAAAAAAAAAAAAAGATATATATATATAGATATATTACACTTATATATGAGTGACTGTAGAAGATATATATGCTATAAGCAGTTGTGTATAATTGAGAAAAAAATGAAACCTATATGGAGGATTGTACACGTGGCTTTTAAATTTAATTGCTGTTTAGATTTTGTCATTTATTTTTCTCATGATATTTTAAGTTGTTATAATTGTAGAAAATCCAAGAAATGTGTCCAGGTTTCTTTGAAGACTGACATATGCTTTTGTTTTTCGGCAGCCAGTTGTTCTACTGTTATATGATTTGTAAGTGCATTGGTCCAATGGGTAATATTACAGTTGTTTTTGCTTTTCCAGTTTTGGAAGATTATTTTCTTTGCGATAGTTAATGAAGTCCGGAGTGTGTTATGGTATTTATGGGGCAGTTTAATTTCTGAAGTATCCCCTAGAAGACACAGTGATGGGTTTAATGGAATTCTGCAGCCAAAGATAGTGGAGAGTTTGTCAGTTACTGTAGACCAAAAGGAGTGGACCGGTGTGCAATCCCACGTGGCATGCAAGTAACTGTCTGTGTAACCTAAAGTGCATTGTGAACAGATATCAGTGTCTGAAAGTTTCATTTTATGTAATCGGTTTTGTGTTAGGTGCGTTCTGTGAAGCGTTTTATATTGTATTAGTTGTAGGTTAGTGTTGGGGGTCATAGAAAATGTATTTTGGCATATACTAATCCAGAAGTCGGGGTTGGGAGAGATACCCAAATCCTTTTCCCATTTGACAGATGGAAGTGTGATATGCTGTTTCGAAGTCATGATTAATTTATAGAGTTTGGATGTCAATTTCTTTGTGTTTGTGATTTTTAGAATATTGTCTATCAGTAAAGGGGAAGTTAATGTATTTGCAGATAGAACCGTCTTAGCCTTTATTAAATGTTTAATTTGTTGATAATGGAGGAATTCTTCTCTCCCAACCCCGTACTTCTGAATCAGTGTGTTGAATGTAATGAAGGAGTTATTTTCAAAAAGATGATGTAAATGAGAGATTCCATTTTGATGCCAACTTGGAAAATAAATGGGGGAGTTGTGTATTTGAAAGTCGGGATTGTGCCAAATGGGAGTGTGTTTACATTGTGATGGTAAGGAGTTGGTGACTTTCATAGTTTTCCACCAGGCTGTCAGAGTTGTGGAGATAGTGATGGATTTGAAGTAATTTTGTTTTTTGACTGTTTGAGGTAAAAAGGCGAGATCAGCTATAGGTGTGTTTTGACATTGATTCTGTTCTAGATCTATCCAAGGTTTATTGTGGTGTTGATTATTAAGCCAAATGTATAGATATTGTGTGTTTTTTTCTTATAAACTAGTCAATTCTAAAACATTGTATCTATTTTGAACTTGCGGATTGGCTGTGCGAGGGAGGTCCACCCGGCTTTACTTCTCCGTCTGAAGCTGTTCTAAAGCTGTGCCAGTGGCCCAAAAATGTATACATGTATACACTAGTGGTGCGCCAAAGGGATTACCACAGCTTGGAACATGTTAGATAGATTCCTCCTCTTTTCACGGTTTGGAAATCAGGTACCTCAGCTTTAATATGTGCTGTCTCTTTTTTCCGTCGTTACCAACTCGCTTGAACGATTGAATGACGGCTGTATTATATTTCCTGTTCCAACCTTTTGCGCAGATGCAGCTCCTCCGGTGTTTCATTATAATGTCAGGATTCCTACGTTAACGGGCTCGTGTAGAGTCAACGCAAACACGTATTGAGAATTCCCAAGCACACCGGCGCGTTATTTGTTTTCCCCTTCGCTCCTACGATCGTATTCTAAGGTCAGAAGCAATTTTCGTCGTCATCTCCTCAAGGCTTTATCTCCATCCGCTCCTTCTTTGCCTGCCATCCAAAGCGTTTTGTCTTGCGTTTTAACCTGGGAGTTTTCTGTTCACCGCTTTGAACCACCCGAGGTATTCTCTCCTCCTTAATGTGCCAAATTGAACCGCAACACCAAAAACAAAATGGAATAAAGCGGCGCAGAGATATTCACAGCTTGTCTTTGCAGAGAGATTCGGGCTTTTGTTTCCATCTCCAGAGAAGGTCCTGGTGCAGTAATTTGGAGACAGTCACTAAAATACATTGCCGGTGGCGTTTGGCAGATTGTGACACATCAAGCAGAGTGAGTGTTGTTATGAGGGAGCAATGACGAGACCACATTGTGTTCGTCCCCAAATGGCTCCCAGCGAAACTCGTTTGATTAATATGTCGGCAATGGAACGCCAGGCTCCAGAGACACTTTTTCTCAACCATCATTCACGATGTTTTGTCCGTCAGATCTACTGTTTGGAAATGTTTTTTTCAGAGGCAGCCACAGAGGTAAAGGAATATTGAAAAGATGTTTGTGTTCTCAAGAGATGTTGCCCGATGCATTATTCATGTGTGGTGTAAATAATCGCCTAGATGTCAGAAAATGATGACAAATATGCTATGATTGGCTGGTCTTCTCAAGCTTATTCAATCTTTCAGTGCAAGAAACCAGTCCTTCTTTGTGTTCATTCATAAGTTTGGACTGTGAACGCATTTTCATACTGGAACAAAAAAGTAAGAAGAAAAATAAACGTTTATTTTATCAAGATCCCCATTAAACGCACCATCACATATGATTTGCTGTTCTTTCTGGGGTCTAATCATAGGACAAATTAAGTAAATGCACAGTGAATTGACAGATTTTAATGGCATTCTTGTTCCTGATGAAGTTTCTTGTCCTGGATTTCTGACTGCATGGGCTTCGACAAGGTTTGAACCACTGAGCCTCTGGTTAGTTGGTGAAAAATTGATAATAGCAATTATTTTAAATGATTTTACAGTAAATTTGACTCTGATGAAGTGAAAGTTATGCCACAGTGATGACGTCCTGATACTTAGATTTTGAGTCATAAAAGCTGATTTCTTAGCGTATGACATGTTTTGGAGTCTGGAAATTGTCCAGATAACTATTATTTCATTACTAAATTTGTTGATAATATTTGGATGGTCACTAGACCCTTTAAAAACATTAAAAAATCCTAAAAGGAATCAACTGAGGCTAAATTGAAGTGGAACATAATGCAATTTCAAGAGAGACACTGGGAATTGCACAAAATATGACAAATATAAGTGGTTTTGTTCAATGAAAACCACTCAGATGTGAGTGATATCAGAGCCTGATTTATTATGTATTAACATTATTTGTTTATGTAACAGGAGATTACATAAACTAAAATATGAAAAACAGCATGTATATGATGACAAAGTCTTGATACAGAAATGTTGAGTCCGCAGAAGTTTTTCCTTTCAACCCATTTATACATCACATACTTTACCACAAATTATACTTAAATAAGCTTAAATACAATTTGAGGCTGAAGAATTATATGTTCTCCATTCATCTGTAATAGAGAAGCTGACATTTCTACTGAAGAATTTAAATGGTTACTTATTTCCTTTAATTATAAAGATTTTATAATCATTACTATTTCGAACCGATGTCAGCAAATCATTGAAAGTGTATTATTGTCTACTTCATTTAGCCTGTAGTCACGTCCATTCCAGAATTTTCAACATTCTAATGATTCTGAGCAGGGTCTGCAGTCCATGTTTTGATCCAATTAGTTGCATGTAAAATAACACTGCGATTCGTTACTCATAGTATAAATCAAATTGCTGCTTTTCCTACAGTACATTCGTTCAAACTCTCACAGCACATGGATCCCGGAATCCACTGACTAGATTTTTCCTCGACATGGGACAGGGCAAAGGATAGACGTTTCCCCATTTCTTCCATTGTACAGTAAAGCCCATCATCATTAATCCAGCCGTGCTCTGCTAGTCATCTGAAGCCACCCCATTACCGGGCTCCATGTTATCGGAGCTCACTGCACTGTCCACGTGAGGAGAGCAGTGTGAGTGCATGTGCCCTCCAGTCCTGTATGTTATAATGAGGTCGGTTCTGTCATGGAGATGTGCAGCCCGAGTCCCCCTGTCTCTCCCGCTCACGCCCGGGCTCCACATAGCAGGTGGCGAGGTGTTAAACAGGCCACCGTTTGGCTAGAATTAGACGGCACACTCTCCCCGAAGGCCAAGCAGGGCTAAACAGGATTGCACTGATCCACAGACACGGACAGGCTGCCAGGACCCGACCGGAAAGTCCACCCGCTGCAGAAACGTAACCATGCAGTGATGGAAGAGCGCTGGGAGATTTACAGCTGTTTGGATTATGGTTGATTTAACGCTAGATTCAATGCCAGCAATTACTAAATAGTTCTTTTCCATTGGATTTGTCTGAGTGGTCATAAACAAATGTAGAGATATTGCGGTGGGTCCAGAACTGCATATTGTGTGGCATAAAACTTTCTGAGATTCCGAGTAATTTGTGAGCTGCTGTAAATCAAGAAAATATTTGATTAAAATAAAGGCAGGCTGTTCTCGTTCGTTCCTGGCTTCCCATTAAAAAGAAAGAAAGAATTTGTTAATCAAAACATAAATTGCATCAAACTTCCTGAAGCCCACCTTGCTTGTCGGGCCCCCACAAATAAATCACGTGAAGCAGACACTAATTTGTTTGTCAAAACCATGGGTTTCAGAATGATGACTGTTGCCATAGCAATGAACAATTTGAAGGACACATACTATGCAAAAACTACTTTCTTGAGCTTTTTACCATAACATTGTTCCCTCATCAAAACCACACCTGGAGTTGTATTTAGCTTCAGTTTGATGAATCCTGTTTAGTAAGTCATCTCCCCCCTGAGCCTCAGAAAACACTAGGTTCTAAATTTCTTGCATTTGTTATGTCATAAATCAAGCTCCGAGATCTTTTTGCGCTGTTTTTAAGTCTGTAAATCATCGCTAGACTCGATATGAGCCTTTCTGTTATCAAATCATGATCATTACAACGGTGTGTCTCCATGAGCATGTTGGAGGCAAGCTAGCATTTATTCATCTCATCTATGTAATTTCCTCTGCAGCCAGTAGATGGAGCCAAAAAAGGTCAATTCCTGGTGTGGAAAACGTTAGAGTGATAGGAAGTAATTTTACCCAAGATTTTTTAATTCTAAAACATGAAATGCTAAGGTATAGGTTCTCAAGAGCATATTTAAAGACTAATACAAACATAAATAATATATAAGGTATATGTAATAATATTTGTACATACATTTTGAGTGGCAAAAGTCCTCAAAATGTCACCTATAAACAGTGGTGGAAGAAGTACTCAATTGTGTTATTCAGTACAGTACAGTACAGTACAGATGCATAAGCAAAAAATTACTAAAGTAAAAAAGTATTAAAAAATTTACTTAAGTACAAGTGTTGAATTACCTGTTTGAAAATGTACTTCAAGAGTAAAAAGTGAAAGTATTTCATGCAGATTATGAGCCAGATTTACGCATTAAATATTGTACTTTTGGTAAAGAATTTAGCTTAATTTTGGTCAGCAAAGGTCTATTCAAAGTAATTTCTTAATTATTCTAGAGAATTTGATGTGTACATGTTTGTTTACTTGCAAAACCTTAAGGCCGAATGTCACCGTCAACATGCTAAAAATAACCCTCAAACTAAATGAAAAGTACTTTCTACTTTTCAGTCCAGTTAAAAAATGTAGCGGAGTAAAAAATTATAGATACTTGGTCTCAAATGTAGTGAGGTAAAAGTAAAAAGTATCTACAGTAAAAATGACTTAAGTAAAGTACAGATACCTAAAAAGTTAAGTACAGTACTTTTACCTTTGTACTTCGTTACTTTCCACCATTGAAAGCTGAAATCCATGAATACTGGATGTTATTTCACTAAAGGATGGATGATTCTTTCACACAAGGATGGACGATTCTTTAGCTAGCACAATTCCCAAATGATTCTGCCTAAAATACCTGCGTGTTCACTTCATAAACTTTATGGCAAATGCCGTCGACAAATTCTGTCTCATAACCAACTTTAATACCACCGCTGGCACCTTGACATAAGCTCCGTATAGAAAACATTATATTCACCAAATCCGGTCAAATTATAACATTATCAGTGTCGTGCTTATTTATTTGTACTCTTTGCTGCAGACGATGAGCCACAGCCCTCTCCTCATATGTCAGAGTGATTGGATCAGAGCCGGCTGTCTGCCGCGAGTGAGCGCTCTGAAAGCCATGTAATCCTGTTCCAGCACTCCATTCACCGACATGTACAGCGTCTGTGCACCTGTATCGCCGTGTTGTGATGCTACTGTCAAATAGCGTTGCGTTTTTACTCCATTAGTGCGAAGCTACGTCTGTGGGAATACGGAAAACACAAAACAAAAGTGCAACAGGTAAAATTGATTTCACTAGGGCTTTGCTTTGTCCACAAGGCGCGCAGTTAGAGGGATTTTTAATTGGGATTAACTGTGGTCCCCTGGTGAGCGTTTCCCAGCAATTTATCATTAATGTAATCCATTTAGTACATTTAGCCTGTTTACTGATTTCGCCGTGATTTATTACAGGTGGGCTGAGAAAATAGTAGTGCTTGATGTTTTTAAGCGAGAGCCTATAAAATATACACATGTTACAACTGAATAGCAACACAGTTTGTCATGAATAGCACTCGATTGTCACTAAAAGGTGTGACGCTGGCAGAGGACAGCACACTGCGTATCTGTTGTACAATTTGCACAATTATCTCTATTATTAACATTTTGTATTTAATTTAACACTTAAAAATATCCATGGCAGAAATGCACACCCTTGTTTTTGCTAAAATGAAATGTAGCAGGCTGAAATATTTGGTAGTGATGGGATTTTACGACTCTAAAAAAGACTTGAAACATCCGGAATCATTCCTTTGAAAGATCGATTCATCAGACTGATTCTTTTTGTTTGTTTTTTCCTTTAATTTGACAGATATTTATGCAGAGGCAGCAGCTTGCAAAGCTTGAACTGACTCCCCCTCGCTGCTTTGTGTCCGTAATGTCTCATATTTAATGACAAAACAGGAGAAAGGCACAACAAGAAAATGAATGATTCACATACTACCATGACTCGATTCCTATTGTTCACAGTGGGGACTCGGATATTTCAGAATCGCTATATTTGGTGAGCTCCAAATTTTTTGCGATATATCATAACTTGCAAAATCGCCTCTCCACGTTTCGATGTGTAATTTTCTCATCATTACAGCGACTGATTTGCATTGCTCTTCACCCAAAGCCCGGTGTCTTATGGCGGCTTAATTTCACACTTAAAGTTGCACAGTCTCCAGCTCTTCATTGCTAATCTGAACCAAAACATTTGCACAGGCACGCACAGACAGAGGCTACTTTGGAAGCTATTGATTGCAGAGTCATGTAAGCCTGTGTCTACAGTGGATGTGCAGAGTGCAGATGATATACACCGCTCACAGGCAGAAGCAGTAAAAGCATGCTCTTGAGTCAAGCCCGCGGTGCTTGTTAGCTCAGCGTATGGCATGTCCTGCTAAGCTTCATCTATTCCTCGTTATTGACTAATCTTAATTACGTTTGATGCATTAATTACATGTGATGCATGCTAAGTAACTTTGACAACCTTGTGATTAATTATATTTTCAATTTAGGCAGCGTAGGCTCTGGGGGCGGAGCTGCGTGTTTACTTATCAGACGGATGATGGTTTGATCCCATCTTAAATGTCATGTACTTTAGACAATACAACACATTTTAAATCTGTGGCTCAACATATGGGCAGTGTCTAAAGAACCATGCATTATATGATTCAACTTTGCTTTTCTGACATTATTCTTAGCCACTGGCCATATGGGATCATGCATAGCGCTCTGAATGTCCCTCAGGCCACAAAACAGACACCAATTGTGATTCTGCCGGCCACTCAGTATGTTGGCCTTGGCTGTGCGAGCCTGCCTCAGGGAAGCTTAAGACCTAGCTCCCCGACCATGCTTGGCTCACGCTTGCACACACACTACATCACAATTGGAACAAAACCTGGACTAGATCATGACTAAACCCAGACTAGAACAGGACCAAGTCTGTATCAGCACTAAACCAACATAAAACCCAAACCAAACCAGGTAACACAGTCATTATGTGTACAAACAGAGACAACTTTGAGTGCGCTAAACAACTGACCTCAATTCATCTTCAGACCCCTCTTGTCCCAGTCTCCACGGGGCTAAGAGACATTCAGGGTTGTCTAGTAATTTAGCATTAGCACCAAAACTTTGCTGCTATAACTGCTAATAAAAATGGCGATCGTCAGACTTCCTGTGACGATCTCATTTAGGCGGAACATGTGATTTTCAGACATGCTAGGAACTGTTCGCTGTCAAGTTATTTGGTCATCGCCGCTCAGAAAACACAACGAAGCTGCGGTTGTTTTTATTTTCATTTTAATGGAGCAGATCAAAACAAAACTTCAGCAGGTTATGTTGAATGGATTGTAGTTTGTTATCTCTACTGATCTTAAACGTGAGCACACATCCAAACACGTCTAATATTTTCAAGGCTGTTTCTTATCTGGTACAGCAGCAGAATGACTAGATACGGACTTCTCCAGATGTGTTATCGGGATGTTTGTGATTTGAATTAAAGGTCCCATATTCTGCTATTTTCCCCTTTACACAGTCTATTCTAAGGGCTTTGTTGATAAAATTTTGCGTTGTGCAATATCCATAACATAACAGTTTCCAAAAAACACCCATCTCTTGGACTGGCCCCCCTCCTTGCAAAAGCAAACGGCTCACTCTGAGATCTGACCCCCCCGAACAGAGAGCAGGCTGCCTCCCCCCGCCCAACCCGCGCGGCTCCCCCGCCCAACTCGTGCCGAAGCCTAGAGCGGAGATAGTGTGCATGCGCCGTGTGCTCCGGTAAACAGCGATACACAAACACAGGAATAAACCTTTTATCCGTCCTGACGGTGCGTCGTGCTGAGTCCTACGTCTTGGATCTGACCTGGAGTTTGACGTGCGCCAGTACCTCGACGACGGACGTTGCCGTTTGGTAAATAACAAGCTAACTCTTCGATCTGTCGTATCCATCGTGTAATTACTGTGTAGCATTAGCATTAGCTGTTTTTATTCTGCGGCTGCGCGCTTCCCGGAGGCATGGCTTAAACACCGCGTCATCCATGGGAAGCCGCGTCATCCATGGGATGAGCCCCCGTCTGCCTGCTCAGCCGAGGGGGACAAAAAAGACAGTTCTCTAGCGAAAACATGCGGGAATCAATCAAAAAAACACTTTGGGCACACATACGAGGCCCAAATAGCACTGTAGGAAGGTTAAAACCTCTGAAAAGTCGATTTTGCATGTTATGGGACCTTTAAGATAGCTCAAACATACCATTAAACATTTCTAGTTTAAATTGGACTAGGTCACTCATCTGGCTTTCCTCACATGTAAACGCAGTGAGTGTTTCTGGTCTTTATTGAATGCTGATGGCTGCAATTGTTAGGTCCTAATCACATCTCTGCTGTGGCTTGGTCCTTTCTCAGTCCATTTTTATTTTTTTTACAGCGTCTTTTCTGTAATCCTGCGCTCTTCTGATGTTTCCCCTCTGTTTGTAGGAAATCAATAAAATATACAGCTGCAAAACGCTACCTTCATCTTGTCTTCTTTGAGCGAGACCAAAGCCACGAGAGTGTCCAACTGATCTAAAGGGTGAAGTCTACATGGGGCAAATTTGACTTGTGCAGTGCTGAAGCTGTAACGGCAGGAACGTAATTGGGAATTTGTTTTACCTGATTTGTTGGCGAACTCTGGATTTGTACAAGTGCAAAGATTAGAAAGTGAAGTGAATAGTAACATTATACTTTAAGCGTGGCATGTTTTACTGGATGGAAGAATAGTGTCCTCAAAGTTCATATCAAAAGCAGAGCAAAAGTTTGACAAGAGACTCTTTCTGACGTTCCGATGACTGGATCAGATAATCTCTAAAACCACAGCTCTTTTGGGGCGTCTTTTTTGAAGAAGTTGGTGCTTTAAAGTTATCCAAGAGCAAAATGGAGATTGACATTGAAGTCTGGCTATTACCAACAATAACCAACTGTGTCTCAAAAAGTTAATGTTCGATCTAATCGCAAATTTAGTCATAAAACATGTTTCAGAATGAACTGGTACTCATTCTCTTTTCTCACACTGATGTAGAACCATGACAAAGAAACAACAATCTGTGATAGTTGTCTATTGGATTGGATAAAACTGAGCGTCCATGGCAGTTGCTTCCTTATGGTTCACCAAAATGCCTTAAAAGTGCACGCAGTCTGTTTCATTTCATTTTTTCTTCCACAAATAACTGTTTTAGCAATGCACATGGAGCCTTTTCTGACCCAGCAATATAAATCGGGTACAGCCCCTTTAAAAAGTCGTGTTCGTGTGACATTACAACATTGGAGAATCTCTATAATTTAACTTTGAGCCAGAGACAGATCAGAATCCTAAGGTAGATTCACTGTTTAACTGTCAGTTACTTGGCCTGTCCACACAAACAAAAACTAGCACAAAGTTCAACGTCTTCTCCGTCAGCATAATTAAAGCTAAGGTACCAGACTTCTTCTTTTGTAAATGAGCAATGTTTTTATTTACCTTCTTGTAAAAGCAGCACTTTGTGACAAAAATGAGACCACTGTGCACCACCTGCGGCTAACAATCGAGTATTTTATGGCTCATCAAGCCAGAAATAGCAGTCGAAAGCAGCATTCTGATTGGCTGTGCTTGGCGTGGTCAGTTTTCTGTCTCAAAAAGCAGTTTTAAGGCTGAGTCTGTGCAGGACAATGAATGCTTGTGGATATTGACAATGTGCTAAAAGGTTTGTGAGAGATAGGATTGAGTCAGGCACATTTAAACACCTACTTCCGGTTTCGATTTGCGAAAATGAGGTACTCCAGCTTTAAATGAAAGTGAAATAATTTGTTCACAATAGCCTCGGAAAGTGGTGCTATTATTCAACTTCAAAGCTGTGATTGTTGTCAGTTGAATGGACTTTAAACCATGAGATTTCTATGACAAATTTGTAGAGCCAATCCCAGACAATAATGATAAGGTTTAATGTTTGTGGATTTGGTATTTTGGATATCACTCTCCAATAAAGTAACCTCATTAAAGTCTCGAACGTGAATGCAACCTGTTGGCGTGAGCTTTAAGCATTACCCGGCCCCTCGGTTCATGTATGCCCCTCGGTGTCTCCATATGCCAAAGCGAGGTGCCAGGGGGAGCGGACAGGGGCGCTCACTGACTGCCAATCTGCAGATGCGGTCGCTGTCCTGCCTCATGCATATTAAAAGCATGCCACCTGCTCGCCGTACATCACACCCCGTATTCTCGGTCGCAGGAATTTTAATCAAGATCTCTGACAGGAAGCCACTCTTCGCACACTGCCGTCGCTGAATCATTCCACTTCCCCCACCGTAGCTTTCCCACAGAGAACGCTGAAGATGCACTGTTGATCTTGTATTTCGTCTGCAGGACATAGGAGTTCCCCCGGCGATGGAGGGAAAGACTACATTCGGAATAGCAACGTGTTGAGCAAGCCTTGAATGGCGGCCATCTTGCAGACAGGAAAAATGTTTGTTTGGTTGAGATGAACTAAATCAATGTATCATGCTGTCAAGTTTTGTCAGAAAATCAGAAGGTTTTGTTTGTTTGTTTGTTTTTATTTATTTGGTGGACACACATGCTGTAGGACGGGGGGGACACAAGGGAGCCTGGGAGTCGAAACCAGGAGAAGTTTAGTGTAAGTGGGGGAAAAAACAACACAATTATTCATGATTCAAACGGTGAAATCTTAAAATTGTTTAGTTCTCAATATCGCATTACTAAGTTATTGACCGGCTTCAAAATCAAACTTTCTGAAAGACAAAAAAAAAACTTAATGTGACCAAAACAGTCTGATAAAAAGGTACTTTGGTAAGATGTATTTTTTTGGATAAAGTAAAGTTGGGATACATCATTTTCACACCGCAAAACTGGAAGTAGGCTTTCAATCGGTCTAACTCAACCCCAGCTCTTACAAACCCTTTGGAACATTGTTAATATCCACATGCGTGCATTCATTTTCAGGCACATGCAAAGCCTTAAAACGACTTTGTTCAGACTGCAAAGGGAAACTGGGGCGGACCGCCCAAGCACAGCCAATCAGGGCGCTGCTTCAGCTCTATTTTCCAGATTGATGTGACGCAAATGCTTTATTGTTAGACACAGACAGTGTGCAGTGGTTTAAAGTGCTGTTTTTTTGGTTCTTTTGGGAGGAAAACAGAAAACACACTGCTTCTAAAATTATTCTGATTAATTTTATTCATTCTTTGTTCTTAAAATTATATTGTGACCTGAATAATCACTGTTATCGTCAACATAGTGCTACTACATCCTAAACATCATAAGCCATGTACTTTTTTCTACGACGCAATAGAACTACATTTTCATCCTTGTGTTAACTATATTTTTTTCCAGTTTCAAATTATAAACATATGGCTTTAATACACACTGCTAAGCTTTTATCCAACATGCTTATTTATCATTTTCATACCATCTAACAGTGAAAACGCTTTGGCAACAACTAATTTAAACAGACCATATTTGTATTAACCTCAACCTAATTTCTCTACAGTCCAAGTCATTTAGAGATACGCAGCACAATCAGCATGTGTACTCTTTCCATTTAAAGTCACTTTATTAAAAAATCCATTTATCAGACAGAACACATTTGACATACCATGTGCGTCTGGCCACCTTCACATGTCTGCTACAACAAACTCAGCCCTATCTTATCGTTTGCCAGTCCATCTGCCATTTTTATTAAGAACTATATTTAAAGGGACGACATAAAAATGTAATCCTGGGGGTAGAGTGGGATTGTGCTTGGCCAGCAGAAAGTGGCGGCGAGAGTGAGAGGTACAGCCCTGCCTAATTGTGCCTTCATTTACGCTGTGTAACATCTTCAGTGACAGGACAGTCCCGTATGCATAAAAAGACATGATTTTGTGTGTTGTGTTGTCACGATGTTTTCACGGTTATGTAGAGAGTCTCAGTGGGAAAATGCATTGACGGCGCTTGATTTTTGGGATGTATCCAAAGTGTGTTATTGGGGCTGTAGTTGACTATGTTCTTGGTCTGGCCTTTGATTAGTCAGCTAAAATAAAACAGTGCATTGTGATGGTAAAAGTGTGCAAACTATGAAGTATTTCTACGTTCTGAGCATGTATTTAACCCAAACTGCACTCACAACATCATAGGGTTGCATGAGCTCACACAATTACACATACTGAAACGGAGAACTTCTAATTAACAGTTTATTTATCAGTAAAAAAGTCAGATTCAATTTAAAATGTCTTCCCAAATCTCAAAGTAACTCAGTCTAAACATTCTCTTTTCTGCTGTGATCCATATAAATCCCTTAAATTCATACAAAACAACTATCGACTAAGATTCTGCTGACCAAATCGACTAAATGACTTATGCGCTAGTTGTTATACTTTGTGGGTATTCACACTTATTGTAGTGGAAGTAGTGTTTGGTGATCTTGGTATGGGATAATAGGATATGGTAAGTATAGTATTAGTAGCATTATTCATAGTATTTTACTCAACAAAAACGCATTTGTGTGGTGATTTTAATGTATTTTATTGATGTAATGATTGATTGATGTAAAGCACCTTGTATTGCGTTGTATAAACACAATTTAAATCTTTTGTAGCATAAACACACTCGTACAGCTTTGTCACTGAATCATCGCTGCATTTTTTCTTCCACCAATACATTTAAAAGTGCACTATGTAACTTTTTTTGGTGAAGGGTCTACTGCCTGTTTGCTTTGCCTGGAATGGTCTGCTATATTGCATTAAACATATCTAGCTCCTTAGATACAGGCAAGTAGCGCCTCAAGGCCAAGTTACAGGTCAGAAGTGAAATGGTATTTCAGTGCCACTTTTTAATAATTTACCTTAACAGAGCTTATAAAGCACAATCCAGGCTTTGAACTACTTAATTAAGGTTAGGGTTAGAGTTAAGATGAGAAATCAGGGTTAAAGTCTTACTCAAGTAGCCTGAATCATTCTTAATAAACAATTTTTTTCACTATGAATTAAGTCTTTGTTCATGCTTTATGAAAGCAGGAATAGGTGCAGTTATTATAAAGTCTTACAGGAAATTCTTTCAGCAATAAAACACCTATAATTCACCAAATGTAAGCTTAATGCAATATTGTGAAAGAAATGCAAGATAGATGAGCTTGATGTAAGATACTGTGGAACATTCCTTGCAAAGCAATAGCTGTGGAGACGCACAATTTACTTAGCGAACCTTAAACAAAACCAACTGAGTGTGATGCAGAACGCAGAAGAGGTTCACTGCCATTCCCAGGCTGCAGGACCCAGGGGAGTTTTTGAGGGTTGTTACTCTCCTCAAACTGCCCTGACACACGATCTGCTGACTCTACCTCACTCTACACCTGACAAATCCTCCTACTAAGCTGCGCCGAGACCTTTAACTGAGACACAAAGGTGACTGGGAAGCGCAGCGAAAATGTTTCTGCAGCTGAACTTGAATTTCCTTTAGGCTAAATAAGGTATCTTTCAACCTAGCTAAAATGGCACATGGTCTGACATAACAGTCGCATTTTCAGTCCACTCCCACTTGTTCACTCAATATTGTAAAAGCAGCATGTTCTCCTATATAATAAAGTCTGATGTCTGAATCTGTAATGCGTTGTCAGTTCGTCTTCCCAACATGTCCACGCACAAGTTTAAACTCTATGGACTTACTGCCAGCCATGTGTGCTTAGCTGTTTACATTTCATTTGCTCCCATTGCCTTTCTCTTGCTGTGGCTTCTGTAAACACTCCTGAATTATTAATTACGAGCAGTACCACCAGCGCTGCCACAGGTATCCCGGCGAAACTCCGCTAAGCCCTAATCCATGTCTCATTTCTACTGTGGCCCCCGAATCCAAAATCTAAATTTAATGCTGTGGTTGTGGCAAAAGCTCTTAAGTGACCTTTGTCGTTAATTATGCATGTGGAAGATTTGAATGCGTTCTCATGCTCTGTCTGTGAAAGAGATAATGGCACGACATAAGACACTGGAGGAGAACAGAGATGCGATTGTAGCTGAAACCGCATGTACAGAAATCAGGAGAAGCCCGGGCCGTTAGTCACGACGCAATCAAGGCATAAGGTGTTAAATAATTTACCGTATAATGCTAACAATAACGTGCTTCATGGACAGTTTGCAAGTTTGGACTGAGACAACGAACGACAGCTAATAAGTTTATCCTCCCGGTGCTTGCATAGTGTCTTTCATCTGGTTTTGTCCTGTTCGCTTTAGTCCGGAAGTTGCGTAAGTGGCGCCATCTTTTTTTTCCAGTCGTATCAGTTTACATGAGGCAGACGAGCTCAACTACAAATAAGTCTGCACGGACTACAAAGCCGCTTTCATGTTTTCTGGCCGCAGGAAATCTGTGCTTTGCTGACTTGTTGCTGCACGTGTACACCGAACATTTTACACAAATCAGCCTACTTTATATCATATTTTAGCTGCGAGACTTTTCCCTCGTTCCGCGTTACGCGTGAAGTGCGGATCTGACAGACAGAGGCAAAAGAGGGTGAATCGTTTCTTTAAATATTCCCCTTTTTAATTTTGAAAGACAAACATTTTGAGGTGGTACTTGATATGCCACAGTGCCCTTTGACTAATTAATGGTAATAAATCCGTCAGACCGCATGGTATTTGCATATTTAAACGTTCCCATGGAGATAGCTCCAGAGTGTTTACATTTGCCCGAATGTATTCCCTACATATTCACCTCCCGTCCCTCCCACTTTTGCTTCTTTTTGCCACAGATTCACACCCCTGTAGTAAACGTACTTCCGTTTTTTCTCGCCATTAAAATATTTTGTAAGTAGACTGATTTGTGTAAAACGTTTCATGTACATGTGCAACAACAAGTCAGCCCCATGGAAACTAATACAACAGAAAAAGATGGCGGCGCCCACGACAACATCCGGAATAAGGTCAATAGGACAGGTCTGTTTGAATGTCTCGAAAGGTTAAAAAGTAGTGCACTCAAAATTGCGGACTATGCACATTGAATAGTAGTGTCACTATCAATCTAGAGCGCAATGCATTGTGAGAGTGTGAAAAACAATAACAAGACAACACGACTGAATTCAAGCAAATAGACGAGCTGTGTTAAAAGCACTGTCGACGCATGATTATGAATAAACCACTTTTAAATATAACGGTATGCATGAAGTCGCTAACATTACGCTTTTACCTTAATATGAGCTGTTCAAAGATCACCACCGCAGGCAAAATGTTTAATAATGCAGTTTGCTTGTTGTTAAATACAAGTTGTATGATTAATATTAGTTCATAACCGTGTGCGTTTTATTACAGAAATCCATTTTTATCAGAGTTTTGTTGACTTTTTTTTCTCTCCGCAGAGAGAAAACGTGAGTCACGTGAGCTGAGCGACTGAATCGCCGCTCTGTGAATGGTTGCATTATAATCCATAAAGAGTGTGCTTTTGGGATCTTAATAAAATGCTGACAGCGTACCCAGTTTCTTTACACGTGTACATATAAACACAGACATATACTTTTGAGCACTTTTTCCAATTCAAAATATATAATAATGTGCTTAATTTTGTATTCTCATCAGTCTGAAACTCTGGGATAGTATCATAAGATTGGAGAACTTCTAAACACTGGGGCCCGAGCGACTTTTTCCAAAATATGTCTGAACTTTTGTCCCACACAGCTCCCAAATAATGAAGCTATATCACAAAGCATTGATTTCATAAGCTACACATTCAGCTCAGCAAAACGTCTGATCTTGTTTTGTCCCTCCTGGTGGTATATTATCATAATTACACAACAAATTACAATCAATGAATCAGGATAAATTATCTGTCTCGTTCCATCTTGGTGCGTTCAAGTTGTGATGACAAATTAGCGCAGGAGAAATGAGCTCCTAATAATAGTAGAATAATATGTGTGTGAATTAACAGATTCTTTATTTGTCCCACAATGGGGCAGTTTCAGGGTTGCAACAAATTACAAGAACTTCAAAAACTGCCATTAAAACTCGCCATTTAAAGGTGCAGCGTAACTTTTAATTTATGTCGAGTTTTTGCCTTCGTTTTTGCTGTTTATGTCCGACGAACAATTCCATTGCTGTGTTGGAGGTCAGGTTTGGACAGTGACCTTGATATGAAAAGGCCTTTTTGTCAAAACAAGTCTAGCGGCTGATCTGTGCTGTCATACTGTCTGTGTTGTGATCCGCAGAGGAAAGCTGTTGGCTCCGTGCCCTTAGGATGCTGCTGACTCAGGCACGTGGGGAGCCAGACGGGCGAAATGTCATAACTGTGCACATAACATCGCCTAATTGTTATGTGCGATTGTGAGGGGTTCGCTAAGACTGTTCTTATTATTTGCAATTGATCCATAACATGAAATACATACAGATAGATACAGCTCTTTTCTTCTGAACCACTGTGGGAAAGTAACAACAGTGTCAATGCTGCTCTGTGTACATTTAAAGAACATAAAGTTGTTGGTTCATTTGTAATAGTGTTTAAATTAGCGTGCCAGTGGCTTAGTGGATAGTGGATGCAGAATTGATCTCTAAACTTGAAGAAATAATTTTCAGAAACAGATATAAAAAAGTACAGCTGTGTCGTGTCAGTAAAAGGTAAGTTAAGATTCAGACTTTTATCGAAATGACACATCCTGACATTTTAATTTTGGCAGAAAACTAAACTAATTTAAACCAGGCACTAAGCTAAACACTGAACTAAACACTAAACTCATCTAAACACTAAACTTTACACAACACAACACTAAGCTAAACACTAAACTAAACACTAAACTTAACACAACACTAAACTAAACACTAAACTTAACACAACACTAAACTAAACTAAACACTAAACTAACTTCACTAAACACTAAACATTAAACTAAATGTTATTCAACACTAAACTAAAACACAAACTAAACACTAAACTACACGTAATTAAATACTAAACTAAATGCTAAACTTAATTAAACACTAAACTAATCTTAACAAAACAAGACACTAAACTAAACAAGACTCTAAACAAGACACTAAACTTAAGTAAACTAAACACTAAACTAAACAAGACTTTAAATTAAACACTAACTTAATTCAACACTAAACTAAACACTAAACTTAAACAAAATTTAACTAAACACTAAAGTAAACACTAAACTTAAGTAAACTAAACACTAAACTAAACTTAACTAACAACACATTAAAATAAACACTAAACTAAACTTAGTTAAACACTAAACTAAACACCAAACTTAACTAACAAGACACTAAACACTAAACTAAACTTAATTAAACACTAAACTAAACTAAAGTAAACACTACACTAAACTCAACAATAACAACTAAATGTAACTAACCTTTATTTAACCAGGAGAGTCCCACAGAGATTCAGAATCTGTTTTTCAGATGAGTCCGGGTTCCAGAGGGGAGGAGCCTATTGCACATGTTTCAGTGATAAGGGAAACTGGAGCACCTATGCAGACAGGGGGATAACATGCAAACGCCACACAGCCCCGACCAGGTTTAGTCACTGCTTTAATCCCAGTTGACAGCCAATTTTCATGTGGTAATTGTGTGAATGCACTTACAGAGGCACATGTGGGCGCATCGAGGGAACACAGGTACGTTCATTTTAGAAAGTAGATAAGAATAAATAAGAGATTGCCAAGTTAGTCACAGTGAAGAGCCCAGGAGTCGAACGATTCCACGCAATTTTCCTCACACAAAGTCAGTGAGTTTTGTTGAATAATTACAGTTCTCCAAGAAGTTTTTTTAAATGACAGAAAAAGACAATTATTTCAGACCCACACAACTGTTGTTCGCTTCAATTTTGTCACTACACATGCGTCTTTTAGTGAAATGTACCCGAATGTACAGTCTTTGAAAGTACAATCCTGCTTCTTGAATTCAGCACCCTTTGCCGACCACTGCTTTAAGGCATGTCTTCCCACACAACAGTCAAATGGACACGCTTCCACAAAGAACGGCAATCAAAGTGTCAGTCTTCTCCGTGCAGCTGTCTACCGTGCACACCGGCTCTCTTTGTCTGAACTCACTCTCTCTTCTTCATCACCGCTAACAACCGGCAGGAGCAGCAGACCACCATCACTCTGCGGACCGGCTCTGCTCTTCTGCGCCTGTAAAATCCTTGCAATATGTTGCGTGGGTTGCGCTCAGAAATTTCATGGCCACTTTATGATCGGCTCAAACGCCCAAGTTGGGAAACGGAACGGCATGGGACTTCGGTGGATGTTGTGCGAGAAATGGTGGTCGTCCAAGTTTTTTAATCAACGTTGAGCTGACACGTGGAGAATTAAAACGTTTCATTAAGTTGGGAATGGTTCCCGTCGGGTTGAATGCATGTCTGTTGGGCTGTAGTTTATTACACGCGGGTGTGAGTGGTTGATTACGGCGGGTATGTAAAGAAGAAGTGGGCAAGAACTTCATAAACTACAAGATGATTCTTTGCAACATGTCAAAGGTTATGTTTGTAGGTTTTCTTCTTTTAAGTTGGATAAATTCCAAATGTGATGAAGGAATGAGAGAAGAGCATAGTTTCACAAGATTCTATGGTTATAAAATATTTGTCCAAATTGTTTTTTTTATTCTGTTGTACCTCATAGTTGAAGGTTTAAAGATATGGTGTAAAGAATGATTTTGACATTTATATTGAGTATTTTAGATGGAATAAAAAGGATTGGATATTGGTATATCGTCTGAGCCCTTCTGTTGAAACATTACTGAAAAAAAATATTGTTTTTTGTACAGATTTTGATCAGTTTATGTCTTGTTTAAGTGAAATCTTGGTAGTAACTTGGTAGAAACCAGTCGAAACTCAAAACGAAGTATCAGTATTCGGACTGAAAAAGAAATACCAGCATTGCATGTTAGTAGAAAAGCATTTAAAGGAGTCATACCTTGCAAACTAAACTTTAAAGGGCTCTTATCTGTGTTCCTTCACCATTGGATGCATTTTGATTGATTCATACATGTTTGTCCGCGCATTTGATGCTTAACTCCTCAGAAAATTCCTGTTTGAAAATGAAGACTCAGAATTATGGTGGTTCTAAAATGTCACGTAGCCACTTTTCGAAAATCAAAACGCATACATGAAATTCTGCTGTTTGAAGAGGCGTGGCCAGCAGCGTAGACTTTTGAACAGGAAGTCAGTGATTCCATTTCTACTATTAAGCCATTTTAGATCAATGTTGTGATTTCCAATGAACAAAAAAAGCACAATATGTCCTGTTTAACGCCAGCTCTCCTGCGTTAATCCTTGTCTGATCACTGTCACCTCCACCACTCCGAAACACCTCTCTGAGCACATATTTCTCGTCCCGTACATACATCCTCCAGCTCTGAGGGACAGATCGGGAGCACCTGTGACAAATGCTGCCAGCGCGCGCCTATCAGTGCGCTGTCACCGGGACAAGGCCGGACCCTGTTTAACCCGACTTAAGGCCCCTGTCGCCGTCACCTTTAGCCGAGTGCCCCGCGGGCCCTCCACCATTTGTTTGTGTCATGTCAGGGACGCGGCAGGCTCTCAGGGATAACGCAAGACGCTGGCTCAGATACGGGCGCCATGTAGGGGCGTGTGGGCGCATTAGAAGTGACAAACACATGTCACAGGGTCATGCCACGTGCGAGGGCGATGCACTGAGCCACCTGCGAGGACAAAGGCTGCTAATGACGACGCAGATGAAGGTCTTCACGTGTAAGCGGCTTCATCAGTCTCTTTAGGTTTATTTAGGTTTCATTGTCCAGCTCATTATCTATTATTATGAGGTTGTTTTTTGTTCATGATGATTATATTTAGCTAAGTAAGTCATGGCAGACGTGGGGATTATATTGAAATTTAGATTATAGTGTGAATGTTGCTTTTAAGATTTGCACAATTTGAATATTGAGCGTAGCATTTATTGTAAAAATATGTATATTTTATTTCTGTACTTTTGTGATTACACACACATTTCACTTTTGTCTGATAATTAAAACTCAACTAATAAGTTTAAAGACATAGTATTTTCTGAAAACTGTTATCAGGATACACCATTTTTTTGTCAATATCCTTCATATAGTCATGGAGTAAATAAAACAGCTTTCATACTTACTTTTTTTAATCGTAAATGTCATTTTGTATCGGTTCAACAAACTATTCAATCATTACTTTTAACATTAGTTTAAGTATATTGAATGGATAATGGGTAATACCGTATCTCAATTGTTATTTTGGAGATCTCTAATTAAATCTATCAAAAATGGCCTTGAAGATTTGAAGTTTAAAGTGATATTTCTGCACTTTTGTAGTTAATGTTGTGGATGCATTCATGTTTTGTACGATACTCGAACCTCAACCTCAAGCTAAAGACATTTACAGGCACATTTTCGCTTGATACATTATGGAAACTTTGTCTAAATATTGTTATCGAGATCATGCAAAGGAACATTGGGAAATTCATTTTTGGCAATATCACCCACCCCTACAGGGATTTACAGTTGTTTGGATGAAGAATTAAGCTCTGAAATAAAAGGTTGTCAATGCATGTCTGAACACATTGCAAGATTGCCTGTTTCATTAAATAATAAAAAAAAAAAATCTAACATAAACAACACCTCAACCAAGCAGCAACAACGTTCTGTCCCTCTTAACCTGGGACGATCACATTATTTGCCATCTCCTACAGCAGATTATCAGTAAGCGGTTATGTTTCAGCACGATTCCTCCTGTTCTGTCCCCGCGTACAGCTTACGTGGCATGTTCCAGCCATATGTTGCTCTCGCGCTGGAATAAATTTCATGATAAAAAAGAAACTGCTGCCTCAGTCCTTTTCGCTGCATAAAATTCCACGGCGAAGACCCGTGTTAGCCGGTGCATGCTTCAACTTTTTTTTTCGGAAGGTGGATTTTCTCACCCTTTTGATCCTCTTTTGCACACCTGGAATGGGAGCAAATATGCTTTTTCTGGCTGTAGTCTCTATGACAGATAGCGCTGCTCTGGCCCTGTGTGTTGCCCGTGCACACATATATATTCTACTGGAATATGGTGGTGTCCAAAAGGCAGTGGTGCATGATGGGTAAGCAATCAGCGCGCTCTCCCAGGACTCTCCCCTTACGTAGTAGGCACCCTTTGAAGTGTGCTTGCAGTAAACACACGGCGCACTTCTCTCACCCACCACTGTGTCTCGGGGGGCAGAAGATTCAGCACAAGAACACTAATGAGCACATTAGAAGTGAGCCATAGAGGAGAATGCTACAGCTGTAAATGGAATTGTCTTTGCTCTTTGTAGATGCACTGTCTACACTCCTCCTCTCGATGTGGGGCTGCATTTGTCTGCATGCATTAATCCTGAGTTTTATCTGCTATAAACGCTTGGTATCGGTCCCTGTAGTGCGATCACATGGAGCTATTTTGGTGGTAATTCAAACCATTTTGGTAAGGTAGTCATTTGTAAGTGCGTTTTGTTTATTATGTTTATTCCAGCTGGGATTTGAACGCTGCATTTTACATGAAGACTGCCATTTTGAGATTAATTTCGTAGAGTTTTCAGAAAACTAGTCATAGAAGAAAGTAGAGACATCAACAACCACCAGCAACAACCAGATTTACAAAAGCTTAGTAGTATTCCCAAGTTTTCCAGGAAAGTTTATCATTTTACTTTATGGTTGGGCAGAAAATGTATTATTCCATATCCATCAATCAATAATTGTACCTAATTTCAGTGATGAAAAGTAAAGTCTACATAAGTACATTTTTTTAGGTATCTCTACTTTTCTTTCTTTCTTTTTCTCTGTACTTCTACACCACTACATTTTTCAACTGGTCCGAAAAGACAGAGAGAGGTAGTTTTCATATCGTTTGAGTTATTTTTAGTGTTGACGGTCACATCCCGATTAAAGTAATTGAGTTCAAGCCTCAACAACAAGCAAACAAAAACAAATACGTAAAATTCACTAGAAAATTTAGGAAATCAGATGGAATTGCCACCAAAAGTCTTTGGCAAATACTACTTTTTACATACAGCACTTCAAGACTTTACTTTAGATTTTTGTCTGTACTATTTATACCTATTTACACAATAACTATTACTGTATTTGACAGGTGCTACTTGACAACAACACCTTTGATTTGTTCAATGTGTAAAAATCCACACAAATCCATTGCACGTCAAGTTGTGAGTGAAATTTTCAAGCTTTCTCTCAGTTTTTTTGTCATTTAAACGCTTTAATCCGTCTAATGATTAAAAAAACATGAAAACCTGTCAGTTGCGGTCGTCTGATTTGTGTGAAGTTGTACATTTATCTCCATACGCTATGATTTCCAACGTGGTATGAAACTGGTATATATAATTATCCTCCAGATACTTGACCTTTTACTTGGTAGTGATTTAATATATGGAGTGCAAATACCATCTGTACTTTGATGACTAACTTGCCTGAATTGGTGATCCCACAGTCGGCAGAAGGTTCCTTGAAAGTTCCCATGGGCTGTGGATTGGTTTTGAGCAAAAGGGAGAGCGAGAGACGTGAGCATGATTTCAAAAGAGTTCAGGATGAATCATTTTCCCTCTGCAGCTGCCATTTATTAGCACATTTTATACCAGGATTTTACTGCTACCACCCAGAGTTTGCCTCGTTTTGATTTTTGTGGGTTCTCTCCTGCCGTACTTCCGCTGATTTGAATGTGCAACTAACTGACCACCATCCAGGCTCAACACCAACTCAGTTTTATTCAGCTGCACTTTTTTGTTTTATAACGAACGACATTTCCACCTCGTTTCATTTACAAAAACATAAATGACTAAAACGAAGCTCCTACATTTGGAAGCATGGTTGCGCCAACAGTCTTTTTTCTAACTTTGTGATTTTGATAAAAGTTAAAGTCTATGTAACGTTCTCATATTTTCTCTAAATATGACTTAGTTTGGTGGCATAGTGTGTGTAGTAAATGTTTATCATAGTTTTACATCCGTGAAGTTGCAGGTTGTGAATACATTTTGAAAAATAAAAGTTTAAAATGACAGGAAGTAGTGCCGAATCCTTCTGTGATGTCATCAATAAACTAGTGAAAAAACTGACAGTTTACATGCAACACATGACACATTTTTGACTGTTTTAATAATAATTCAACAAAATAAAAGTGCCATCAGGTATTATTCATTGTCAGTTCCTAACTATTGTGTAATTAATATTGATTTTCGCCCTTGTTTATTGTATGGTTGCTAGGTAATTGTTTTGGAATTACATTATTATGTCACATCTGCAGCTCATGTCCAACCAGGAAGTAACATTGGGTTATGACTTTGCACAGTATTTGGATTTACAATGAAGTCAATGAGCCAATTCAGTTTTTTTCTCTATAGATTAGCCTTTATTGCAAAAGTTGCATTTTGAGACAAAATCTGATCACCGCAAGCTGTCTGCAGTTAATAATAAAATAAAAGTATATTTTCTCGATCGCAAACTTCAACGGAAAGAGCCGTAAGCATCATTAGGTTTGACTACGCAGTGCCGGACGTCTGAAAATTCATTCATGAGAACACTACTGGTGTGCAATGTTACTTTCACATTCACCACATCAAATTAAGACTAAACCAGGGCTAAACTCAAAACTAAATCTGGACTAGTCCCCATCAGTATTAAACTTGGCTCAATTTCAGACTAAATAACAAGCGTGAATGCTCTCTTAAATCACTATTTTCTTATTTTTTCTTGCTGTATCATGTCTTACCTGGCCCACAAATGCAGCCCCCACGATTTAACTATCAAGAATAACTGTGTATTTTGTTATTGGTGAGTTAAATCCAGCCGTAGTGAAAGAAAACCAGCGAGAAAAGCACATATAATGGTCACTGTTGTGCCTAAAGCCCACAGTTACAGGCATTCCGCAGTCCCCTTCGGAAAATGAGCGAATTCGAAAACCAGTTTAAGTCCGGCTACACCTCAAAAGTACCTGTGGAAGAAGTCGTAACTATTTCAGTGGCTCAGTTCACAGTCTATAACCCGGTTTGGCTTCTCTCTCTGACAGGTTTATGTTGAAGTGAGTGTATCTCCACAGCCCTGTCTGACATGTACTCCTTCAAAAGGGCCTGACTTGTGGCTCGCTGTGCTTCAGATATTTGACTATTTCTCGCCTGTCACTGTGATGAAAAGGAAACCTATAAGGAATTGACAGGCTGTATAGCTCAAGGCCAAACATATCCGGAGACGACTTGTTTCTTGATGTGGCCAACAGGACAAAAAGATCGGAGGTGATATTTTAAGATTTACAAGGGCACTCTTTACCGATTTACTGTTTGAAGAAAAGTTAGTGCGCTATCAATTTGAAACAATAAAAAAGTACTTCTTTTTAAGACCGTGGGTTTATAATGTATGATAATCTAGCTAAAACGGACACTTTTTTTTCATCACATTTTGATGTGTATAATTTGGTACCATTTAAAAACATTTATTGATTTATTACCAGGACATTTTCCAGCAAATTAGACGATTCAACAACCAGATTTTGAATTTTAAAATGATCTTAACATGTTTTTGATTGCTCGCGTTCACCATGTCGATTTTGAGATTTCGAAGTGAAGTTATTTGAACATTGTAAGTCGTGGATTACAAAAAAAAAACAATTACACTCTTCTTCAATCATCAATTCTTCTCCAAGTATAATGTGTTCCCTTCTTAATATAATAACCACGTGGAGGGTTGAGTGATGACTGCTAATGGTGCGTTTTATTGGGGCTGCTCAGTGGCAGTGTGTGGTTTGATGGAGTAGACTTTTGTCCCTTGTGACCATCACTAAAGACATCATTTGTCATCATCGATTTCAATGTGCTGTGTTAGTCTGTCTCCCTGACCTTCTGCAGTTCAGGCTACATTCAGCTCGCTTAAAAACACGTGACGAATGAAGCGACGGGGATCTTCACCTACAGGGACCATACTGTAACGTTACATCATCGTACTATACTACTACGTGAGCATTAAACACGGTGAATGATGGCATCAATCTCAACATCAATCTGTCTAGACACTGCAGGAAATGAGTTCTTTTTGAATAACTCAGCTGTGGTTTTGTGTGTCGGCCCTGACAGACAAATAAATGAATTAATATCTGCAGTAGTCGTAGTAGGACGACCAATGTTTACATCAGCTGCACTTATAGAGTTGAAAGTAGAAACGGTACAAGCGTGAGCGCTATATGGGAGCAGTGTGGTCGTGGCAGATTAGTGCAGAGCGATGGATCTCAGTCTTGACTTCAGACACATTACAGCAGGTCTTTTCAGTGTACGGCCCGCGTGCCACATTTGGTCCTCCAAACAGTCGGTTCTGGGCCGCCCCTCCATTTTTCTTGTTTATTGTTCGCTGGTTTAGTCCTGGTTTAGACCTGGTTCATTCCTGGTTCAGTATTAGTTCAGTGCTGGTTTGGAAATTGTTTAAATATGCTTAAGATCTGGTTCATTTCTGGGTTAGTCCTAGTTTAGACCTGGTACTGCTAGTGTACAGTTTAATTCTGGTTCACTACTGGTTTAGCAATTTTGTAGAACAATACTGGTAGTTTTGTATTTTATTTTTCACAAAAATGGAATGAAGCAGATGTTGTTATACTATCATAATTGAAACAGATCTAGTGTTGGAGACATTTTGTGCGACATCACTTTGTGTCATATGCGGTGTGTGTGCCCTCTGAAAAATCTGTCCCTCGGGAAAATTTTGTCGAGTAGCCCTGCCTTTCAGTCTTGAATTAGACCTGGCATTTAGAACAGTTTTAGTTCTGTTTTAGACCTGTTTTAGTCAAATTTAGTCTTGATCCTGTCCCTTTGGTACTTGGAAGGCTAAGTAGAAGTACTGTTGTTGTAGGCAGAGGATAATTGAAAACCACAGTCCTCGCATTGGTTCTTGCTGCTCACACAGACACTTAAAACACTTGACAATTACTACAGGGGCACACTTAACCACTGGGGGTTGTTGTGTTCTATTTTCTATTATTAAAAGTGCATCTTGGAGCAGCCAACCTTTGCACATGACACTTTGGGTTTTAGATGAATGAATACAAAAAGATGTATCCCTGGTCTTTTCATGGTGAGCCGAGGAGGTGTCATCTACGGTTCAAGTCCTACTTTCGTATTCCTGGACGAATTAGAAGCGATCTAAAAAGCAATCCCCATGTGATTGTACAAACCCTTTGGTACTCTAAATTGCATGCTGGTAACTGATAGAATGTTGCATCCTCATCAAAAACGTACAAGTAGCTGTGCTTTGTTTCATCTGTGGATGTTTCAGTAATCCTGCATATATTAGTCCATCTCCCTTCGAGCTAACAACGCATCCCTGCGTCTGCTTTACATCAGATATGTTATTCTTCATGAAGTTCCCTCATCTTTTTATAAGACATCTTCTTAACTTTCAATAATTTCAATAACTGTATGTTTTTATTGGCTGTGAAAACCCTGAATCAAGCAGTTTTACAAGATTTACAAGAACATATACAGTCCATTATGTATTGCCAAAGCAGTGTTGAAGTATTTGCTTTTTTGAATCCCTCAATGTTCTTCAGCATAAATAGTTTCATAAGATCTATTTCGCAAGTCATAATGAATAGCCCTGCTGCTAGCCCTGCTGCTAGCCCTGCTGCTAGCCCTGCTGCTAGCCCTGCTGCTAGCCCTGCTGCTAGCCCTGCTGCTAGCCCTGCTGCTAGCCCTGCTGCTAGCCCTGCTACCATCTGGACTGCTCCTGGAGCTAGCCGTGCTGCTAGCCCTGCTACCATCTGGCCTGCTCCTGATTCCAGCCCTGCTGCTAGCTCTGGTGCTAGCACTGCTATCATCTGGCCTCCTGGTTCCAGCCCTGCTGCTAACCCTACTACCATCTGGCCTGCTCCTGATTCCAGCCCTGCTGCTAGCTCTGGTGCTAGCACTGCTATCATCTGGCCTCCTGGTTCCAGCCCTGCTGCTAACCCTACTACCATCTGGCCTGCTCCTGGTTCCAGCCCTGCTGCTAGCCCTGGTGCTAACCCTACTACCATCTGGCCTGCTCCTGGTTCCAGCCCTGCTGCTAGCCCTGGTGCTAACCCTACTACCATCTGACCTGCTCCTGGTTCCAGCCCTGCTGCTAGCCCTGGTGCTAGCACTGCTACCATCTGGCCTGCTCCTGGTTCCAGCCCTGCTGCTAGCCCTGGTGCTAGCACTGCTACCATCTGGCCTGCTCCTGGTTCCAGCCCTGCTGCTAGCCCTGGTGCTAGCACTGCTACCATCCAGCCTGCACCTAGAGCCACCTCTAAAACTAAAAAAAACACTGCTACTAAGACCAAAAAGATTCATGTTGAAAATACTTCTATTGCATCTAATTTTGTGCAAAAGCAACAAGTTACAAAAATGTTTCAAACTGTAAATCATGCTAAAGTCTTATGGGAGCAAAAAACAAAGCCTAAAGGTCTCTTTGGTGGTCACATAAATATAAGAAGCCTGGTATCTAAATCAGAACAAATGGAGCAGTTGTTGACACATTCTAATATAGATTTTTTAGGTTTATCAGAGACTTGGTTAACCCCAACATCATCTGCAGGAATTTTTAATATCACAGGATATAATGTATATAGACAAGACAGAAGTCATGGCAGAGGAGGCGGTGTCTTGATTTATGTTAAAGATAGTTTAAACAGCCAACAGATTGACATACAAAACAACTCTCTGGAATGTGTCGGTGTTAAAATCACTCTGTCACCAGAAATGTCTTTCACTGTGATTACAATCTATAGACCACCCACTGCAAAAGATGTATTTTTTGACCAATTATCAGAAATACTTAAACAATTTAGCAGTAAAGAGTTAATTTTAATGGGAGATTTTAACCTGAATTGGCTCGATAACGCAAAAAGAAAAACTAAAGGATTTAGCGTTAAGTTTCAGATGTCACAGCTAATAAACAGTCCAACAAGAATAACAAGTGCTTCTCAGACTTTAATTGATCTGATTTTTACAAATAAACCAGAACGTATAACAAAAAAATATAACTTTATAACTGGTATGTCAGATCATAACTTAACATTAATTGTTAGAAAATTACCAAAAGCCCGTATGAAAAATAAAAACAATTTTGGAAATAAAAATGATTTCACTTATGCCACGCAGAGACATACCGAAGTTTGAAAATGAATTGAAAGAAATAAAATGGAGGGATATTATCTCAGAAAAAAAAAGTGAGGTTATTTGTGAAAATGTAATAGAAAAAACAAAATCCTTAATAGCATTGTACACCAAAAAAGTGACTGCAAGAAAGCAATCAAAACACAAACTACCATGGTTTAATGAATCCATCTGGCTTCTGATGAAAAAGAAGAGACTTTGCTCTAAAAAGTTCCTGAAGTCAGCTCACTACTGATCGGTTCATTTATAAAAACTGTAGAAATAAGGTTGTTTCAGAACTTAGGCAGCAAAAGCTAATTTTTTCCCTGGATATAATCAAAGAAGCAAAAGGCAATAATAACATTTTATGGAAAAATATAGACAAACTGTCAGGTAAGACAAAAATCACCAAATCAAATCATAAAAGTAAGAATTTAATGGAGAAGAACAATATGACAATTTGATTGTGGCAGAAAATTTTAATGACTATTTTTAAATTCTGTTTTAGAACTGAATATAAATTTTACAGGTAAAGGTTCACCTAAACTGTAGCTAATACTGAAACAGGTCTGAACCTTAAACCTACAGATGAATTAAAATTGAGTAAAATTATCTCATCCCTGTCAAACTCCAAAGCCAAAGATGTCCATGGACTTGACACTGTATTTCTCAAAAAGTACAAAGATTGTCTGACCCTTCCTATTACAAGAATAATAAATAGCTCCCTTGAGGAATGTGCATTTCGCTGCTCTAAAACCAGCTATTGTAACTCCAATTTTCAAAACAGGAGATAAACAACTCATAAACTACAGACCAATAAGTATATTGCCTGTTCTTTCTAAAGTCCTAGAGAAAGTGGTTGCTGAACAGTTAACAACCCACCTTGAAAATGAGGTCCTGCTACACCCTATGCAGTTTGGCTTCAGAGCTAACCACTCTACTGAAACAGCGAGTTGTTATCTGATTGAATCAATAAAGTCAAGCCTTGACACAGGAAAAGTGGTAGGTGCTGTATTTTTAGACCTACGCAAGGCTTTTGATACTGTTAATCATGATGTATTATTATCAAAATTGAGTCAATATAAACTGTCCCCTGAACACTCTTAGCTGGATTAAATCCTACTTGGGGGCGTGTCCCAGTGTGTTCGTGTAAATGAGCAAGTATCTAAACTGAGAAGCTGTACAATGGGAGTCCCACAGGATCGATCCTGACCACTACTGTTCAGCCTGTACATTAATGACCTCCCGGCCTGTGTGTGACTCATGTTGGTGTTCAGATGTATGCGATCTACACTGTCATCTACACAGATGGGAAGGACTTTGAGTATGTAGCAGCCAAATTATCAATGGCAATGGAAAAAATTGTAAAATGGTTAAATGATTCTTGTTTAACGCTAAATGTAGGTAAAACAGCAGCAATGTTTTTCTCGCAAAACAAAATAAAAGGACATATCCCTCAATCACAGTTAACGGAGAAACAATTAAAAATGTTGATGAATACAAATACCTCGGCCTAACACTAGATAATAGACTAAATTTTAAAAAACACATTAAAAACGTTTGCAATAAACTAAAATACAATCTATCTACTTTTAAATCCATACGAAACTCATTAACAAAACAAGGAGCAAAAATCTATTTCAATGCAATGATAATCCCTCATCTAATCTTTGGTGTTTCCTGTTGGTCACAAGCCAACCAAACTACAATAAAACCTTTAGAAACTTTATATAAGCAGGCACTTAAAATTCTAGACAGGAAACCACGGATTTATCATCACTGTCAGATACTGACTAAATATAAAATGCTCAACTTTGACAATACAATTAAATTGGCAAACCTCAAATTATTATTCAAGATTATCAATAATGTGGCACCACCGCCATTGAAAAAGTTTGTTCATTTAACATCTGATCAGATGGTCAGAACGACTAGGTCAACAGCAAATGGCCAATGTACCAAACCAAAACGGAAAACATCACTCGGGCAATCCGCATTTTCATTTAAAACAATCTCAGAATGGAATAAACTTCCAACTGAGCTAAAATTATCCAAAGACCTAAAAAAATGTAGCCTGCAAATAAAACAGCATTTTCTTAAAGGGCAGACCTGTCAGCATCAGAGTTAGACACGAGATACAGGGGAGGTTTAGGAAGAGACAAGTTTTAATTATTTTTTTACTAACTATTGAATGTATTAACACTGTACATATCATGCATCGCATTGTCTTATGCTCTGTGTTCATTGTTTTTGTAATGTCATTGTGTGTCTCAGGGACTGCAGATGGAAATTAGCTCGGAGAGCTAAAATCTGGTACAAAACATCTTTTCATATTCTTGTGATTAATGCTCTTGTACACTGTCCCTGTCAAATAAATCAAATAAATAAAAAATAAAATAAATACATTTATTGATTAATTGAAATGCATTTAAGTTAAGTGTTACTACACAAGTCCCAGAATCATTGATCAAATTGTCAATACATAAATAAAACAAATGAAAACAACTGAGATAAAAACAGATTTACACAAATTTAACAAACCCATTTATGACATGTCCACCTCATCTGTATACAGTGCATAGAAAAACCGCATAGATTTTGTATTTTTAATTCCATTATAATATTCATACATCAGTAGCGAGGTATATGCCCCTTATTTGGGCCTGCACTTACTCACAATAATTAAATTGTGTTATAAAATGTATTCTTTTCTGCAATAATAGCTGATCCTATCTTTGTTCTCTGGATGTGGGCCAACATGTGTGCGAGGCGTTTTGATCGAGGGTCTGCATACATTAGCCGGTGCCATGCTAGTGCACAATATTTCAGTGCGTGTGTGACCAGGCGCTGACAGCTGTGCATATTTCACAGAGCCGAGAACCTGCAATGCAGTGCTGGTGGTACAGGGTCAGAGCTGAGCAGAGAAATAAAGCCACGGCAATGGGTGTGGGCCAATGTGTGTCTCTGCTCCGGACTAACCTGGGACAGTTTGTCGGGTTTACTTGAAGGTGGACGATATAAATTACACAGACTGGTATTCAGGTTACTACACAATTGAGTATTGATTATGCATATTGAGTTTTTGTGCCTGTTCCAAAACTGGAAAGAGGGGTAAAGGATAGTACTATAAAGGAGAATAATAATAGTATATTGTATTGTATATGTATATATATATATATATATATATATATATATATATGTATATGTATATACTGGAGGAGTCTTTCAGTATTTTTTGTTGTTTAGTCAAGTTATGGTTTGATGGTGTCCTGGTCCTGGTTTGAGCCCAGTTTAGTCCAGATTTTAGTTTTAGTCCAGATGTAGACTTGGTTTGGTCTGGCCTGTTATAATGTTGGTTTATTTCTGATGTAGACAGAATTAGTTCCAAATTAAGTCCCATTTTATTACCACTTTTAACGTGGTCCATGTGCAAGTGTGAACCAAATATTTTATTAGTCGAGTTATTAGTTATTTTATTGGGATTAGAAGAGTCATTTGCACAGCAACAAAAAGAATAAAGCATGGAATGAGTTTTTAAGTGACCAAGGAAGCCCAGCGGTGTCCAGACTGTGGCCCTTAGACAATTTTTTGTTGGCCCTCAGGCTTCTTGCTGAATTGGCCCAAATAACCAAAACTAGTACTTTTTTCTGTAAATGTCTTGCTGTGATAACCTAAATAACAAACATGTTTGATGTGAAACAGACCTATCATTCCAAGCCTTCTTAAAGGTGTAGTGGCTCATCAAACCTACGTCAAATGGAAGATTTTGAATGATTCACTTCATTGTCACGTTGTCTGCAGCCCTCTGCTCCATGTATTTCTAAAAGCAGCCCTCAATGAAAAAAGTTTGAACAGCCCTGGACTGGACAGTATATTCTGCATATACAGACGCTCTTTAGTACTTACAACATCAATGTGAATGTCTTCAGTCAATCAAGATTTTTTTTGTCAACTACAGCCTTAAATATTTGATGTGAAACTACAAGGAATCCATACAGACAATGCCTCTTGCTCCCATCTCACAGTCTTATATCAGTGCATTCAAGCATCTAAAAATAACCAATCATATGCTGATGTTTGTTTCCCTGTGTTCCAGCGGTGGCCCCCACACTCCCCAGTATCCGCTCGGAGGTCTTCAAACCCTGTGTAGAAGACAAGGACCTGGCCTTCTGTCTGAACGAGGGGGAGTGCTCCATCATCGAGACCGTCGCTGGAGTGCACAGACACTGCAGGTAAGAGAAAAGCGCTCTGGTTTTCTTCTGCATCAACATTTTACGCTGTTTGTCCTTCCCATAATCTCTAACCTTGGAGTCGGTTTCATAGAATCAGAGTTTGCTTTTAGCACTGCTGTCTGGGTGAGTGGGGAAAAAAAGCCCAGATCACTGAAATCTGTGCTTAAAAGTGGTGTGTTAGTAGTCACAGTTCTGTCTGGCGTGGTTGAAAGAAAGATTTCTAACTGTAGGGCTGTGCAGTGATAGAAAAGACATGCAAAATTCAGCAGCTGTGAGATAGTGAAAAAGTGATGATGTAGCTTGTGGGATATACTTTCTTTAAATATATGGTAAGTTTAGCTGATAACTTTTGTTGGTAAATTGCAAATCACAAACAAATTTAAGTTTGGAAAATGGTCTATGTATTTGTGGTTAACTATAGATGTCCACTAAAATGTTCCAAACAAAACTAAACAATGGCTATTTTGAGAAATCCATTCAGTTTCAGCATTATTACAATAACCTTAAAATTTATCATGTTTAATTTATTGGTGCAGCCCTAGATTTATCCAAAGCACAAGAGAACCATTTCATTTTGCTTGGCATAAATTACCAATCTTACAATCAAGGTTTTGTGTTGGTACCAGGCACAACGCTTTAAGGGGCTGGAATCAGAATAAATAAAGTTAGCTCTGGTAAATGCTAGATTGTTTGGAGCTGAATTTGAGAAAAATAACACAAAAAAGTGTCATTTGCTGTATGACTTGCAAATAAAAAGAGTTGAAAATTATAAGCAGCAGATTGCTCCAAATCAGAAATCAGTCGAGTACAAATTCAACTTTTTGTTATGCATTTGTATCTGATAAGTGCTGCGGACACTTTTTTGTTCAGACAAAACAACGTGACTTGTCTATTTTCAAAGGACAGACCACGAAAAAGAGAAAAACAAAATCATATCTGAAGGAAAGAGACAATAAACACAAATAATGGGCTCTGTAGCAGTATCAGCAGCAGTCAGCCCTGTGTTAGCGTCACTACTTCCTGTTCAATTCTATCTCTATGAAGTTTTGCTGAGTCACGCTAAAATGAATAAATACTTAGTCTATATGACAGGTTAGACTACACATTTCACTAAAATGTAGCGAATATGATTATATTTGAGATTTTACTAAACAATGTGCCCATTTGTCCCCAATTTGACAGTTCTTGTAAAGTTATAATTGTATTTCCTGCTTGGACATGGGCAGTAAATATGACATAGCTACTACTATATGTACTACTCATAGACTGTAGATATCAGTGGACCATGTTAGCATGCTAGCCGCCGCGTTCCAAATAGGAAGCAGCTATGGAGGCGGTCCTGGCTCCATAAAGCCGAGCTGCCATTCACTTTCTATTGGGACACTGGAGCCCTTTACTCTGTAACTGTTTCTGTCAAGCTCACCATCTTGAAACTAAAACGTCTGTTTTGACACACTCTACATAAATCAGGTGTTTTTTTTTCGTTAGGTTGTTCATAAATCAAGTTATTAGCAATAATAACTGACCAATCAGGTGCTTCCTTTTCCAGAGGCCGTTTTCGCTCGTGTTAGCAACAGGTTTGATTGACAGCTAGCGCCGCACGCTGTCGCCGTCTCCTCTCACCGAGGTGCGGATACCGTTAGCAACCGCGCTCCTGATTAGTCCGTGTGGTTGCCACGATACGCACTCGGATTTCCAAATATGGAGTCTGGCTCCGCTTTAGCCGCTATAACTGCTAGCCGCGATGGGCTTCATTTGGCTGGAGGCAAACGCTATGGGTGACGTCACAATCCCTTAGTCCACTGATATCTACAGTCTATGGTACTACTATATGACTGTTACCTAGCAACCATTTTAAAAACAAGGATTGAAATATGATGACAAATATGATTTGACAAATAACCCGATAACTTAACTTAATTTTGTTGAATGACCATTTAAACTGTCAGAGAAAATGTGAAGGGACTGTTTGTGGGTCAGTGCTAATGCTAATGTTGTTAATGTTAATCTTGAGGCATAATGAATATCAAGATAAAATTAATTAAAATAAATATAAGAAATATAATATAAGTAAGCAACAGTCAGTCTTTGCTTTAAATTGAAATAGTTTTTTCCTTTATTTTGTATATTTTAATAAAAGTTAGCATTAGCGAGAAACAGCTAGCCTAACTCATTTTACATTTTTGTCACATTTAGACTTATTCACAGCGGAAATATTAACCAAACCTTTCACACAAGTAAGAGTACTGTTAAACTGGAGTAAAAGTATCCGAAAAACCAAAAGTACAATTTTATTAAAAGGTTACTAGAGTAAATGTTAGTATTTACTCATTACTGCTCTGGTTTCCACTAAAATGTCTTACACATATTGTAAATCCACTAGTGTTTCTCTGTTGGCACTGTAAACTAAGTCTGAAGGCAATAACATCTCTTAATATTCTCTTTTCCACTATTTGATATCGCTTAAGAAACAAATCATTCAAAACATTGTATACCATTCAACTCGGTAAATAAATCTTTGCCATACTTTGACCCAATGTACCAACAAAACTCTGCCTTATCAGTCCGCACGCTTTAATTAAAGATGCGTCTATCCTTTTTTCTTTTGTATTTGACTGCATTAGCGAGTCCATTCTGCTTATCTCTTCAGCTGCGATTCAAAGCCAAACAAACAGCTCTGACTTTTTTCACCAACACAATATAGAAAGTATAGTTCAAAAAACAAAAAACAAAATTACGGACGCATTTGTCAAACTCATTTCTGCCTTCGGAGCGTGATTAATGAATTCGGGATGCTTTTAATGGGATGACACTCGCGTTTTGGCTCGGTTTTCTCGTAAATTTAAGCGTGTGTTGAAAATTGCAGGGACCTTTTTTTGATCAGCTCTCTTGTACCGGGCGTGTGGTCGTCTGGTATCTCGCGGACCGTCGCCCTCGCTCTGATAGACGACTTTAAAAATACATGATAAGATGATGGGTGGTGTTCGCGGCAGGGGCCATAGTGCTGAATAGGGCTGAAGAGCTCATTAGGAGGAGCGACCTGGAATTAAAAGGCCTGTCCGAGGGCTGTCTCCGAAAACCATGATTTATTAATGACACGTGAACAAGGGGTGAGCTCGGAGTGCGAAAAGCTGATTCAAATTTCAATGGCTTCAACTGAATGTCATTTTAATCAGACATATTATTATGATCACTTGGCGAAATGGGTTCCCGTAAAGTTACATTATGTAGTGTGACCATTTGTCTAATATGCACCTGCACAGACTGTATTGTGACAGCGATATATTCATGGGTTTCAGTGTTTTGAGGAGTTTTGATCATGGAAAAGATAGATCAGTTTGTCTTGAATTGTTAAATGCTAAATGCTAGAAACGCTGATTTTCTTGAGACAACTTTTTAAAGCATTTTCCCAACATCTATGATCTGTTATCTATTTAGTTTACCTCAATTCTATCAGGCAAAACATTAAAGGGGACATATTATGCAAAATTATCTTTAATGACTATTTAACCTTTCTTCATCATTAGTTTACTCAGAGTTGTATTTTGATTGATTCCTACGTGTTTTTGTAATTGTATTGTTCTGCAACTGAGGCTCAAGTGCTCAGAAATGTCCTGCTTTCACCTACCCCCTATCCCCGCCCACATCCCTGTACTTAGTCGTGATTATTTGAACAATTAAGATTCGGAGTTCTAAAATGTCATGTAGTCACTTTCGAAAATTAAAAACATGTAAATGTGTTAAACGATGTGCTGCTTGTTACAGTGACATGTAATATGTATAAAGAGGCGGGGCTTATCAGTTCTGTAGTTTTGAACAGGAAGTCAATGGATCTGTTTCTACTATGAAGCTGTTTTAGATCAATATTGTGGTTTACAATGGCCAAAATGTAAAATTATGATCTACTTATATTCTAGTTCAACGTCTGAAAAAAATCATAATGTCTCCTTTAAGAAGCAATTATTATTATTTATGTCTACTTATCTGCTCACCACTACTTCTTGATTACAAAAATAGTTATTAATAAAAATAAAAAAGACTATAGATACTGAGCATTGCAGTTTAGCAGCACAACAAGAACTGCAGCTTCAGCACTGTTCTGAGGACAGACTCAGTGACATCAACAGACAGATGCAGCAGGGTCTGGAAAGTAAAAAGAGAAAAATAATAGTAACAATAATAATAATTTGAACCCAAAAGCTTTTAGGCCTGTAATAAGTTGAATGCCATTGTTGATTTTAGAATGTGATGATGTCATACTCTCAAGTGGGGGACAAGAGCCAGATCCCATTGAATGTATCGTGTTTCAGAAGAAATATCCAAAAAGTAAATTCACAAATGTTGAACCTGACCATTTCTATTAGTGACTAGACGCTAGAACTGTACATTCACTGTATTAAAACAAATCTGCACTTTAATAGTATTCCTGTACCTGCCTCCCATATTTTATTAACAATTATAGGGCAATAGACTGTTGTGATGTCATCTGAAACCCAGCTATAGACCTTCCAGAATAGAGTAAAAAGTGAAGTGGAACATAATGTTTTTTTTTGTTTTTTTGTTTTTGATTGTTTTTTTATTTATTTACTTATTTTGAGCAAGTCAGCAAATACAATAAAGTAAGTTTGTCAGAAATGCCATAAGCACATTTAACAAAGAATGTTGTGTCTTATTTGAAATCGAAAAGGAGTGGGAAGAAGGAAACTCTCAGAGGAGAAACTGGTATTAACTTCAGAGTATTACGAGAAAAAACAAGGTGGTTTTGTCAAATAAAAACCACCCAGATACATGTGAGTGAGTGATATCAGAGCCTGGTTTAAAGATACTTACTGTTGTATTTTACATGCATAATAGCTCACAATCGTTTTTCATTTTATCTATTTATTTATTTAATTACATTCACAAATTATACTTTTTTCTGAAGCTCAACTTGAAAAGTATTTATTTTAACCTTTGTAATAGAAGAACAAACTGACTGATATTTTTAACCTGGAAAATTGTAGTTTATAGTACTTCTGGCGTAAGTTAATTGCACAATTTTAAACATTCTGATGACATGAGCATTTTAAAGGGTCTATACTTTGCTCTGTTCCAGGTAAACCCATCACAAATACATAGCGCACCTTTAAATACCATTTCTATTCATTTTTTGTTGCAATAAACATCTTTTTCTATCAATTTCCAAGTTCATTTTTGGATTTAAGGCAACATCTCCTTTTTTATTTTGCCGTATATATTCAAACTACAAGAAATCCTGCTGAAATACCACAAACATCGGCGCCGCTTGTGCACATAAAACTCTTCGTAGTAACTATCCCTATAATTATCTGAGGACACAACCGCAGAAGCAGAAGCGCTAGCTGTCGGCCATTTCCCCTGGCTGTGTGCTTATGTTTGTGAGATTGATTGTAGGTTTGTGTCAACATTTACTTTTATAGGTCATTGCTTTTTCACTCAGAGAAGTCTCGGCAGGTAGTCAGACGCTGTCATCATTCAAATAGACACAGGATGATATTGATGATGTTATTTGTGTATTCTGGAGGACAGCCTCATGTACTGTAAGATGGATTCGGGGATTGGAACCAAAGACAAAAGTGTGCAGGAAACAACAAAGCAAGATGTGAAAGACACTGCTGGGATCAGATAATAAATCCTCCAGGCCGGGGCACACTGGGATAGTAGTTAGCTTTTATCAGAGGTGCGTGCCAAACTCTTTTTATTACAGGAATACAAGTAAAAGTAGCTCGGTAAAATGATCACTTAAGTTAACGTTCTGAAGTAATTTTACGTATTTTAAGTACTTTTACAATCTGTGAAAGAGTTGACAAAGAGTGAAATACGATACGAAAATGATATTCTGTTAAGTTTAGCCGGTAAATTATGTAAAATATTAGATTACAAAGACATATTGAGTTATAATGGGTTGGAAAAAGGAATTCAATTAGCATGATTTTTATGTTTACTTTCGTGCTTGGTTTGAGTCCAGTTTAAATCTTATTTATAAAGCTTGCGTACGTAAAAATGTGACTTTCAACGTTAAGTTTGTGATCTATCAAAAGACAACTTGACGAGGAAATGAGCGGTTCTGTCCAAAAACTCTGGACTTTGTGCGATGGGGTTTTCAGAGATGAGGCAGACAACATAACGAGCCTTTAGATTGATGAGACATGAGCGTGTTAGAGGGCGTTTTTGGAAGTTTGTGTTTAATCTTTAGTACTTTTTTAGTAAGAATTCCATGTTCAGTTTTATAAATGAGAGCCCTGGTCCAGTCCAGGTTTAGTTTCAGTAGGGCTGAGCAATTAATCTAAAAATCAACAGATCGAGAGTGAATCATGTGAAATTGTTAATTATTTTGTCTGGGTTTTTTGAATCAAAAGACTGCCAGTACTCTGACATTAATAAAATGTGGTTTTGAGCAGAGGTCACACTTTAGAGGAAGAAATGTGATTATTATTTGTGTAAAATGGCACAGATTAAAAGTGTATAAAATCTATGCTCATGAAATCATTACTATTGTTTTTTTTAAGACCAAATAAAATTGAATTCCAAATCGAGATCAGTTGATAAAAGATTGAAGAAAACAATTGTGATTTATTTTTTTCCATATCGCCCAGCACCAAGTTTCAGGTTTAGTCCTAACACATTCTTGGAAAACATCTCCATTCTTAAGAATTCAGTAAAGAAACAAATACAATTTAGTGGATTATTTACCACAGCAAGTTTTGTTCCGACCTACTTTTAGCCCAGTCTGTAACTTATTGTGACATAAGCTCTATTCGGAGGGGATTAGTTTTACCTCGGGACGTCTGTAAAATTGAAATTACCCCTCGACGTCGGTGTTTTACTGTGAGCATTCGTACGGGATAAGCAATGTCAGTAATTCACTTGTTTTTACGAACTTTTCAGCAGAACGGGATGACGAGAACCTTTTAATTCATCCATGTTGCTTGCGTTTCTTAAATTTTAGGTTTGAGGACCTTTGAGTTTGCTGAAATACAGTGTAGGTTAATTTTTTATGGACATTTTTACAGACGTGGACGATTCGCATGGGACTACTGACACAGACGACGCTCGTAATTATTACAATTTACCCGAGGTCCCTGGGTAAAACGAGTCCTGTCCCAAGAGGGCTAGAGTCATTACCTGGTATAATGTTCTAGTATTCTCAATTGACATGATTTAGTTTAAGTTTTTTTGCCCTTTTGTGGCGGTGAATCCCTTTTCATGTTGGGAAGGCAGACCGTGCGCTTAGACTTGTTTTTTGGAAAGGGTTATTCATTCATCGGACACATGCGCTGACAAAGAAAACTTTTCTTACTGAATTTGCACGTCGCTGTTTTTTTTTTCTAGTTCAGAAAATAAGAATCTAGTTTATGTAGCTTTTAGTCAGTCTTCCCTCCGAGCCACGTTGGATGCGGGCTCTCATGTCCCAAAAAGCACTCAAAGTCTTAGGTTGAACAATGACTGCAAAGAGCATAATAAATGTTTTGCAGTCTTGTATTCAATCGTTGCATATGCTCTCATTTTTAAATTTAGGATTGCACTTGTATTGTTCTGAAACATATCCTTAGCTCTGTCTCGGCCTTTATTCTATGCCTCTTTGCCGGATCTTCTTTCTTGCCAATGCTAATAAGCTTCCTAAAATAAGCATGCAAATGTGAGTTTAAGACCTAGTTTTACATGAAGGCTATGGCTCCCCAAGTACAATGAGCGTTGCACTAAATCCTGGTGGGATGATGGTGTTTTTGTCACAATCTATTTTAGTTGCATTAGTGAGTGTGCATTATATCTCATGTATTTAGCCTGAACATTACTGAAAACGTCCCAATATACGATAGTATTGAAACTGCCCTCAAAGCAGAATGATCTCAGTAAACTCCAAATGTACGGCAATATCAAAAACATGGGTAACGCTTTAGATTAAGGTTCCTTAGTAAACTATTTATAATGCATTAATAAGCACTTGTTATGTGTTTTTAAGCACTTATAAGGAATTTACAAGCATTTATTAGCGTGATAATTGTAAAATAATGTGATATGCAGCTCATTGATGCTGTGTACATGCTTTGGCTGATGGATTATAAATATGTATAAGGTGTTATAAGTGCATAAACAAACTATTAGTGCTTATTAACATCTTAGAAATAGTTAACTAGGGAACCTTAATCTAAAGCGTTACCAAAACATGCAACAAATAAATGGAACAATGAAACACTAGAAGTCCAATTAGTCACATAGTCGAACCTGTATAGCTCAAATGTTACTGTGCAAATGATAAAGTAAGTAAAAAGTTAAAATATTGAGTCCCAAAAAGAAGAAAAGTTATTGAATGATAAGTTGATATAGCAATTATCATTTGTTTTAGTTAAGACAAGATAAATTGCATTGAAAATCGAGTTTGATCAGTTCTGATGGTTCGGACATCTGGCTCTGCGTCACGTTGTAGAGACAACTGTTTCGAGAACAGTCTTCCCTCTTCTTTACCTTATACTGAATAAAGCCCACCAATGCCAGCCAGCGACAGGATGCGGCATACAGATAATGACACATACTTTTAAATAAAACCAAATGTTGTGTGCATCACAGCTTAGTGATTCATGCTCCCCCAGGGCCTATATGAATGCACAGTTCTTATTATGGTTTGGTTAGTCACTGCTTTGAGAAGACCTTGTTGTGGGAATGCAGTGGGTTGACTTTATGCAGATTGAAACAACAGAAGACATGCACCACCCATCACTTACTGTTTTGGTAAAGGTTTATTATTATCATTGACAAGGTTTGCCCCAAGAAATATTCAAAGCAACATTACAATTTAGTTAGCAGCATGTACAAACCTTTAACTTCTCGAATAATGAAACAATAGACTGCCAGAGGATTAGTTTGGTGTCCCATATTACCAAGAATAATTCATACTAAGAGAAGACATTTGTCAAACAGTTGAAAGAGTTCCTCTAATAACACCCTCTCCAATTTTTAATCAGGCTTTAGAAAAAAGCACAGTACTATCACTGCAACTATGAAGATGATAAATTATATTATTGTGTCACTTGAAAAGAAACAATATCGTGCTTCACTTTTTATAGATCAGTCGATCTTGCGGTTTTGAAAAACAGACTACTTAGCCTTGGATTGTCAGAGCATGCAGTTGAATGGTTATCTGAGAAACAGGACTCAATGCATTAAATATGAAGGTCTCTGTCTGTTCTGATTTTGTAGTTGTCCACAAGGGGTGTCACAGGGCTCAGTTTTGGGGCCCCTCCTATTTATTTTGTACATCGACGATTTGGGTCAAAATGTTTCTGATGCTAACATGCATTTTTATCCTGCTTTGGATCATCTCCTGCTCAGGCCACTGAATCCCTGCAGAAAGCATTTGTAACTGTCCAGCATTAATTTCTTCGGCTAAAACAAGTCCTTAATGCTAACAAAACTAAGCTGATGTTGTTTTAAAACCTCAAGAAGGTGTCTCAAATTATTTCAGAAGTGTGTACTCTTGAAGGAAGCGCCATTTAAGTGGTTCATCAATATAAACATCTTGGTGTCTTGATCGATGACACCCTCACTTTTAAACCACACATAGAAAAGCTTGTGAAGAAACTAAAACTTAAAGGTGGAATGGAGGATTTCGGGCAACAAATCAGAATCTCATTTCCTCGTGGGTAGCACAAATAACTGGTCCGCTCAGGTGTCAATCATTCTGTGCGTGCTAGTGCACGCCGGCAGGCTCGTCCAGGGGAAACGCTCGCTCCCCTGGCCGCGCATGCGTGGTTGATATGCTAGTGTGTTTATGTAGCAGGTTAGCGGCGAGTTCCGTCATTGTAAGTCTAAACTTTCATCCGCGAAGTACCGAAATGGCTGAGGGACGAAAGAGAAAGACTGTTTTCGAGCTTTCACAGAAGAGACGAAAGTCTGCAGAGGAAAGAAACAAAACGCGTGTTATTCTGGGGGAATGGTTTACGGCTGGCGAGCATTGAAAGCGCAAAACAGGCTGATGCCTCCGCTGCAAACTTTCTGCTGGACAGGTAACTGTTTATCTGACTTTTTTTTTTAGCTTATTGTATGTGGAGTGTATTATTAAATCTTCTTCGCGGAGGTTGTCGTGAGAAAGCGACACCAATCGTATTGTAAACAAATGCGCATGGGCAGTGCTGCTGGGCGTGCTCGTTCACGAGGTTTGCTAGGCGTTCAGTCAGGAGAAACGGGGCGGGAGGGAGGGGGAACCTGCGCATGCGCTTTGTCAAAAAAAGGACTAACAGTCGCAGATTTTCAAATCGGCGAGAAATCCTCCATTCAACCTTTAAACTGGGTTTTTTCTTCCATAATAAATTGTGTTATTCTTTTGAGGTAAAAAAAAAAAAAAAGCGCCTTGACACTGCAACTTTTTTATCTGTGCTAGACTATGTTGATGTCTTCAAATGGTGGACTCCGTTTATCTGCTTCTCTGAGGTTCATTACTAGCTGTAGAGCCCTGACGCATCACTGTCACTTGTATTGACGAGTGGGATGGCCTTCTTTGGCCACTAGGAGGCAGAGACATTGGTACAAGGCAAGGCTTGGATTGCTGCCTCTCTATGGTATGGACATTGGTACAAGGCAAGGCTTGGATTGCTGCCTCTCTACATTTGTACTTTAATCACACAGAGAGATGTTGACTCCTACTCCTTGCAGTCAAACGATCAGTTGTTGCTCTCTGTTCCTTTTGCCTGCACAGAGCTGGGGACGAAGGCCTTTGTCCATTCTGCTCCTTTTGCTTGGAAAACGTTGCAAAAAGACTGGAAACTGACTGAGTTCTTGCCCTTAAAGGTGTTTAAAACCAAACTGAAAGCATTAGAGACTACCTCAACAATGTGTAATTATTTTTCATAACTTTTAATGTCATTTTAATGTTGTTTGTTGTAACTGTAAAACTTTGCTGCATCATGGCCAGGACTCCCTTTGAAAAAAGGTTTTGAATCTCAATCGGACTCTCCTGGTTAAATAAAGGTGAAAAAAAACAAAAAAAAAACAGCCTTTAATGGGTTTAACAAAAGCCGGTTCAAACCTTTCTCCAAGACAAATTGCTGTTCTGTCCCTTGCTAACATTTGCTAATATGGTACCCTATTAAAGCAATGCCAGGAATGAGCAAACTAAAGCACTCTATCCATAAACTGTACTTTCCCTTGGCCCTGAGATGTCATTTACAGTGCACACAGCTATAACCCATATGTTCCATTAACCCGAAAGAATACATCAGTGGGAGGTGTAGCAGAACGGGCTGTCATTTCCAATCGTGTCTCCTCCTATGTGCTCCGGAGCTCGCAAAGTTTTCACGATGATGAGCTCAGAATTCTCTCCCCTGTGGATATCATGTCCTTCAGCAAAAGTAGAAGCAGAACTAAGCTAAATTACAGTAAGGTGGGGAGTGAGGTTGTCTCTACTTGGGAGACAATCACAAGCTGTTTCGGATGCAGATGCCGGGAGCAGGGACAATATGGAGGCGCTGGTGGTTGACAAGGCCTGGGAGGATAGAGGGGATGTCACCGCGCACCTCTGCAGACTGACGGGTGAGGGGGAGTGCTGCCATGAACTGCAAACTCATTAAACATGCAGCAGGAGAATGCTTGGGAGTGTCTCTATTAAAGCCACGGAGAGATTGTGAATGTCTGTGGTGTAATGGGTGTCATCTTGTGGATTTTGTGTGTTGCGTGAACCAAAAAACCTGTGAAATTGCACGAAAACTGAAGCCAATCTGAAAAGCCAGTGTTTGATTTTCTACAATAGGTGTGCTTTTGCGGATTGACACTGGCACAACCTGTACTCTGCATTTTGATCAAACGCATTAAGTCTTATATTAATAAAACATGGTTTGACCAAAAACTATTCAATTAGCTTTCATCAAATATAATTTTGTATCATCCAGAAGTGATCTATGGTAGAATAAATTTCAAAGGTAGTTATCTGGACGATGTTTTCAAAATCAAGACATTTTGACCTCCATCAGAATGTCATTTTCAATCTGAGGAGCTGCTCTGAGAAACTCGACTTTGAAGTCTTATTCTGTTATAACTTAAAATGAATATTATAATAACAGAAAACTTCAAGAAACTTCAGTTTGAAATACAGAAATCGAAATGGTTTTAATCAACGAAAAACTCACTTTGAAGATTGCTCCGTCACAACAGGGACGTTTTTTTATAGATCTTGTCCTTCCCCCCCAAAAAAAAAACACCTCAACAACAACTGTTTGATCGTGGTCGTAGTAAAAACACATCAGCGGGTCTTGCACCATCTGCGTTTGATCTGATGCACTTCGACAGACACAGCCATTTATGCTAATTATCAGCAGCAGACCTCAAGCTCGGCGCAATCAGTACTGACGCAAAGCATACGGGGGCTGCTGTCAAATGAGCACAAACAAGCGGGGCCTTTTCACAACATGAGAACTGGATATTGTTGAAGCGGATACAAGAAAATACATAGCCAATTTGGAGAAAAAAATAATAAATCTTGGGTCAATAGATACAGTCTCAACGCTTCAAAGTGGGGCGAGTGTTCTGGGCTGGTCTCTGTTCATTCATTAGGAAATGCAATTTGTCCTAATTGAGGTGGCTGACTTTGGATTGTTCTGTAGATGTTACAATATAGCAGGCGGTGCTAGCATCACAGTAGCATTTATCCCGAAGAAACTATTAGCATTTTTGGCTATTCATACAAATTAGGACTGTTGGATCATGTTATTCTTCGTGTCGTGGCAATATCTATCCTAAAGTTTGCATTTGCTCTTGTTGAACAGTGGGCGAGTGAGCAGCTCTTCTGCATTAAAATGAATGGATTGCACAGAAGTCTGTTAGCTGGCTCATATGCCAACTGTATCGATATTTATTGAACTCACCATGGAATGTAAACAACCTACAGATCAGGCATATCATTGCGACCATCCAACTGTAATACGCACATTATTTCACTACAATAGTCCAACAAAACAACAAAATATTCAGCCCATCAAACAGAAGACATAATGAAAAGCTAGTCCTAGCCAGTGTATACAATGTTAAATCTAATATGTAATTTTTTTTCTACGAGGTTGTAAAATTTGTTTGGAATAAAATTGGTCTAAATCCGTCTTTCAGTATCCCAAATCATTGTGCCGTAATCCTGTGGTCACTCCTGATTCTCCGGATATCTATTAAAATTCAGATCAGATACAGATGCATAAAAAGTAAATGTATAGCCAAATTTGTCTGGTGAAAGTAAATAATTTGGTGAACTGCAAATCTGCCCACCACCTGTCCGCTGTTTTTTTTAGTGACACTTGGTTGTGGGCATTTGTACATTAAGAATTAATGCTTGCTTTACCTGCGGCTCTCGATGAATGTTTAATGGACATTCTGATTGGTAGTGGCTGAGTTTTCTTCGGTTGAGAAGCTATAACTATTGCAACACAAACTGAAGCCAGAACACTGTTACAAATCGTTTTTTTATGAATTTACTTATGAAAAACATACCACTTTATACATGTTTTGAAAGATACAGTGTGAAAATGCATTTAATTTTATCTGATATGATACTATCTAAAGTGATATCTTAGAACATATCTTCAGAACTATACTATGTAGATATTATCTTTGACTACACATTCCTCACCTAACCACACAGTTGCAAAAACACTCTTGTACTGAAGATCCTCTTTCACCATCGTCTTCCCAAACTTTTAAGGACATTGTATCAACAACTGCCTTCATAATGGCTGCCTTCTGTTGAGCAGATGATGCAAAGTGAGCTTTAAAGTTGAAATAGGCTGATGAAGAAGCCACATCGGCAGAGAAACAAGCAGAGACGTACATGAAGAGGCCCCGGCGCCTTGTGCATAGAGACACTTTATTGTACCTAGTAGGGTTTCCTCTCGTTTGATTGATATGGAAATAGTGTAGAATACAAAGGATTACATGAAAGAGGGGAGGCTTTAAGGATGATGACATATGCAGAGGTGGAGGAAAAATCTGTACTTCCGTAACTAGAGACAGCTTTTCTTCATAATATACCCTTTAAATATTCCATGAAAGTAGCAATTACAGTGTACTCTAATTTCATTACTATTATTATACTAGTACTAGTAGTTACTTCTGTTTGTAAGTTATAAATAGTATAAATCTGCTGACATAAATTACAAGAAATATTGATAATCTAAGGATTATTAACATGATAAATAACCTTTGAGGCTGATTACGCTTTACGTTTGAGACACATACAGATACGCATAGAGGCTTCTGGCCGTCCTCTGCATTGTTTTGTCTGTCAATTGGCCTGTTTGTGATTTATATGTTCACAGTTTATGGATTTGTAGCAACGGAGCTGTATATGTGCACTCCTCCATGTTTGTTTTTCTAGTTTGTTTTGTTTTTCTTCCATTTTGGTCAATTCTCTAACTTTGAGCGCCCTCTGGTAGTCGTTTATGAGAACACAGCCTTGATCTTAGAAATGGTTTGAAGTGCAAATAAACCTACAGTAACCATTACTACTACTACTACTTCTACTACTACTACTACTACTACTACTACTACTTTTCTACTATACTTTGCCATCTTTGCAGCAACAAAGGTCACTCTTTTAGTATATTTAAAAACACAAATAGTACTTTTAATCATCTGGGTTTGCATTAGCAAATCAATATAGAGAGTAACAATCATCTTTTCATCATCATTTAGCATGTGTTTTATATAATATCCCCCTCCATTTATCCTGGCTTGGGTCTGGCACAACAAAGACGTCTTGTTTGTGAACTTCTAAGTCCACTAGCAACTAATTTACTTCAGAAAATCCATTCACTTACTATCAACCTCTGTGTAGCGTATTTGCATTCAAAATGAAAAGTCTATTGCATAATGTTCTGAGCCGCCTCGAAAAGGACATAAATCAAAGCATCTCTTTCGCAAATATCACAAAACAGAGGCCAGCGGGTCTGCGTGGCCTTCAGCGCTTTTATATCCAGGTACATTTTCATGGCTCTACCTTCTGTTCTCCTCACTGCGCTGGACGGATTGCATGTTTGCCTTTGTGCGTGTCTGCGTGCTTTCAAATCCTGGCACAGCTCAAGGTAGCGCTGTCTCCTATTACCATGGTTACTTCTTCTTCCCTCATTAGTGCGAGGCTGGAGCAGAGCAAAATAGTTGTTGACTCACACTGCTTTGGCTGTTACATGTAAATGCTCTATTATATTGGTGCATTCATAGAGCGGACATTAGAATAATCGTCACCTATAATGTCGGCGATGACTGTGCTGTGTGAATTATTCAAAGAGATTAGCACACTGGATTGGCGCCTATAAATCTGACATGAAATATTATGGATTATTCAGATGAGCATTGATTTAGAAAAGATATATTGACGGTGGTAATAAATAATATCAGGACTAAGGACCACTCAGTACTGCTGCTATCATTATTTACACATTGTTTTACCAATTGTGGTCTACTAAAAGTATTATAATTATTGAAGTAAAAGTAATTATATTGTCACTATTCAGAACTGCAGTTACATTACTACCGCTGCATTTTGGCAATTAAAAATCAGATAATTATATGTGCTGTGGGAATCGGTAACGCTTTAGATTAAGGTTTTTTATTAAACAATTTATAAGGCATTAATAAGCACTTGTTATTTGTTTATGCACTTATAATATCTTATAATTGTTAAAAAGCAGGCAAAAGCATGTATGTCTAAATAAACCGCAAATACAGAACATCAAGATGCTTATTAATTAGCTGATAAATGGGCGTAAATGCCTTATAAGTGCTCATAAACACACAACAAATGCTTATAAATGCATTATAAATACTTTACGAAGGTTTAAAGTGGTACAGAGGAATCTGATAATCAAAATATCTGGGGAAATCTGTCAGTTAATCAATGGATTTTAACTGTTTTAACTATTTTTTGCATAATTGTTGTCAACACCTGCATAATGGCGAACAATCAGACAGAAATCAGATTACTCACATCAGATGTAACTGCTTACATGACATTTCAATGATCTGATAACTCCAGAAATTAGATAATAATCAGATTTTTGCCTGTGATTGCAGCTATCACCAAAAGCTTTATGAAGTACTATTGCTGTTATTTTACTGTTGAACTACTGAACTAAACTAAAATACTAGGGCAGGGTTATTTTACTCAATCACAAATACGCAATAAAGTCTGCTATTACCAGCACTAATTACTGATTACTACTGACTAGTATTACTACTCCTATTAATACTCATTAGAATCAGCACTTTGGACTAGTGTGTATAAATCAGGCCTGACATGAGTTATGGCTGCGTATTCAAATGAGCATTGATTTGTCGCGTGTCCTCCAAACCTCCATCTGTGTGGACTAGGGGCTGGTAAAAGCAGTATTTCACAAGTGAAGTGTTGAGTGTGCATGGGTGCCCCGGGGGACAGCCAGCCTGATGAGGAAGCATGGGAAATCTCTCCAAGAATCAAAAGAGCCATGGGTCCCCTATGAGAAGACAGCTATTTCCAGCTATATGCCCAGGGTTAGGCTGGAGGATGGTCCCTGTCTATGTGTCGTTATGCCAACAGGACCCTCGAGATATGACAAAATGAATCATACCCAAGATCAAGAGCTTTAAAATGACATGTATTTCTCATAATTTTAATAGGCAGTCGTTGAAAGAATACAACTAAGAATAGCAGCGGTAATAGTGGTCTTGGTTGGCATATAGTAAGCATATATAGTAAGAGCTGAGGTTGAAGCAGCGGTGGTGTCAATAGGATTATTATTGTAGCCGTTAAGACTCATGGCAATAGTAGTAGATGTGCAAGATGTCATACAGTCTCTATAAAGCTTTTAAAATGTACCTCAAATTGAGACAGGAACATCCACTGTACTCAACAATATTTCTGCGTTTTTGTGCTTAATTGTTGTGGTCCAGTCACGTTTTGTGCAACATTTGAACCTCAACAAAGACATCTATACAGACACTTCTTGATGCATTACTAAAATATTGCCTGAATGTTGTCATCAAGATAATGCTAAAGTAGTAGTTACAATATTAGTATTAGTATTAGCAATAGTAGTAGAAGTTGGGCGTCCAAGGGTGAGATGAGATTGCACTTCCACAAACTCCGAATCCAAATTTAGACTTAACTGCTTGTAAATCCCGAGCTAAACCTGGACCAAGACCAAGAATAAACCAGGACTAGAGCAGGACCAAGTCTAGGACAAGTGTGAACACATCCTTAGAGTCTCTGGGCAGAAATCCTACATGACATATTGTACTAGCAGCTTTAGGAATTGTAAAAGTGCTAGTTGTAGCATAGTATAGTAAGGTCACTGATTCTTACCAACTTGGAGTAATAATAATAATAACAATATTTTATCAGACTTATATAGTGCTCTTTTGAACACTCAAATGTAGTCTACATGCAAAAATAGACAAAAATGGCATTAAACCAGTGATTCTCACCCCATACATGCTTTTCCTGAGCCGAAGCCCATCTATGTTTTACGTTACATTTAATTTTAAACATTAAACAACATTTGTCAAACAAAGGTGTGTGTTATAGGCAAAACAAACAATATCCAGCACACAGCATCACAGCTTAAGCAAATTATCTCAAGATACTCAAGATATTTTTTTAAATATTTTGTCATAATGTCCAGGCCTTCTATACAAAGGTGGCCACACAAAACATTTCCTTTTCAGATAACCGATACATAACTTCACCTTCAGGTCGCCAAAACAAATCAGGATTTTTCTGTTGGATCATGTCATACAAACAAAACCTTAAGTCATTATACAATGGCTAATAAACTATGAAACAGAATAATTTTGTAAGTCGGAAATCACATTTGAGACACTTGCACTTTTGTCTGATTATTTTTACATTTCCAGCCAGATTTCTGAGTTTAGGATTTTACCAACCAAGCACTTTTAATTTGGCTATGATTGGAAAAAACAATGGCAATACCAAACACAATTGAAGCCTTAATAACCTAAAAACATGATCTGTCCTAAATGCTGATAAAACATCAAAGCAGATTGACTGATGTTCTCCTCAGTGACCTGTTCTCACTCCTGTTTCAGTAGGCCGACAATCACAGTTGTGAGAAGCAGGCTCTGTGCCTTCTTCTTCTGTTCATATTTCAAGGCAAATATCACAAATATCTCGGAAGCATGGTTTAAACCGCGTGTTTTCCCGCTGATCGACTGTGATTTTCAGCGCAAACATATTAAAGTGTGTAACACCACGCCCCCTGGTGGTGTTTGCTGGTCTGAGGCGTCAGGTGGGACAGTGCTGATGGAGGAGGTCTGGGAGATGAGAACAAGCCTGGCCTGGTTATGTTGAGTAGTAGTTGAGTAATTCAATGCTACAATGCTTTTACTCAAGTATACATGTGTTGTACTTCATTCACCTGTGTTGTAAAGCCATCCAAGCTTTTAAGAGCACATTTTCTCCCTCCTCTATTTCCCTTTGTGAGTGATTAAATTGTCAGTGCGGCGTCAGACCTTGACAGGCTGCACTAATCCAAGATGCGGATGCTCCACTGCTGATCCGTCCTGCAGCGTGTACGTATTTATATGTATTTGTGTGTGTGTGTGTTCTGATGCACAGAGCCAATGGGCCGTGTCCCCCCGAGCCCCGCCCAGCTGTTGGAGAAAAGGCCTGCACAATTAGAGACGAGGGGCATCTTTACCTGTTGGCCACCGACTGCGTGTGCCTCCTCTGGGCCAAAAGCAGCTGCCACATTACATCCACTACACAGGTTCATTAACTCAGAGCTGACTGGCCACAATCAAAACATCCCAAGACATATTTCTGCTTTTTGTACGCTTACAATGGTCTATTTTGTACTATTTAATGAGTGAAAACAAATTCTCCAATTGCATTTGGCTAGGGGTTAAAACCTAAAATATAATAGCAGGAACAGCAAGTATTCATTGTGCTTTGTTCTTGGTATTCTCTCTTCATTTGCATCACCTCATTCATTCATTTTCTACCGCTTTTTCCCATCGCGGGTGACTGCAGCCTATACCAGTGACGTTGGGCCTTAGGCGGGGTACACTCTGGACAGTGGCCAACTCGTCGCAGGCCTCACACAGAGACAAAGACGTGGACAGACAATTATTCACTCACATTCATTCTCTAGTCAATTTAGAGTTGTTGTTGATGTTGATGTTTCTTCACAAGTTGTTTTATTTGAATATCGAATGAGGTTGAAGATAAAGATGACAGAATTGTATTGGTTATAAGTTCTGAAGGAAAAAGTTAAATGTACAGTATATGCACCTCCAAGAAATAATATCACGTGTCATGTTTATGTCCTGGACCTGATTGCAAACAACCTGAAGGAACCCTAATCTGTGGTGGTGACTTCAACCTCCACGTTTATCGTAAATTAGATGTCTCAAACTCGCAAAGCGCGGGAAAAAATAAAAATAATGAACATCTGCAAATTGATGAATGAGGTTGGAAGCTAACCAGTAGAGATTGTAATCCACAAGTATAGACTTTCTTCTTTCAGGGTTGAGGGAAAAAAAAACTGTTCGATTTTCTAAGTGAGAAGCACATTATAGCCCACATTACCTTGGCTATATAATGAGGACTCCTATTGTGAACTGTATTACATGGACTGACCACATGCAATCAGCCCAACTGGATGTTAATGTGTAGGATGGAGTCTTGTGGAGATTCTTTAATTAAGTGCATGAAAGAATTATACACAAAACTTTAACTCTGTTGAAATAACCATGACGGTACTTAACTTGTTACTTCCCATTGTTCATTTTCTCTTGTTTTAGATTTTCCTGGCAGGGAATTAAAATAAATAAAATGAAATAAAAAGGTCACATGCTCACATTCCGTTGAAAAACTCTTCTGTTTTAGTGAGCCTTTAATGAGGATATAGACAGAGGTGTTGTCAAGGAAGCCTCAGACGCCGCTGCATAATTAGATCCCACAAAAGTATGTGTTTTGATTTACTATTTTACTCTCGGCTTTTCATTTTAACGGCGGGGATACGACCAGTTTTACTATTGTTACCGCCAGACTGAGCGCTTAAATACATGTCCTTTTTTTGCTGCTAAACCATATTGGCCAATAAAAGTCATGCATAAAAGTGGAATCCAATTTTAGGCAATAAAGAGCAGCTTACAGGTTATTAAGTCTCCTTTTCGCATAATATGGGAGAGTGCGGTAGAGCTTGCATCTAACACAGGAAACGCTGGTCGACTATGATAGTGGTACACAGATTTTGTAACTGGGTTTAAAACATACAAATATATTGCAGTGTAATGGCAAATTGAACGCGCTCTTATTCTGTATTGATATCTACTATAGATGACTTACTTACTTGTCTCCATGGAAATAACATTGCTTCGCCTGGAATGTGCCACGGAAGAGAGTTGTCGAGCTTAATTTGTCTCACTGTGAGCACCTTTCCCTCTTCATAGATCTGATCAGTAACTGCGGCTCGTAACGTTTTTATCCATCCATTTTTTCACAGAAATAGTAATTATTGTTGTACATCTGCAATTGGACAAATAGATTCCAGGCAAAGCATTAACATCTCCATGAAAACTGTAATGGAGCAGGTCCATTACGTGGGCCTGATGTAAAAATGAAAGAGTCGAACAAAGTTTTAAAATGTTTATTATGTAATTGATTTGTGTGTTAACTGTAAAATAAAATATATAATTAGTAAGGACTAAGTGGAAAATGTGCAGTAATGTAATAGTACTCACCTGTGGGTCTGCCAGTTTGGGTGTTTCGGGTAAAAGAGTCCCCAGGGAGCTGGAGCACCTTAAATGGTTCCGGGGCAGACCATGGGGTAGAAAGGAGCAGGGGTGTCCCAAGTTTTAAATTGAGTAAAGTAGTTGGGAGTAAGCTAAAACACTGTTAATTTATATAAAGAGATATATTTTTGTATGCATGTTTTGATTGATTGTTATTGGAGCACTGTTTGTTTACTTGTACATTTTTAAAATGTTGTTGTTGGTTTTGGGGTTTTACCTTTGATTATTGATGGGGTTACCCAATTGGCTAGAGGCCCTATAAAAGGTCTCTGGGCTCAGTCACTGATGGAGAGGTGCTGTGTGCCACGCTACTGCTGGTGCTGATTTGTACATATGTAAATAAAAATAACACTTGGTCTGCACTGGGAACTCGGCTCGGCTCGGCTCAGCTCTGTCCTCGTCAATACCGCCAACAGTTGGCTGATCGTCCACCAAAAAAGTTGCATAGTGCCCCTTTAATCTAACTAGACTTACAAGTTGCATTAGGAAATGGAAAGAAAATCCATTCCATCCATATAAAATTGATTGTATTTGTTATCATAACGTCTATTTTAAGTTAACTGTGAAATAGGTAGAATAAAAGCAAAGAATGACGATGGCAATAAACACTGATTAAAGGTGCATTATGTAACTTTTATGGTGGCAGATGGTGGATCCTCTTCTAGAAAAGTTAGATAGTGCACCTTTTAACAGTGCCGTAAATTCTCTCCCAAAATGATATCCATACATCAATTAAAATGCGTCTCTTCGCTGACCCCTAGTGGATGGATGCATCATGTATAACAGCAAAAAGCATTATTATTATTCTTTCTTTTTCCCCAGCCCATGTGCATCCGCTACCAAATCAAAAACCTTTCAAATACCATAGTAACCAACCATTATCTACTGCCAAACCCAGTGTGCATTTTTCCTTCTTTAAACCGATGACAGTGCATACATAAGAGTGTAAACACGCCGTCCCGCGCGTTGTGGCCTGCAGCACTTGTCATGTCATTGTGAGATCTGGAGCTGAGCCAGAGCAGCCGCTGCATACAGTATCACCGATGTATGGACTTCACAATGGACGCCCAACACATCGCTTTGACAGCAGACTTAAATATGCATGCAAATTGTGTGTCTATACCAGATTTCTCAGTCTTTGTTTGCTGTCATTATACTAAGATGCAGACATGCTACACAGGCAGGTGGAGTGGGCGGACATTTTGGAATAAGCGTGTGTTTTTGAAAGGAAATGTGGAAATACCGGAGACTGGAATCTTGCCTTGTCACAGCGCTGAGTTGATGATGATGTGTCGAGTTGGACAGCGCACAAGAAGAGCCTGCTGTGTGGAGGTGTACTCCAGCAGGGGGAGCACATCTGTTCTCACTATAGCCAATGTAGACTAATAAATAGAGAGCAGAATGGAAAGATTGGTGAAATAAAGGGCTGTGTAAAAATGGAAATCAGCATTTAGTGTGTCGTTCAGTCCGTTTTAAAGTATTTTCTGACTGAAGTGACTGAGTTTCTGAGTTGTGCACACGTTTTCCCAAATATCTTTAGGTTACACATTCAGTGTGCTATTATGGTACATTTTGTATTGTTAATAAAAGGTGCACTACGTAACTTTTCTGGTGGATTGTCTGTTACATGCTTGTTTTTAAGGCAGGTCAATTGAATAAAAGCAAGAATGATAGGTTAGTTTAATGTCATTCTTAATATAGTCAAGAGAATGTATCTCCATGGAGACAAGAAGGTGTCAGTCCCTGCACCAGAGAAGTTACAAAATGCTTTTTAAATATGTTTTATTCATTGTATACAGTCATCAAGATACATGTTTCCAAGCAGATACATGTTTCCAAGCAAAATAATAAGAATAATAAGAATAATAAACTTAAAAAGCAACTAAATTCAAATCCAGGACATTGCTCTGTTTAGTAAAAATGCAATATGTAAAAAAAAAATTGCTTTTGGGAGCAGTTTTTTCTTTAAATATGAGCATAACATTTCACTATTGTAGACAATTCTCTTTGAAAATCAAGTTAAATTATTAGTTATTCATGCTCATATTTACTGGATGCTGCTGTGTAGTGACAAAAACACGAACAACAAAGCAGGAATACTGTCATCGAACAACCCCCTGCGGAAAATCTGGTCATTTTACGTGGAAGTGTTTAAGCAGACTGATAGTTCTTCAACCATCCATCTGAGAGCCTTTATTTCCCTGATATCTTCCTCCTCCTCGCCCCAAAGCCTCCGCCGGGTTCTGCTGTGGGAAAAGTGTCCGAGCGCATTGATGGAGCGCTCTTGAATTGAATTTGAATTTAATTAAGTAAAGCGCCAAATGAAAGGAGACAGACACCAGTGGAAAGAAATCCCATTGTTCCGACTCAAGCTGGATCAGGCCCGGATCAATTAGTCAGACGAGAGGGAAGCATGTTCTTGGACAAACAACAAGCAAACTGGGAATATACTCCTGTGTAGATACAGACAGAGATGGACTAACGCAGGACGGATAAAGAGCGTTTATCTGCTGGGACACACAGGCTAAAGCTTGAAAAAAGGGTCTAATGGTATTGTATTCAGCTTTGTAGGTTCTGTTTTCAAAGTCCAAGTTGAAACATTCAACAACATCATCTATAAATACTTTCTCAATGACGATATTCACAGGATAAGGCCCATCCATGAGAAAGTACCTGTAAATGTTTAGGTTAAGTTTCCAGAATTGCTTAGTAGTGAATGTGACTGTAAAATACAATAAAATAAAAAGCTTACCCCTGTTTGGAAGATTTCACGGCAACTATTTATCTTTAAGTTTTATTTTCTTTTTTATGAATATATATGCCTCACACCTTTACTCACAAGAACATTTAATAGGTGAGAGGATTTTTATCATTCTGCAGCTCAATTGGACAATTTACTGCATAGAATTTGTGCCTTGGCAGAGGTCCATGCTGTCCAACTGCAATGTGCTTTATAAACTATTTAGAGAAATTTGGTTTGAACCGCAAATTCAAATGTGTAGCACAGGTTGTAGCAGTGGAAGCAACAGTAAGTAGTCCCTTTGTCTAATTTTATACACTTACCTTCAAAAAATGAAAATGTTGTGAGGTCGATTCCTAGCTCCGACAATTTGCTGAATGTCACCCTGCTTGTCTCCATGAATGTTATGCTTTGCCTGGAATGTTCCACAGTAAACTCATGTGTTAAGCATGTACTTAATTCCAGATGTTTTTATTGCACAAACATCCCTTAATAAACATTGTCACTGTGAGAGTCTGTCTCCAAGAGAAGTTAAAACCGAGAGAGACAGGGTACAACCTCAGAGGATCGGATAGCTTTCAGAAAGAAAAAGTAAGCACTAACGTACAAAATAAATGTATTTCTGTTAATTTATGGATTTAGAGGAAACAGTAAAATACTCTAAAACTATTTATACCTTTAAAACAAAATGTAGGTCCAATGTAATAAACAAATATCAAGAAATTGAAAGGAGTGTGTGAGTGCGTTTGTATGCAGGTCAGTAACTGTTTGTGCTTGTCTATATTATATATATTTATGGATTTAAAAAGTGTTATATGTGCCTGTGATTATAGATTTCTATTATGTTCATCTCTCGCTATCTGGCACGTCATATTTTAAGTTATTAGGGTTAGGCAAAGTAAGTGTTAAACTTCAGTCTAAACCTTTTTCGGTCAGTAAAATGTTTTGTTTTTTCTTATGCTCTTGCTTTTTAATGAATAAACTAACTAACTAAGAGCGGGCTCGCCTCTCCACAGATCTGACCTCGAACTTAGTGACCTGGTGACACGTGCATGTAGACAGTGCCATACAATATTCCAGGCAAAGAATGAACATCTCTTGGAGACATACAACTGATGAACCATCCACACAGTGCAGAAATAACAGCGCATATTAAAATCAGCTGTGTATTGAAATCACCTCCAATAATGAAATCACCATATTTTCCAATGTCTCTAATATCACGCCTCCCTAAATAACCATGTTCTGGTCTAAACAGGGTCGACGGGGTGTCTAAACAGGGGTCTGATTTCCCCATCCTTCTCGCGAGTTCACTGTAGCGCGCTGTGGGGGCAGGAGGAGCGCAGCCGGCGACGCTGATTCACATGTACTTGAAGAAAACGGCAGCGTGTCTGTGATGTAACCACATATGTCTGTCATGTGTGTTCTGCTCCCGAGCTCAGGAGGAACCGCCTGTCTAAATGCAAATCTGCACATATACATACACTCCACTTGTATGAAGCAGGACATCATGAGTTACGGCTGAAGCGATGATGGATAGATGAGATTGAATCAAATGTCAAACTGAGAATACTGTTTCTTTGTTGATACATGGAAAATACATGTTATTGCTTGTGTGGGTGTAACGGCGTACAGAAACATAAAAGGCGTGTGTTGAGATCTGAAATATAGATCTAGGAATTCTGCGAGATGTACATTGATACTGACAGTCTCTCTCCCATGAAAAAATAAAATAAATATAGCAGGGTTGTAGTCCTTTAGCCGTTTAGTGGATTAATCGGTCGATGGTGTCTTAGTCGATTAAGATTTTTTTTAGTCGACTAATCATTTAATTCATATTACATTATTCTAAAATGACTTATATGGCAAAAACAAGAAGATATGAAGTAAATTAGCTGAAGATTTTGGAGTCCTAACGTATAACTACGCCCATAAATACTGAATGAATGAAACTAATTCCTCTACAGTTGAGTTGTTTGGTTCAGATACACGGAAATACTTTTGACAGTTTTGATATATTTTTGCCACACCCTCTTTCAGTCGACTAATCTGTCGATAGGGCGGGTCTTTAGTCGACCAAGAATTTCTTTAGTCGACTACAGCCCTAAAAATAGATCGTGTATTGGTTCTAAAAGTGAATTCAAATGGAATATGTTTGTAAATCAATAATAATAATCATAATCAATGTTCATAATTTGAGTTTTATGTCCCAGCTTTGAGCAAACTGAACAAACAATGAAAAAGTTACGAAAATGCTTATGTTCTTTGGCAACTTTTCTTCTTCATGCTTTAATTGTTCTCAAAATCTGTCTGAAATTCTTACAGTTTTTACTCTATTTTCTTTTATTTGTTTGTTTGTTTCGCTTGTATCCGTACTTTTACTTAACTAACACAATCGAGTGCTTTCTCCACCACTGTAGTTGTAGCTGTACCAACTCTTCGCTGTGCCATCAATTGTGCTTTAAGCAGTATTACTTAAACTGTAGTAAAAGTAGCCGTAGTTTCTCGCACTATTTTCTACCAATCCATTTGAATACAGATGGAAAGCGCTTCACCCACCTCTGTTGCAGAGCCGAAACAAAAGACATTTGTAGTCCTTTTAGTCCTGTTTGATTTGGACGGCAGCAGAGGTTTATTCTAAGAAATGTTCTGGGCAAATGGAACAGTGGTGAGAGTGGTGCCAAGTTATTCTCAGCAAAACACGCTAAACTAGATTTGGCAAACAACAGCCATCGCCGTGCTGTTTAAAAATACATAGGGAAACAAAAGCGTACTAATTACAGATTTGATTTAGCAAGAGCAGCAAAAATCTTCCTTTGTGAAGAGCCGTTTAATTACTGTTAGTGCGTGGATACCTTCTTCATAGTTCTATTTAATCTAACAGCGGGGGTCACATGCCAGTGTACGCTTGTTTTATCTATAGATTTACGTTGACGCAGAAAAAGCTAGGTCGAAAATCTGCTGCAATACCTACTAAATGGCCAGTTCTTCTAAACAAAATAGAAAGAAAAACTGAAAATTTGGTGGAAAAACATTGGATTTTAGTTGAGCTGTCAGACAGAAGGCCTCAGGGAAGTCCTCAGGGGAGATTTATCAAAAAGGAGTAAATATAGTGAACAAAAAAATATTGTTTTTCTGCACTGAAGTTTCAAAAATACAGAATTTAGTTGCAAAATCATACTGTGGCTGTTTATGGAGGCTTTTTGGATGGGGTCTGGCACTTTTGTGTTGCACTTTACATCAAAACTATGCAGTGTTTGACGCTTTAAACAAAACTGTATTTTCTTTGACAATGACAGTGCAAATCTTGAATCTTGAATGTCAAAAAATCCTGCAAGCACTTTGAATTATTTGCATATTTGTCCAACATGAGAGGTTTCTATTGGTCTTCTGTTCCAATCAATATTCATTTAGAGTCAAATTTCAAAATTCAAGCCTATTTTAGTCCTGAAGTACTGAATATTTTGGGATGGAATCTGGTATAAGCCTGTCATGATAACTACTACATCGACAAATAATAGCTGGAACAATATATTTATTTCTTTTCTTTGCACTGGCGGGAAAAGTTGTGTTAAGTTTTTTTGATGTACGACAAGATTTGAGCTGTAGATGGAGGATTAAGTTACTTCTATGACTAATCATATATACAAACTTAAACTAAAGTGTCTCATTATTCTATTTTTGTATTGTAGTTTATGTTTTTAATGACAATATTCGTTTAGAAAAGGGTTTATTGGTGTTTTCCTCTTGTAACATGGTTAAATATGATCGTTTACCGTGATATTTTCTGTAACAATACAGTATATCGCGCTTCAAAATGTGGTACTGGGGCAGAAAGTCTGAAAATTGCTCCTAAAGATGTCGATTTTTTTTCACTATTTGGAGGAAATATGACTAGAATAAATTGGCTCCACTATCAATGAGAAAAAACAACCACAACATGCTCTTCCAATACAATGTCTTTTTGCAAGTGATGCCAATAATACGCTTTCAGTCCACATTCCCTGATACTTAAAGGGCCCGCTGCTGCCTTTTTGTCTCTGTTCAAGAAGTTTAACATTGCACAAAACAGCAGGGTTCATTGCAGTTCACATCAGAGGACTGCGCGTGCATTGGGCATTGTGTTCTCTCCGCTAAAAGACTCCGACTCGCTTTTCATCACCGAATAAAAGCAGCTCATGCTCTCAACAAAGGGAACTTAGTCGAAGAGTTACATTCGCTAATCCCGTCTCACCTCCGTATGTCATTCTCCGGCGTTAGTTTGACGTGTTCGTTTGATGGTATGTCATGCAAAGAGCCAGCTAAATGCCACCGAGTACGACGTCAACAGAAATGACGCCGTGTGTTTCGTAAACTCCGGCATGTGAACATTTGGACGACAAGGATACGTGGCAGTAATTGTGTGGCAGAAGATGGTTTGCTTCTGGGAATTGGGAGAGAGTGCAGGCTTTGTTTCTTGACTAAATTTAGAAGTTATTAAAGACAACAACATTAGTGCACGGTTCTGACATGTTTAATTTGTAGCTAGCGCTGTGTCAACAAACTAAACTAAAGCCTGTTTGATGTCACAGTGTTGCATGATAGTTATGTTTGATCATTTATGATTATTATTTTATTGAAAGTATGTTTTTATAGCTTGTTAAATGGTTAGATTTAAAAGGGGCAGAATCAAGTGTTTAGCTCTTTCTATGTTATAACATCATTTCCTCATTAATAACGTGTTTGAAATGGTTTTATATGTAATTCATGCGTGGCCGAGTAATCTACAGTATAACTTAAAACACAGACTCTAAAGAGAAGTCCTTTGAGTAAGTCTGCAACTTGCTTTTGATAATATATTTGGTTGTGATTACTACCAAATCGTGACTTTTCAATACTCTCCTTTCTGTTTACTGTTGTTTCATTCATAAACCTGCGTGCGATTGTGTTTTGCTGATGCTTTTAAGGGGGAGGGGCTTAACACGCTGGGCAGGAAGAAGGGAGATTCAGAGCGAAATAAAAAACAAACTGATTAAACATTTTAATACTTTACCAATAAAAAGTAATGTGGTGATCTATATGTGTTATGTGTTAACAATGAATACCCCATAGAAGCGTGACACTTGCTTTGATATTTGACTTCTTATTTTTATTCTCCTGCTGCTCTCTGTATGCTCTGTGTTTATATGTTTTTGTGTCTTATGAATAGCATACATGTCTCTATAAAAGTAGAGAATAAAATCAGTTGTATTATAACCAAACTTACCACAACTGCAGTTATCATAAAACTAGTCTTTGCTGTGAAAACATGCATTATTACAGCAGTTGATCATTTATTTATTTATTAAATTTGATTTTTGCTACTTAAGAGCCAAAACCTAGCTTAAAGCTGGCGTACCTGACTGGTGTTGTATTTTTTTCCCCCTTAAAGAGTGTATTTAGACAAAAATGAGACTGCTGCACACTGTCTGCATCTAATAATAAAGTATTTTATGTCTCTTCAACCCGTAAATAAGAGCTGAAAGCAGTGCTTTCACTGCCTGTTTGTGGATATTAAAAATGTGCCAAAGGGTTTATGAGCGTTACAAACTAGTTAGACATATTCAAATACCTATTTTGGGTTTTGCTGTGGGAAAATGAGGTTGCCCAGGTTTAACTGCTTTGTTTTTTTTATTGCTGTTGCTCAGTGAATGTGAATGAATAAATGTTGAATGTGTGCGTTCTGTGAATGTGGACACATCTAATGCAATCTCAGTGATGAATTGTGGGTAGAAGATAACTGTAACTTATTCATATTTATGGCCCTTTCATATTGAGCTCCTTACCCAATTGTTGTTGTTTGTTTTGATTGGTTTTGACAGGGCTTTTGAATCGCAGAATTGTCTCTTTTTTTTTTTTACAGTGAGCTGAATTTATGTTTCTGTGTATTGATTTGAGTGACTGCGATTGGAATGTTTTGAATGTGTTGTTGAGTTTCTTATTTGAACACGCCTGTGCTTGAATGTAAACGTACCCATGCACCCTCATCACTCAGCAGACCTCCGGATGTATTTCTTGAGGTCGCAGAAAGGATGTTTTTGGGCAACTTTACTGTTGTTGACTCGAGGACTCCGGTCAGAAGGTGCATTGAAGTCACAGCACATATTGAATGAATAGGTCAGCCCAAAAAGTGATGAGTGAAGTTTCCGTGACCTTTTATTTTTCACAGAGTTTAGGTGAAAATAAGAGATCAAACTACAGCTCAATAAAGACATACACAGACTTGACATTTCTGCTAAACTTCTATTAAGGAAGCTTAAGGTTTTAAACTGTGAAGAAATGTATTTACTGGATCCTGCATTCAGGCCAATCTTGTCTATTGCTTGTGACAACAGTAGGTTGTTCTATTTGTGAAACATTTGGCAAATAATGAATGAATATTATTAGCATGTTTGTGAGCAGCTTAGTATGGGATTGGTAGTAGATTTTCTTGAAAAGTAAAAATCTTGTCCAGCAAACACTCTCTATTTTTACGTGCACGGTGGGAAAACTGAATCTCATGTGAACAGGAGCTCTAAACCGCATATAAACACATGAGCTTTGATGTCTTTAATTTAGCAAAAGACTTACTGGCAACGCATTTCCCACTATGTCCAGGTAAATATGTTGGTGTCGTTTTAGCGCTAATACTAAATTACAACTTAAGAAGCCCCTGAACGTCCTGTGTTGACCGCTGTTTAAGATGGGTTCGGCAAAAACTGGATCAAGAGTGTGTTCAGATTTATGTAAACGTAATGACTAACAGGAGCCAGAAGAGATAAAAAGATAAAAGATGACCATAAATATAACACATTTCTTTCACATGCATCCAGTATATAAGATTCTCATTGTAAGTTATAAAGTTTTGAGTTAAAGCTGGGGTACCTGACTTTATTTTTGTTTCTTTTAAGTTAGAAAATATTATGTTTTCCACCAAGCAGCACATTGTAAAAGTAAGTCTTTGTGACAAAAAGGCTGCTTCCCTCTGTCTCCGTGTATTAATAAAGCATTTTGTTTCTCGTCAAAAGCAGCGCTCCGATTGGCTGTTCTTGGGTGGTCCACTTCGCTTCACGCTCTGAAAAACGCTCTTCTGAAAGTGCGCACGCGTCTAAAATGAATACATGTGGATTTCAACGATCTGCCAAAGGGTTTGCGAGAGCGGGGAACTAGTTAGACGCATTTAAATATACTTTTTCCTTTCGCGATGGGAAAATCATGCAGCTTTAATGGACTGAGCGCACCACTGGACAGAAATATCCCCAGTTTGGGACTCTGGAGCACATTATGCACCAACCTGATTACGAAAACTTGGACAAACACGACAGCAACTTCACCTGAACTCGCACGGAACAGCAACAAACCCCTCCAGAACAGCCGACGCAACGGTTCAAAAAATGTTCAGCGCTCCCTTTTGATTTCGCTTGATTGTATGGACTCATTACGTCTCGCTCGAGTCTTTCCGGGCTGCACTCTCAAAGCCGTCATAAGTCTGAGGCGGGAGGTTAAACTTTCTAATTGATGTCCCGAGCTCGCTTAATCACTGGCTGTGTGAGAGAGCAGCGACCTGGGCGAGAGACAGAGACGGTGAGGGAGAGAGAGGCAGATTAGTGTCTTGACAAGGAAAGCCTTTCAAGTTTGTAGGTTTGAAGTGCTAATGACATGCAAATGTGTGCAAATGAGCGTGCACCCACCCTCCGACAAAAAAAAAAAGAAAAAAAACTCATGCTGAATACTTGAAGCTGAGCGCAAATCCGTGCCCCTCTTGTTTGTCTATAAATAGGGAAAGTTTGCAAAGTTTGGGATGCTTTAAACTAAGTATTAACAGCTGCTGAGTTTGAGGGAGGACATTATGCAAACAACCGCTGTCGCTATTTGTAGACACGGGCACTTCTGGACCAAGAGCAGATCTGAGGAGTGTAATACTTGAAAGTAAAGTTAGTCTGCAGAGATCGGAGACTCGAGACATTTTCTTAAGTACATTTTGGAATGATTAGTACTTACCGGGGTCATATATTTAGAATCTGAGTAAGGAGTCATTGATTGATATTTGTAGTAGTGGTGTTTGTAGGATACGCAGTAGTAAAAGTAAGTATTGCGTAGTCAACATATGTAAATAGTTGGTAAATATGTCCTGAAAATACACTTTATATTGATTATAAAGTAGGAAAAGTATAGTGATTGTTTCTGGATTTCATATAGTACAACCAGGGCCGTTAACAGATATTTGGGGGCCCGGGGAAAGAAGCTTCACACGGGCCCCCTCAACCTTAAAGGGCGTATGACAGGTTTTTATGATTTTCTAATTTTGACTTTCTTCAGTGTATTAATACCGCTTGTAAATATAAATTGTAGTTTTACACCAATCAATATTCGTCACTATTTGTGGAGAAAAGTTGAAAAATCTGTTGACAATTACAGGAAGTAAACAAACTGATGACATCACACTGGGGAGACAAAGGTTATGCATTATTTACCAATTGAACTGCTTTTTTGACCCTTTAAACGTTAATTCAACAAAATAAAGATGTTCACATGTGTTTCTCTTTGTCGAATGAACAAATCTGTGACATTAGAGGAGTTTTGGCCGATGTACAGTGTGGTTGCTATGGTAATTTCCTAGTGTGATGTCATACTTTACAACCAGGAAGTAAAACTTAAAACCAAAAAAATAGCTAAACTGGGGTAAAATTTGTAAAGATTTTAGTAGAAATTTGATGATATGTATCTTTACTGCATTTTAGTTAAATTATTATTATCGGTATCTGTAACATATTTCTTTATTTGCCACAAAAAAATGTTTTGTGAGATGCCCCGGTCAAACAAAACTATGTGGGCCTTGCTATGGTTCATAATATCTTAATCAATATCGGCAAATATTGATTATCGGCCGCAGCAGCAAGACAAACATCAGAAAATCCAATCCGTTATAGCAGTATTTGTGTATCTACTAAAGAATATTATTTTCACAGAGACTACTTGAACACCAATTCCGAGCACTTCTTTGATCCGATACACAAAGCCGTCATTAAATTGGCCGAGAGAAGGTGAACTCGAGCTTGATAAGGTTCCAGGTAATTACCAAACTGCAACTCTATAACGCGGCCCGACTTAAAACAGTTTTAGTTCATATGACAAGACAAATAAAAGGATGGATGAACAAATCGATGATCCAATTACCTTCTCTGACACGTAAATCCATACCAGCGCCGAGGAAGATGGCAACCTCATTCATTTCGCCGCGCTTAACTGTTTTAATAAAGGTTGGCTTGTAAAACAGAACAATTAGCGAGCATATGGCAGAAACACGAGGGTTATAGTTTGGCAGGAGAACTGGACATGTTCAATTTATGTTTTTAAAAGTGATATGGAGCCAGTATTTACCTCTGGACCAGAAAATCTCTGGTTCAAGTCAAGTTAAGTAGTAACAGTATCTCCTTTGAATGCTCTATTGGTACTATTACCATAAACAGAATACATAATTGACTGCTAAAAATATTACAATAGTGGACTGCGCTTAAAACTTCTAACAGCGAATAAACTTGGTGCTTGCTGCCATACATTTACTAAACATTCTTAACGTCTTCCTGTTTTTATTGCAGCAACATAATATGGTTTAAACAATGCATTATTATAAAGAAAAATCTAAATTCAGTAAATAAATTCAATGGAAATTCTTTAAATGGGTTGCCACAGCCTGAAGCGTTTTTCTTTCTTGGACTAAATCCCTTTTTTTGATTTGACCAATACTTTTTTTCTTGTGAATGATTATTGTACAATTCGTATGTGGAGCGTTTCGATTCCCCTGTAGTGAACGTAAAGAGAAACAAGACAAAAATCTATCCATACATCCATATCTTCATTTGATTACGCTGCGTTTATACAGTGCTAACACGATAAATACTATGATGAAGTAACAAAGTAACAAAAGAATGCACGTGTAGTAAACAGTGTTGGGAAGAATACTTAGTTGTAATGTATTCCGGTCCCATCAGAGTATTGTATTCTGAATAGTTAGAATACTTTCACATTGAATTGCATAAAAGGCATATTATAGTGTAGAGTTGTAATGTTTGTTGCAATGTTTTATTTCCATATATTTAACACCAATTAGAAAAGGAAAGATTGCACATTTGCTACCACTTTGCACCTGCTTATTACCAGAGTACATTTTTTTGCAATACTAATGTGATTTGCTACTTGTACTTTGAACTTTCAGTAGTAAATCTACGTGTACCATTCATGTAGTGACAACAACAATGCATTTTCAACATTATTTCTAGTCCCCTTTCCCTCCAGCTAGTGCAATCTTTACGTTGTTTTCGTTCGCTAAATGTTCAAAAACCCCGCACGGAGCCTTACGTTGTTGCACAGACTTTTCGTTGGCTAAATTCTGCATTTCTGGCCCTGTTTTGCCATGGTACAGAATCCCTTTTTGACATGTCTTTCTTTAAAGGATTATAGAAAACCTTCCCGCTTGCACTGCTGCTACTGCCGCCGCCGCCGCTGGTATCACCGATGCCAAGGCCTGTAATCTCAGCCTCCTGTGTGATCACATATGCACCCGTTTGCATATTTATGTGGGCTGCATGAATATTCAGCGCTAAAAAACTAAGCCTACGAAGCAGACTTATGGTGGCAGGTGAGAAACGTTGGTCCCCGAATAAGAAGGCGCGCTGATAAACCAGGCCTCTGCTTTCAGGGAGACTCGGAAGTGTCCGCAAGTCAATTAGAGTGATTAAGATGGATGGATAATTGTCTTAAAGCTTTCACACCAGTGTAATCCGTTGTACCCGTATACTAAAGGGCTTTCACAACTTGCAACAGGGTGAAATGAACCCATGTAGTTCCAGAGAGTTCATTTACAGTAATTCCACATGGTGTCACATAAATAATACGCGTTTTTTTTTTCACTTAAGAAATAATAATAAGAATGCATTACTCTTAGCCTATATGTGTGTATTTTGTATTGGTAAAATGTATTGATAATGAGCTCTGTACACAACGGCAGCCAGCTAGCTCAGTGTTAGCGTCAGTGCTTCCTGTGTATTTCTATTTCCACGGGATTTTTTCTAAGTCGCTGTAAAATTGCTAAATCCAGTGAGCTGCAGGTGGATGTCACTGTAACACGATAAAAAGACTTTTCAAATGAGCAGAATAACACCTCTGCGTCTTAATGCTAATACTAATGCTAACGTAAGGCATAATAAAGGAAATTAAAATAACAAACTGCAATCAACTTCACAGAAAAGATAAAAAACATAACATAAAATTTGATTTGATGTTTATTTTATATTTTACGTTTTGATTAGCATTAGCTTTGAGACGGGGTGAGCTAGCACAGAGCCCATTCTTTATTAAAGTCTATATGACAGGTTAGACTTCAGATTTCACTAAAACGCAGTGAACATGATTATAATTAAGATTTGACTCAACACTTTGCCTATTTGTCTTCAGTCTGACAGTTTTTGTAAAGTTTATAATTGTACTTCCTGGTTGGACATGAGCAGAAGTTATGACATAGATAACTGTTACCTAGCAACCGTACTGTAAACAAGGGCCAAAATCCATATAAATGACACAATAATTGATAATTGTCAATAAATAATATCTGATAACACCTTTATTTTGTAAAAAAAATGTGTCAGTTGTCTGTACTTTTTTTTTTTTTACAATGGCACAACTCACCACTACTTTCTTTTATTTTTCAAATCATAATTAGAATATCATGAGAACCTGTCATATAGACTTTAACATTTCCCTTATGAATAAATGCTGCATCATAAAGAGACAGTAATGAATAATGGCAGTAGCGGTTGCACTTGTACTCGAATCAAGTTTCTTTTCAACTTCCAGATAATACAGCCATTCATCAGACTTTCTTTAGAAACAAAGTGATTAAAATGAAAGGAAAACGGTACTATGGTCTGACACCGACATCATCTGTCCGAACGCAGCCACAGAAGAGCTTTTACCTCTCGCTGTCGGAGAGATAAATCCACACCCGTTGGCACAATAAAGAGGCGGTAAGTGGCCAGCTGTGGGTAATAATCCCGCGACGGAGTAACATTGCTTAAATAAATATGTTCATGTTTAGTCTGTGGAGAGGGGAGTGATGTGAAGCAGCGTGGTGGAGGACAGAGGCAGTAGTGTGTCTTAGCCTAACAAGATCATGTCGGAAATTGTTATGTTTGCCCTCAACTACTGTGGGGAAATGCTCAATTATGGATTAAAACTGCAAATGTACTCAAGAGATATATCACTGCGCAGGAGTATGCTCTGTGTTTAAATGGTTTCATGATAACTTACTTTGTGTAACTTTCCTGGTGGAGGGTCTGGCACCTGTTTGTATCCACCGCATGAAAGGCCTGCAGTAAGTACTAACACGATAAAAGTGAATAATCGTTAACTGGTTTATTCATACGCTTCAGAACGTGCCATAAGCTGAAAAAAAGAGGTTTCATGATTCAGTTTGAGCAGTAAGATGAAAACAAATGTAATCCAGCAGCTGTTTGTTTGATAAAAAAGCTGTGAAGTTCACCTTGTTCATCAGTCAGATTTACATCATTCTTCTTTTTTGATCAGCACTGGATAGCACTTAGATCTTGTGTCTGTTTGTATTATTTGTACTGTATATGTGTAGATATTTGTGCACGCCAACCGCAGCTGCAAACCAGTTCTAGCTGCAGGTAGAAATAAAGTGACCTGATCTGACCGGAAATTATATGAAAATGACACAGAAATTTGTAATGTTTTTGAGGAAAAAGCTTATACTTCACCAGGATGTCCTCAAGCGGCTTAACTTCAGCTTCGTGTTGTCAAATTTAGCAAACGTTTCATATTTACAGGCCTTTCGCGGTCTAATCAACTAAAATAAGAATAATCGATGAACAAAATGATTGTTAGTAGCAGCATGGCACCAGAAAAGTCGCATTGTGTACCTTTGCAGTTTGGCTTGTCTTCTATTTTGTTTTGGAGCTTCCCTGTGGTTTAGTGAGACTGAACTATAACCACTGTATTTTATCTCCATAGCATTAATACGAGAGAGAGTTGAGATTCCCCTGTGGTGAATGTAACAAGACAAAAATGTATTTGTATTGCGTCTTTATATTATTCCACAGTGATTTTATATTCAGAAGTACACGCGGACGTCAAAAAATATCTCAAAATAGTACGTGCGGTGAATGGAAAATGCCATCCAATTATCCATCCTTTATTTCTATCGCACGTTGTACAAACAAAGTGCCGCACATAGTGAAATAAAATCAACAACACAATAAATAAAACCTTACAATGAAATAGAAACAATAAAAACACCGGAGTAAAAATGAAACGATAAAATAGACTAATAGGCATGAATAAAATCAATAAAAGACAACAGAGGACCACACAACTCGCGCAGACAATAAAAATCCCGCGTAACCTCCGGCAGTGGATGGATGAAGTAAAAGATCGTCAGTGAATTTAATATTTGTTTGACTTTGTATCACTTATAATAGAGGTTCTTTTCTGAGGGAAACATTATCTTGCATAATTTGTCTCAATGACCTTTAACCTTCCCCATGTCCCGGCATAATAGGACATTGTGTATTTTTCATTTAAAACAACATTCAAAGCAGTGTTTGCATCATGTAGAAGACATAAAACAATCTTCTTCCCACTCCTTTTCAAGCTGAAATACCAAAATGACTTGTAATCATTATTAAACCTGGCCACGTGGTGCACATTAACGAAAGTATTGTGTTGAATGTGCATATTTGTATATGTAGGTGAATGCAATTTGAACTTTTATTTGAACATATCCTCGTGGCATCTATAGCGCTTGAGTGAATAGGTGAATAGGAAAAATGTTAAATTTAAAGCTATCTATTTGAAACTTCTCCTGTAGTTTACTCACATAAATGTAAGGGAAATAAATATTACAAGTTTTTCATCATTTTATTGGTAAGAACAGCCAAAATTGCACATATTTGGACAGAACCAGGTTTCTTGGCTCATTTTGTACAAATATTAGTTACACAAAAAATATACAGAGGAGATTTTTGATATCTTTTTTGAGTGAACTAACTGACTGAAAATTGGCCTAAATGTTCACATTTTTTTACACATGAAACTTTAATAAAGCTGGTTCGAAATTGGATATCAACACAAATTCTTCTGTATGTTCCATCAAAATCCTGCTAAGAATTGAGTTTGAAGTGCTGATCTAAATGTATTTTTAGAAAGCAGCCTGTTACATTATGTCCCAGAGAAATCTATGGATGAAGTGGATTAGATAAAGTAATAAAACATCGTCAGGAGCAGATTTGACACGTTTACTGTTTCCACATCAATGCCTATATGTCGAGCGAGCAAACGTACCGGGTTTTCCTGTACTGTCTCGCCTTAAACACAACTATAACATATCAATCTCTTCGATCTTATCACAGTTAATGGAAGTAAAACGTATGCTGAATGTAATTAGAGTCAAGTGTCACTCATGCTCTGCCATACTCAAATCGTCGGGTTCCTTGTCTCATTTGCATTCAATCAAACCTCACAGCTTATCTGAACAGCCCCCCCTGCTGGAGAAAGGTGAGCTTCCTGGTTCTCGTCCAATCGCCGCTCCCCGCACTGTACGCCGCCGTTGTTTATCATGACTTCATCCCGTCGACAGCGACAACAACACCGATATTCTGTTTAACCTAAATATAGTAATTGCGAGACACTATCGAGTTGGTGCCAGCGGTGACTGGGCCGCGCTCCAGATCTCCCGACGGTGCGGACGTGCGCGGGCGGACGCTAATGCTATAGGTAGCTTAGCCCGGGGACGCACGCGTAGCTGAAAGGCCCACGTCAATCTGTCTATTAGAGGGCTACACCTACAGTCGGTATTAGCCGTCTATTGCTGAATGTGAGCGTGTGGGAGGGAATCAAAACAGACCCTGCCAGCGCTTACTTTATGTCCTCAGAAGGATCCGCTTTCTCACATTATGGAGATTCATTAAGTATCAAATGTAAAGGTTTGCAGGGTTTTTGTGGAAATTCTTCTTTCCGGGAAAAACAACAACAACAAATATCTGATTTATTTCATGTCTAATGCATAAACTATGTAATTTGAAGTACTTTAAAGTAGTTTGAAAGTACTGTGGCACTTTTCAGGTTGGCATGTAAAATACTCAACATATTAGAGGTGTTTTGTAGGTTTTTTAGTGCTATTATTATTATTAAAAATTGTCTGCCATTTTGAATAGTGATGATCAACATTATTTATGCCTGCATGCAGCTATTTTATGAAATATGTTGAGGGAAAATGACAGTTCATATTGTTGGAGAATAGACTAACATGGTCTCTGATTTGAAGAAAGTGTGTATTTTAAGTTATGTTACTTATTTATTGCTATGTTATGGTTTTACAGTTTGGCTTTGGTTGTATTTCACACTTTTTTGTAGTTCTCCATTTTGCACTATTGTTCTGACCATACTGACATTTTGTGTAGTCAAAGTATTTTATTTTTATTTGGTAAACGCCTTATTTTTATGCATTTCTTCTTGCATAATAGTTTGTTTGTTTTTTTACTGTTATTATTCCATGTGTTTGTAGATTTTGTTCACTGACAATAGCAATAAATGTGTTGTCTTCTGATTTGATCTGATTAAAACTGACTAAATTGAATTGAGCACTTATTCTTTTATTTCTTTTGTTTCTGTGCAGCTCATTGGAAACTGTCTTGTTCATAAAATGTGCTGTATAAATGAGGTGTATTTGGAGATTTAACACAAGAAAGGTTTATTCACCATCACTACGACAACCAATGCGGTACATATTAAAAATGTTATTAAAAAAGCATTTATTTCAAACAAACACGCACCATTTGTAGTTTTTATGCTCACACATCCTGTTTCCAATCTCTTGTTTGAGATTTGGCAACACTTCTGCTCATGACGTTGGTTTCATTACAAGGACGGAGCTGGAAGAGTCCTTGGCACAGCGGTGCAATGGCCTCTGAAATGGCATCTGGAATAAAACATAAGCATACCAATAACATGCACTTGGAGACAAGAGCTTCATGGCCTCCTCGTAAGGAAAGGTCATGAGTTACTGTTGAGCAGCTGATCTCAACAGCAAATACATTCTCTACAGCCTTTTCAACCAGTGTGCCACTAGTATGCCTTGAAAAATGTACAATTTATTTGACTTTTCTTGGGACATACGTAATGGTAGCAGCTTCTCCTGACTTTAAAAGCTCTCATTGGTCAAACGGGGCCATTGTTTATTATAGACTTAATCAGAGGTTGGTGCTGAGTTGATTTACTAATTTCACTCCAGCTTCACTAATATATTTTACAGTGCAACAGTACTCTTACTTTAGTAAAGGTTTGGTTTCTCTTTGTGAGTAAGTCTAAAAAATGAACATGAAACATGAAAACGTTAAAAAAAAAAGAACATTTGTGTTTCTGACAACAGTTCTTTTTGTTTTTTCAAATTTTTGTAGTCTGTCCTTTGAAAATGACAAATTCTGTGCATTATTAATGTTTTGCTCTTCCGACTACGCTTTCTTCAATTCATAAATGAGATCTTATGTCCATGTTATTGTAAGTTGTGTTGTACAACAGACTGTGAAACTGTAGATTTCCCACTATTATATATATTATGCAGCATTTCACAAATGGGGTTTAGGTAGTTTAAGAAAGTTAACCAGAAAGTTTAACCATAAATTAAATCATAAATCCAGCGCCAGGGAAATAAGTAAGCAGCCCCATCCTCAATCGCTTTGTACGCTCAACTGTGCTCCGAATGTTGACTATTAAAACATATTAGTATTTTCAAACATATAACATATTAAAAGTCTGATGGCTTCTGGTGATCATGTGCGACTGCTTTATTATTCTAGCCTATTGTAGGTTTACTTACAATAATAATTGCTACAGGCTCTGGTGATATACAGATAGACAGAGAGAAAGACCGAGAGACAGGCCGAGAGACAGAGAGAAAGAGACAGAGACAGACAGAGAGAGAGACAGAGGGACAGGCCGAGAGACAGACAGACAAACAGAGAGAGAGAGACAGGCCGAGAGACAGACAGAGAGACAGACAGAGAGACAGACAGAGAGACAGACAGAGAGACAGAGAGAGACTGAGAGAGAGACTGACAGAAAGAGAGACACAGAGAGAGACAGACAGAAAGACAGAGAGACAGACTGAGAGACAGACAGAGAGAGAGACAGAGAGAGACAGGCCAAGAGACAGAGAGAGAGACTGACAGAAAGAGAGAGAGAGAGACAGACAGAGAGGCAGACAGAGAGACAGAAAGAGAGATAGATAGAGAAACAGAGAGAGACAGGCCAAGAGACAGAGAGAGAGACTGACAGAAAGAGAGACAGAGAGACAGACAGAGAGACAGAAAGAGAGATAGATAGAGAGACAGAGAGAGAGAAACAGACAGAGAGACAGAGACAGACAGAGACACAGAGACATAAATCGACAGAGAAATAGTCAGTGCCCCCAAAATGAATTGTCCCTTTGGCGTTGTGTTGGAGTTGTGTTCAGAGAGACAGAGAGACAAAACGAGAGACAGAGAGACAGACAGAGACAGACAGATAAATCGACAGAGAGTCAGTGCCCCCAAAATGAATTGTCCCCTTGGTGAACTGATTCACCCATGGTTTTAATTAAATAAGCTACAATTTTAGGGTGTCCTGGGCCAACTACTGATTCAAAAAAGAAACCAAAAACCAATCACCCCTGTCAGATTCAAAGAACTAGACACTGGCACGGACAATATTTGCTACACTATATAACTTTCTTTTGTAAAAGGCGTGACATTTTAGATGTGCCGCGGTACGCTTTCAACCAAAAAAGTGTGCCGTGACTCGAAACAGGTTGAAAAACTACAGCGCCGTTTTCGAGTCGCACGAAAAAAGGGGTTGTGTTGACGTGTTGGTACTCATGAACACTGAACCTTTTACACAAATCCATTGTGAGTGAACTCTACCGGAAGTGCCAAAACAACAGAAGCGCAAACCCGTAGCGAAAAAAACGCAAAACCGGAAAATCGAATTGGATAATCTGCACGTAAAGGCCCGTTATCTCGGCCTAAAGCGATTTTCCTAGTCTACTCCTTTGTAACCTCATGTACAACCAACCCATGTCTTCTGTCTCTGCTCTGTAATGAATGTCCTCTCATCTTTGCTCTCTGGCACCGGCTCTGTTTTTAAAGCCACATCTGAGGAGCTCATCTGCAGCGGTGAAATGTGAGAAGTGACAGGCCAATTTCCAACGTGGAGCCCACTTACGGCTGCGCATCTATCAGGGCTGTGAATCCGCCCGAGCCCGCAGTGTACAGTAGCTCCACGACAGCTCTAATGAAGGTAACAAATGACCTGCTATTCCGACCAGGCCGCTGCATTAGTCCTGCTTTTCTTTGACTGGAGCGGGAGCCCTGTGATGTTGTGTACACTCCAGCTAGGAATATTATCTTGGCATGTGTCCAGGTTCAGTTAACATGAATCAGGGGGTGCAGTTCATCGTATGCTGGCACTAGAAAAATGAGAAAATAATGGGATGAAGTGAAATGCAGATTGTGTGAAACTGAAACACTTTTAGTTTGGATTATTTGAATAAACGTATAAAAAAGCACAGAACATTTTGAAAAACACAAATAAATTAATAAATCCTAATCTTCGTATTGTCAGATAAAGTACCAGGGATTGCAGTGTTGGCTCAAGTCTTCAGGGGGTTCTAAGCAAAATTTGCCTCTGGGGCGCTGGGCACTTCACTGCTGCTCAGGCTTAATTATGCACACGGCGGTAATCCCACCTAACTGTGTTTGTATTATCAAGGCCAAATAAAAATACTAAGGTGAAAAAACCCAGAAAGAAACAGGGGGACTAAGAACACCAGGAGGCGCAAGACCAGTACACCAGCAATGGACAGGGGGTGTAGGGGTCCGCTCCCAGAATTCATTCAAGACTTTTTTTAGGTTTTCTAATGAATTTTAATGAAATTTAGTTGGCTACAGTGCTTTTTTTTTTTCATTTGTAATAAAATTTAAGGTGGTCTTGGGGCCCCTCTGGTGGCTTGGGGGCCCTAGGGAGCTGCTTAATCTGGTTAGATAGTTGGGCCGGTCCTGCTGGCTTGTGCTCATGAATGCTTTAGCAATTTGGCAAAACGTGTATTTTTCATTTTGATGATTCATTTCTGTAATTTTGTGGTATCCAAACTATTTCCAAAAAGGGATTTAATAACACTTGCTCTCCGTTTATGAAAAGTCTTCATGAAAGTCAGTAATTCATATTAAGTAAGTATGCAAAATATATTAGCTCAACCATATAAGTTTATACTAAATAAAAGCTCAGATACATACTTAAAAACAAACAAAACAAAAAAAAAAACGTACTGACCCCTGTGGGAAAAAGTGTTATGGTATTTTGCAGAGTTTCAAAGTAAACTTAAAGGTTCTCACTTCACAACCAGACCATCTCTGGTTTAAGTTACAGTTTAAGGCTTTTGTGTGTTTTACCTCGTTTGCATGTTCTCCGTGTGTCTGGATGTGTTATGTTAAGGACAATGTTCTCTCAGAAAACATAGATAGACCTTTAATTGACATACAATCTTGCTCTGAACTGCTCTTTGAACACGTTTCAAACTACAGTGTTCTTGTTTGTCCAATTAAGAGCTATGCAATACACTTGTAAGCCTAATGCAAGCACAGCAAACAACAATTCATTTCCATCGTAGTGTTTTTGTCAAATTGCAAAACTCCCCCCAAAGCATCTAAAAATATATAGTTCTTCTTTTGTAAATAATTAGACTTATCCCAGATGTCGACAACAGTAGTGGAGTAAAGCCTACTGAGCATAACACAGCTTTCATTTCCAAAAAAGAAAAAAAGAAAAAGAACAGAAAAATACACACATCGATTTTGGCCTAGTGGGATTATTCATTCTTGCGTTTGAAAGCTTACAAACCAAAATAGACAATATCCGCCAGTACAATAGGGATAGGCTTAAAACCACGATGAAAACAGCAGGCATTTTCTCACTTTTTTAGATTCAGACTTGATTTGTGAGCATCTTGACTCCCGTTTGAATTCCTCCGCTTGTTTCACGAGGATCTGCAGTGCTGTGGCCTTCACGTCCCTCATGCAGATGGTTCGAGAAAAAAAACTGCTCACCGTTTCCATGGCGATGAGCACAGACACTTGTAAGAGCTTATAAGACATTTTGTCCCATGTTTCTTTCATGAGGAAATGTGACAACTGCTGCAGAAAAATGTCAATTGATTTCACTCCTTTAACAAATGAAGTTTTAACTTTTAAAGCCACAAAATGTTTGAAGAAACATTTAACTTAACCTTCAATAAATGCTACGTTTGAACAACAAATGCTTGACAACCTTCACTGCTAAGTCAATCAACTTTCCCCAAAAGAGTTGAAATAGTATTTCTCAACTTCAGTTCTAGTCTTTACTTCATTTAGAGCGCAATTTAGTCACATTTTTGTGCTTCCTTGAGTAATTTCTTAGTTAAAACAACCATGATGAAGTATATTCCTACTCAAGACCATGTTTAGCCCCATTTTAGACGTGGAATAGTTTTTTTTTGTTTATTTATTTAGAACTGGTTGTACTTTGTTCTGGTGATAATTGGTGTATTTTTTGGTGTAATTGTGATTACAAGATGGTAGCGGAGCCTAGAGTCATCTGTTTGTCAAACAGGCAAAGCAAGTTTATTTGTAGAGTACTCAAAGTAATTTAAAGGGCTTTACATAACAAGAAAAGAAGCATTAGAATCTCAATACAAACAGATAAAAACATATAATAATTTTAATAATCATACTTTACTTTAATAAAACATACTTTAAAAGAGAAAAGTGCAGATGAATCCTTTCAGTCATATGCACAGCTAAATAAACAATGTAGAGTAGAGGCCCGTCTCACAGCTTCAGGAAGATTCAGATCGCTGATGTTTTGTCCTGACTCATGGCACCAGCAGGTACTGGCACATATGTATTGGTCGTTAAAATTGCAATTTTTTCATTCATTGAGGTATCAGAATTCAAAAGTTGAGCCCTAACCCTAACCCGTATTATCAAAATGAAGTTAGAAATGTCAGTATCGTGATAAATCTCATGTAAAGCTTAAAGTGCGTATAACATGTTGGACTACACTTTTCAATAAAATGCAGTCAACATGATTATATTTAAGATTGTACGAAACACTTTGTCTATTTGTCCCCAGATTGACAGTTTTTGTAAAGATTATACTGTTACTTCCTGATTGAACAGCAAATATGACAGGCGTAGGTCATTCCACCACTGTTACCTAGCAACCATACTGTAAACAAGGGCCAAAATCCACATAAATTACTCAACAGTTAGGAAATGACAATAAATTACACTTGATAACAGCTTTATTGCGTTAAATGTAATGTAACTGAAAAATGTGCCAGTTGCTGTGGATCGTCCCTGTATTTTCAACAGTGCGTCGCCTTTTGATGACATCACAGAGGGTTGTCATCAATGTTTCAGAACTCAGCGCGACTTGCTGGAATTTTAAACTTAATTCCTTCCCAAACTGCGACTCCGCGGATGTAAAACCATGACTGATATTTACCACAGGTTCTAAATCACCGAACTAAGTAAAAAAATTACAAAAACATGAGCGCCTGTCATATGGGCTGAATATAATACTGTGACACCTCTTGTGGCATTAGCATAACCCCCAGACTGTGCCATATGCCGTGCTCCATCATGAATCTCTATATTTAAAGATTATACCACATATTTTACATAATGCCCCATCACTCATTCTCTGCCCCGTCTAAGTCCAAGTGTAATGAATGATGATGCAATTTCTATGTTACACTGATTACTATTGATTAACTTTGCTTCAAGCTTGTAAAGGCGCTTTATTACGGAGTGCTTCCCGAGTAGCACTTTAGCAGACTCCGAGGCAGATTGTAATCGCGCGCGCCTTCGGAGAGGTGCTGATGATAGCAATCAGGAAAAGTGGCAAGTCCGTGGATCGCCTTCGTGACCTAATCTGCAGGAAAAGGCAGGAGATAATTTTAGACAAAGTCAGACAGGTCAGCACAGGAAGCGCGCTGGTATTTGCAAGCGGAGGACGACAAATGGAAATTACAGTCGCTAACAAGATTTCGAGGGAGATTCATATTATTATTTACAAATGTTTCGCGAAATATGAGTGGAATTCAAGAACAAGGGAGTAGTTTGACCAAAATGTGGGCTGAAGTTAAACTAAACGAAGATCTGTAAATAAATAAAGTAAGAAATGTGAAACAGCTACTGTAAATGATGTAAGAAGATACTGTGTGTTTTGTCCTTTTGCAGTGATGTAAGCAAACTGTGCATTGAAAATTACTGAAAATGTCTTAGTAATAGAACCGTAGTAATCATAGAAACGGGTCTGTTGACATCAAGTTTAATGATATTCATGGATAATACTGGTGAGGGCAAAGATACATCGCAAAGAAGGTCGTTCCAGGCTTTGGACAGATTTAAGGACGGATTTTACTGTCATATTGTTGTATGTAAGTGTGTTGTTTTTTTGCGCTTTGTGACTTTATTGTATGTGAAAGGAGCTTTACAAATAAACTTTGCTTGCCTAAAACCTCCTACTTTCTGTCTGCAGTGGAGCTACAAAAGATATGAGGTCATATACTGTATCTTGGTCACGTAATCGAGAGTGACATTCAGAGGTGTCGATTATACGCACAAAGCTAGAATGCCACCGCAAAAATATGTGCACAGATGATGTCAAATGCCTGTTCAAAGATTGCTGCCCACCTCTTCACACCGCCCACTTGTGGTGCAGTTTCAGTAAAAGTAAATTCAAGAAACTGCAGGTTGCTTATAATGATGCACTTATGGATTTTATTGTTGGGACAAGTACAGTCTGTCTGTGCAAAGTAACACCAAATGATGGACAATTATTATTAAAGGGGCTGTACCCATTTTTTAATTTTTTTTTTTTTTTTCACGTAAGTAAAATAGTTTCTGCCACAGTACAGACAAATTGTAAAAGTAGCTATTCAGGTGAGTTCATTGTGCATTTTTTTGCATTTAAATAGATATGTTTTATTTTACGAGAAGCAGGAAGTGGACTGTTAGCATGCTAGTTGTTGTTAGCTTTACCGTAATGACAAAACTCTGTTATGGTTTCAGAAAAGCACTTTATAAGCTCATCACAGTGAATGATTTGGATGTTAGGAATTCATTAGGTTTGTGAGAAATCCATGTGGACTGTTGCAAAGACTTTAAAATGAACTTGTCTTTCATGTTTTTAAGACTGTTAGACTGTGGCACCTTTTAATGTTTTATGAATCCCTGAGCAGAGCAGTGTCAGGTACATCTCTGAACTCTGAAGGATCTTAAAAGGACTATAGGATATAATAATTGTTTGCTATCTGTATGCTTTTTAATTCTTATATGGACCCCATTGAGTCTCAAATAAAGCCTGACAGATTTCTGTTCAAGACTGCAGAAATGAGAAGCCCCATCATGCAGATTGTCATTTACTTTTTTTTTCTTAACCTTTTTGTATGACGTGGAGTAAAAAATGTTTCAATAGTTGCAAGTAAATGTAGGGCGCCAGGTAGTGAGTCTGACATTTAACTAATAGAAGTACATTTGACTGGATATAATTTGACATAAGTACTCACGATTAAGAATTGTGTGTCTGCGTAATTGCACATTTTACATAGAAATGTTCCATACTTCTCGATATAAGCAGACTGTCTAGCTCCCCGCCAAAGCCGATGGAAAGCTAAGCCTGGGAGGACAGAGCTGAGCGGAGAGAAAGAGAGAGAGAGAGAGCACAGTGTTGGGAATTAGCAAGAGGGTGAAGTAGTCGCTGTAATAAATATCTGTAAGAAGTTCAGAAGCAGACAGATGTCAAGGTAGGTCATCAGACAAGCTAAGGTCTGAGCCGCTATCTCCGCACAACCTCAATCCGCTCGTGTTTTGCTCGTGTTTTGCTCAATTTGCAAAGCTTTAGACAGCAAAGGGGAGCCGGGCAAAAGATTGACAGGGGGAAGTCTTCCAGCGAGCGACTGGAAGGTCAGAAGAGGTGCTGAGAGAATTATAGATCTGGTGTATCAGTGCTGTGAGAAAATCGAGGTGTCAAGTGGTTGAAAGTGGACCAAAGGTAAGGCGATAGTGGACACACTCCTGATTTCACCGACTGTACCAGGACTCCGAGCGATGATGCAGCCAATATCTTGAGAGTTAAATTGAGCGTAGAGTTATTGAGTGATGTAAGAGATGCCGAAAGAACAGTTTGCAACAAGGGAAGAAAAAAAACAGAACAGAAAAAAATGTTCCACCGTCTTAATGGAAATCTATATCGTCGGCAATTTAACGCAAGACAAGGAAAAATGAGGATTATCGATAGAGCAGCAGGAAAAGCGGATTGCGGTTCATTTGAGGACTTGTATGTTATTTCTATGCGCCAAGTTCAATCAATGCAGAATCAGAAAGCCTTTTGAAAACCGGACAGTATTACCAGAGATAATTCCTGTTTCGTTACACTTGTTGTATTCGCTTCATAATTGTATTAAACGTATAAATGGTGCAATTCTTTCCTTTCTCTCTTCTTTCAGTTTAGGAGCTTAACTGTCATTAATCATACGGTCCACTAAACGATTTTATTTGCTGTCTTAGCCATTTTGTCTTTTGAGAGATATCCAAAAAGTTACTCCAATCATAATAATTTGGGATGCGAGCAGTGTGATAAGATTATAAAACAAAACTGTAAAAATGTAAACAAAAAATATTGATTTGTCTGTAATGAACGCTCAAACTGCAATAGAACAATAATAAATGGTAAAAAAAAAAAGAATATATATGGACAGACTCATGCAGAGAGAATAATGCGATTAACGAATGATTTATTTATACAGATTTGGCGCTTAGGCCCCGGCGAGAAGTAATGAGCGTGCGCAGTAGTGAATGACTGAACAGGAGTCTATCCCCCGGAGCCTGGAAACTGGTGGTGAAGGAAGAGAACGTCTAGAGATGAGAAGGAGTGATGACTCTGGAGCGGTGGTGATAGAGTGAGGAAGGTGGCACGAGCTGAAAGCAAACTGAAGAGTCCTTTTAAACCTGCCACTGACAACCTAGAGAGGAGGGCGAGGGGGTTGGGCTTTCTGGTTTCAAAATATGGGTTCAGTCGATATGCTTGTTGGGCCTATAAGACTATTTACTTGCCCTTGTTGGTCCAGAACTCATGATGTTTGAGCTTTTATTTATACAAACATGTTCTGTAGTCATTTGAAGGTTAAAGGGCCTGTACCTGATTTCTATTTACTCTAGTTAAGATATATTCTCTTTACTTTACACATCGTTTGATAGACGCAACTTCATGGAGAATCATTGGGTTTGTAATGTATAATCTGTGCATATTATTAACGCAGTTTGTTAGTAAAGAACTAGTGCAGGGTCACCTCTCTTCAGCCAATCAGGCATGGGAAAATAATGTCATGGTGCAGTTTCAAAAGTGCTAAAAGCTAATTGCAAGGAGAGTTAGAGGGACTATATGGAAAGAGCTCCATAAGACTATTCCAGACAGTTGTTTCTGAGTCATGGTGCAATATTGAGTGAAAGGAAGGACTCTGTGGGCGGGGCTAATGGTTCAGATGGTTCCTGTCTCACGGTTCAAAATGAGCTACAGGCCCTTTAACAGTTTCACAACACATTTGGATTCATTTTAGTCATACGTTATTTCATTTTGAAGAAAAAAAAACAACAAACCAATCAGTCTTTGCAGTGATGTCTTTTGATATGAGGTCTTGGCTGATACTTAAATCCCGAGTATCAAAGTTGGTATCGGCTCTGAAAAACCTGGATCTGTTCAACTGGCCCAATGGATATAATAAATATTTCCTCAACATTAACTATATGCAAATAGACCGAAGCTCTGTATGTCTCATCAGTGGGGTTCCATGTTGACATCCTTGTTGTTGTACATTGTACTTGTACACGTACATCCTATTTATTTATGACACGCTCTCAGTGCTCATTAAACATATGCTTGTATTGGATGCTAGTATTTGTCTCAGTGGGCTTCTTCTCGCAGATGTATTGGATTTGTATGGGGAGATGTCAGACGCGTCGTGACTGAACCGGCTGACAGTTATAATTGTACGCTGTCTATCACTGTGTGGTGCAATGCCTGGTGACGTGGACTTGCAAATAGCATATTTGAAACACCGGCACTTTTGCTTATAAATGGATGTAATTGCTTTGTAACCTCTGAAGAAACTGTTGCCAACCTTTAATGATATACATTCTGAAAGATCTTGTTCGGCACAGATCGTACTCAGTAAGTTCAGTTACAACAAAGTGCGCATTCACTTTCTATAATAACTGTAGCAGTGCATCGTGGGGTAAAAGATAGACCACAAACCAAAATACCATACTCAACATGCCAACAATCGCCAGCTGATTTTCCTTTACTCCAAATTAAAGTAAATAGCGCTAGGCATCACCAATTTTGACTTGAATATTGGTGAAAAAAAGTTCTCCTCTTTATGGCCAGACTCTATTGATATGTAATTTGTGCATAACATCCTGATTCATGTTGTTTACTATTAACACACTTCCTTTGGCAGAAGGCAGACTGAAGCAGCAGTATAATCCTAACTGTCCAATTCATCAGCTCTGCCATTTTTTCAATACATTTTGGTGACTCAGAATGCTCCATTGCTCCTGTTTCCAGTGAGACCAGATCCAAAGAGATGACCAATGTAGTAGGATTGTCAAAAAGGTCAATACCAAGATACTAATTGAGGCTAAAATGACGCATATTATTCATTTTTTGTACTATTATTGGCATTTAAACATGCTCTGGGATTGGTTTGGCATCTCATGTATTAGAACTTTAAAAACTGGTCTACAAAAAGCACACTTCCTATCAGTTGAGTTAAAGCTCCATCTACTGGTTGCAGAGAGAATCACATAGGTGAGATAAACAAAAAGATGCATTGTCCCGATGTGCTAATGTAGGCACTAAATTTGAATGATTGTAATTTGACGGGAGAAATGCTTTGGCGATGATTAACAGATTTAAAAACGGCGCAGAAGATCTATTGGTTGCAAATGCACCAATGTACAGACTATTGCAACCCTTATCGTCGCTATCGATAACAAAATACAGCCTATATCGCTTGCTTGGGGCTACATACACGGAAGAAATAAATGTGCAAAGAGGCTAAATGCCAACAGGTTGTGGAAGATTTATTGAAAAACCTGCGAGTTGGTAGACAGTCTTAAAACTCGAGGGGGATCTCAGTAAGAAACAAACTTAAGCTCGCAGCTGTTACTAACAACTGCAATCTGGCTACGAACAAACAAAACAGTATGTTGAGAATGCATTGGGGAAGACTGAAGCCTGGTAAAAAGTGGTGTCTGAGAAAATAACATTGGGAGGATTTAACACTTGGGAAAAGGGCCTGAGGTTATGCGGGGTGCTAGTTCATACAGCTACAGTATCGTAAACCACTGCAGGGGCCATAAAAATGAAATATTCTTGTTGGATCAATAATTATTGCGCTAGTGTTTTCCAAGCAGCGTGATTGACCGCTGCTGCCGAACGGACTTTCATGGCAAAAAGACACAGACTTCCTAGTAATTGTGAAACGTAATCCGTCCGGTCCAAGGAAGCGCCGATAAGTGTTGGTTTTCCAGCAGGAACACATTACAGAAATCTAATGGGGAAATTTCATATCCTCCGGCGCGCAGTGTAATTGCAGGAAGCTATATGAATCCAAAAGTTAAAGGTTACAAGTAACAAAAAAGGCAATTAGCTTCCATCCCCCGATTTAGAGCAAAGAAATTCCCGGGAGGCCTGGTAAACAAACAGAACGGGCCAGTACTTCCTCGTTGCATGCATATTCAAGGCTACTGCATATTTAGAGCAGCTATTCAAAGCGTCAATGGCTGCAGAAGACTCGCTCCTCTCGTCTTTTGTCACCGCACTTCCATACTGTTCTATACTTACTTTGTGTTCCATCGAACCCATCGCCACCTCAAGAGTAGAACCGTCACCCTTTTTTTTTTAAACATTAATAGAAAATATGTCAATTTCAAGTGCTTCTTTTTCAGTTGCAGAACGAATAGCGACCTCATCTCCCTCACCTTTTACAAATTTCTCGAATTATTGTGTTTAATTTGATATATGTATTTCAGGGATAGTGTACATTAATAAATATGCCAGTAAATGCACCAGATTTAGCCACAAGGGTAACTTTCATCCGTAGTCTCCGAACAGATGATACATTTTGATTCAATTTCATTCAACTATTTTCATTCACAACTATTTGAACACATAAGCAATATTTACATGCACATCCATCTTAACAACAGAGACAATAGACAAACATTCAGAACAAACAGCTTAAAAGACAGAGCATGAACTGGAGATAAGACATTACATCCGCAACAACAGATAAAGAGTCAGTGAGAGCAGTGCTGGTTCTCAATTAGCTATTTTGTTAAATGACTTTTGAAGGCATTGTAGTCTACTTTGCCGATGATAGTTTGAATAAAGTGAGAGAAAGACAGCTGGTCAAATGTGCACCTTCTGAGTGGGACTATGCAATCCCCTCTAACTGCTTCCCTAGTGACCTGGTTTGATCTGATCTTATGGAATCAGATTGTGTTCAGTGGGGTGGTGTATTTTATCATCATTTATAAGTACTCTTCTTCTTCTTCTTTGCACCACCACCACATTCGAGAAAAAGCCATTATAGAATTTTTACTTGAGGAGGATTTTCTCATCAGTGTTCTTTGCACTCCTTTACACCGCCACCACCTCAAGAACAGACACACCTCAATCTTCTTCACCTCATCTTCAACTGTCATGAAATAGCATGGAAGGACAGATATTATGCACAATTGGATTTTTTTCAAACATTTAACCGTGTTGTGACAGTGTTCCCTCATCAAAAAAACATACCTGGACTTGTATTCAAGCTTCATTCGTGCTTGTTTCGTAATCCTGTTTACGAGGTCATCTTGCTCAAAGACACTCCATTTCAAATTTTCCAGATTTGTGACGTTACAGGTAGAAATCCAACTCTCTTCTGTGCTGTGCTATGTTGCATGCTCACATTAGCGTGCTGGGTGCAAGCTAGTTTTGTTTTTAGCTTTATTTTGTTAATCTCCCTCTGCTGCCAGTAGATGGAGTTATGTTTATATAAGTTCTATTTTATGCCATACTGTGAAAAATTTCAGGCGAAGCAATAACATCTTGGTCTCAGGTGTCAGACCTTCAAAAAGAAGATCACATCTCCATTACAAGCAGTGGTGGACTTACCATTGGGCAACAGGCCACAATTTTCTTGGGCCCCAAACCAGAAGGGCCCCCAATAAGATGCCCTTCCTGATCATCTTAGACGCAAGGAAACAGTATAGTCAAACAGCTATTCCCTCAATATCACAGTAAAGTAGAACATTGTACTGTTAAACAAGAGAAAGATACACAAAATTATCCGGGATTGTCAAATGTCACTGCTACATCTACAGATAAATAGTGGATCAAATATAACATTATAAAATTTCAAATGAGAACTATGTATTTAAATCAGCTGGAACATGTGTTAAAATGCACCAACATATGAGAAGTTTCTTAGATATTCTTTTGGGAAAGGACCCCCAAACCCCTCTTTTTAAAGCTGTTTAGAACATAAACTATTGCACATATGAATTTGAATTTTACAATAGTTAATGTATGAACATGTCCGGCCACCACAAAAAAAAACCCAAAAAAAACAAAGTCAGAAAAAACTACAGTATTGAAGAGACAGGACAGAAAAGTTATAGAAAATCACACTTAATGAGGAGCGGCCTGGACTTCATTTTGCCTTGGGGCTCCAAATTCCTTGGTCCGCCACTGATCACAAGCATGGAACCAATTCATTCGTCACCACCGCTCAAATGTTAATGTTTACATTCTCTAATCGAAGAAAAAAAAAAGAAGCCCAACACCCCATGACATACACTGTGTTGGTCCTGGGCGTAAAAAAAACATAATCCTTTTTGTTGGTCCTTGCTTGGGCAGCTCCTGTGACGTCTTAGCGCGCTTTACTGTGATGAACTGGGCCTCACTGCGGGTTTATAGTTACTTTATCACCCTCCATTAGCACCAGTGTCCTGCATTACAGCCATGTCACTGCCTGATCGATACAATGCGGGAGGCTTACAATCGGCCGCGCACATTCTGTCCATAAAACTCGCAGGCGTGGGGAGGGCACTAGGCCGGGGACACAAATCCACTAAATATTTAGAACACCAAATGAGCTCTTGACTGGGCCACCTGCTGCCGCTATGTGCTTACAACCGAAGTCAATTAGAATGTGGATACAGCTCGTCCAATTAGCGCCTGCATATTGCTGTTCTTTTTGTTGATTTTGCCTAAATTATTCTGTGATCCTAGCGCTGAGGAAGTTGTGGCAGATTTGGTTATTCTCAGATAATAAATTGTGGTTTATTCCCACAAAACATTAGCGCAATATGCAAATTAGATATTTAATCGTGACACATCTTGCAGAAAGGATAGTTAAAACTTGGGGATGTAACTTGACTAATCAGGCATTTATAATTAGGAAAACTTTAATAAAATCGTATTATATTCTAAAAAGGCTTTGTTTGTTATGCTTGTTCAGATTAGATTTGGTGATTAATGTTTGTTGTCCCTGTCCCAAAATTTTAATCTGGATTGCTTCCATGCATTTTCTGCTGAAATTTTCCAATAGTTTCATTCAGTTTTATCCTCATTTGACACAGTTTCACCACTTATTTTTCAGAATTGGATTTTTACTTAAGGTGTATCGTCTGTTGTCACGGGCAATCCAGAAATCTCATCACAAAGTCAGCTTGGAGGCATCTATTTCTTCTATTGACAGTGTAGTAAAACTGCAGGCGAAATCAGATTTTTATGCGCTGAAGTCAGTCAATGAACGTATCATGGTGCAACGGTGTGAGAAAAACCATTTGGAAAAGAACCACGGGGTAACCGCAGCCTCGCCGAAACACTTCCAGCCATCCTAATTATCCTCACCTATTCAAAGACAGTGCGCGGTGGAGGCTGCGCGATTGAGGTTGGGTTCTGAAACGTCTGACCCAGGTTCAAACCTATTGAAAATTCACTGGCAGTTTGCTTAAGCAAGACATATCGCTGTCTGGCTTCTGTGGGCTTGTCAGAATCAGAGGTGCAGCAGAGGTTGTCATCTCATTGAATTTGGGACAGGAGGAGTGATGCTTATCTTAATCTGCTCCGAGGAAGTATTAAGCAGTGGCCGGTCTTCTGCTGCATTGTAAAGTGACCCAAAAATCTATAGCGCCAAAGTCACGCGGATGACAGGGCCTTTGTGGTGCCGCTGAGCAGAAGAATCCGGTGACAATGATGCTCCAGTTATTCCTGTGAGTGCTAATGACGTCTGTTGGACGAACTAACACAACACAGCACGCAGAACTGGAGCACAGCATTAGCATACTTGGGTTATGTGTTTGTTTGGAGCACTGTTTGAAGGACTTGAACTTGACCTTGCCACGTTCTATAAAACTGCACTTGTCTATGGATGGTTTGAACTTGTGAACCAGTGAATCAGAGCTGTGCTTGGACTTGAAAACATCAACATTGGCGAACTGTCTGAGGAAAGGTTGACTCACTTTTCAGAATCATTTGAGAGTGTAAATTGTAGATTTAAGGTTCGTTTATGCTTCATTTTTATGCATAAAGAGCTCCATGTGTGTGGTTACTGTGGCTTCTGTTGCTTTATTCATTCTTCCAACTGTTTTTAATGTCAGGTCTGTTTTAATGTCAGGTCTGTGTTCTGGTAAATAACTACCAGAGGGCGCTCAAAATCAGTTAGAAAATGTATGGACGACGGACAGAAGCCTCCGTGCGTATCAGGATGTGCCTCCTAACATAGAGCATGAATGAGTCTTCAAACACGACTCGACTCAAAGTGGAACTAAACACCTAAACTCCGCCCACAAACACAGTCCAACCATATCTGGAGGACCAAAGAGGACATTGAGCAATTTGTCATGTCACAGTTGTCCGCACACACGCTGTTTCTGACTGTTTCAGATCATAAAGCTACAAATTAGTCATACTTCAATCAAATACGTACTTTTCTTTGTACTGCAAAGTCAAAAAGTAAATTTATCATCCGCTGTTTATGAGTTGAATTTTCCAGTTTTGAATGCGACCTGCTTGTCCCCATCGCAGTCGATATTGTAGCCAGTGCCGCTGTGTCTAGCTCTGATGGCGGGCCGAAGCCATACCATTGTCAGGAGACATTTCCAAATACCAAATCCACAAATGTTGCACTGCAGCCACTGTGCGCTCGAGGCAAAGGCAGCTCTCTCCACTCATACCACTAAAACTTTAATCCTGGGTCCATCTTTGAGCAGAACTCCCTTGTCGCGCCTGATTCCTTTCTCTTACGCAACGTGGCACAACGGAAGTCTAGGAACTCATTTCTTGTAGACTGTGGATTCCTGTCCTTTCCTGAACTTTACTTGGGAACTGCATTGACAAGACACTGTTCTATTAATGCACCTTAGAGAGGAGAGAAGACTGCAGTTTCTCGCTAAAAAGACTTTTAGAGGAATGTCACCTGGAACATCTGCACTGTTTCAGCCAACTATTCTACTGCACTTTGAGTTATTGGCCTCCCACATTGCATAATAGCTGCAATGTACCAGAACTGCCAGCTACGTATACATCTCTATAAAGCTTATTTGCTAGTTAAAAAGAGTACATCGTTTTGCTCTCCATATATTCTTAACAATAGTGCTTAAGCAATGCAATGTTTAATGTTTAATTTGTCTTTTACTGTCACCCGCAGCCATAAGCCATATTACTTAACGACTACTTGGATTTTACGGAACATCTCTCGCTCGCAAGACGTCTCAGAGTGACTTTTGGGCGACCCAGTTTTCTGAGTGCAAATGGGGCTTGGTGGATTTGTGAAATGGCACAAGGAATCTGCTGTATTTAGTTGACAGTTTTTTGGCCTTCAGAGCGGTGTGTTTGGACTATCTAGTAGCAAGCAGATGGTCAGTTTCTGCACTTTTCACCCTATAGTATTTATGCATGAGGGGAAAGGTGGGCTTATGCTGTGGCTCTGCATTTGAAGAGAGACTTCAGTGGATTGTAGCTGGGAGCAAAGTGAATAAAGTTTAGGAGCAAGTTTTGGGTTGACACAACACAAACAACCGGGGTAACTTTGGGTGCAATGTGCAAGACGACGGTTTTAACGTTTAACTGTGGAGCGGGTGACATTGATGATTGTTGCCAGGTATAGTGATAGTAAGTTAGTGAGTGGAATATATTGCTAGCAGGTTTTAGGATCTATTTAGACTATATAAAGATGTACTTTGTAACTTTTCTGGTGCGGGGGCTGCCACCTACTTGTCTCCATGTCGATGTAAATGGGTTGCATTGTTCTGGAATGGAGCATAGAAGTGGATAGCAGTCTTTTTAATTACAGTACAGAGTTCACCCGAGGATACTGCTCTAAACTGCTTTTGCAAGCGATAGTTCAGGGCTATTCAACTTAAGGCCCGGGGGCAAAATCAGGCCCTCCAAGGGATATGATCCGGCCCTCAATCCATCTTCTAAAATATGAAAAATATTTTATCTGTTGTTATTGGTTTAGACCTGGTTCGTATCTGGTTTAGTCCTGGTTTAGTCTTGGTTTAATTGTGGTTTAGACCTAGTTTCAACCTTGTTTAGTCCTGGTTTAGTCCTAATTTAGTCCAGGTTCAGTTCTGCAGATGTTGTTAAAGCCTTTCGTGTTACATGTTTTTCATCTTTCAAAAGCATTGAACACGTTTTTTGCTCGAGGATAAAACCATCTGAAAAATCCATCCCTTGGTAAAATAAAGTTGAATAGGCTGGAGATAGTTCATATGATGGGCTCTGTGCACAGGAGGAATTGGCTAAGCTAACTATTTCTCTCTAGCTAATACTAACTTTTATTAAAATGTAAAAAAAAAATATATATATAATAATAATAGTACAATTTAAAGTAAAGACTACCTGATTGTTTTTATTTATAGACAACTATACTACTATTTTGTTTGTTGTGTGTTTGTTTTAATGCTTCAAAATTAGCACTCGACCCGCAAACACCAAAGCACAAAGTATTACAACAAGCTAACAGAACCTATTAACATTCAGGAGCGAGGATAAATAGTTTTCTACCTTGTAAATAAACTTAAAGTTATATTTTCTGTGAACCGTAATGCCATATTGTGGAACATTCCAGAAAAGTCATGACTTCTCCATGCAAGAGGCTAAAACGTTTCATAATGCACCTTTAATTCTTGTGGTGTGCAGTGGGTAGTGCTCTTGGAGACATTTGATTCACTAGTTGATAAATCTGTAATAAACTACATGTTGGAATTTAGAAAACTTCAGTAGAGGTCATTTTTATCAAGCCTGCTTTACTGTCGCCCACCACAGTTTACCTTGAGTCTGCCGCACAAAATATAATAATACATAATAACACAGTTGTGATTATTGTTCCAAATCATTTTATCAACAAAATGACACATTTACAAGTTTTAATCAAATTCAAACTAGACAAATGAACAAACCTTGAACTAATCAAAATATTCAGCTTTGACTGCTTCGACTTCTTTGTCATTATAATAGTCCTCAAAGGCATCATCAAAGTGTTTAATTAATGTGGAATTTAAAGGCTCTCGTATAACACCTGCCAGGCAAATTTAAAAGTTAGTCATAAAGGCTTGACGATTTTGTGATAGTTTTCTCCTTTGTGAAGAAGAACTAGTTCATTTATCTTGAAAACAGGATGTCAATTATACAAAATATGAAACAAAATGACACTTGAGACGGCGAGATTGCAGTTCACTGACACCACAAAACGTAATCTAATCCATCATTCAATTACAGGTGTTTTTATTGCCAAAAAACAACATGCTTTCTTATTGTGAGTGTTCTCGCATTTCTGATTTGACTCGTAACATGGCCTGATGGTGTCACCTGCATGGAGAAAGGAAAGTTTAATGCCATACTGTGGAACATTCCAGGCAAAGCAATACAGGTTATGCAGATGACATCACAGCATTCTGAATTTTAGCAGCGAGTAAGAGTCAATGGTGAGTATTTCCTCCTGTAAGAGCCTAAAACAGAACTAAAATGTGAAAAAGCAGCTAGAATCTGATCACAAATTAGTCTAAAATTGTTATCAAATTTTTAGTTTGTACCTGACATCTAAAAAAAGAAAATCAAGTTAAAAAAAACTACAGGACAGTGCAGCTACGATCACATTTATCACTAATACAGACTTTGTGATTACGGACAATTGAACAGATTACACTTATGTCCTTAAACAAGACATTTCTGAGTCCAAGTGTTGAGAAAATTAATGAAATGTTGTGCCGCAGTAGAAATGTCCTTTATCTCCAGCTGCTGTTAACAAATGAGCCAGCCAACAGTGGCAACAAGAAGCTACTTTGAGTTGACATTTTTCCGTATAAAGTTGATTTGAGCAAAACATAAGCGCCACTGACATAAATAAGGTCAAAGTAAAGCAATGAAACACATTTTATCACTCGTGCAGTCGGAATGAGTATTTTATGCTAATTAAACAATGTCTTTGCATAACCTCTTCAATATCTCCATGGAGAAAAGTTACACATTGCACGTTTAAAGCATATTTTGTTGTTGAATCGACTTGGAATTTGGTGTTTTATCATTTGCTCCTTATCGAAGCGTTCTAACAGTTCCATTTTAATCCAAACATATAAATCTAGATCGAATAGCCGTCTACTAATCCTCCTGTATCTTCCAAGAGTCCGAAGTAGGGGCGATATGGTTCTCGACACTACTTCCAGACTTCTCTGATAAGTCCTGCCTAGAGTTCATTACTTCATTAACAAGTGCACAATCGGCCTGACATGATAATTGCATCTTTCACACGCTCCCGGCCTGCTCCTATAGACTTAAGTGGCTCTTAATTCCAGTTGACTGTGTTTAGCCCAATTATTTTATCGAAGGCATTGTTTCAAGTCTTTCCTGGAATCAGACAAGACGTTACAATGCCTCTAATAAGATTTATTAATTAGTCCTTCTAGTCTAAATACAGCTTACAGAGTTTATAAAGGGCTTTAATGAGCTCTTGTTGCGGATCGATTTGGTCTTACTGCAAGCTGTAATCATCCAGCGGTCGAAGATTCTGTAAAATGAGACTGATAAAACTGATCTGCGCCCACATCTAGCCTTTACAAGTTGCATATGGAAAAGTTTTTGATTCGCTAATCTAATGCTAATTCAAAAAGCCGCTGGGTTGTTTGGAGCTGATAAATATTTAAGTGCAGAAATGAATTTTTAGGATTCAGCCGTGGTCAGACGCCATCATTTCCCATTATTATCCCGAGCAGCAAACAAACCAGCGCCGAACATAATAACCTTTTTGCACCGCCGAGCATATTTCATGGTTTAACAATTAGAGTGCAACCCCGGACAAACTGTGTCTATATATTTACTCCATTTAGAGCTAATTAACGTTAGGCCAAGAATCGTCGCCATATAACACACGGGGAATTACTAACGGAAGCCATGACACCAATATGTAAGATGTGTTTTAGGCTATTACTCAAGCTATAATCATAAACCACACTCATGCAACAGCGCTTATCCAAATAATATGTCAAGTTTAAAATGGTGCTTCAGTTTCAGTGAGGGAGCGTCGTATTTACACTCGGGGAAACAAGGCAGCGTGGTAAAGAGGGTTACTAGCAGACTCGTAATAGAAAATTAAAACAAAACAGACTAGTGTGGTCCAACGCTAATGTATGTAATTGTAATGCTTGTATTTATTTGCCTAAATATAAAGAAATAGGTGGCCAAACTGACTTCTGTAATCTTTTGAACAATAATGTATTCTTTGCGACTTAAGGCGAGACAATACAGGCAGAACTTTTTTCGATTTTTGTTTTTTTGGTCAGTTTGCTCCCTCAACATATCGGCTTTCATGTGTAAACAACAAACTTGTCCAATCTGCTCCTAAATATGTTTTATTCTTCCACTGAATCCACTTCATCCATAGATTTCTTTGGGACATTGTAACTTCAAAGGCATTTTTCTTAGAATGCATTTTTCTCCCCTCGGGACATAAAGATCACCACTTAAAGTAGATCCCACACACACTAAACTTTAAAATCTTGGACTCAATAAGATTTTGACGAAACGTACAGAGGGTTTTTTTAATATCTAATTCTAAAACTGATTTGTTGAAGTTTTAAGTAAAAAAAAAAATGATTTGAAATTTGAATTTTTAGGACAATTTTCAGTCCAATTTAGTTCCAATCCCCTCTGTAAATTTTTTTGTAACTAATATGTTTACAAAATTAACTGAGAAATGTAAACCGGGTTCTGTCCATTTTTCAGATTTAAATGTCCCAAATATGTGTATTTTTGGCCATTTTTACACATAAAATGCCTTATTTCTACATGAAAACATGACATGATGAACAGCTTGTTATACATTTTTTTCTAACATTTATGTGAGCAAGCTACAGGAGACATTTGAAACTGATATCCTTAAATTTAAGATTTTTTCCTATTCACCTGTAGTTTCTCACCTTAAAACTTGCACAGTTATTCTTACACCTGTAGTTCGAAGGAAAAGACAAATGCAGAGGACTAGGACTAATATTATCGTGGGGTATTCGTTTCTACTCTTTAGTCATGGTGAAATTGCTCAAACACAGACAATGTACCTAGTCTTCCATCGACAAAGTATGAAATCGGCAAATCATTCATGTCACTTTTTAATTTTCCCAGCGTTTCTGCAATCTGTGTTTTAGATCATAGAGATGGGTGGTGGGTTTATGTGCTTTGGTCGCAATCCGATGTAAACAGTCTGTTCTGAGCCCAGACCCAGATAAGAGTTTGTGTTCAGATCACTGGCAAACTATGGACATGCACAGCCAATCTTTGTGTGCGGGGCTTATGGGAGATATTGCTGCAACAAAGCAAAGAGCTGGCCTCAAATATCCCAGCCGCCCAACCTCTTTCCACTTCTGCTTCAAACGCTGTGCCCTTTTGTTTTGAAATGTTTAGAAATAACAGTGGCAATCCTGAACAACTGGGGGTTCGAGGCTATAGAAATCATAAATGGGGACCAAGGCAAGACCACTTCTTTAAGATATTTTCAAGCGCAAGGTTCATGAATCCCATTGCTTTACTCTTTTGGTGCATTAGACAAGATTTCTGATGCTGCCCCCCTGTCCTGACCTGCAGTAACACATAATATTGCGTATTTTTACCAAGAAGATCAGTCCATAGGTTGCGTTCACGTAACATCAAAACTTTCCATCAGACAGTAATTCGTCGATGTAAACCCTCATTCGTCCAGGTGTGGTCCATCGTGGAAAGGGGTTCAGAGGTTGTCATCCGGAGGTTCACTGTCAATCCATTGACAATGACTTTGGGATAAAAGTCGAAACGTCTCGATCTTTAAACAGCGTCCGGATGACAACCTCTGAACCCCTTTCCACCATCAGACAGTAATATTTATACAAATGTTAAAATGCTGACTTTTGCTGCAGTATCATGATATTTCTTGCCTACCATCTTTAGTTAAATTCTACATCGTGAATGGAACCTATTAAGAGTCCTTGAATAAAAATATGTCTTTTTTTGTGTGTGTGTGTGTGTGTGTAGCAGGTATTCTCATCCCTCTGGAAATTTTGAACAGAACGGATGTAATTTCATGTATTTTGCTGTGAACAACAAATGATAGAAGCAAAGGGTATTCGTCCGTTCATTCGAAGGTCAGCAGTTCAAGTCCCGCTCTCGACATAAACAGGTTGGTGGTTTGATCGCAGTTACCGTAAATGAATAGCGCCTCACCCTAAGCGTCCGCGTACAATGGGGTGTGTGAATGGGTGTGTGAATGGGTGAGTGGCTCCTTGATGTAAAGCGCTTTGGGTGCCATGAAAGAAAAGCACTTCATAAATGTTACCAATACGATTGTATAGGCTTCTTCTCCCCAAGATCCAACGGTTCTATTATTTATCATAACAAAACTTGTGGCGCCGTTGGGGTTAACCTGAGTTACTCCACATATATTGCTACTATATATTTTGTGTTCAAATCTTATGATATTGGTTCTCCTTGAAGCCCCAGCCGTTCTCCAGTGCATTGAGTACAGTCTGGCGTAAAACTTTTGTTCAGACGCCCTCGTGGTTTCTGTTTATGGGACGATAATGAAATTTTATGTCACGATCATCATGGCCAAAATAATTGCGATTAACGATAATATCACGATAGACATTACTCTCTCATTATAAATAACTTTTGACATATTTGTACTTGTATTAAAAGAAAACAAAAATGATCTAGAAGAGAACATAATGGGTAAGTTGCTTTTTTCTGCACAATCTGGTGACAAAATGGCGATTATCTTTGTAGGCGATTATCACGATTATACAAAATGGAGCACAGACGATTGTTGTCTTCCCTTTTTATCACGATAAACGATATTTGGAGATGCATAGAGAGAAGCAGAAGGCAGCTCTACCCCCAGAAAAGTCACATTTTTCACCTTTGAGAGTGTGTTTTAACGTTATGCCTAATTGGTAGTGAACCATATAAAATTTAGACATTGTGGAGTTGTTGCAGCTGTCAATTTTGCCCATATCAAGGGCCGATTCCCCACACATCTTTCCCAGCGTTCTTCTCCGCTCCGAGTTTTGCAGTGTGATGTCGCCTCACCCCTCTGATACTAGTTTGGGCTCAAATTAATGACAGCAGCCCCAGCCCCTGCAGACGCTCACGGAGGTTCACTGACTGCTCTTTAAACATTCATGCGTTCCCGAAACAATTTTCTCTGTCTAATCTGAGGACGTTAGCAGCACGCTAAATTATGCATTAGCAGGTTTGTCTGCCGGTGGAGCTGAAGGTTGTGGGAAAGAGGAAGTGAAAGATCAGTGGGGTTGGGGCAAGGGACCACAGCGCTGGGACATAAACACGCACAAAGCTACTGCCATCTGTAAGGAGCTCTCCGCTGAACAAGACGCACACATCCAGCCTGAATACTGAAACGTTATATTACAAAACCATGAGCCGGAGTTAAAAAGTAAAGTTTCCTACACTATTTATCAGTTTTATTAAAATTTTAAAGGGGCGTGCATCTTCTTGCCTACTTAGTATATAGGGTTCAAAGTTCGAGACAACAGAGAAACATGTAATATGCATTAACTTGTGAAATGATTGTTATAACATCGTGACCTCTGCACCTTTGAGTTTATCGAAGTATATTCAGTGCAGAAATGTAGCCAGGTGGAAGTTATTAAAACAGCACCAAAATGATTTACTGTTATAATAAGTAAAATGTAGGTGTATAGCCAGGTTACGGTTATAACCCCCATCGATTAATTACGTTTTAGCCATTTCAGTAAAGTCAGGGTCTAGTTTTTTTTCAATTATAACCAAATTTCAAGTGTAATGACGGTGATGGATGCCGTTATTTTGGTCCATATAGAAGACAATGTACTTTGTTTTTTGTGCAGGGTTTTGGTGGTCATTGCACTTTGCTCTAATCCAAACCAGTGATGTTTGAAATGCACGGGTTATGTAAAAGATAATGGTTCTCAACAGAAGTGGAAACATGGCTGTGATTTTCTTCCATCTCGGCTTCAATGAAATAGAAGAATTATGTACAGAAATAGCATGGTTTTCTGAGCAAAGCCATAAGGACACATACAATCTCAACAATGACAAACTCTGAAAGGAGAATTTGCTGTATCCTTGTTCCTTTTCTTGTTTCTTGTGTCTGCTTTTGTATTGTCATGATTGGATGTCTTTTTGTACTAAAAACTCAACTTAGTCCAATCCTTGTGTTTATCTTACTGTGCATTTGACTCATTTAAGATAAGATAAGATAAGAGATCCTTTATTTGTCCCACAATGAGGAAATTCCACTGTTGCAACACACAGTTTAGGACAGAAATGAATGAAATGAAATAGGCGCATGCAATAAAAATAGGATAAATAAACATGGTCATAAAAAATACAATATAAAGTATAAAGTGCACACTCTTATTTACAGTAAAAATGGTAGCTAAAGTGGCTTAAGTGTATTGTTATATACAGTAAGTGACTATGGTGAGGTAAAAGTCTATTAATAGTATGTTAAATTATATTGCACATGATTGTAGCGGGTGAATGGCACATGTTCAGGGCTAACAGTGTTCATTGTAAAGTCTGACAGCAGCAGGAAGGAAAGACCTGCGAAACCTCTCCTTCACACAGCGAGGGTGAATCAGTCTGTCACTGAAGCTGCTCTCCAGGGCAGACAGAGCGTCCTGCAGGGGGTGGGACTCATGGTCCAGCATAGACGTGAGTTTAGCCAGGACCCTTCTGTCCCCCACCTCGCTCACTGAGTCCAGAGCACAGCCCAGGACGGAGCTGGACTTCTTGATGACCTTGTCCAGCTTCTTCCTCTCCCTCTCTGTGATGCTGCTGCTCCAGCAGACCACACCGTACAGGACGGCTGATGCCACCACAGAGTCGTAGAAGGTCCTCAGGAGAGGCCCTGACACTCCAAAAGACCTGGAGTCTCCTCAGGAGGTAGAGCCGACTCTGACTCTTTCCTGTACAGTGCGTCTGTGTTATGAGTCCAGTCCAGTTTGTGGGTTCAGATGAACACCCAGGTACTTGTATGAGTCCACTCTCTCAATGTCCCTTCCCTGGATGTTCACTGGTGAGGGCAGTGGAGTGGCGTCTGCTGAAGTCCACCAGCATCTCCTTGGTCTTTCCCGCGTTGATGAGGAGGTGGTTCTGCTGACACCAGTCCACAAAGTCCGGCGTTACGCCTCTGTACTCTGCGTCCATCGTCCGTCCGTGATGAGTCCGGAGGATGGCAGAGTCGCCAGAGAACTTCTGCAGAACACAGCTGTCCGTGTTGTGTCTGAAGTCCGAGGTGTAGAGGGTGAAGAGGAAGGGCGCGAGACAGTGCCCTGCGGCGCCCCCACACTGCAGGTCAGAGTGTCAGACACACAATCCCGGCTCACAAACTGGGGTCTGTTCGTGAGGTAGTCCAGGATCCACTCTGCCAGTGTCACAGTCCACACCAGCCGCCTCCAGCTTGTCCCTCAGCAGCAGTGGCTGGATGGTGTTGAAGGCGCTGGAGAAATCAAAGAACAGAATTCTCACAGCGCTGCCAGGTTCTCGAGGTGAGAGAGAGAGCGTGCAGCAGGAAGATGACGGCATCCTCCACTCCAATGCCAGGCCGGTGCGCAAACTGCAGCGGATCCATGGCTGAGCTCACGGTGGAGCGGAGGTGGTCCAGGACCAGCCTCTCCAGTGTCTTCATCAGATGGGACGTGAGAGCCACCGGCCTGAAGCTGCTGAGGTCTTTAGCGTGCGGTGTCTTTGGCACTGGTACCACACAGGAGGTCTTCCAAATCTGTGGTACCACCCTCAGCTTTAGGCTCATGTTGAAGACATGCTCCATAACTCCACACAGTTCATCTGGCGCAGTACTTAAGGAGCCTGGAGCTGATGCCGTCTGGTCCTGCTGCCTTCCTGGTTTTAATCCTCCTCAGCTCTCTCCTCACCTGTGCTGCTGTGAAGGACAGGGGTGGGTGGGGTGACTGTGCGCTGGGGGGATTGGTGGTGAGCTGATGGACTGAAGCAGAGGTGTGAAGAGGATCGGGTGTGGGCCATTGTCCAGCCGTGGGGGTGTGGGTTTGCAGCTGTGCGGGGAGGGTGGGTGATTGATCAAATCTTAGAAAGTGAGAATTCAGATCGTTAACTCCACTGAAGGTCCCCTCTGCCTGGACAGGGGGACTTGAAACCTGAGATGGTTTTCAGGTTCCTCCATACTCCCTGGATGTTCTGCTGCTGCAGCTGCTCTTCCATCTTCCTCCTGTAGCAGGCTCCCCCTTGCCTGATCTTCTCCTCCTCAGCTTCTTCTGCACAGTCCTCAGCTCCTCCTTGTTCCATGACCTGAACGCCCTCTTCTTCTCCTTCAGCAGAGCCTTAATGTCACGGTTCATCCACGGCTTGTTGTTTGGAAAACACCGCACCGGTCCGGGAGTGGTACAGTGTTTTCATAACAGAAGTTGATGTAGTCCGTGATGCACTCTGTGATGGAGTTGATGTCCTCCCCATGTGGGTCATAAAGTTCTGCTCCACACAGTGGTGCTGAAGCAGTCCCTCAGAGCCTCCTCGCCTCAGCAGACCACCTCCTCACCACACGGGGGCACCACTGGCTGCCTGTGTACGATGGGTTCATACACAGGCCGCAGGTGTACAAGGTTGTGGTCCGATTTGCCCAGGGGGGGAAGAGGAGAAGAAGAATAAGCGTCCTTGGTGTTTGCAAAGAACAAGTCCAGGGTTTTCTTGTCTCTGGTGGGGCAGGTGACATACTGGGTGTATGTTGGCAGAACAGATGAGGGAGAAGCGTGGTTGAAGTCACCAGAGATGAGGAAGAGGGCCTGTGGGTGCTGTGTTTGTAACCTGCTGGTGCAGGAGAGCAGAGCTTCACAAGCGCCGGCCTCTGCGTGTCTTCCGCAGTAGTCTCGCTTGGGATCTCGTGTCGTCCCGGGAGACGCATCAAGCGCCCGCAGCTCCAGCAGCATCTCCCTGGAGTAAACACGCGGGGGCCGGGGGAGGGGGCCAACACACATCGCGCAAAAACACGCAATAAAACAACGAAAATAAAGTTGAATCAACGCGGAGTCAACGCGGGTGTGTTAACCCTCACTTCACAGAAAAGGTGTGCAAGAGTTAAAGTATTTACAATAGAAAGAAAGCGAAAAAAGTTGGAAAAAGACGGAGCGTGTTGCAACCAGCAGCCGGCTCTCACCAGCGCCGGAAGTTAACTCATTTAAATGGTATGCTGAAATATTATATGTTAAATGAATGTGCGTGGACTATTCAACTTAAGGCCCGAGTGCCAGATCAGGCCCGCCAAATTATCTTATCCGGCCCGCAACCCATCTAAATATACGTTATTCCAAGTATACATTTTGTTTTTCTTATTTACTGGTTTAATTTTTGGGTTAGTTATAGTTTAAACCAGATTCTGTCCTGGTTTAGAGCTGGTTTGATCCTGGGTTAGTCTTGATTCAAACCCGGTGACTATCTCATCCTGCCCTAGTTTCATTCCGGTCCAGTCGCGGATTGATAATTTTGTAGAATTTAGTTTTATTTTTTCCACCAAAATCTAACAGTTATGTCATCCCTATTGAATCTAGAGTTGTGGATATTTTATGTGACCTCAGACTGAGCCCCTGAGACCATGGCCTTCCAAAACAGTAAATTGAATAGTCCTGGTAGCGTTGGATCAACAAGATGGTGTAATAGAAAAAGGTCACATAATATATTTAAATAAGGCCAACATTTTGTTTTTTGAGCGCATACTGAGCTTATAGATAATGAACAAATGTACTTTAATCTTGTAACACTCTTCCGTAATCCTGTGAGAAAATACAAAAACTGAATGATCTAAGTGGAATTGTTGAAAAAGAGAAAATAAGGATAATTTTCTGCAGCACAATAGGATATAATACAACAGCCAGTTCCCAGGCTTTCGTCCTCTTTCGACGACTGTAACAGTGGAGACTCTTACATCACGAGAGTGTGGGGTGTTTGCATGTTAAGAAGCTCAGATCAATGACAAGCCCTATACCTCCTCCTCTGAGCATTGGCCTAATAGAAGCTCTCCGGCTCGGCAGAAGTCCTCAGCGGGACAGAGTGGGACTGCAGATCGATGGCAGCTCAGCATGTGGCAGTGGAAGTGAACATTTACACGCAGTCTGACCAGAAATACCCAGCACAGATACCCCGCAATCTGATAATAAGGTTTTCCTCATGTAATCTTATATGTCTATTACATCAGCAGGAATGAGAGGTAAAATGTCTTGTATACGTTTTGAATTAAGGTAGTTTCCAGTGCAATGAACCCTCCCATTACAGTTAGACGTTCAATTTTAGTTCCAAGTTAAGTTGAAATGCAAAATACAGTATAATTAACATTTAAACATAATTATCTAGATTGCTATTGTGATATATGACATGTTAAAACAGTAAGAATACATTTACAAGTTTTTCTTTTTAGCAACACCTGCAATAGAATAAATACAAGTTAGAAAATGTTTGATGCCATACTGTGGAATATTCTTGGCAAAGCAATGATATCTCCATGGAAACAAGCAAGTTCATGCCAGAGATATCAGCAAAAAATACTATTAGTGTGCACTAATAGTATCTTTTACTTCCATAAATATTCTATCCATTATCGCATGCATGGGTATTAGTAGTTCATGAAAAAATGATCCATGCGTGCACAAAAATGACGCAATATGATTTACATTTGCTGATTTTAATAGGACAATTTATTCCTCATACTGATCATAGTAAAGTGTCATATAAAGTAGAGGCCAGATATTAAAGTAAAAATGAATCTACTTATTGCCTGTGCCAGTCTGCGCTCATCTGGACCATAGATAGACTTCAGTGGATATTAAATATGCATTACTCAATTTGCATGATCATATCCCACACCATTGCCACGGAAACCCCCGACAAATGAAGTAAGATGATTTCATCCCTAGATTTATTCCTTTTTTATAATGAATGGACTCGTTATAGCAGAGAGACACGTAAGCCTCTCCCTCACTCTTAATACATCTGTTTTCCTTCAACACCAGATAAAACGCGCCGCGGCAGACAGCACGTCAGCGCGGTATAGACAGCAAAGAGTTGACAAGTCGTGTGAAGTGGGATTGATGCCAAGGAGTGCAGCTCAGGGCAAAGATGTGGGAAATTCAAAAATTCAAGAAGTGGGTTGCGTTCACGTTAGAATTTGATGACGTCACCATTTCTGACGTCATGTTTCTGTAGATACAGCCTCAGCGTGTGGTCTGGAATGAGGGAAAACGCTCAAAGGATTCAATGGAAAAGATCACGTTTTCCCTCTTTTAAGAAATGAGTCTAAACGGTGTTGACCTGATTTTACGTCAGAAAAGTAAACGTATGGTTCCGTATGTTAAAACAAAGCAGTTGGTCCTAGCATTATGGTAACATTTAGCCTAAAGCTAACGTCTTCATTCTTGAGTATTGATACAAATTGGCACCACTGGTCCACTTTATTCTTCATGTCTTTGTGACTGACATTATCCATCCTAAAGTACACAATAGCTCTTGACATTGCATAACAATGGGTGATAGTAGCAGCTCTTCTACATTAAAGTGAATGGATTGCTTCCCACATGGAGGTTCATTAGTAACGGTTCCTCGGATGATGACTATATCTGTAACAATATAACTCCATGGGAGATTTCCTGGAGAAATATCAAAACTTATGATTCACAAATGGTGTCGTTATTTGTTTGCTTCTAGTCCTTTCCACTGACAACAATCACATTTGGGAGGTGAATAATGGCACCATCTTCTGAGGTTATTGTGAAAAAAAAATGTATTTCTGTTTATTTCCTTGGCAGAGAAGACATTACACTTTGGGCCAGTTTTGTTTCCTGTGGATATGAACCATAAACCATCTGTAATCTGACAATTAAACCATAGAATTCTGACCTGTCCTCCAGCTCAGTTTTTAAGGGGCTGTTTGCAGTCTAATTGTGGAGGATATGAAACATTAAATTTTCCTGGAGATGGAATAAAACCAAGTGATCTAACTGGATAAATGAAAGATAGATGAGTTTCTGTCGTACTGTGTGGAACCTTCCAAAGCAAAAACAAAAAATGAGAAAATCAGGTGACGGAAAGCTTGCATCGCGCACCTTTAAATGATAAGGATTCAGATATTGCACGTTCAGAATGGGGCCAGCTGCACATGTGATATCTGCCCTGTGTTAGTTGGCAAAAACTTGTGAACTAAAGAAAATGCAGTCACCTCATGCATGCACAAATACCTGGTCTCTACAGATTCACAAGTGTTATTATTTCCTTACGTAATTAGTATGAGTAATGAATATTTACTCAGCCCTGAAATTGTTTTCATTTGTGTCACCTCCTGCTTTAAATAATTCCATAATGAGCCACACAAAGTCCAAAATAACCAAGAATGAGTCGCTGTGTTTGGTGGCGGTGTGATATAGCGTTAGCCTAGTTTTCTATCCTCGCAAGAATAGGAGAAATATTTGGGGTCAGCTGAATTAGCCGCATGTATAAGCATTATTTTTGCTTACGAAGTTAACCCGTGAAGAATCGCCTCAGCGCTTAAAATGAGATTTAATCTACTTTCATGCCACCAAGCCCTGAGGTTTCCTGAACCACGCCAAAGGGATTCCCATCTTTGCATCTATTAATCTGATCATTATAGCAGCTACTGGGAGAAGAAATGCTGTTAATTTGCACGCAACTCATTTGCATTTACAGGCAACGGCTCTTGTGCTGATCAAGGGCTATACTGTTCCACCTGTCACAACAGATTCAAGAGCTTTCATTCACGGAGCCAACCACAAGCTACACTTCTATTTATGCCTCTGTTACTACTCCCACTATTCCTCCCTGTACCCCTAGTATTACTACTACTACTACTACTCTCATCCTCACTACTACTACTGTTGAGCTACACTTTTGCTAATACTCCTACTATTCCTCTTTTACTCCTCCTCCTCCTCCTGCTACAAGTACTACTACTACTACTACTTCTACTACTACTACTTCTACTACGTCTATTTATGCTTCTGACCCTCCTACTATTCATACTACTACTACAATAGCTGATAGTTCTGTTGCTAGTTTGCTACTATTGAGATACACTTCTTATGTTTTTGCTACTCCTCCTACTACTACTACCACTACAAGTATGATGAGTACAACTACTACGGCTACTAGAACTACTAGTATGACTACGGAGACTACTACCGCGACTCATAGCTCTACTACAACTACTACTACTAGCACGATGAGTACAACTACTATGACGACTACTAGCACAATAAATATGACTACAACGACTATGACTACTACGTTGACTACTACCACTACGACGACAACAACTACCTCTACTACTGCTACTGCTATGACGGCAACTACGACAACTATGACGACTACTGCTATTACTATAACGACTAATATAACAACTGCGACGACGACCATGACGACTACTACTACTGCAATAATGAATAGTACGACGTCTACTATCACCACGACTACTATTAGGACTACGACTACTACCACAACGATGACTACTACTGCTACTTCTGATCCTGCTGTTGTTACTTCTACTTTGACTCTACACCTAACCATCTAACACATGTTGAGTACAAATCAAGATGGACACAGTTTGAAGGTTCCCTGGAAATCTGCCCACTGCATTTGTCAGTAATTTGTCAAACATTATACTGTACTAATAAATGTGTTTGCCAAGCCTCTCTGAACAAATTTGCATTTACTTTGCAAACTCTGGTAGGTTACTGTATGTGAACATTAAGTCATTTTGAACAGTGACCAAGAGCAACTAATTGTGTAAATGAGAACAGGCCCCAAATGGACTATTGATCTATTATGCAAAACATTGTATTTAATAAGCAATTACATCATAACTAACTGCCCGAAATTGCGCTGTTGATTAATGAAATCACTGCAACCATGAGATAATTAATATTAAACTCATTACATCATACTTTATTAATGTGTTGTAACAAACTGGAAAGCATCTGTACAAACATTATTCTGCATGGATTTACTTCCTCCAGATGCGGAAATGGCCGATTACGTATTCACGATCCTGCTCAGGTCAAACAGTTAGTGTCGGTTCTTTGACAGAAAAGCCTGGTTTACTCCGTCCTTGTTTACATCGAGCGAAATCATGAAAAGTGTAAATGTACTGCTGTTATTGCAGATGGTGAACGCTTCAAAGCAAGGTTAGACTTTATAATTACTTCCACACATATGCATTGTGCTGCGATTTGTGAATTGATTCGCTTCCATTCCGTTTTCATAAAGCCGCCGTGCCCTGTAGGTTGTGATGTGTTTGTTTTCACGGCACACATCATTTTCTTCTGTTTATGCGCTTCTGACTTGACCTCAGCATAGACGAACTATAATTATTGAAAACCTCACGGCTCTAGCGCTGGCTCCGGTGGCACTACTTAGAAAATGCATCAGAAAAAAGTTGAATGACATTTTCTTAATTACACCCTGCACCAAACAACAGTGTTCCTTCTTCACCTATATATATTTGTTAAAACGTAAATCAACAGGTCATTAATATTTTATCAACAAAAACATCCAAGACATGATGTTGTCTTTAAAATAAGTCATAAAATGGGTTTTTATTTAGGTCAAGATGTGAACAATAACTATATTACATGAAAATTACTGGAACACAATGTAAAATAATGTGGTAATAATGGCAAAAAATAGGATAATTGTGCAGGATAACATTTAATTGAACATTCAAGAAGGAATACAATAGCAAGGAAAGAAGTGAAAGTACTGTATGAGGAGAATAATTATTAAGCAACTTGAAATGTAAAAGAATTGTGAAAAGAAAAAAAAGAAAAATTCATTCCATTTGTAGAAGCAAAAGGTTAAATAATTGCAACGGAAATTACTGTCAGATCTAATCGTGGATTTCAGAGTGAAAATCTAGCACCGTTGCCGTAGCAATAAACCATTTAAAATAGTATCTTTTGAATGAGCAAAAGTCCTTCACAATTAACAAGTAACTTTAGTAATTTGAAATTCTAAAACTAAACTAAACTCTCTTTGTTTGCTAGAAACGAAACAAAAAGATAACTCGTATGTTTTTTGTTTTTTTTTCATTTACACTGGAACATTAATACCATCTTTGTTGACATTTGAACTGGATAAACCACAAATATAATAATAAACATAGAACAACAGTAGAAAACCTTCTCAATCCCACCTTACATTTGTCAATAATAACAAAACACAGCATAACATAACATAATAACTTCCAATGAATATAACATGGATCACATTGAACGATGCGAGTGAGAGACTGAAGCGCTGACAGTTTGGGTTGACGACAAACAACTCATTTCACACATCAAGTAAAACACTGCCGATGACTAAGTAGGCGCAATGTCGTCTGTCTTGCAATGAAAGTACGATTTAAACTGCCATGACCTGCATCCAGCACAAAAGCATAGTAGATTTCTGAAGAACGGCCTTGGTAGAAAATGTCTTAGTCGTGTTGTTGCACCAAACCATAAAAAAGTCGTTTGTTTGAGATAAAGGTAGCAAGGGAACAGTTGAGGCTTTGTCGGTTTGTAATCTGTCTTAAAAGGGATATTGTAGAGTTTTTGATGAGTGATGTGGTTATGAATGAAGTGATTTGAACCATTCTGCGTCAGCCCTGACTGTAAAAGTACAGATTAGGGCTGCACAATTGGAATAAAAATACTGCAATTTGCGATCAGATTTATGTGTAAAATGTTAAATTCTGTTCAAAGTGCTCGTTTCAAACATGTTCAGTAGCTTTAATTTGACGAAAAACTGGAAAATTAACACGTAGTCGTTCAAAAAACTAAGGGGTTTGCAGTTTTCTTTGCATTAACAGGATATGTTGTTGTTACAGTGGACATTATATTACCCATGCTGCCTTAATACAGATACAATATGTTTTAATTGCAGTTGAAAGTTAAGGTTTAGATGCTTTTATTTTATATGTTGGACTTAGTTAATCTTGGGTAATAGGATATTTTAAAATAGATCGATAAGCATCAGTCTTAAAGCACTTTATATTATGGTTTGTGTGCTTTGTATTTTTGTATTAGGCTGTAAATACAATCATTTGTCATGCTATAACGCACAAAAAACACATTATACGTAACAAAATGAAACGATTCAATAAGTCTTCAGATTTAGTGAGCCTTAACTAAACTTCTGGCTCTTTTTACCCCATTGGAAATCTCCTCACAGAGTCCTGCACCAACTAAATGCACCGCTAGAAAGGAACACAATTGAAAAGGACTGAAAGCTTTGGTGAAAGACTGACACCTTTCCAAGAGGTACTTGTGCACTGTGACCCATTCTTGCCAACTAGACTGCAGTGTGATGGGATCCGGCCCGTGTTGTTAACATCAACCGAATGCAGTCGGCCAATGCTTGACAATGAAGCGGCTTTATGTCTGCTGCTGTGTTCAGTTTCAGAGACTTTCAATCACTTCCTGGTTGTAATTTCTATCTGTATGACCCAGCATTACTAGTTTTTGACTAATCTTCACCCGTCACATTCGAGATTTAGTGCTCCAAATTAGGTCTGGGCGATAACGGTGATAAAAATCGAATCGTGAGCTCGTCCCTGTTGACAATCTGCTATTTTTGTGAAATCGTGGTATCGTGATTGAATGTTTTTCTCCTGTTGTTTAGCCTCTGAAGCGTCCGAGCAGATGATTTTATTTACCTTATAGACCAGGGCTGCACTATTAAACTGAATCAACACAAAATCGCAATTTTACTGGAGGCAATTAGCAAATCACAAAGGCTAATTTCTTCCACAAACAACAAAATGTGTTGCTTTGATTTGAATAAAAACTGCTCACGCTGTAGTTTGGATTTGTAAAAACATGTTTTGAAACAAGCCACAAAAGCGCGACAAAAAGCGGTGAAAATGCATTCAAAAGCGACAAAAACGCGTCTACAAACAACATGCGTGACAAAAACGCGACTAAAAGCAGCAAAAACACAGCTAAAAACGAGAGAGACGTGACAAAATTGTGTTTAAAATGTGAATTTGAACAGAATTCTATTATTAAAACATAAATCTAATCTCAATCACACTGGTCAGAAAATCATGATTCGATATTTTTTCCTTAATTGTGCAGCTCGATTATAGGCAATTGAAAAAAAAAACAAGTGAATAAAATGATAAATGATAAAATCGAAATCATGATCTGGCTCCAAGAAAATCGTGATAACAATTTTTTTCCATATCGCCCAGCCCTACTCCAAATGTTTCCCATATGACTAACACCTTTTAGCAATAAAGTTATATGTCTCACGTTTGCGCTCAACTAAATCGAGAATGATCTAAAGCTCGTTTTAAAATAGCAGCGTTAAATTTGATTGGAGAGAATGGTTGTCTTCAATGTGTTTTATCCAATATTCAATGTGGATACAGAGCGGCCATTGCATTTGAATGTCATTGCCATCTTTCAGTCTGGGTTTCTTAAAGGGGATATATTCTGCTGAATCAATTTAATGAGTTTTAAACCTTGTTACAACAGTGTTTCCTCATCATTATTTTTTCTCAAAGTTGTCTTTTGATTCGTTCCTGTATGTTTGAGTAATCCTGTATTGTCCTGCGACTGAGGCTCGAGTGCTCAGAAAATTCCTGTTTTCACTCACATTCTTGTACTTTGTTGCCATTATTTGAAAAATCAAGCGTTTGGGTGACACGTGTGGGGTTGAAAAATGTCACGTGACCACTTTTCAGAAATAAAAACTTTTAAATGACAGTCTGCTGCTTGTTACAGTGAAATGCCGGTACAAAGAGGCGGGGTTTATCAGATCTGTACTTTTGAACAGGAAGTCGATGAACCTTTTTCTATTTCTGAGCCGCTTGAGATCAACATTGCGGTTTACAATGAACAAAATGTAAAATGATGATGTACTATTGTTATAGTTCAAAACTAGGTAAAAAAGCATGAAATGTCTTCTTTAAAAGTGCACTGTGCAACCTTTCGTCCACAACCTGAACACAGTGTGGTATTAAACTTAGACATTATGCATTTACAGCTGTTTTTATTGCTCAGAATAAGAATCAGAAAAGTTTTACTGTCATTGAAGAAAACTCACAAAGAAGGAACCTCGGCCATATGGTGCAACATGAAGCAATGAATATTATAAACTATGCAACAAAAACAACAAAAAAGCATGGGACAGACAAGATATTGAATTTTGGATAATGTAAGTTTATTGTTTATACTAAAAATACTACAAAAAGAGCTGTTTATAATGAATATATAGTAATATTTCTCAACATTTGTGATTGGTTCTACAGACATTTCCCATTCGCCTGATACTTAAACCTCAACCTAACTTACACATTTCTGTTGAATGGACATAACATTGTCTGGAGTCTTGAAGTCTCTATATAGCGCGCTGTGATCTTGATGCGCGTCTGCTTATTCGGCAATTTTTCCGAAAACAAACTCCCTCTTAAAGGTGATCTCGATTTTTGCTGCATTGCCTCAAATTTGGGTCAGCCATTCTTCCAGGCAGACGCTCCCCAAATGGGATCTAAAGTTGTCAGCTCCTTTTGGGCTAATCTGCCGCCTTCTGCCTATCTGCTTGAGTGATGCTTAACAACAGCCCTGGTGCACAGACTCCAGACTTCACTGCGGCTCCACACACACAGCGCCCGAGCGCAAAGCTAATGAACTAGAACTGCAACACAAAGGGGAAAGTTTGGGTACGGCGCCGCGGCATGAATACGCTCAACCACAAATTAACTCCTGACAAGCACTCAAGACATAAGTAATGCATTGAGTGAGCTTTTTATGAATTACAATGTGTTATTCAACTAATTAGTCGAGTTGAGTATCAAAACCTCTTCTTTTTTTTTTTCCCGCGTTCCTGACCTTTCTGATATGGTAATGTGACAGCTTGAAATCACTCATAAAAGTCAGCCTTCAAAAGCAAACGGCAGACTATCAGAATGAATCTCGTTATATCGAATTTGGACGGAATAATATGAATTCTAACAAAGCAATTATGCATATCTGGCGTATATGAATAAAGAAGCATTTAAACCGTTACGTTTTGCAGCTGGGTTGGTTGGTTTTACGTCCAGATACCTCAGCGTTGTTGATTTGGAGCAACAGAATTTGAATAAATTTGTGGAAAAGCTTAGCGTATTTTGCGTAACATGACTATACTTCAGTCGTCCTTCTGTGCGATTCTTTTCAAGGTTTGCGAGCTGTCGAATACAATATGAATACAAATCGTTTCCATTGTACATTTAAAATACCATAGAGCACAGCGTTTCTAAAACTGTGGTAGGCAAACTTCTTCTGGTGGTATGTGGACAGCTGTTCAATTGTAATGTTTACTTAATTTAGAGGACATTTTATTCACATTTTTTGATCTTTCTTTAGTACATTTCTTGTTAAAACTAATGTGGCCGTGGATGTATTTCTACTTAAGACCTGGTTTATCCCTAATTTAGACCTGAAATAGTCTTGTTATGAACCCAATTTAGATTTGGTGATGCTCACAAAGCCAAATCTATTCATTGGTGGTACTTCGGGTAAAACATTTTGTATTGAATCATATTGAATCAGTGTGAACACAAACTAGTCACATCCTGAAATCTAACTGCAGGAAGGAGAAACATTGTGATTTTTATTGATTGTCACTATGAATTGATTTGTGATCTAGTACAAACCTGTGTTGTGAAATCAGACTTTTCTATCTGAAATTGTTTTGTTATGATGTTTAGTCTAAAAAAAATTCACTTACATATAGATTTTTGAATGTAGACTACATTTTTATCTGGTTTTGGTGATTATAAAACACTTACAAACAACATTATCCCACAGCCACACAGGGGTTAAAACAGAAGTTGGCAGTTTGTCCGCGAGGTACCAGTTTCCATGGGAGGCCAGGATGTTTGCTGGACCCCTGTGTTTGTGTGCGCTTGGCCAAAGATATTGGGGCCACGCTTTTTCATGACCTGTGACCGATCTGTGACCGAGAAGGACGCACAGTGACGGTCACCGCAACCTGCTGTCTTTTGTTTTGCTTTGTGGTTTCCGTTTTAGTTAATCCGCCTCGCATCCTGATTGCTGATTAATGGATCTTATTTTATTTACTTTTCTTGTTCGTTCCAGTTTGAGATCTTTGGGTCACTTCCCCTTCAAACTTCCAGCCGAACACAACCTAATTCTGACCCAATCGTTGGCCGTGTGTCCATATGAAATGTTTTGCTGTCTGTGTAAACCTCCAATGCGTTTAATTTGCGTTTTTTGGCCGCCTTAATCACTTGTTCTGTTTGCATCTAAAGCCATTCATGACTCTGACTGGTGCAGTAAACATGGGGCCCACTCTTTATGAAATAAATAACGTTCAATTTACTTAGTGTTTCTGCCTTTTCTGTCTCCCATCAAAATAACATCTGTATTTGCATTGGTTCAATTTACTTGGTTACACAAAGCAATAATTCAACTGAATCTATGTTTGGGACACAGAAGGTTGAAATCTGAACTAACTTTAGAATGGAAATTGAATATAAAAACAGATAAAAAGGGCGGTTTAGTTTGTGCGTTTTGACTGTAAGGATTAGACTTTTTCCAGTTATTCCAGGAGGACGCTGATTTATAGCTAAAGCAGAACTAGAACATCCTAAGTACAAGTTCATATCTCTCTAAAATAAAGCAACATTTTCGCACTGTATTACGTATTTCTCTTTTTATTTAGTCTCTGAATGTAATCGACTGTTCCCCTTTGTGTGACAAGGTGCCTTTCCAGCTCAAAGACTGGCCCTTTTCCGCCGGCTCCACAACCGCAGCCGGCTTTGTACGAATCCGGAAAACCCCCGTCGTTCTCATCAAAGACCGGTCAAAAGAGAAACGCGTCCACAGATGCATCACTTCTATTATAATTGCCTTGATAAGTCTTCCTCTTTGGTATTCTGCTTACCTGTTTAACTGGGGCTGCCATGCAAGAAAGATCATGATTAGATACTCTGGGAGATAATCACGCCTCTCTCCTTTCTTCTTGGTATAATTTAGCATCTGCTTGCCACATAATAAATAACCACCCCTAATTTAAATAATACTCGAACTGACTTAACCTATTTGTGCTCACTGAGAAAGAAAATTAAGAATATGAAAGAGCAAACTGTCGGGTCTGTGCGGACTGTTCTGTTTTTGGAAAACGACTTTTGTCCCACTGACGATGCCAGCAAGGACACGGCAATCTGTGAAGGAGAGACTCGCAAATGTACGACGACAAACAAGTTCAGTCGGTAATAAAGGGGTAATCAAAAATACACCAAGCGGAATAAACAGAAGACACAGGTTGGTTTTAAGGGATTTAAATGGTGAGGGTGCATTTGTGTGGGGTTTATTATGGTTACTGATGAAAAAAGTAGATTTTTGTTTGGGAAGTTTGCCGGAGAGGTCTTTCAAGTGATGGCACTTTTTGTTTTTTTTGTTTTTTTGGTCCATGGATGAAATGAGGTTGGAAAAGCTGCTGCTGTCATCAGAAAGTTCAAAATGAAGTAGATCATAACACGCTTTCGATGATTACTGGGTGTAAAGTCTTAATTACAAAAAAATATACAACCATTTTGAATTTGCATTGTAGAAATGTCAGTTAATTTGCTTTTCTACTATTGACCTTATTCCGGAATTTGCCGTACGCGCCGCTGTCTTGTTTCTGTTGTATTAGTTTTTTTGTATTATTAATTCAAGTTTCTCCAGTGAAAACACATTATTTTCCATCTGCCTTTTGCCTCTCCTCTGCAATTTGGAGTGTTTTTTTGTTTAGAAACATAGGAAATCTAAAAGGAAATTGGAACAATCATCAATTGCAAGTGAAGGTAAAAATAGTAACTTCAACATCTAATCAAAGAAGTGTAGAATTTGGGTTCAAACCATTTCTGCTTTTGATAAATGCATGACAAATTTACTTTGGTCCATGTATCATCAGTTTACTGTAGGACACGAAATAATGAAATTCTACACAAAGCATTTACGCCTGAACTATGCGTTCTCTGACTGTTCTCTCTTAAATGTGCACTATATCCAACTATTCTAAAAGGAAGAGATGTTATTGTTTGACCTGGAATGTCCCACAGTATGGCATTAAACCTATCTCGCATTCATTCCATTTCCATGTTTAGTGCTCAACAATACATTGAAAAACATACTTTCTTACTGTTAGCAGGGTCCTCTTTCCTCAATTCTGACCTTTGACATGGCTTCACTTCCTTGTTCACCTCCATGTTCATGTCTATCGCCATGGATAGACACTTTCACTGTTGTAAGATTCGGCCAGTGCCAGAATAATGAGTACTTCTTGCATCAAAACAAACTAACTCAAACAAACTCAAACTTAATCTAGCAAGCACTTGATACAATATGCAAACAGGCAAAAAGCAACACATTTCCCCGTCTCGCTGTTAAAAAAGAGAGTTTCTAGCTGTAATCAAACTGATTTCGGAGGCATGTGGCTGTAATGGCGGCAGAAGTGATTAGGATCCTTGCGTAGGAATGCACACTCTTAAAAGTTTAGGCTGGAGGCAAAGCTAATCAGAGCAAGTAATTAGTGGCAACTGCACATGCGAGGAAAACAGTCGGAACAAGTGTGACTTATAGTGATAGACGACTTAGCGAAAATTAAAGTCTCCAAGAGTGGCATCCCAAAAAGTTAAAGCGGAAAAGTTGTAGAAACCGGCATAATGCGTGAGTTTGTTTCAATTCGGGGACAAAAAAACGTTGAAGTTGATCTACTTAATCCCTCAAGGTGTGAAGATTTGATTGGTCAGTAGGCAGGAAATGAACCAGCCAAGTTTCTTCGCCGTTATTGCGTGTTTGCGCTGTCCCGATTGATTTTTTTTAAGTTGTGTCTGGCGCTCGGAAGCAGCAATTCTGAGAGGAAGCAGCCATGCCCTGCTTTGTTGAACTATACGGCGAGAGACTATAGGATTTGTCGCCAGATGGTACAGTGTTAGCGTCCTTTGCGGTAAAATAACGTTATGTATGTTACGAAATGTGAGAATGGAATGTAAGTGTGATTCTGGGGCGCTTATAGGACGGAAGAATGAGGAATAATTAATGGTTCTGTGTGGATTGTTGTCATTAATGGGAAATATACATTCTTGAAACGTATGCCAAGGTTTATGGGATGTCTTTTTGTTCATAAGAGAAAGAGAAAAATAATAAGACAGTGAATTCTAATTACTAATTAAAGCTGGGGTAACTCATTTTCAAGTATGAAGTAGGTATTCAAATACGTCTGACTCTTTCTTCGCTCTCACAAATCCTTTGGCATAATGTTATTATCAGACGCGGGCTCAGCTTTCGAGACTGTTTTTTCAGACGGCAACGTGAAACTCCTGCTACCGCCCCAAGCAGGGCCAATCAGAGCACTGCTTTCGGCTCTTGCGTTCGAATTTATACAAGACATAAAGCATTTTTTTATTTGATGCAGACAGCAAACGCAGGTCTCATTTTTGTCACATTGTGCTGCTTCTACAGTAAAGTCTTTGAGGAAAATCATTATCATTTTTCAAAAAACACCTTTAATTATGTCACAATCTGAGAATCTTTTATTTTTGTGACTTAGTGCAACCAATACTAGAGATCAACCGTGTCAGTTTACCTTTTTTTTTCCCGCAGACTTTCGCAGTATTATTTAGAAATCTACATTTTTATGTAAAATATTTAATTATTTCTTTACATTTAAAACACAATGTCCTTATTTGGGGACAATGTAGTCAGACATAAATACACAGCAAAGTGCTTCTGAAACTTTATAAACCGCCAAGTTATTTTTGAAAATCGCTACAATTTAAGTTGTTTTTTTTGTAAAGGAAAGCAACCGAGTCAGGAACACATCTGTAAACGCTTACTATTGTATGTATTTTTTATGTTTTTAACAGAAATCAGCAACACAGGCTTTAAAAAGTAGTCACGGGGCTACAATACTCACCAGAAATATACTCTTACAACGTGATTCTGTTCCTTTCTGATGAGAGCGTGCCTTTTCTATACATCATCCCATGCACTGCACTTATTAATGGTCTTCACAGGTCATTGCTTTGGCGTATAAATGACTTTGTTCACACGTTGCTTGACTTGTGATTGCATAATTTCCTTTGGACACAGCACCTGCCCGCACATACAAGCGGGCCGCGCCTCTGTAATAACTCTCCTTTGGCCCACATTAGCAGGCTGCACCGCTCACTCCGTTGACAATGCTATCAGTACATGTCAGCCGGCTATTGAGTGGCGAAACGTTTCTCTGCATCAGCATGATTTGTCGAGCACGGCCAAATCTAATTAGCGAGCATCATCGGGAATGTAACTCGTGACAGTGATGCACTTCTCTCCTGTAAATCTCCAACTCCGCCGCTTTACATTTTTACCGTTTCTTTGGGAGATCATCCTTTTAGAGTTGATCCCGGTGGGTATCACAGAGAGATGATTTGAATTTAATCTCAGAGTTGAATGTGGAAGTGTAAACTGTTGCGGAAAAGTTGGGACAATGAGTGACATGCGAGTGAATGCGAATACTGTAAATCAAAAACGTAAATAGAGGAGGTTGAATGGTTTTTATTCAATTTTTATTCAATTATTCATTCTATATCTTTTGGGGGATGTTTATTTTCAATATTAACAAAGCTGGCGTACCTGATTTTCAAACTATGAAACGTTATGAAACGAGTTATTTAAATCTATCAAATCCATCTCTTGGTTCAACAAATGAAATACTTTATTATTAGCTAGACAGTGCCGTTGTCTAATGTTTTTTCACAAAGTATTGCTTTTAGAAGATTCTCTTTGGTGGAAAAACACAAAATTCACTCATTTACAAAAACAAAAATAAAAAGTCCAGTACCCCAGCTTTAATCATTACTATTTAACATTAAAAGCTGTAATTTTCTATCTCCAAAGTCCAAATTCCGCTCCAAACACGTGCTTTTACTGACAGAGAATTGGCTGTGGGCCTCTTGATTGAAAAGAACCCGGCATTTCATTGACAATTGAAAATAACAGAATCTCAATCTCGGTTAAAATTCAAGTCATTGCACAGCCCCATTAAATGTGTCATGCACTATTAAATTATTACATAGCTTTGTGAAAATTGAGCAAATTGATTATGTTACACGGGGGCTGAGAAGAATTACATACATCAATACTTTCAATTCATCTCAACTGTCTGTGTAATCCTTTACTTCAACGCCAAAGCAAAGACAACACCTTTATCCATATCAGAAAAGCCAAAAAATGACAACTTTTGTGCCGTTTGTGTTGTTATTGGCCTTTAAACATGCTCTTGAGTAAACTGAGTATCTAATTTTAGAACAAAAACAAGTTACAAAAACCAAACTACTTGACGTGAACTTCATGGAATTGACTTTGGGCTCCATCTACTGGATGCAGAGGGAATTACGTAGGTGAGATAAACAAACGCTTGCTCCTGACTCGCTCATTCAGCCGTGGAGTTGTAATGATCATGATTTTCAGAAGCAGAAACGCTCAGAACAGGTTGATTTATGGACTTAAAAACAGCACAGAATATCTCAGGGTTCGACGTAACAGAGCTGGGAAATTAAGATGGAGAGTGTTTGTTGCCCGGAGGGGAAAGGACTCTCTAAACAGGATTCATCAATCATATTATATGTGAATGAAGCTAAATTACAGCTCCAGCTCTGCTTTTATTAAGGAAACAATGTTATAACATGGATAGAATTGCCTTTTTTGCTCTTTCAACCAAGTATCCATTGTGTTGTTTTGACATTTTCAACATAGATCATTTCTGCCCACATGTATTTTTGCAGCCTTGACGGAGTTCAATAATACCTATTGAGAATTTACCATTGAATACATTCACCTCGGGCAGTATCATAATTATTTATATGTCTTTCTACCTTTGGTCATTGAAGATTCATGTTAACCTACAGGGCATTTATCTGCTTGTTCGTCAGACCGTCGACCCTGATACATTTGCTCTTTAATAAGCCCTTTCTTCGTCATATGCTAACGAATGAAAAACTAGCACATCCTCAGACCGCGTCGCTGTGGTATCAAGGGTAATTAAATCTACAGAGGTCATCTATTTCAGTGCCGGCGCTCCCATCCGTTCAGCAGTTCGTGCATCTCCAGCTCCAGTCCGCAATAACAGCCAAACAAGAGCAACTGAATTACAATGAAATCAATACCAATTCACAGCTGTCTCAAAGCGAAAAAAATAGCCCTTCCTTGCACAAAAATCTTGCCAATAGGTAAATCATAAAATATCGTTGTATTTACAGAAAGTATAGTAAATATAGATCAGTGGCCACACAAAATCCATATGCTTGACAACGGCGGTGATACTGTGCGGTTATCCCCGAGGCTCAATTCTTTTCCAATTAGTATTGTCGCTATAAGTTTATGGCGGAGCATCGTTTTTCATTTGTAAATGTGAAATCCATTTCAGAAGTCTTTTAGGAGGATTTTGTTTTTCACTCTGCAGCCAAAGACTGTATTTGTGGGTCAGCTTGAAGCCAGGGCCAGATTTGTGCTGTGTCACTGCACTGACCTACAGGCTATTTGTCCTTTATTTATTTCTCCTTGTTAGAGCAATAAATGCAATGTTGTTCGGCCTGCTCAATCTCAACTCAATTTCCCTTAAGCAAAGTAGGCTGGATTGGTTGATTATGTTTCAAAAACATACAGGGTCAAACTTTTAGAAAACCCAGCGGGTTTAGTGGCTTTGTTGTTAGCAGCTGGACGGGTTTGTCGCTAACTACATGCAATACAGTAACATACTAACAATTCTGCGACATGTTGCTCTGTGACCTTATATAATGTGAATTTATGTGCAAACAAGAAAGGCTATAAACCTCCCATCTCTCAATTAGATGCTAAAGCTCCACAGAGTATCCTTTTAGCCAAAAAATAGAAAATAAAATGTTTTTTTTGTTTTTTATTCCATTAAAAATGTATGAAAACCTGTGTCCTTGCTGTGAGTGGACTTTGATTGACCTTTATTTCACCAGCCATACAAGAATCCACAAAATGAATTCTTGTATGGCTCGGCTAGGACGAGCTTCCTTCTGCTGGTTTCCATGGAGATGTTGTTCCTTAGCTATAATATTCCACAGTATAGCATAAAACATAATTATATCCATGAGAATTATTTCTAAGTTTGGTTTTAACTTTCTATTTCCATGGAATCATGGTATCATTTCCACCTCTAAAAAGTTACTCTTTAAATAACCATAAACTTGAACCACATTTTCAAATTTTAAAAGTTGAATTTGTTATATTAAAGGTTTAATCTCATGTATTTATAGATTTTTTCAGTATCCCAGTTACTTTGATTTTGTTTGTGTTCCACACGTGTTTGCTTTTATTACATACAGTATTAGAAAGTCATTAATTGTTATCCAGTCTATTTTGATTAGGATAACCACTGAAAATATGGCTAGTGAAGTGAATTTGAATGTATTATTACTAGTATTGGTAATAACTACACTTAATAAAGACTTAATTCAGGTTTCAAGCTTAATAACCACTTAACTGACCTCTAACCCCTTCATTATTTTGAAGCAATACTTCAATTACTAAACCTAAATCATCCTTAATAAACTATTTGTTCATTACGAAAGAAGTCTTTATTCATGCTTTACTAAGGTGTGGTTGTGTATTATTTTGAGTGTTTTCCTCTCGCTCTGCCGCTCGTGTCCACATGAGAGACACCTTATCATTGCAGTGGTCAGACGTACAGTACCATTTGTCCAGGTTTGAAGGAGCACTCTGACATATTGCACACACCCGCCATTGTGTCAGCGTCTCACTTTGAAGTCATTCCGCAAGTATGTCACCGCGGCGTTGTGCTTCCTGTCAAGTGCGAGAACGTGACCGTCTATTCAGGCCTGCTTTGGCGCCGCTCTCAGATTGATCACAATGGGAGCAATCTCCTTTCTCCTTTTCCCCCAGACACTTGTTTGGGGCTGTGTTATAGAGACGGCACTGTAAGCTGTTCCAGTCATCCCTATCTGAGTGCACTTCTGTAAAGCCCTTACAACATGGCAAACTGGACACCCGCAAGGCTCTGAGCTGCTTTGAGTTCTCTCTCTTCCCTTCCCCTCACTCTCTCTCTCTCACTATTACGCTGTATGAGAGAAGCTATAGAAAGCGCAAATCCATCTTTTACAGCTGATACTGACGCCGGGCCAGAAGGGCTTGGCTCCGAGCGCTCTTCTTCTCTTCCCTTCCTCCTCCGGTCTTGCTTCGTTGCTGCCGCTGTACGTTTGTTAAGCGCACGTGTCCTAGGTGGAGGCGGCGGTGGTTCATCGTGAGCGTGCGTGCGGAGCTCCATTCTAAACCGTTTGCAGTTTGCAATCATGTCAAATGTAGCCAACAGGATTAAGGATGTATGTCAGCTCGCTCCAAAACACGCAGTACAAAAGGCTGCACTCTGCTGCCTATATGCACAAAATCATGTTACTGATGATAACTGCAAGGCCTGTACCTTTTTATCAGAAGTGTAGAAGTGTAGTTGTACTTTGATATGATGTTTAAAAGCGTTTAAAAAGTAACATAGAAGTTGTTGTTTTTTTTTTTTTACTCTCAGCCAAGTTGGAACCTTAAAGTTGGTACCTGATTTTCAAACCAGGAATGGAGGACACATTTCAATCCATTAAACTTATCCCTAGTACTCACAAACCCTTTGGTCGCATACATTTATTTCCAGGTGAGAGCACAGCTTTAGAACTATTATTTTGAGATGTGAAGTGAAACTGGGGTGGACTGCCCAAGCAGAGAGCGCTGCTTTCAGATCTTACTTCTTGGTTGATACTTTATTATTAGATGCAAACAGCACACAGCGGTGTCATTTTGTCACAAAGTGCTGCTTTTACAACATACTTTTGGAGGGAAACACAAAATTCACTCAAAAAAGAGTCAGGTAGACCCCATATTTAATAACTTAATTAACTTAATCTGCATGCAATTAAGTTCAGTTTTTTAATGTCAGTAGTAGCATTATAGCTGTACTAATAATACTGAAGTCATTTGAGAATACAGATTATTACATTGTTGGTATGACTGGTAAAAAAACAACAACAAAAAAACATTGTATTATATTGATCATCCTGATTTTCAATTCAATTTAATTTTGTCTTACTAAAAACAAATTCAAATGTCTGTCAATATTAATTTCCTAAACATAAACAATACAGACTTTTACCATTTACCATTTAACATAAAAATAGTCAAATTTCCTCTTGCTCTTAGTTAAAAAGACCTAAGCACATCACTGACGATTAGAAATGACGGAATCATGATCTCTCAAATTCGGTCAATTGCACATGCCTCATTTCAGACTGGACAGTATACAGTTAGTGTATCAATACTGCGTAAAATACCTCACTAAATAACAGGTTTTAGCTGATATTCGGCAGATGAACTCCTGAATCCCGTGCGACGTGGAGTGATTTGCATGCAGCCGCACTAACACCGGGAGTGACGGCGGCCGGGCCTCTGCACTTTGCTATGCCTCGCGGAGCACAGCGTCCCCGGATACTCCAAATACGATCACATTTGCGCTGCGTAAACCAAGTTGAGACACGGGAAATGGGCATAACTAATGTCATTGATGTTTGGTGAAAAAACACACACTAATCGTACATGCCGGAGTGCCGCTCACTTCTGAGGGCTTTCACTGTGTCGGGGCTTTTACCATTCACAATAAAAAGCAAGAGAGGCACGTATCAGGTTAAAGTTTCTATTGATTGAATGTGTTGGGAGAATAACAAATGATTTTCACAGCAATTGATATAGATAGTAGAAGTGACGCTGGTTTTGTAAGCGGTACAAGCTGATATAGACGTGAAAAGCAACAAATAATACATTTTATTTACCTTTCTGTGCACTCAAGGTCGCCCTACAACATTAAAAGATATAACATAATCACATTTTAAAGTAACAAAAGGATAAAATCATACAGTAATTCGTCCAAGACTGTTCAATTGTAGATAAGATGATAGAAACCTTATCTGCGGTTAAAAGATTCAGTTAAAATTCAGTTTAAAAGTACATATAAGATGCTATTATACATTAATTTACTTCTATATAAACTTTTCCCTCAACTACTCTGGACGTTTCATTCTCAGGTTATTGTAGTTAACTGTACAGAAAGGACTTTACATTTTATACGCCACCATTTCGCTTTTCTGCTTGTCTGTTTTCCTGGTATATTCCACAGCATGTTATAAAACAAACCGATATTTCATTTTGGTGTTTTATTACCCACTTACTTAAAAAAAACGGCCTTTTCAACAAGCAAAAAGTCCACATTGACACAGAAATAGCATTAGCACTTATTTTGTATCAAAGCTTTCACATTTAAAACTACTCTAAGTAGAAGATTTTTGTAATAGATGCATTTCTTTAGTCACTGACTTTAACCTCCGAGTCCTTAGTTCATGTGTAAGTATGATTTGAGCCAGTCGGGCTTGTGTTTTTGGCTATTAGTAAGTTTTCTGCCATTTCGCAAACATTTCAAGCAATAAAATAACATCACCTTGGAGAATAGAAGATATTGGACCTTCCACCCAAAAACACACATACCTCCCCTTTAATTTAACAAGGCGTCAATCAGTGCCAGCTCTCATTCACAACAATGACCTTGAATCATTCCATTCCGTCTCAAAATGCGTCCGAATATTTGAGCTGCAAGCATTAACCATTTAGAGTGAAAGAAAAAAAGAAAGACTACTTTAAATGTGTTCAGTTCATTGCGATGATGATTGTATGTTTGTCAATATTTTAACCGGCGGCACATTAGCAATTAAGATGTGTCTTTGTGCGTGGCGTCGGATCAGCAGGGGGCATCGCTCTGTTAATCGTACTCCGCACGTCTCGTCGTGTGAAACTTGGTCTGTTCTCCTCAGTAACACTGTGTATTAAAGGTTATCTGACACATTATAATATAGCGGGGGGAAATATTATCGCTATGAGTGTGACATTTTACAATTCCGTTTGTTGTGTTTGAGTGGTTATATCATTTGTATTGAATGTTATGGTGTGTTTTTTGCTCAATCTTTGGGTACAACTTCAAATGTGTTGGGTTAGGGTTTTAGACATTTTTGACATTTTAAGACCAGATGAGGGCGCGGAATTAGATTAGCGTAATTTGTTTCATAGACAGACACTTTATTGATCCAGAGGAAAATGAATTCATGTTGGAAGAGCAATGGTCCCCGAAACAGACGATAAACATTCCAATTACTACATGTTCCCAAAACCGAGCACGTACAACATCAACTCCTTTCAAAATGTATAGCTTCCAGTCTAACGCACGTACAAATTGCACCCTATCCTGATACTCAAAACACACAGTAGCACATGTAGTAGTGTGACAGTATAACAACCATTCTCACTGCATTGGCTTCCAGTTCATCAAATAATCCACTGTAAAATAAGTCTCCTCTTCCATCCGTGTGCTCATGGAACCGCACCGCTTTATCTGACACAACTAAAGACCGTCCACATGTCAACAAGACACTTCATAACAGGGCAGTCCAGGCCACAGCTCCACAGCTCTGGAATACTCAGGACTCTAAAGTCTTTAATGTTTTTCTCTTTACGTTTTTGCCTTTGAGATTCGTGTTCAATTTTAAAGTGTTTTTTAAAATAAGCTGTACTAGTAAGAATTTGCGTTAATGTCCGTATACAAGATTTCGTGAGATAAAATTGCCACAAGAATGTGCTCACATCTGGAAAATTATTTTGTGAGATTATTTTCCCCTATGTGTTTACATTTGGCTTGGACAATGACAGGGTTAAAGGGCCTGTACCTTATTTTGAACCGTGAGACAGGAACATGTTTCTGTTTGAACCGTTAGCCCCGCCCACAGAGTCCTTCCTTTCACTCAATATTGCGCCATGACTCTCTGTCTGGAACAGTCTTCTGCAGTTTCCATATAGTTCCTCTAACTCTCCTTACAATGAGCTTTTATCACTTTAGAAACTGCACAATGACAGAGAATCTCATGCCTGTGATAGTGTCAAGCATTATTTACCCATGATTCATAGTGAACAATGTGCCTGATTGGCCGAAATGAGGTGACCCTGGCAAACACTTCTGCACTAGTTCGTAGATTGTACATTACAAACCCAATGTCTCTCCTTGAAGTTGCTTCTATCAATCAATGTGTAACGTAAAGAGAATTTATCTTAACTAGAGTAAATAAAAATCAGGTACAGGCCCTTTAAGCTATGAGTAGTTGCATCTAATGAGAAGCCGTATCCAAACAGCAGGGTTACAATGACAGCAAAAACATGAAATCAAATAAACAAACATTTGTGAGATCTTGTCTTCTTGTCTTGTTCTCGTGGACCTAATATAATGCCTTCTCTCGTCTTGTGGTGTTTCGTCCCACACCAGTTGAATATGCTTTTAAACACTCACTTTCTTAATAAGTCTTATGGTTATGGCTTATCAGTAGCACATAAGTGAAACACTCCAGGAGCACTGTGGTGTGAATGCTGTAGGTCAGTGTTCATGTTTTAAATCCATTCATGTTTTACCACCACGCCACTATAACAACCGGTTCACATAGCAGTCACTTGGACCGGCCGACACGAGCAATGATGCATACTACCTCAGGACAACTGCGACATTACATACATCTCCACTTACAATTACTACGGCAGGCTAAATAATTCACCGTGCCCCTGCTCACAGTGGAGCGCTGGGCCTCTTCTGTCACGTACAGCGCTATCTTGGAAACTGTTGTTAGCTTTCGCCGGAGTTTGCCAAATCCGGTAATGATAATAACTTGTTCTACAGCAGCCTATTCAAACAGTGGTTAAGCTTAATTATTTTGGCAGCCGTCCTCAAGTCCCATGTAAATGATTTTGTATCGAATATGCTTTTACACAGTCCATTGACAAAGGCGGGAGGGGACTCCAGTGGCCCGTTTGCCTCCCGCGCACCATCTTTCTTTATTACTGTTTAATAATCATATAATGTCCTTTGCAAAGGTACAGCGCCGGCACTCCAGTTAAATCTGTAATGCCGATCGTAAGGATAAAGAAGGAAGCCAATGGTATCTGGCAACACAAAAGCCTCATGCATAATAAAACGCACATCCCCGACTGAGTTAGGGAGATGTGCTTTTAGATGGCATTCATAAGCTCTTTGGTGTCTTCAAAGTAGTTAGGAGGATCTCTCTCCAAATATTTAATAAGGTATCTACTCAAAACAGCAGTGAGAAATGCCTCTTTTGCTGCGACAGAAGGCCCAGCCTCGTGAGAGACTGAGTAAACACTAGAGTACATGCAATTCTCTGAAATGTCACTGTGTAATCGGGGGTAAATTTATCATTAGGTTGGAAATTTAAGGTGTCAGGAGCCATCATTGAAGATTTGTCTTGACTTGACAGATGGCGCATGACACACAGCTTGCATTATTGAGGAATAGGAAAGCACTAACTTGAAATTCGATCGGTGTTCTTGATGAGGGTGTTTGAAGTTCCTGAAAATGCTTGAATTTGACAGAAGTTTGGAAAACGTGCTTGAAAATGCTTGAATTTCAAGCTCTCCGTTCTGTATCTTACGTATTTCAACAGTGAACAGCGCTAATAGACTTCAATTTGTTGTTTTTAAGTACTCTTAAACTGTGGATATGACTGCTTTGTGCTTGTATTTAAAAATTATACAAGAACATTAAAAAAAAAACTGTCTAGCATAAAAGAATCATGTGTTTCAGAATGTTTTTGTCTCTTTTAATGTCATATTTGTCACTTCTAGTCACGTTTTTGTCACTTTTAGTTGCAAAACCTGGAGAGTAGAAGGTGCTGGAAAAAACCTGTGTGTCCACCTTGAAGCTGCTTGAAAACTGCTTGAATTTTATCTTCGAAAAAGTGTATGAACCCTGTTTGATGATGTTTGCTGTTCGATTCCTGCTCTGAGCACTGCACATGCCGTTGTGTCATTGGGCAAGACTTTTAACCTACCATGCCTCTTTATTTAATGTGTTTTGTGAGTGATTGGTGGTGGTTTGAGAGGTCATTGGTGCAAATTGGCAGTCAAAATACTCCCAGCTTGCTCCAGGGCAACTGTGGGTACCGCTAGAGGCAGGACGACAGCGCCATCTGCAGTCCGACTTCTTCAGGACAATATGCCACAGTAAAAAGGCCCCCTCGTCCCGGTTTATCGTCCCATGGGTATGTTTCCGCTTGCTTAATCCAGCAACGATGTTCACAATGTACAGTACTTTATTTATTAAATGCACTATTCACTATAGGCTTGAAGAATGTAATTGCATTTTTTCAGACAAACAATGCGATTTCAATTGGATTCTCTTCAAAGTGCACATTTTGAACATGCCCAGGAGCATCAACACTCGACTGACATGAAACAAATACAAGAATCACATGCATTTCAGAACCTGCTTATAAAAGTCTGAATGGGATTTGTAAGTTTTATGCATAATATGGATATTGTGTTGCTTGCAGAGGACATACATATTGCAGCCCTGATTCAAAAACCTAATTTGTACAAGAATTTTAACTTTAATGTCTATTGTTGAATGGTTTGTCTGCCTGTCTATGGCCAAAAGATTCCTTTCCCAAAAGGTTACTACTGAAAACCTTTACAAAAACATGTGAAAGAGGTATTTCAAAACCAAGATTCATTTATACTTGAAAAAATATATATATCTTCTTTGACAAATGTGTCCTTTTATATTTGTCCCATTTGTCCCAGTGTGCAGCAAATGTGTCCATTTTCAAATTTACTGCGAAAGTTTCCAATTTATAAATGCCCAGTGTTATTACATTCTAGTCCTTGACAGCTGGCTCTGTCCCTTCATCCATCTCCTTGTTGTTGCTGTTTTGCTTCAGACAAAAGTACGTTCCGCAGGTATCCGTCTATTGTTTCCATTGTTCTAGTTTTATATCCAATTGTTTTAAAGGAATGCCGAAAACAGTTTGGAGTGCCTCATTAATCTCAGTCTAGTCTTTATGAATAATAAGAGCAGCACTGAAACACATGATAGTTACTGTTTCTCCAGCAAGTACTTTGAATAATGTGAATAATGTGTACTTTGACATGGTGTTATAAAATACGGTGATACATTTTTCCAACAGAAATTTTGTGGTCCTCCATTGGAATATCTTTAGTTCGTATTCGGCATCAGTTAAAACACAATTTCCTTCTGTTTCCTATGTATTTTTGATGTACCTGTAGAACTACACTGCAAAAAGGGATTATCTAATTTAGTTAAATTTACTTGAATTAAGCAAATTAATCTTAAAAGTCCAATTTTAAGATTTTTTCACTTGACAGGACTACTTCAAATTGACATTATTTGACTTGTTTTAAGTAAACTTGATAAGTAAAATAATCGTATTCCACTGGCAGATAATTTCACTTAAATTAGGGTAAAAAGGTCTTATTTTGAGTTTATTTTTCTTATTTTTTGATAGGCCTTTTTTGCAGTGTGTGGGTAAAATCAACAATACGTTTACATGGTTTTGAGATTATTTGAAAAAAAAAAGCAATCTTCAACATGTATAATATCACAATTTCACTTTAGTTGATTAAAAAAGTGGCATTATTCGGAGCACTCCTCTCTTCCTTTGATTATTCAGCCCCGGAGCTTGTTGCTTTTTGAAGAATATATGCTTCTCTTTAGACCTAAATGCTTCATGAGAATAATGTCTGCCGGATTGTAATGCATGTTGACACTGTTCTCCTTGATGACTCCCGAGAAAGGCTATTTCCTCACACACATGATGATGCTTCAGAAAATACTCCTCCCTTTGCTCCCCCCTTGTATATTTTTCTGTACAAACCTCGTGCTCGGAGCAGATAACTGTATCTTTTAGCAGCAGAAGTCGCAAGATATTTTTAATTTCTCGTACAGATGTTATTACTCACGGCCGTGCGACGCCGAGCACAGTTTAAAGTGAGTAATTGCTCGCTTTGATGGTGGTCTGAAAGCTGTGTTACCTGCGCGCTAACGGATGATGCAGGCGAGACCTTTAGCAAACAGTGTAAGCGATCTTCATAAATAGACCTGATGCACGAACGCTGCATTCTGACTGTTTGCGATGTTTGTCTGAGCACATATTTACAGATAACATTTGCATTTTTACACAGTGCAAAAATGCCTGTTTGTTCTTCCAGTCTGGCCATTTCGAGCTGAAGATATCAATTATGAATGACAAGTTGTGGGAAGGACTATTGATACACTGTCGGCAAGAAGGCTGCATGCAAGGAATGAAACTAATGCCAGATATTATTCTAATGAATAATTCCTTAAATCAAATAAAATAGTACAATTACAGTGATAACAGTACAAGGCTCTGAAAATGATAAATGTTGAATTTCTTGATCCATGACAGGTACAATGGGAGTTGTAGTCTTTTATAATCTAGGAGGAGTGGGAGATTAGTTATAAAGAGTTTATCTATTTAGTCCGAGTTGATATGAGAAAATCTTCCCCTCAATTTTCTATTCAAGGCAAGTTGATATGTCGTCATGTTAGGACGAGTTGTTCTTCCGGAGATTATGCAAATGACACATTTTCAGATTATGTGGTAATACTTTAGATTATACAATTGTTTTTGGTTTTCTTTGTACAGAGCATCAATAAACTGCTTATAAAGTGCTTATAGACAAATAACAAGTGTTTATTAATGCATTATACATTTACTGAGGAACCTTAACTAACTAACTAATAAATCTGAATATAGTCAGAAGATATGACATTTTTTTCTAACAAAAACAACAAACAAACAAGTCTTTCTCCAATGAACTTGCAGCCCGTAAGCTCAGTTGACACAGTAGTTTGTTTCCACATCTTATATTAACACTGCGCCCTTTAAGGTCTTAAGATGTAAATTGGACTAATGTTATACTTCTTAATGAGATAGATAAGTCATTCTTTACATACTACACACTGACCATGTATAGAATGATATATTTGAGTCCATTCCAAGAATCTGGCATCTGGCAAGTGCAAATCACTTCACACTTGGAGGCAGATGGTGGCACCCTAAAATGGAAGAAGAACAAAAATAAGAAGTATAGCTTTTTAGCACGATTGTTGAAAGCCGAGTGGAGTTTCCTGGCGTGCTGTATGTTTCCTCCTCTGTGTTATCTCCAGCCCTTTGAAACAGCACCTGTTTGTGACTTGCAGCTTGGGGAGCTCCGTGGTGATGTAGTGTGCACTCCTCTGCCAGCCCGTGCCAGCTCACCCCGTCTCGCATTGATGTGCAAGGCAAACAAGCCGCCGATGTCTTCATTCTCGGAGAGCTTAATGACTTCGCGGTGCATTGGAGATAGGGCATGCCGGACCGGAACATCTTGTGTCGTGGTGTGGCCTTTTGTGCACCGCTGAAAAATGTTTTGTCTTGTGACGTTTTTGTTGCTCGCGTATTTTTTCTCAATGACAGTTGAGTGTGATTTGGTGTTTATCGTGACGCTACAGTCTTGTTTATTCTCTTAGCTGATGAAATGGTAATGACCCCCGAAGTCAAATTGAGACTTTGCAGCAGCAATCACGAAATACCCATGATACAAAATGTTCCGAGCAGTGGTGTTGTTAAAAGCAACAGCACTTAGTGGTATTCACAATACATTTAATACAAACACTAAACGGCATTAAAATAACTTTATTAACTTATGGGAATTAACATCTATGAACATAATGCATCCATTAGTGTATTATCCCAAAGAAAAATATACTGAATATTTTAACCATCATAATGAAAGCCTTTGTTGTGTGCAAAATGTATGAACTATAAATAGTCCACTTTTGTTGTCTACTTACATGGTGAAGACAAATGAATGTTTGAAATCCTAAAGGAGCGGCATGTTTTTTGCATTTCCCTGAGTTTCAAAGTAAACAAGACAATTGTAAAGTCAGAATTTGTTGGAAGTAGCAGAATTTGACGAGTTGCTGCAATAGTTGTCACAATAGTTGTTTTTATAATAGCTGTTGTTGTTGTAGTAGTAGTAGAAGCAGTATTAGTAGTAGCAGAAGTAGTAGAAGTAGCTGTTGCAATATTTTTTACTACAATAGTTGTTGTTTTAGTTGTTCCAATAGATGCTGTTGTAGCAGTAGTAGTAGTAGTAGTTGTTGTAGTAGTAGTAGCAGTAGTAGCAACCGCAGTAGTAGTAGTAGTAGTAGTAGTAGTAGCAGCAGCCGCAGTAGTAGTAGTAGTAGTCGCAGCCGCAGTAGTAGTAGTAGTAGTAGCAGCTGCAGTAGTAGTAGTAGTAGCAGCTGCAGTAGTAATAGTAGTAGCAGCTGCAGTAGTAGTAGTAGTAGTAGTGGTGGCGGCTGCGGTGGTAATGGTAGTGGCGGCTGCGGTGGTGTGGTGGTGGTGGTGGTGGTGGTGGTAGTGGTGGTGCGGTGGTGGCGGCTGCGGTGGTGGTGGTGGTGGTGGTGGTGGTGGTGGTAGTGGCTGCTGGTGGTGGTGGTGGTGGTGGTGGGTGGTGGTGGTGGTGGTGGTGGTGGTGGTGGTGGTGGTATTGGTGGCTGCGGTGGTGGCGGCTGCGGTGGTGGTGGTGGTGGTGGTGGTGGTGGTGGTGGCGGCGGCGGCTGCGGTGGTGGTGGTGGTGGTGGTGGTGGTGGTGGCGGCTGCGGTGGTGGTGGTGGTGGTGGTGGTGGTGGCGGTGGTGGTAGTGGTGGTGGTGGTAGTGGTGGTGGTGGTGGTAGCGGCTGCGGTGGTGGTGGTGGTGGTGGTGGTGGTGGTGGTGGCTGCTGGCTGCGGTGGTAATTGGTGGTGGTGGCTGCGGTGGTGGCGGCTGCGGTGGTAGGTGGTAGTGGTGGCGGCGGCGGCTGCGGTGGTGGTGGTGGTGGTGGCGGCTGCGGTGGTGCGGTGGTAGTGGTGGTAGCGGCTGCGGTGGTGGTGGTGGTGGTGGTGGTGGTGGTGGTGGTGGTGGTGGTGGTGGTGGTGGTGGTGGTAGTGTGCGGTGGTGGTAGTGGTGGTGGCTGCTGGCTGCGGTGGTGGTAGGGTGGCTGCGGTGGTGGCGGCTGCGGTGGTGGTGGTGGTGGTGGTGGTAGTGGTGGTGGTGGTGGTGGTGGTGGTGGTGGTGGTGGTGGCGGCTGTGGTGGTGGTGGTGGTGGTGGTGGTAGCGGCTGCGGTGGTGGTGGTGGTGGTGGTGGTGGTGGTGGTGGTGGCGGCTGCGGTGGTGGTGGTGGTGGTGGTGGTGGTGGTGGTGGTGGTGGTGGTGGTGGTGGTGGCGGCTGCGGTGGTGGTGGTGGTGGTGGTGGTGGCGGCTGCGGTGGTGGTGGTGGTGGTGGTGGTGGTAGTGGTGGTGGCGGCTGCGGTGGTGGTGGTGGTGGTGGTGGTGGTGGTGGTGGCGGCCGCGGTGGTGGTGGTGGTGGTAATGGTGGTGGTGGTGGCGGCTGCGGTGGTGGTAGTAGTGGTGGTAGTGGTGGTGGTGGAGTGGTGGTGGTGGTGGTAGTAGGTGGTAGCGGTGGTGGTGGTGGTAGCTGGTGGTGGTGGTGGTGGTAGTAGGCTGCGGTGGTAGTAGTGGTAGTGGTAGTGGTAGTAGGCGGCTGCGGTGGTGGTGGTGGTGGTGGTGGTAGTAGTAGCAGCAGCTGCAGTAGTAGTAGTAGCTGCAGTAGTAGCAGCTGCAGTAGTAGTAGTAGTAGTAGTAGTAGTAGTAGTAGCAGCTGCAGTAGTAGTAGTAGTAGTAGTAGCAGCAGCTGCAGTAGTATAAGACACAATGCTTTCTTTAAAGTAAACACATTAGCAGCACGAGGATCTCCCTAAAGGACAATGTAGTTGCTGCTGCTGCCGTCCGCCTCGGCTGCCTGCTGTTTATCATGTTATAATGAAACCACTTCATTAATGCATATGTTTTCCACAGCAATTAAGCCTGTACATTACCGACTGCCTCTGCCACCACTTACATCACGCGGCCTATAATTAGCATCTGTTGACTGGCTCGCCATCTTTCTTTTGCAACATTAAACTTTACTTGTGCGGACACATCCTGGCGGCCGTGCTACATCTGCATACAAAAACAAACTCGGGGATAGTTATGGACATCCATCAAATTAGCTCGAGGTATAAATCTTGCGGAGCTATCACTGTCGGGTGCGCTGCTGCTAAAGGAAGATAGGGACATGTTCGGATGGGCGATAAAAACAACCCAAGTCTTCATTGGCGCCATTTTGGACTTTTTAATTTTATTTTAAGAGTATTTCTGCGCAGATTGCAGCCAACTCATTGTCTATTCTTCCCTGGTAGGCCATCAATAACAATGAGAGAAGTGCCAGGCGCTGATTAGTCTTTGATATTGGGGTGCGAGGCAGACATGGTGTGCACCGCTGCGCGTGTGCACTGGGCTCATATGTTGTGCTGTTTCTCTTATTAGGAAATGAAATAGATCACTGGGGGTCTACTTTTCCCACTCATAAAAATTGGATTTTATTCTGGCATTTCGACCTTCCCAGTGGTAAAAATTAAAAACAGGCCAAATCAAGCCCCCCGTCTGGTTTTGTTTCTCGATACACCCAGCATAACAATACGAGCGCTGGCAGGAAATGTTGAATTAAAAATAGCTCCCGGCGTTTGTATTCTTCAAGATTACGTGTTTTTAAATGTATTTACGCATGTGTTTAAAGCCAGGAAGCGAACATTTCATTTCTGTGGATTGAAAAGAAGAATTGGCAAGTGTAGGGATTCAATTTGAGTGTGTTTAACTAGGGCAGAATTGTTTGAAGAGGACTAGGTCAGAGCAACCCAGAAACTGCAGCCGAGGTGTTTCCAGTATATGGGTTGTTAGTGTTTTTCTTGTTTTTTTTTTTAAGCCTTTCCAGGGAAAGAAAAAACACAAAAAACAGGACATTTGGCTAAAATTGCAAAAAAGGGTTAATGGGTAGCACTTGACTTTGGTATGGTAACTAAAAAAGCAATTATGGTAATTACATGATAATTACACATGGAAACAGGATCAAAAAGACCAGTATGAAATTGGCAGGAAACACAGTCAATCTTTTCTCTGTAAAATGTAAAATAAATTATGTTACTGCTAAGTCCATCCTGTTAATATGATATTACTGTATACTGCAAAATATACGACCGGTGAAGTTTAGTTCTTAAAGTTTAATGTTATGATTAAAAATTATGGTCAGCAACAATGGTTTGTCTTAATACTGATCCTGATTGGCCAAGGTGTGTTATTCTTTTAATGCCACAGTTTAAAATATGTATTTGTTCAGCAATGTGTACAAATACTTTATAATTATTAATATGTATCTTATTTACAAAGTACAGCAGTTAGGGTTATATAATGTAGTGTTGGAGAGTGTACAGCAGGTGTGGTATTTAAGAGAGGAGCAAACTGAATGGACTTTTCCATAATTTATGACTGTATTTGCAATTAACATTATACCAAATTACATCTGTGCTTCCTATGCATATCGTCATTATTATACTTGACTTATAGGTCAAGATACGGAAATGAGAGTTAATGTCCCATTCTGCGGTGCTTAAGCTCAGTCCAGCTGTTGCTTTGCCGCGCGCAGCATCAACAGACAATGTAATCTTCACAGATCAGGATCAAAAGCATGCAGCTATTGTCCAAACGGGGAATAATCAACCAGGAAGTTCTTTTGAAAATCTCATTTCGGTCCGACTAAGATTTCAATATGAATGGATGGATATTAAAGAAAGATTTGTATTCAGTTAGTTTGGTTGTGTTGAACCTTTTCAGCATTCTACTTCACTTTTTTCTTTTACGAAATGCAAAACTTCAGCAAGGCACTGACCCTATCTCACACTGATACATTTAGTGCTAAGATTTGATATGATATGATGAATAGATGTTGATTTTTTTGCTCAAACAGTTTAGAAACACTTTATATTACACTTTAATAAACCGTAATAAAGCATGAACAAAGACGTAATTCACATTTAACACATCATTTATCATGAATTATTCTGGCTTGATAGCTACTTATTTCAGATGTTAGGCTAATAATGAAATAGCTACTAAGCCTGATCAACTATTTGTCCATTATGGCTAATAAAAGTATAGTTATTAATATTAAATGTTACGCTGTTCATATAAAACCCTATTACAAGGAAAATCTAGGCCTATATTCCAATGATTTTCGACATCCGCTATCTCTGTTTCCCTTAAAACAGCAGTGTACCATATTCAGTGCAGCGCCCCCTTCTGTTAAGTCAATTCTGCTCAAACCAAACTCCTCGCAGTCCCCCCAGTCAAGTGGTCAGCCCAAATAAAATATCGCCCCGCGCTGGAGCTTTAACGCCGATAGCCAATACTCTCAAAAGCTTTATTCCCATTTGCAATCTTGTAGCACATGTTAAGCCTTTTCCTCCCGGGAGTACGCAGAGGTAAATGAAGTTTCATTGACTTCCCCTGTCTCCTCCGCTAACGTCTCCTCCTCCCTGCACGCTGGTACCGGCCCCTATTTTTCTTGCGCTAATTAACTATCCGGGATGGTGATTAGCTTTGAGGCAGTGCTCCCCTCCCCTCTGCCATCATCCAGTCCCATCATTATTTGCGGTGACTTTAACGTGCATGCGGACCAGCTGCGTGTCTATGTGCAGACAGCCCCGGAGCAGTGAGTGGAAATATGCAGTCTATGGTACAGTATTGCACAAACTGGCTTTAGGATATATGGACTGCGTTGTCATATCCTTCAATACTTGACATCTGGATCACTTTAAGGCATTTTCCTATTGAAACACAACAGTGAACACGTATATAAGCTCCGGCGCTGATAGGGACATACACTAATAAAAACATGTACTCCGATCACGTCATTATCTAACGTTGTTTATCACCCATTCATGCGTGGGACTCTTGCGAACACAATGCAAAGTATGTGATTGAAAGATGACTGAGCTCACGTCAATGGAGAGAGAGAGAATGACGGCGAGAAGGATGGAGACAAATCCGAAAAAAACAAAGACGCAAACAGACAGTGGTTTTGCCTTTGGGTGGCGATGCGGAATGCTAACGAGGGGAGGTCTAAGCCGGCGCACACCGAGGGAAGAATAATCGTGAAAGAATGGACATTTACCCTTGAAATTTGAGCAGGTGTGGAGAGGGCATGCATGCTGGGTACTTTGTGTGCAGGCAGGGAATACATTGTTCCATGGTAAGCAGCAGTGAAATGTGACTTTATGACAATTACGACTTAATGTTTGCTTCAGTTTTAGTCATGCCAGCTTGTGCTCCAGCATGTAGTGAAAAGTAAAGCGTAACTTCAAGCATAAACATCATAACATTGATCGTATACGGCAATTATTAAGACACATTCAATGTAAAATAGCGAAAAAGAAACACTAACAAAGCTTAAGCACGCAACAAAAGTTGAAAAATTGATGAGTATAATAGTTCCTGGGTAAGTGCTGTTTCAACTTCCTGTTCATTCATCGGTTTCTGCTTCTTACTTGCAACATTTTGAGAACTTTCTCCCCGCAACTGTTTAATGCTGGGCTGCACGGTGGCAGAGCGATTAGAGATCTTGCCTCTCAATAGGGAATTTCAGGTCAATTTGTAACTCTTAATTGGCTTTAATGATTGAATGTGAGAGTGAATAGTTGTCTATGTCTCTGTGTTAACCTTGTGATGAGTTGGCCACTGTCCAGGGTGTACCCCGCCTAAGGCCCAAAGTCACTGGGATGGGCTCCAGTCACCCACGACTCCAAACAGGAACAAGCGCTAGAAAATGAATACTTAATGCTATGGTAACAGTGATGATGAAGATAATCCACAGACTAGGATTCAATACCCTAAAACGAATATAATTTGACTTATATTTTATTCTGGTACAGTTTGACATGATATAATTAAGCATTTTTCCATTTCTAGAATCACTTCAATTTCAATCAAACAAGCAAACAAACCCAGTGATGATGAAACTCTCTCTTTGGCAGTTACTAATCACTTGACATATTCTTTGCACCACATGAAACATATCCACACAAACATGTTGATTCTCATAATGACCCACAATGACATACAGTCTTGGGGCGTCTCATTGTTCACCGCAGCTCAATTTGCATGTTAATAGCACGTCAAAGACTTAATGCCATTTTTATATCCCATGTCAGATGCCTCAATGTGTTTTCTGTGGGGATTAGTCCTACTTTAATCCTCACTCCCTGTGGCCCGACTTCATTCCTCCCAGACAAAGCCATGCATTGGTTTTGTAATTAATCTCATCTATTTGCATTAGTCATTGCGGTGCTGTGTTTTCCGCATCATAAACTGTAGCATGTTCCTTTTGCATATCCCATTGACTCTAGGGACTCGCTCACATCTAATGGCGTTTGAATCGTAGATATTGTTCCACGTTTTCTTCCCAGAGCTGCAATTTTGGTTTCATTTGTATCGTCTGTTAGGATCATTTAATTTTCCAATGGAGCGTAAAAAGGTTATATTTTATGGTGAAAAATAATTAGGAGGCTGATCTTTTAAGAGATGATAATTTTGTGAAATATTTTCTGTTCAGTACTTTGTGTGAAATGGTCTCTTTGTAGTGCATGTTTACTACACAAACAGCAATTGAAAATAGTGGCTGTGGTAAATAAAGTTGAAAGTTTTCTTGTTGTTACTGTTTTGTTTCCAATATGAAAGTACACATTAACTTTTTTGAGCTTTTCACCATGTTATCCAACTTTTCCCTAATGAAAACATACCTTTAGATGTACTTAGCTTCAATCATGCTAGTTTGATTAATCCAGTTTAGTAACTCCTCTCCCCTCTGAGCCTCAGAAAACCACTTGTTACAAACTTTCCAGATTCATGACATCATAGGTCGAGCTCCGAGATCTTTTACGTGGCTTTTAAGTCTATAAATCCAACTTATTTTTATCCTTTCTGCTGTCAAATCTTGTCAATTACAACTGCATTAGTGTGTCGGGGTAAGCTCACATTTGTTTATCTCACCAGTGTAATTCCATCAGCTGCCATTAGATGGAGCTTTACATCAATTCCTGACGTTGGTGACGTCTGACTGATGTTTTTGTAGACATTAAAAAAAAAAAAAAAGAGATGCCAAAGATCATTTTTAAAGGACAACAATACAGATAATGCACAATATGTGTACTTTAAAGTTTCTCATTGAACTTTGTAACTCATGTAGAGCATCCGCCACCAAGAAAATGTTTTTGCTTTGCCTAGAATGTTCCACAAAGTTACATTAAACTTAAATAAATGTATTTATTTAATTATTGGTGTTTTATTGCTCAAAAATGGCTCAAAAACATGCATTCTTACTGTGAGTGGGGGACGTTTCTCCACAGATTTGACCTAGTAGTGTTATTTGCTTGTCTCCATAGTGATAGATATGTTTAATGTCATACTGTGAAACATTTCAAGCAAAGCAATAACATTTCCATGAGTCAAGAAGGTGGGATACCCTCTGAAAAGTTACGGAATAGTAACTTATTCATTTTAATATGAATTGACAGTGCTGTGTTTTAGGTTTTTCTTTTCTGTTTTTAAAATGACATAATAGTGATTTGGGCATTTGCGAGGTGTAATTCAAAGGTATTTTCATTTGTCAGATGAACAGTTATGAGAGCTTCTTATTTCTTAAGTGCGGAGATTTTACTGCCACATGAAACAAAATGAGCTTTTCGACAATCACACCCTGCAGCTTGAGAGGAAAGCACGATACAATGAGGAGGGAACTTCTTTAATATTTTGTGTTCTGTCTGTCCAATGTCCAGTTTTAAAGGTGCAAATGTTCCACTGTAGCATTTAATATCTTGTCAATTTACAAATAAGAGGTCTTAATTAGTATTCTATATGTGGAATTCTTACTTAGAATGTACATGCAAACAAAACATGTCTCATTTCCTTTTGTCTCATTTTTAACTTCCCTGAGTCGCAAAAGTTTGGAGTTTCTAGACAGGAACATTAATTTCCACATGATCTTTGTATAGATCATGAACTTAACGTGGAAAGTCGCATACGTAACATTATTAGCTAAGAACATAACAAGAACGTGATAATCAGTGGCGGATGTACCATTCTGCGACAGGCCACAATCGCCTCGGGCCCCCAACCTGAAGGGGCCCCAATAAAATGCCCCCCCGATCAACACAATAAAGTAGTGCTGTGAACTTTTAAACAAGAAAAAATAGTCTAGGATTGTAAAATGTATTCATTTTGACCAAGCCGTCCCCTTAAAAAGCTAAAGAGTAAATAAAATATAGCATTATAAAATTACAAAAGAATATGATGCATTTAAATCAGCTGGAACATGTTATAAAATCCACAAACAAACAGTAAATATCATCTGACTTCTTGAATATTCTTCTGGGGAAGGACCTCAAAACCCCCCTGTTTAAAGCGATTTAGAACTGAAATGGGATTTGAATTATCCAATAGTTCACTCACACCCCAAAATTATGAACAAAAAACAACAAATTCCTTTCGAGAACAATTCAAGAAACACAACATTAAAAAGCAAATCACTTGATGAGGAGGGGCCTGTTTTTATTTTTGCCTTGGGCCCCCAAACTTCCAGGTCCGCCACTGATAGTTCCTGTAGTAGAAGTTGAGCATTTTGGACTTACTTTTAATACGCCGCGTTGTTCCTAAACTGTCTGTTACATTTGATCTTTTCTGCACGGTATAAAATGAGTGGTCCACATATTGGCGGTCATGTAAAGAGTACAAATCCCTCTGAGGTCTACCTTCAGGATGACACAGTCTGTGGAGAGAAGAGGCCCGGCTGCTCCAACATGTCATTCATTCATGTTGCAGTTTATGTTGAAACAGGCGCATCAAAGCAAATCCCCCCCATTGTCTCCCCCAAGTCTTCAAAGAGCAGCCTCCTCGACACGCTCACAGCATGGCCTCTGTGTGGAAAAAAAACCCCAGAGAAATAAAAACACCAATATTCCCTTTGAACTAGGAACAATAACAGTTCGTCGAAACTATAGACGCTCCAATTACGAGCAAGACAATAATGGAAAGAGCGCTGTTTTACATGTACGGAGATGAATGTTTTATTCTGGGTTTTTAAAGGTAACTTTTCCGGTGGAGACTTTGCCAGCTTTGTTGTTATGTTCTACAGACTTACATTATACATATCTTGCATTTTTTTCCCCTTACAGATGTTTTTATTGCACAAAAATATCTTTAAACGCTTGTATTAGTGGCGTCAGTTGCACGTTTCCATGGAGATAGAAAGTTAAAGCTGTACTTTTTAACATTTTTCATGGAGACAGACAAGTTTTATGAAGAAATTTGCAAAAAATGTTGACAAAGCAATTAAAAAAAAGTGGAAATGTGAAAAAAGGTGGCCAGAAATGTTGCATAGTGCACCTTTATTATATGAAAATAGTTCACAAGGGAAAATATGGTGTTCATAATGTACATTTGTATTCTTTTATTCGAGTCAATTTGAAGTTTTCCTAGTAAATGTGTAGTTTTGTTGCTGTTGGCATCAAACTGAAGATTTCATGATTTTAAATTTGTTTTTTTTTTTTAACCTCTTATCATTTTGTCACTTTTTTTATCTAACGTCTGACTAAAATTACCCCCAATTAAAATTGAGCTGTTTTGAACACTTAGGAGTATAAACAAATTGTGAAGCTGGCTTTAGTGAAGCTACTTTCTTGTCTCTGTTGACAGATTTGCTCTAATTGTGACGGTAACAAGCTATGAGCAACACATACTGCATGTCGTTTTTTTGTAGAAGCGAATGTAAAGAGGGCTATAACAGCTGCAGTTTCTTCATTTAACCAGATTGTCAAGTTGTTTTGAGATATGGATTGGCAGACACATTGAGCATTTGTTGGGCTGAGCCAATATCACAAAAAAAAAAAAAAAAAAAAAAGTCTGGACTTATAATGAATGCCTTACTGGGCACACTGATTTCCCTTGTTTCAAAATCTGAAGCAACAGCCTGAAATGACACCATACATATGTTGGGTGATTTCAATGTTGTGCTGATTACACGCCGGATATTTGTATAATATTCCACAGCCCTCAAAGTCGTCACAAGTCATTGCTTCTAAAAATGTTTTCGCAGCAGTCGTTCAGGGATCTATGGGTATCAACATCGCAGGGATATTTGCGAATAACTGGATTGTGGCCGCCAGACTAGAGTTTGTTCCAACAACTACTGCAGCCTGGATTTTTCGGCATTTTCCAACTCATCGCCGTCCCAGTGTTTAGTTCCACCGGGGACCTGGCATTCCTGTCCATCATGTGCTATCAGTGAGGCTGCAGACGCTACTAAGACCCACCGAAACCATCTTCCCGTCAGTCCTTAGCCCCACCCACTTGACAATTTCAGCGTATCTCCGACGGCCAAGCTCCTACACACACAATCCCCAGCGGTACTTGACTTCCCTTATCGGAGGAGTCTGATAGTTGAGTCTGTAGTCTTGTGCTTTGCCTTTAATCTTTGCTGTTTTTCTGTCTTGCAGGTGTAAAGAAGGATACCACGGACTGCGCTGTGACCAGTTTGTCCCCAAGACGGATGCTATCTTGTCTGATCCAAGTAGGTTTTTCTTTCTTCTGTCCTCCTCCAGTTCATGACGGCACAGTATTACAGCGTTTATCTGCAAAAGATTTAAAATAATTACTCTAATCCGCAACTGCGATGGGTGAGAACGCAACACAAGTCAGCTAATCACGGCTAAATGTGTGAGGTTTAAGAAGTCGAGGGAACCGAAATCTAATTTTTTACGCTATTCTTTTTTCCATTAGGCGAGACACTAAGAGAAAAAGCCATTGTTTTGAATTGTATGTTTTTTGATCAGTTTGCTTTCTCAAGATATAAGCTTTCACCTGGAACCAACGTCATTGTTCCGTCTACACCGTAATAAGTTGTATTATTTCATTGAATCATCTTAAATTCATAGATTTCTCTGGGACACTGTAGGCTGTTTTCTCCCTCAGAGACATAAAAGTCAGGCCTTAAAGGAGCTCCTACACACACCAAACTTTACAGTCTTGAACTTAACATGATTTTGATGGAACATACTGAAGGATTTGTTGGTATCTAAATCTAAGCCTGATTTATTGATGGTGAAATTTATTGATGGTGAAATTCAAATACTTAATAAGAAATACAAAATACTCCCCTTTTCTTTTCTTTTTTGTATAAAGAATGAAATCTAAACCTAGCTCTGTCCATTTTTTTGATTTGGATGACACACATTTGGGAAATTTTGACCGTATTTACACATAAAACAACGTAATGCATTTATTTTCTTGTATGTATTGTATGTATGTTCTTAAACTACACTAGAAGTTTCAAATGTATATCTTTAAATTTAAGATTTTTCCTTTTCTTGCCTTAAAATATGTAACGTAGAATGAATTATTTTAACAATGTTTAGTTGAATACTAGATTAAAGATTGGGAACAACAATCTGAAGGAGAGGTAGTTTCCAGGTTCTCTTCCTTAAAGGGACAATAAAGCGGACTTTTGCCTTTAGGGGTGCAAGGTTTGATTTATTTATCTGTTTAGGTTTTAATTTATTGTATTTATTTACTGTAAACCTTCAACAGCTTCCACACCATCCAAATACACAGAAATTAACAAAAGCACAAACAATCCAAAATTGTCCAGCTCAAGAACCAAACAAGGCCGTCATTATTTAGTAGATATACTGACAATTAATTGTAATTTTAGGTTTAGCAACTTATTTTATTTTAATTTTTTGGTTCACTGATATATAACTATTATATATCACATGCAGTAACAAACTATTAGCAAATTTCGTTTTCACTACAACTTTCTGCTACTACTTTCATGCTATGATAATAATGATACAATAATTACTTCTTCTTTTTCTGCTACTTCTACGCTTAAACTCAGGGCCATCCAATTTAACTGTATAATACCATAACCACAAAGCCAAGTCAAATATACATTCACATTCAGCGATTTAAACTATTTCAGCGTACTTGAATCACGAAAAAAGGATTACAAAGTGTATGTCTGGCGGCTAAAGTTGACCTTGTAGCTTTTATTGCAACTACTCATTGCACAGTATAGATACAATTTTCAAATATTCAGCCATAAAAGTGTGTAAGTAATTTAGATGAGCACCTAATTACCCCCAAATGGTGCGATATTGCTCTCCACTCGTCTATATCTCGCTTTAAACTCCCCCAGCTATACATTAATTAATGAGCACTGCCTTATAATTAAGTCATGAACAAATATTAGATCAATGAAACAAAGTGCAGCGCTAGTTTCCCATTATTATCCGTGCCCAGGTAAAACTATCCGCAGAACATGAATATAACATGAATGAAAGAACTATGGCCTTTAATCTGGATCGTCACCTCGAGCAAAGCGGCGCTGAAAGTTTCCGTTTCCTTTTTGTTCGCGCGGCCCCCAGAGCTCCTCCGAATCCCCGTGACAGAGGAGTGTTTGTGGTTAAAAAATAACGCAAAAGTCAAGGGTGTGCGTGGAAGAGAAACAGGAGCCTCCAGCAAATTCACTGAGTCTTATTCGCAGTGGGAGTTCGACCCAAACTTCACTCGTGTTTAGCAGATGTTATCGGTGAAATAATCACGGGGCAGTGTTACGAGGCTTCTTTTCCCAATCAGTTTCAACATTTATTTAAACTTAGACAGATTTCTTACTGAGCACATTGGATATTGAGAATAATCTCTGTTCTTGACCTCAGAGTGATCGTAATGTTGTCAAATTCTAACTACTTGAGTGTTACATTAAGATGTATTACTTCAAATTCAACCCTTACCACGAGGGCCTACTTTTCCTAAAATGTTCGACTAAAATGAGCTCCAATTCAAACTGAAGCTGTTCTTGAACCCTTCGGAGCAGAAAGAAATGTCTGGACTCTTTGTGAAGCTGGGACTTTGTAGTTTTGGCCTCTCGTGTCTGATTTACTCTGATTTTAACAAGCGCCGCGCAGAGGAATGTCAGAGTTTCAGTTCTGCCCAGATTTTCTTTCTTAAATATGTGAAAGAGTGAAGCTGTTGTTGGAGAGATGGTCTGATTGACACTAGTTTGGACATTTGTTGGGTTTTGACAATTACTCTTTGAAATCTGAAGCTAATTTAACTAAAAATGAGTTTGTAATAAAGTAAAAAAGTCCAGGCAGAATCCATATAAAAGTCCTATATTTATATGGACGTGTGTCGATATTTTTCTTTTGTCCAGCAGCTTACTTTCCTTTTATCAGATGGTGCATAAAAAGGAATAAATAAGCAAAAAGAGGACAGACCGAATGTGGTTTTAAAGGTGGTTTTCTGAATTGGGGAAGCTATTCAGAGTAAAACGTGTACTTATATACGCACATTTTTATGGGGTTGTGACAGCAAAATATTCACCAAGGAGTGCAAAGGGATTTGAATGCCGATTTGTGTTTATTAGGACAAAAAGTACAAATAGATTTGACGCTGATGGTGGCATGGTACTATCTAAATATATACATTTCTGTACCGTGGGGACATCTTCTGCTGTTGGTCCTCCCTTCAGGCGGTGCCACAGGGAATAATGGCCCGGTTTTGTGCATTCTACATAATAACAATAAGCTCTATAATGTATGTTCACTGCATTATCCTGCATCGTGGTGGTAAATGTCCCGGCGTCCCAGCAAGAGGTTGCGGTTTTAGTCCGTTATGTTCCGTTAATTGAGCCTTGTGTCTGTGGAGATTTTTAGATGTCACAGTTCAAGACGTTAGCGATAAAAATAATCATAAGACCACACACATGCAGACACGAAAAAATGTGTAAATGTGTTGAATGGGCAGGCCGCAATGTCATGAGTAGGAATCCAGCTCCGACAATTTGCTGAATGACTGTCCTTCTCACAAAAATCCTTAAAAAAAGTTTGTAAATATAGGTGAAATGAATAAGTAAGTTTTTGTTTACTGTTAATGCTATTTTTAACAAAGCTTGACCTTTGACACAGTGAGAAGAGTGCCCACATGGACAGCGGTTATACATTTAAACTGGACCTACAATCCAAGCTTTTTATCTACTTCATAAGATTTTTTGTTGCAGAATCATGCAGTGGACGTTCAGCTTTACTTTCAACGCTCTCTTTTTGTTCAAATCATGCATTGTTCACCGATTGTGCACATTACGCACAAAAAAAATCTTTATATCTTTTATAAACTATACTCTGAACTTTCACCGTTTAAAATCTTTTGGCAACAGTAACTGCCCATTCTACGTAAGACACGAGGCTTCCTTGAGAAGATAAATACATTTAAGCTCATTTGATTTGTGTTTGGAGCAATCTAACATTTACACAGATTATAAAGGTTTGGCAGATTATCCTTCCTTTGAATGCCAAATCATGTAGGTCTACGAACATACACTCAAACACTCACAACTGCAGCATTCTACAAACTCATTTACCAAGAAGCATACATTTTTTATGCATATTTAACTTTAAAAGGTCTCTTAATTTTAATAAGCCTTGCGGTTTGCAGTTAAAAGTGAACGAAGCACACGCACAGAGAGTTTACCTGATGTTCCTCAGAGTAGAAACGTTATGCAGTGTCATCTAAGACTCTGTTATAGATGCTTTGTGTTCATTTCAAATTTGTGACATATTGCCGTTGCCACATAGGGATCTCTCCAAATTGTAAATCTGGGACGCCAAAGAAAACATCTGAGGAGTTAACAAAGCCAGAGACAGCCCTGTCAAATAAAAAAAGCAATCTTTCAACAACTACTGTCAATTTCAATTGAATAGATGCTTAAAAGTATTCTTTGCGCTGGGAATGGCATCAACAGTAAATCCTAGGCTAAATAATATTTCACTGAATGCCGTAAGAGACAAATGATCTTAAATGTCACACCCAAATAATAAGAATAAGTCCATCCATCCATCCATTTTCTTCCGCTTATCCGGGGCCGGGTCGCGGGGGCAGCAGTCTAAGCAGGGAGGCCCAGACTTCCCTGTCCACGCACACTTCCTCCAGCTCTTCCGGTGGGATCCCAAGGCGTTCCCAGGCCAGCCGAGAGACATAGTCCCTCCAGCGTGTCCTGGGTCTACCCCGGGGCCGCCTCCCGGTGGGACACGCCCAGAACACCTCCCTAGGGAGGCGTCCAGGAGGCATCCTGAACAGATGCCCGAGCCACCTCAGCTGGCTCCTCTCGACGTGGAGGAGCAGCGGCTCTACTCCGAGCTCCCCCCGTGTGACTGAGCTCCTCACCCTATCTCTAAGGGAGCGCCCAGCCACCCGGCGGAGGAAGCTCATTTCGACCGCTTGTATCCGCGATCTTGTCCTTTCGGTCATTACCCAAAGCTCATGACCATAGGTGAGGGTAGGAACGTAGATTGACCGGTAAATCGAGAGCTTTGTCTTTTGACTCAACTCTCTCTTCACCACAACGGTCCGATACAGCGCCCGCATCACTGCAGACGCTGCACCGATCCGCCTGTCAACCTCACGCTCCATCCTTCCCTCACTCGTGAACAAGACCCCGAGATACTTAAACTCCTCCACTTGAGGCAAGGACTCTCCACCCACCCGGAGAGGGCAAACCACCTTTTTTCCGGTCGAGAACCATGGCCTCGGATTTGGAGGTGCTGATCTTCATCCCAGCCGCTTCACACTCGGCTGCAAACCGTCCCAGTGCATGCTGTAGGTCCTGGTTTGAGGAAGCCATCAGGACGACATCGTCTGCAAACAGCAGAGATGAGATCCTGTGGTTCCCAAACCGGACCCCCTCCACGCCCTGACTGCGCCTAGAAATTCTGTCCATAAAAATGATGAACAGAACCGGTGACAAAGGGCAGCCCTGGCGGAGTCCAACATGCACTGGGAACAGGTCTGACTTACTGCCGGCAATGCGAACACAGCTCCTGCTCCGGTCGTACAGGGACCGGACAGCCCTTAACAAAGGGCCCCGGACCCCATACTCCCGGAGCACCCCCCACAAGGCGCCCCGGGGCACACGGTCGAATGCCTTCTCCAGATCCACAAAGCACATGTGGACTGGTTGAGCAAACTCCCATGAACCCTCGAGCACCCGATGGAGAGTATAGAGCTGGTCCAGTGTTCCACGACCGGGACGAAAACCACACTGCTCCTCCTGAATCCGAGGTTCAACTATCGGTCGGATTCTCCTCTCCAGTACCCTGGAATAGACCTTACCGGGGAGGCTGAGGAGTGTGATTCCCCTATAATTGGAACACACCCTCCGGTCCCCCTTCTTATACAGAGGGACCACCACCCCGGTCTGCCAGTCCAGAGGTACTGTCCCAGACTGCCACGCGATGTTGTAGAGACGTGTCAACCAAGACAGTCCCACAACATCCAGAGACTTAAGATACTCAGGCGGATCTCATCCACCCCGGAGCCTTGCCACCAAGGAGCTTGCCAACAACCTCAGTGACTTCGGCTTGGGTGATGGCGAGTCCGCCGTCAAGTCCCCAGCCTCTGCTTCCTCCTCGGAAGACGTGGCAGTGGGATTGAGGAGATCCTCAAAGTATTCCTTCCACCGTCCGACAACATCCCCAGTCGAAGTCAACAGCTCTCCACCCGCACCGTAAACGGTGTTGGTGAAGCACTGTTTCCCCCTCCTGAGGCGTCGGACGGTTTGCCAGAATTTCTTTGAGGCCGACCGATAGTCCTCCTCCATGGCCTCCCCGAACTCCTCCCAGCCCCGAGTTTTTGCCTCTGCGACAGCCCGGGCTGCAGTACGCTTGGCCTGTCAGTACCTGCCAGCTGCTTCAGGAGTTCCACAGGCCAACAAGGCCTGATAGGACTCCTTCTTCCGCCTGACGGCATCCCTTACCTCCGGTGTCCACCACCGGGTTCGGGGATTGCCGCCGCGACAGGCACCAGAGACCTTGCGACCACAGCTACGAGCTGCCGCATCGACAATGGAGGCGGAGAACATGGTCCACTCGGACTCAATGTCCCCAGCCTCCCCCGGGATCTGGGAGAAGCTCTCCCGGAGGTGTGAGTTGAAGACCCTGCCGACAGAGGGCTCTGCCAGACGTTCCCAGCAGACCCTCACGATACGCTTGGGCCTGCCGAGTCTGTCCGGCTTCCTCCCCCGCCAGCGGATCCAACTCACCACCAGGTGGTGATCGGTTGACAGCTCCGCCCCTCTCTTCACCCGAGTGTCCAAGACACGCGGCCGAAGGTCAGATGACACGACAACAAAGTCGATCATCGACCTCCGGCCTAGGGTGTCCTGGTGCCACGTGCACTGATGGACACCCTTGTGCTCGAACATGGTGTTCGTTATGGACAAACTGTGACTAGCACAGAAGTCCAATAACTGAACACCGCTCGGGTTCAGATCAGGGGGGCCGTTCCTCCCGATTACCCCTCTCCAGGTGTCACTGTCGTTGCCACCTGGGCGTTGAAGTCCCCAGCAGAACAACGGAGTCCCTGGGCGGAGCACTGTCCAGTACACCCCCCAGGGACACCAAAAAGGCCGGGTACTCTACACTGTTGTTTGGCCCGTGAAGCGCTACAACAGTGAGAGACCTGTCCCCCACCCGGCGCAGGGGCGCGACCCTCTCGTCTACTGGGGTAAACTCAACACGTGACGGCTGAGCTGAGGGCTATGAGTAAGCCCACACCAGCCCGCCGCCTCTCCCCGTGAGCAACGCCAGAGAAATGGAGCGTCCAGCCCCTCTCAAGGAGATGGGTTCCAGAGCCCAGGCTGTGCGTGGAGGTGAGGCCGACTATATCTAGTCGATAACGCTCGACCTCCCGCACAAGCTCAGGCTCCTTCCCCGCCAGAGAGGTGACATTCCATGTCCCAACAGCTAGACGCTGTGCCCGTGGACCGGGCAGTCGAGGCACCCGGCCCCGGCTACCACCCAGTCCTCTCTGCACCCGGCCCCTACGGTCTCCTCTGCGGGTGGTGAGCCCACAGGAGGTCGGGCCCACGTCGTCCCGCCGGGCTGAGCCGGCCGGGCCCGTGGGCAAAGGCCCGGCCACCAGGCGCTCGCATACGAGCCCCAACCCCAGGCCTGGCTCCAGGGTGGGGCCCCGGCTGCGCCATACCGGGCGACGTCACGGTCCTTGTTTTTAAATTTTCCATAGAGGCTTTTAGAACTAATAATAATAATAATAATAAGAATAAGTAATTAAGTCAATTTGCTTGGAAAGAAAACATAAAATCACCATTGCTTACTGACTTTTCTATTCCGTCATGTTGGACTGTAAATTTCATGTTGTGCGCCATTACTGGTGACAAAGCACGCCCCAGGGCAGACCTTTTTCTCATCGCCATTTTTTCCTTCCAAAAATCAATTCCCATGCACCTTGCAATCACAAATCATCCGCGAGCCCCCTCATCCTTTGTCTTGATATTGACCGGCCACAAAGAAGCCACTCAAGAGAGCAATCTGAGCCGCCTCGCACAACAATCCAGGCTTCAGACGGTGTCACGTACTCGGAAAAAGAAAACACACAAAAAAAAAAAGGCTTCCCGTCGGTACTTCAGGTTAGACTGAAGCAAACTTAGCTCAGGAAATGAGGTGGAGAAGGTTCGTGGGATTTTTGTTGCACGGTCGGGGGAATAGCCGGCTGCTTAATTGGAGGCAGGGGAGTGTGTAGGAAGGCAATTTGGTTGGTTCTCGGCAAAGGAACAAGAGTTTAGGACACGCTGTTAATGGTGGTTTTTTGGGGACCAGTGGATACCTTCGACAGAGGCACAGATTTACTCAGCTGATTTAGGAACGGAGGGGAAGTGAGGAAGCGATAATTCTACCTATTTACCTCCCAATTGTTTCGAGACCCGAAGTAAATAGCGAGCAGACAGGATATTGGCTGGCTCGCATACAAAGACAGTGTTTTTAAGTTACACCCACTCCAGCAGATTTCCGCTATTTCCTGCGATAGTTCAGTTGCACTCGCCTCGCCAGTGCAACCCAGCTGCAATATATGGCGTCATTTGCGGTTCGTTTATTTCAAGTCTGCCTATAGGTTTCTATGTTCCCCAGAAGACATAAAGAAAAGAAAGCAGGCTTCACATATTTCATAAAAGGTGAAAATAAGTAGGGCTCGGGTGTGAATGAGAGCTTCAGGGAGACAGTCTAGGTATGAGAAAGAGGAGAGGGAAAGAAAAGAAGGAGACGGTGCATTACCAAGGCCAGCCGACAGAGAAATGACTGAAATGGTTGAAACTTTGAAACACCTTTCTGTTTGATTCTTGGATACTGGTAAGCTTTGCAATTAAAGCGTGGCAATCTGGCAGCACAGTGACTACACGAAGATCCCAAGACTGATTTTTTTGAAATTCTGCGTGTGTTTGGATGGAAACCTTCCAGGCACTCTTGGTTTCCTCATTCATCCAAAATATTCACAGTCGACTGATCTTCTACCCAGATTATTGTATGTGTTGTAAAAAGGTTGTGAATGACCATGTTTGCTTGAATAAATCTGTTGAAGGCAGATTTCTTGGAAGATAAAGTTAAATATTCTGGCTCTGATTCTGACTCTAACCGTACGCAATCTTCTTCAGCAGACCCGGCTCGTAGTATTAGTACCCGCCCGTAGTAATGGCATACATGCACCTGAATGCACCTGATCATCGACAGCAGCGCGAAATCAAACTGTTTGGAATCTAAAAAGATGTTCTACGCCCCATAAACTATTAGGTCTCTTACTCACGGAGTTACAAGCACAAACAGCCGATGAACCGACACATCTCTAGACTTAAAAAGCTCAAATTGCCACGGAGAACCACAACCTGTTTCCACACATATTTCCGTTGAATTCTTTTAGGAGCCACATAAAACACGAGGCCAGCTGTCCCGGCAAACATTTCATGCTTTAGTTTTTGTGTCCACCATGTCCAGTGTCCAGGGGCTACGCAGTGCTCTAGAGAACAGTCTGAGAGCAGAGAGAGGAGCAGAGGCTGGAGCTCCACCGACAAACACCGACAGGATCAGGCACAAGTGATCAGCAGCATGTGAACAACAACTCAAACTGTGCACAATAATGGCCCAAAGAGAGAAGTAGCCTGATATCATAATGTGCAAAAACGGTGCACTGTGTAACGTTTTGTGGGGACAGTCCACCTCTAGCTTATCACATCATCACAAAATGTACTACTATAAAATTTGATTTGTTGATCTGTTTTGTTTCAGAATTCAAAATCATCGGCTACAAACTCCATTCAGAATTCTAAGGATCCTCAAGGCCAACAAATGTCTTGGCAAATTCAATAACATTAGATGTGTTACTGCAACAACACCAAAAGAGCCAGGGTCGACACTGTTCTGCAGAGTTTACACGGCTCTTGTCGGCTGATTTATACAGGTTTTGGTGCTGTTTTTCGACCAGTAGCAGGACAACATTGCCATCTGCGTTTACTTTTGTTGTTTGTTCTATATCAGACAATAGGAAAAGATGGTGCAATTACCTTTTTATGTTTCGACGGTAATTTACACTCGTCAGAAGTGTCGCACGACGGTCGGTCTCTCTTACCTATTGTCTGATATAGAAGAAACAGTAAAAGTATTGTAATTAAGAAGACAAGGTGAATATTCTTGAGTTAGCGCCATCTGCAGTCCGCCCTGGTTCATTGTCTCGTGGGGACGTTTCAGAACCTTAAAAGAATCGTAAAACAACCTTTTAAATAAATTATCAGAAGGCCAAGTGAATCTGAAAATTCTTCATGTGGACCAACAAACACCAATGGTATAAAATTAGATGGATAAATAAGTATCTACAGGGTGCCAACAAGCTTCATTTGAGACAGGCCTCCACTCTGACAATGTTTAAATCCAGGCTAAAAACAGTTCTCTTTAGACGTGCATACGACTGAAAGATCTATCTGCACTCTTCTCTTTTAAAGCACTTTATTTTAAAATGATTTTAAAATGATTCTGTGTGTCTTTTTGTGTTTTTATGATTTTAATGCAACTTTTCCTGTTTATGTAAAGCACTTTGAATTGCCCTGTGTACGAATTGTGCTCTACAAATAAACTTGCCTTGCCTTGCCTTGCCTTCATTTTGTTCTTTTTTAACTTAATTTTTCCCTCTGGATCCCCAATTGTAATCACCAACACAAATAATGGCAAGCCTTAGTAATATGTTTTGTTTGCTAAGTACTATTGTTGTCTAACGTTACAAATGGAAATCTTAACCTTGTTTTTATTGCCAGATTGCTCATTATATTTTCAGCCCATTAGTTTTAGTTGCTATGAGACTAGCTGAAGATCATTACAGAGCGGTCATAAAATCTGACATTTGTTAATAATCCTCGAGGCCATGGTACGTAAAGCTGTAACAATTTGTATACTTTGTTTGACATCAGCATCTCTGTGTAAACATATCTGACACACTTAAGTGACTGATTCAATTAGATGAATTATTCTCCGGTTATGGCTGTAATGATGGAATTCCCTCCGCTCATTTAAACCTGTTCTGTGCTCTGACAGTGAATGGCACCCTGGATTCGCGCTAAAGAAGACATTTTCATGAGTTTTAAATGTCGAAAGTTAGTCCACTGCGATTTAAATTTGATTAGTAGCATTAAAGGATTATTTCAGAACTCTCTCTTTAATACGCACAGAGAGACCGAGGTGTGGAAGATAACTTATTTTGACAAACTGGGGGCGGCAGAAGCTCGAGTTGTAGAGTCAGTCTCAGCTGCTGGCAACTTAGACTGTCATTGTATTCTTTGACAAATCGCTTCACCCTCAATATTTATGTTTACATGTGGTGCGTGGCAGAGATTGGCTGTTTGTTGAGGCACGTATTGCTGACCACGGCTCTTGTCAAGGCCCAAGTAGTTTGTAGCGCATGATTAGCTAATGTTAAAGGTGCACTGTGTAACTTTTCCGATGAGGGGCCTGCCATTTGAGTGTCTCCATGGAGATGTTATTGTTAAGTCTGCAAAAGTCGAGTATTTTATTAAACTTTCTCTCTTGGATTTATTTAATTACAGGTGTTTTAAGTGCTCAAATGCATTCTTGCTGTGAGCAGTGTTGACTCAGATCTGACATGTGAAGTGGAACATTCCAGGCATCTCCATGGAGACAACAGCTGCTGGACCCTCCATCGAAAAAAAAAAAAAGTTACATAGGACACAAAAAACACTATATTTATCTAATTAAATATTTATTAGATGCAAACAAAGCTAACTCTTACAAATCAAGTCACAACTGAGTCTTAACACATATTGTTGACCTGGCGTTTCCTCTGAAAAGTAAATGGATTGTTATATAGATGTTAAAATACAGCAGACAGTGCTAGCATCGCAGTACTATTTAGCCCACAGCTAACGTAAGCATTCTTGGATGACTAAAGAGATTTGAGGCTATTGAATGACGTTTTTCCTTTCCGTTTTTGGTACAATATAACCAGTACAAAATAAAATGGGCATTTGCTCTTGTAACTGTTGGGTGATTGACACATTAAAATGAATGGAATGCTTCCCCACAGAGGTCCAATTGTGAGCGTTTCCGCACAGATATGAATCATTAAAAAAATAAATAAATACGTTTTTCCGGATTATGTTTACTACTACTAGAAAATGTGGACATTAAAGCTTGAAAAATATATACTTTATAAAAATACAACTAATTATGACAAATTTTGACAAGTTTTAAAGAAACAAAGAAAAGTTTAGTTATCTTAAGTTCGGAGTATATACCTCTAACTGCCTGTCCCTTTTCTTTTACCAACCGCTTCCTTCCTCTCATCCTTCTCATTTACCTCCTGACTCCTCAGAAGTCTCAAACCAGCTTTCAAATATTACTTTGTCTACAGTTATAAATTATTTTTATGAATTGTGTGGGTCATTTGACTGGCTTAGGATGGAAAGTACCTCTGGCGATAATCCTGCATATTTACAAGTATATGTTTTTCTGCATCTTCTTGTTTTTAAATATCCATTGTCCCTTTATTAAATAACTAAATACAAATACAAATGCACACTAATACATTCAAGTCATGTTTCGTTTTTATTCTTCTGTGTTCCAATCAGTATCCACCTTTCATGCATGTATTTCTTTCTGATGTGCATTCGTGTAACTCGATTCTCAGAGATTCAAACTTATGAGGTTGTATTCCCCCAACATCCATCTTGTCTCTTGTAAAAGGTATTATATCTTTATGCAGAAATGTTTCAAGAGCAGCACCGTCTAATCTGTGAGGGGCTTGGCAGACCACATTCTATTTAAAACCACCATCACCTCTGTCAGAAAAGCAATTACTAGAGAGGGTTTCATTTTAATTTAGATTACATTACATAGTGACATGCAAAAGGGGGCTGCTGTCGGGCTGGAACCAACACTTGTGCTTTATCTGTTTTCCCCAGCTACAAGACTTACGGTAGTGGGAGGGGTGGCTAAATGCATGAAGACACTGCGTGCGCATATTGGGAGAAATGTGTGCGCGTGTGTGTGTGCGGTGAATCTAAAAGCCAAAAAAAAAAAACAGAGGCGTACAATTACAGCAAGGCCCAGAGCGCGGATCAATAGAAATGCCCTGTGCAAAGCCACGGCAATGACATACAGCCACGCGATATGTCGTTTTTCAAAGTGTTATTCTCATGCCTCTAATGCGCCGCTCTCTGTCTTTGTTACGTGCACGCCGCATTCAAAAGGCACAGCTAATAGAGAGGTGGGGAGCGCAGAGGCGGAAAGTAGTTAGAGACGCTTGGAGTGAAGTATACAGTTTGTACTTTTGAGTAAAACGTTAGGTGTGTTTTCCAGGGGGAATGCTTTTAGGGAATGCATTAGCAAATCGGAAAGTAATGTCCTTTGCAGATAACCCAATATTATATTCCGTACAAAACGTGCTGAACCTGCTGACAGTTTGGAGCTCTACAAACATAACGCATATGGTACTTTTTAACTTATATGTGGTTCAGTCTTCGGTCAAATGTTAATGGACATGTTGAAAATGTGCATTGTGAATGGAAATTAGATTTTAAAACATAAAACTAATTGGAATACGTGTCAGAAATGTTGATATTTCTCAAAAGAGTCAAGGTTACAACAAGTAGTCACTTTGTCCAGTTGAATATCAGCTTCTACACAGGTTACAGATAAATAATGGTTTTAGAAGACAAGCATACATTAAAAAGTGTACTGTTTTGGCCTAGCTAGCTCAAAAGGTAAATTGTGAGGAGAAAAGTTAATGTTTAGATAGCAAAAGAAAAGCTGTGCTATATTTCAATCCATATCTAAACAGAAATGTAGGTCTAAGGCCTTGATTTTCAACCGCTGTGTCGGGGAACACTACGTGCCTTAAGGTATTGCCAGGTGTGCCTTGGAAAATGTATTAAATTTCAGTTATTATAATTAACAATATACTATTTTGGAGTGTCCTCCGCAAAATTCTGATCAATGAAAATAAAGCAAAACTATCAGCATTGTCAAATTGAAAGAAGCGCACAAAATGCTCTAAATGGTGTGATTTTGATAATGTTTTAGGTGTGTCGCGGAATTTTTTAATCAAAAAAGTGTGCCGTGACTGAAAAAGGGTTGAAAAACATTGGTCTGAGGTACAACTTATCACCAATTCACATCTCCATCCTCAGAACTGAACCAAAACAAAGGAAACAATGGAGTAGTAAAATGATGATGTCATCGCTCTTACTTATTCTTATTATTATAATGGAATTTTGGTGATTTTGACCCTCTGCAGCGTTTTTGAACAAAGGTGTTTTCAAATTTACAACTGTACAAAAATAATCGGGAAAATCCGATCTTTTATCAAAAAAATTCTCATTAAAACCTGTGCCTAAAAAACAAAAGATGCTAAAAAAAATGAGTAGTTGCACAGACTGATAATAGTGTGAAGCAGTTTCGGTTCACTGCTTCGTCTTAAATTCATCAAGAGGCTTAGACAGTCCCTATTTCTGCTGTTTGTGTCGATGTGCCGAGATGTCACACTTAACAATCCTGTAGAAATAAGAGTTATATGACCCATTAGCGCATAAAAATGTACACAAAAACTCTGGTAACAAGTCGCTCAATAGACATAACTAACAGCAATTATTCTTTACTGTTAACAACTGGCTTGTGTTAGTTTCAGTGTCGTTGGCTCCTCCCTTCAGACATATATAGGGCAGTGACCCATCAGTTCTACTAGAAACTACTTGGATGAGTGTCAAAACATTAAACTTTTGTCCAGTTGACAGAATATAATTTTCTCTTGAACCTACATGAACGACTGGGAGTTTACACAGACATCTTTAATGTTTAGATGTTATGTTGTTGTTGTTGTTGTTATATCATTTCTATAGTACTCAAGTAAAGATAGCTTTAGATAGCGCCAACAGAAGTAACCACAATGGATCTGAACAAAACATAAAGCGCTGCACTTTATTCTTCAACTTTTTTCGTCCTCCTTCACAAGTCCACTTCTCATTCTGTGTCTGCTTCCAAAAGCCAAACTATACCAGGTCGAGTTTGGAATATAACACAAGAAAACTGCAGGGGAAAAAAACACCTCAACCTCCAAACAATTCTGCGTGACTCACCAGCCGGTCATGTCAAATAGCCATCAATGTAACTTTGTATGTCTCCTTGAGGTGAACAATTTTCTAACTGCTTTGTCTCCCTTGTCTTCCCTTTCCCCCTCTCTTTTTTCCTCTTCCCGACGCTGCCCGTGACGCATCTGAAGCAGCGGATGAACTTGGCATCGAGTTCATGGGTAAGTTGTATTGACGAGGGTGGAAGAGCTGTCTCTCTGTAGCAAAAGAACAACACAGAAAACTCACAGGGAAAAACGGCGATGCACATGCTAGAACAACCCGAGTGCGCGGGCTCACCTTGGAGGATGAATGAGAGCCGGTCGCCATGGAAACACTGTGGTTGGTGAATTAGGTGTATTCTGTCTGCATGAAGAATGAAGAACAGAGAGAGGAGGGGCAATGAAGACAAATAGGAGGTCTGGGCTTTAATAGGCAGCCCAGGGTACAGTGAATAAATCAGCTTTTATTTTGAAAGGTACGTTTAGCAGTGCAGCAGTGTGCGGTTGTGCGATGCGTAGTGATGAAATAGTTAAAAAGTCTGACGTGCTTTAGATTACATTGATGAAGAGTGACATCTACTTTAAATAGAACAAAAATGGTCGAGTGAAATGAATAAAATTGTCTGTAAACATGCTTTTTAAGGACAAATATTAAGCAAAATGACCTTTTTTGAGCTCTTAACCATTTAATAGCATAAAAAAAATCATACCTGCTTAGCTTTATTCACGCTTGTTTGATGAATCCTGTTTGACAAGTCATCTTCCCTCTGCGCCACACAAATTTGGTTTCTAATTTCCAAGATTTGTGACATCGTAGGTACAGATCCAGCTGTCGTCAGTTCTGTTCATCGCCAGACTCTTTCTGAGCATTTCCACAGTCACATTATGTTCCTTAAAACTCTGTGCTTACATTGGCGTGTCCAGAATCAGAAAAGTTTCTATCGCCATTGTCAGTGAACAAAATTCACGAACTTTGGCGGTAACAAATAGTAATGTATAATTCCCCTTATTCTGCCCTGCCCACTTTTGCCTCTTTTTATGTGTATGATCTGCACTCTTGTAGTAGTAGCGGTCGAGGGAAAAGTCTCTTGTTAAAACATTGTATAAAGTAGATTGATTTGTTTAAAATGTTTAATGTACACATGCAAAAACAAGTCAGCAACACATCGATTTCCTACTTCAGTCCGTGTAAAACTTATTTTCTGTTGAGCTCGCTTGTTCCATGTAAACTACAACAGACAAAGATGGCAGCGCGTACAGCAACTTCCAGAATAAGGTGAAAAAAAGTCTAGATTATGCTAAAATAAGATAGAAATAAGGGCAGGCAAAATATAAAATATGTGCAAATAAATGTTTAATATGTCGGGGACAAGCTAGCTTTTCTTCATTTCCCATTGTATTTCCCTCTGCAGCCAGTAGATGGAGTGCAGACACAAATCCTGATGAGTGATCGTACTCAGTCACGTTTCGTATAGTAATGATACAAATAAGGCATAAGATGTAACCATTAATAAAGCTTGAGATCGAACACCGATCAAAGATAAAAAATGTGTCTGCAGCAGCCTGTCCACGGAGAGACATTAGCAAAAACGTAAATGTAAAGAAGTAAACAAGAAAGCTGTAGAACAATCCGATAAGATGCTGAGTCAGCACTGGTAAATACATTCATCACTCTAAAGCAGTGCCAAGTGCCTTCTAATAAAACACGACTATTCCAAATCCAAACTAGGGCTAAAGCACTGGAACCAATGAGCATCATGTTTGAAAAAAATGTTATTATTTATTCAAAAAGTAATTATATGTAGTCTTGAGATAAAGTAGTGCTGCAGTCATTTTAATTAGCGTTATATGTGATGAAGTTTTAAAGGACGATCATTAATCAATCGATAACTGTCCATCCAACTGTCATTTCATACATTTATATTAATTATATGTCATTATTATATCCCTATTTAACTACATTTTTACGTAAAAGGTTTTCTCAATTAAGTTGTTTTCTGCTAAGTAGGCAGCCGTGAAACATACATTATTACGCCTGAGTGATTTCCACACACCATAAAAAACACTATTGTTTTCAAGATAATGAAAAGCCGTGGAAGACGCCAATATGCGCCGCCTGCATAAAAAAGTCATAAAAGCTAATGTAGTTCTTAAACTCATTTGATATTGATTTCGTCTGCCATCGATTCCTTCTTTTGAATAAGCAAGCCACACCACGCCGCCGTTTGCTCCAAAGGGTTAATCTCGGTCGGCGCAATCATAACCCTGAATGATGATGATTGTAATTTCGAGCACTTTTCGCCTGCTGTGTGGTAAATATGTCTCTCAGTCTTTATTAAGCGCATACAGTTGTTTGGCCTCTGGGATTAGCTCACAACACCACGCATACTGTTTTCCCATTATCTCAGCTCGGTGTAAGCAAGGCCGCCTCCTTTTGTGCATGTACAAAAAAAAAACCTACATCTCATGCTGTGAAGTTTTCTATTAGGCCGGCGTCACGCGCACACGGGGCTGTTGTCATGTTTCCGCTCCAGCCTCGGGAAATGGAAGAGAGCGGGCGCCCGGCAGAAGACGCGACAGTATTCTTCAGATGACTGCTTTTAATCTGCGCACGGCAAATTAGTCCACAAAGGCGGGCCAGGTGGGCGACGGATGCGTATGGGGAGGCCATCGATTGATACGTGCACGGGTGACGGACATGGATCATTTTTATGGACGGGTTTTAATACAATGTTTTCTTTGCTTGTTTGATTGATTAGAAACTCGCTCGGGACGATACTGAAGCCAGCGTGGGGCTCGTTCACTGTAAAACATAAGAAACAAGCGCTTTCGTTTTATCTTCATGTTGCTTAAAAACGTGTTGATGTTGATCTAAATTATAGTAATCCAAAGCCAATATTGTGCTGGAACAATGCCCCGTACATCTCACTTTGCACGCACTATGTTTAGATCTGTTCATTAAGATGTGAAAATGCACATTATGGAGGCCCTTTTCTGCCACTTAGAAATAAAATGCAATGGAAATTTTGTTTGTTTGTCTGTTTGTTTGTTGCTAAATTGATTCTATACTTGAACATTAGCAGATGCTCAAAAACATGAATCATAATCTTGAGATTCAGCATCCACATTGTGTCAAAATGAACAGATATTAAGTCAATATTTTGATCATTTTAGTTCAAGTTACTGGAGGTTACTGAGATGAGAAACCTGAGTTCTGCGTTTGCGTTCATGTGCTTTTTATCTCGGAAACTAAACCAACAATAAAATCCCGGAGTCCTCTTTTTAACAGCGTTGGATCGAGCTGACAGTAAGTACAGTTGTCAGCCTCCTCAAAAGCTAAATGTTATTTGTTTTAGAAGACGTTCTATCATTTTTACTTCAGCAAGCTAAGGATACGGGTCTTTCTTGCTCAAATCTCTTGCTCTTGATGATACTGTATGATACGGACAACTGACAGTAAATGGAGTTTGTAGTTTTTGGTCAAAGAGCTCGAAAGTTTAAGATAAGTCTGTATTTTTGAGTTCTTGTTATATGCTTTTTTCCAGTAAGAGGAGCACATAAACGCAGCATAAGTCATATTGAAGATTAGGTCCAAATTAAAACTTCTGCTGGAAATGCGCTTCCATAAATTAACCACAGTATTTGCTGTCTACATCTACAGCACTTTTTAGATTTTGTCCCTGAGAAAGAACATCTTGTCATCCTGCAGAGTCAGATTGAGGGCATTCTTTGCATAATTCGTCCCAGTCGCTGAGTCTGAGAGTTGATATATTTCAGGTTAAAGACACCGTTTTGCCATAAATATTTGAACGTGTCTGTCTTTGCCAGATTCGCCCCGCGGTCATGTGTGGGGCACTCGCTGTAGAACACAAGCCTTAAGGGAGCGCCTTGCACCTTTATCAACGTGACAAGGCTAAAAGATTTTCCTTTTAAACTACTATGTGGGTAGTGTTTGTTGTTTTTTTAAGCCTTTCAGTGGTCTATGGGTAACAGCTGTTTCATGTTCTGATCTTGAAACCGGTCATTTTTTTCCTGTTACGGAGAAAGGTTTGGGGTTTTTTTCTGAGGTCACACAAGAGCAGTGGTGACAGTGCAGCGGGGAAAGAACGGATTTCAATGTTGCCCATTCTGGAGATGGTTTTACTGATAGAAAGACCTGCTGGTCCAAACACACATCACTTTGAAGAGCAGCACCTGTTTTTCAATGACACGAGGCCATTTCTTCATTTTATAAACTTCAGCTGGACTTGGAAGTTGTGTCTCAGAGTCGTTCCAGTCATGAGGATGGAGACCGTCCCATGTCGTGATGAATGCAGGCAGAGGGTTTGGTTAAAGTTGAAGCGTTTGACTCTTTAGGGAATCAGCTTGTCGCCTCTAAAGTTTGCATAATATCACTTGCACTGTCACTGGCGCTTTTAGATTCCACTCACACTCACAGCTGAAGCATAAATCATTCACGGAAAGTCATTCTTATTGTTAGTGCTTTGTTTGAAAGCATTCTAACAGGATTACTTATTCATTTTATTTTTCTTGAAAACAGCACAAACAGACTGAAATGGCTCAGCTAGCTGTTGTAATGTTAAATAATACCATTATGCATGACTGGCCCATTTCAGATGAATATTATGTGACTGAGTGCAGTGTGTTCCTCAGTAATGGCCCACCTGTGGGAATTCCTTCTTTATTTTTTAAGATTTTCTGTACCGAAGGCTTTATTGGACAGTACAGCCGCGGTGTGAATGCAGCAGAGAGAAGGTAGAGGCATTCGTCAAAGCCGTCAAGGCCTGGACTAAAGCAAAGACATACGAGAGCACCGGAGAGCACTATTTTTGTTCTTAATGTGCCATGGGATGTTTGTAAAGTGTAAGAAGTGTTCAGCAATTTGGAATAAAAATGCACAAAATGTAGATTTCTGTCAAGGTACAGATGTGGCTGCTTACAAAATAAAAGGAAAAAATATCACACGGGACTGAAAAACATCACAGTTTTATAACAAATCAACGAGTGAAGCAAAAAACGTTGTAAATCTGAGGTGTCGATACTGTCTTAGTCAACCAAATTTGACTAGTAGACTAAGAATTTGATTGGACTTTTACAAGATTTATATGCACAAGAGCAGAAAGTACAAATCATGAAGTGAGTAAGCTGGAGATTTTGGGTTGAACTGTCAATGTATGCAACCTTTTTACATATACACATTTTATATATACACGTCGGGTCTTTGAGATTTAATTAATTAATCGATGCACAGAGCAAATCTTTAGTTTTTTGGCCTGACATTGTTCTAAATGACATGCCTCACTGAAATAAACGAACCTGATTGCACGTTTCTGTTTGAGTTTGGCTGACCGGGCTCACTCTTCGTAAAGTACTGGAGCTGTGTATTCTGAATCCCAGGTAAAAAAAAGTGCCCAGACGAGTAGTTTTGCACGTCACTATGCATTTGCCATAATGGTCTCGCATTTGAATAAGAAAAAACACCACAGTTTACTTATTAGCCGGTGTTTCTCTGCAGAACCCTGTACTTTAATATATTAGAGACCCTCTGGCTATTTTTTTCTTTTCCCTTTTTTCATCAGCATTGTCACATATTAAAGATTCTCCCTGGTAGCTTCGCACTCGCAGAACTCATAAATGTTTATTCAGAAGGAGAAAAACAGAGGCGTCCCTGCAGCTTTACCTCTGCGTGCGCTCCGACACACTGCAACTCCTGTTAGTACACTCCTAGTCGCTCAGTCCCAGAACTACGGCAGCCCGATGTTGACAAACTTATGCAGACAAGAACACAGAAGACATCCCAGGACACCTCCCTGTTGACAGCATCAGAAGGTCACAAACAGGTCGCACGAACGTTGGGGCAAATTTCTCACCGCTGACAAATGTGTGGTGTGTGGGCCGTCGGGGTAAGCTGTAGATTTACTGCGATGGAAGAGAGCAGAGTTTCTCAAGCTGTGGGGCACGGATGATTGACGGAATGTGGACAGCTTCTGGTGGAACAGCTTTTGATTAAACGGTTGAGAATAAATGTAAGGTTTTGTTGTTGATTTGATCTGGTTAAAAGCATTTCTACGTGCAGTTAATGTAGCAAAACACGCAATGCGATTTTTGATTTTTACTATTTTGAAACGTGAAAAACAGAACTAGTTCATGTATGAAATGAAGTAAAATATGTGTTGCATCTATTTTTGTGATAAACTGTGACTATTTAGAATGCTTGGGCTACATCAGGTAAATGAGAGATACATGTGACTGCTGTAAAGAGTTTAAATCAAAGTAGTTCTGTTTTTCAAAACCGTAAAAAACAGGTACAGCACCTTTAATTGTAAGCTTTAACATACATAAGTTCTAGCGTCTATGACTTAAACTCTTTCTTGATCTATTCATGAGTTTTAGCGTCCTGTTATATGCAGAATTTTGAGGACCTTACAAAAGATATTACAGTTTGTTGTTAATTGTTAATCGCTATGGCAACCGACATTATTTCTCATCACTCTGAACCGCGTGGATAGTCGTTCTTGTAAACCATGCTGTTAAATGTCCTTTAGACTTTCTTTGTGGAGTTAGACCATTGTTCCTGTCCTGATATAGCTCTAGTGATTTTCATCTTCTAATGTTGTCGTCATAGCAACATTTGTTTTTTTGTCTCCATTAGTCCAGGTTTAACATAGCCTTGTTTCTATATGTTCCAAAATAGCTTGTTAATGTTCTGAATGTGTTATGGAAGCTTTGTTATTGACACGTTCTGTTACACACAATAAGGTTTTTGTACTGTAGGACGCTTTTGCAGTTTGTGGTACTTATTTTTTCAGGACCAGACGGAATTTGAAGGACATTCGCACCAGGGAGTAGGGACTGGGGCCACATTTTGGGGACATTTTTAGCTCCCATTCTTGGGCAGGTACTTTCCAGTCTGACAGAAACATTTGGTATCATAAGTACAGTAAATTACGTACAATACTTTGTTCTTGTGGCAAATTTGCTTTATTAATCCTCAAACTAAGACTATTTTATTGATTCAAAAGAGAAATGATTTGGACACAGCGGCTCCAAAAAATCAATTCATAATTAGTAAGTAATTAAGTAGTAATTACAATTCGGTGGGTAATAATTTCGTTTAATTGTAATACTGTTTTGTTTTATTTTCACATCCACAACAGCTTTATGTTTATGGTTTACAGTAGACAAATAGGGACTAGGGGATTATGGGGACTTAGTTCTTGGTACTGTTATGTGTGAAAATGATATGAATGTTATGAAATCTAATTGGTTCTTTTGTGTAGTTCTAACCTTTTTAATTGAACTTTTATGCTACACACAGCATCCCTGATTTGTTTTACAACCAAAAAGCCCATGTCTTTTAGCTCTTTACATCCTCATCTCTCCACAAGCCCATGGCATCTCTCGGCGATCCCTTTGCACCGCACTAACCAGGGCAAGTGCCAGCGTGGAGTCAGTTCATTCACACAACTCTACGGCCATCAGCTGCTTCTTGTCCCTCCTGACCTTAAGCCTGGAGCCGTGACGTGCTCCGCTCTGACACGTCGGGTCCGGGAGCGCTCATTTTGCTGCTAATTCTCTGTCGCCAGCGGTCGGCGAACACTAAGGCCACACAAACACTCTGATATGGGTCCCCCGCAGTGCAGACAGCCGAATACCGGTGCCTGCTGGGTCTGTCTGAACCAAACGATTATCACACTTCACTTAGCACATGTCGGAGAGTCCTGGCTCGGCTGCCTAGTCCTGATCTGCAGCTCTAAGCCTGACGTTTACTGACAGCTATACGGCATCACTGGGGTTATGCTAATGTGAGCAGTGGGAGGATGTACAGTGGTTGGCCTTGTGTCCACTGGGCTCTCACATTGGACTCCGTCGATCTCTGTTTAGAGTGGTAGAAATGTATGTTTTTGTGCATTTAAATACAGCTGGAATGTAGAATAATTCAGTCACACTTCTATAGTTTCTCATTTGCGCATTGCATAGGCATAAGGCAAGGGGTAGGGCATTAATGTGAGGAGTTTGTATGTTGTTCTCATGTCTGCAGAGGTCTTCTTTGGGTGCTCTTTACATTCACCCTCACAGGAAAAAGCTAATTCTGAGCTTTCCTGGGAAAATAAAGGCAAAATTAAAAATTAGGTTTGACGCATCAGATTTTTGCATCAAAGCCTGCATGAAGAAATAATATTTTGTTTAAGAACGACATCTGGCATAAAAATGTCAAAAGCATTTCTACATGCAGTTAATGTAGCAAAACACGCAATGCGATTTTTATTTTTTCTATTTTGAAACGTGAAAAACAGAACTAGTTCATGTATGAAATGAAGTAAATGTGTTGCATCTATTTGTGTGAAAATGAGACCAAAGCATTTTCTCTGCATCTATTTATGTGTTTTATTCATTTTCATGTTTTATTCTACGAGAAGCAGGAAATGAACTGTTAGCATGCTAATGTTTGTTAGCTTTACCTGGGCTCAGAGACTGGTGAAAAGTGCTTATAAACGGTGAATATTTAGAATGCTTGGGCTACATCAGGTAAATGAGCGATACATGTGCCTGCTGTAAAGAGTTTAAAACAAACTAGTTCTGTTTTTCATGTTTCAAAACAGTAAAAACCAGGTACAGCACCTTTAACTGTAAGCTTGAATGTACGGAGCCCATCAACGGTTGTTTGTACGTTTTTAAATTAAAGGGTATTTCTCATGCTCATGTGTTAATAACTCTTTCACGTACGTCAAAATGAATGAAAGCTCTAATTGTCATCATGAGTAAGGTCCAACTGTTTCTAACTTCGTCTGTTAAATTGCAAGAAACCCATAGGTCCATTTGAATTCAATGGGGAAATTATGCAGTGTGTTTATCCCATTGAATCCAAATGGACTTATGGGAACAATAATGTATAAACAATCTCTAAAGCTCATCATGCCATCTAATATGTTTCCATTTAGGCTGAGTTCACACTTGTAAATTCACCACATCAAAATTGGGACTGAACCAAAGCTGAACCAGCGACTAAACCTGGACTGGACCAGGACTAAACAAGGACTAGAGCAGGACCAAACCAAGTCTACATCAGGACGAGACTGTGCTCAAATTAGGACGAAAAAAACAACACGTTTCAACGCATGATGCTCTTTAGTTACTCACTCGTGCACGTCACTAACTCCAAAGCTCGAGCAGTACCTCTTATTTTTAAAAATGCACAAACATCTTTTGAAGAGCTCAGTTCACATCCAGACTTTCTTTTTCACTTTTCATGGCAGCTCTTTATAACGAGCAAGCCGACTCAACCTTAACCCCCGCCCTGCCACTTGCACAAAGAACGTACACACAGCTTTCGTATCACCAAAATAATTTGACACTTCCTTTTCCACTCGTTCATTTGTAGCGCTTGTGTAAAATCTCCCTCCTCACCGTCCTTTCTGTCTCCTCCACAGAGAGCGGGGACACGTACCAGAGGCAGGTGCTGTCCATCTTCTCCATCGCCTCGGGGATCGGCCTGCTCGGAGTGGCATGTATGACTCTGTACCGCCGCAACAAGTGAGTCATGCCAATCCCCATCATATTCTAAAGGAGAGAAGGGCCCACGGGTGCAGGGAAAGGGAGAGGGCTTTACGATAAGGGCGCACATGATATGAATGAAAAACAAGTGTGAGCCAGACAGGGCATGCTTTAGATGGACTTTTTTAGCGAGGGATATTTCACTGGAGCGTAAAAATGAGGTGCAAGTAAATTCATTTGAGTATGATGACCAGAAAGAGTGCATTTCTGTAAATGTAAGATCTGAGTTCTGTATTTCCTGGTCAAAGGTTCAAGGTGTTTTTGTTCCATGAGGTAAGTTGGTTTGAAAGTGACCCAGCCATATACTCTACATGCTAAAAAACAACGATTTTTGCAACTAACGATCATTTTGCTAATCAATTAGTCTAGTGATTATTCTGTTTGTTTAGTTGTTTAGAACGTAAATGTCACGTAATGAAAATACATTTGACTCAGATGAAGCTGAAGTGAATCCTGGTGGAGTGCATTTATGGATAAAAGGGGGTTTTCATCAAATACACTACACTTTTTTTTGCGCAATTTTCATGCAGTTGCAGCTAAATTTGAGTCATAAAACGTCTTTTCTCAGCTCATGACATGTTGGCGATTACTCCAATAATCAATTAGTTGCAATTAATCGACTTGTACTGAACGTTTCTGCATTTAGTTTTACTTTTTATGAAGTGCAACTTGTGCCAGAGTCTGGGTAAGAGTTGAAAACTGAATATTTGAATAAAAGAAATTGATTGACATATAAATTTACAAGAGTCAGGGCCGATGAGTAGATAATTTACAAGTCTTATTCAAGTCTTGCTTCTTCCCTTCTTTCAAAGATAAGTTAATGTCTAGACCAGTGGCTCAAGCAACGATACTGACAGTAGTTTGGGCAATCTAGATGTCCAAATACAGATAGAAGAGACGAAAATCTTGCTTTAGGAAGAGTAACGTTATTTCCAAATAATATTATTCAAGTAGAAGTACAAGAAATTATTCAAGTAAGAGGAAAAAGCGTTTGGGTAAACTGTCAGGACATAACACTGACGCAAATGTAATTGGAATGGAACGACATAAAATGATGAAGTGAGAAAGTGAGAAAAACATGATCATATTTGAAGGAGGTGCACGGTGGCAGAGCGGCTAGAGCTTCTGCCTCTCAATAAGGAGATCGTGGGTTCGAATCCCGCACCACCCCAACATCGTGGTTTCGAATTCTGAACCACCCTAACATCACACGATCTCTCTGGGTGGAGTCTGCATGTCCTCCCCGTGTTACCGTGGGTTCTCTCCGGGTTCTCCGGCTTCCTCCCACCGTCCAAAGACATGACTGTGTAGGTTAATTGACAACTCTAAATTGTCCCTAGTGTGTGAATGTGAGAGTGAATGGTTGTCTGTCAATGTCCTTGTCCTCTATGTCAGCCCTGCGATGAGTTGGCCACTGTCCAGGGTGTACCCCGCCTAAGGCCCAAAGTCACTGGGATAGGCTCCAGTCACCCGCGACCCCTAACGGGAATAAGCGGTAGAAAATGAATGAATGAATGAATATTTGAAGGATTGGTGAAAGAAACACAAACGTCCAAATCATTTAATATTGTCAGTATAATGCGCACAGTGGGAGACTTCATGTTGACACCATTAAAGCTAAGCCATCACTTTTTAATTCTTGTGCCAGAGAAGCCTTTAAAATACACAAATAACAGGAGCTCAGAGGAAATGCTCATCCTCTGCTTCGGAGATCATTGGTTCGGATCCTGTTCTCGACATGAATAGCCTTGGTCAGACCTAATGACCCACAGGTTGGCGGTTGGTGCGTTAATGTGTGTTCGAATCTGAGCGTGAAAGGTTGAGTGGTTTCCTGATGTAATGATCTTTGAGTGCCTAGAAGGTAGATGAGCGCTATTTCAACCCGGAGAAACTCTAATGAAGACGATATTTGTTTGGAACATACGGAATGAAAGACAACACATTAGGTTTAGCACTTAAACCTCGGCGGGGAATGTTGAGCGATGTGCTGGAGGTGCGGAGCAGGATATGGTAGGAACCTTCCCCCCGGAGCCCAGACACTAGCGGTGGTGAAAATATAAACGTGAAAGAAAATGAGTTCCGAGGTGCAGAGGTGGTGCTGGGGTGGAGGAGGGCTGCGCGAGTCCAACTGCCGAATGCCGAGGCGGAGGTCTGAGGTCAAAACAAGTAGGCTGGGCAGTGATAGGCTCAGCTCGGCCTATCAGAGCTGAGGCTGAGAGGGTGAAGCAGCAGGGTTAGTGTTCAAGGTTGAAACTTCGCAACAGTTTCATATAAATTTGAACATTCACCAAACGTTTAGTTAAGTTAGAGTACTGTTACTTCAAACTAAATAGCATTGAAGTATACAATTTGAAAACTACTCAGATAGTTTTTTAAAGGACAAACATTATGCAAAATTGACTTTTAACTCTGTTCTAACATTGTTCCGTCATCAAAAACATACCTGGAGTTGCACTTAGCTTCATTCACGCTAGTTTGATGAATCCTGGTTAGAAAAATCCTTTCCCTTCCGCCATTCAAAAACACTCAATTTTTCGAAGTGTGACGTGGCTTCGAGAATCTTCTTTTCTGTTTTTGAGACCTTACATCATCGCCAGACTCGCTCTTCCGTCCAATCACGATCATCACAACTGCATCACAGCTCAGCACTGCTCGCGTCACAAAACACTGAGTATAAAATTAATTTGGGTAATTGCAAGTGCAGCCAGTAGATGGAGCCACAGCTAAGTTACTATGGTGTCTTCCAAGGCAGAGAAAAAGTTATATTATTCTTTGTAAAAACATTTTATTTTTAGCTCTAAAATATCAGATGTCATGATCTGGAGAAGCGCAAATGCAGAGAACGAACGAAGATCTATAAAGTATACCTCAACTCAACACTTCTGTAGCTGCGCTGCTAAATAATGAGCAACGCAGCTACAGAAGTGTCCCCACTCTTATATAATACGGTTGAACTTGAAAGTATGCGAGTCTAGCTGATGGGGTCTGACAAAAAGAACGGCGTCTCAAACTCCTTTCTCCTCCACGGCCAAGGAAACAAAAGCTATAGGAGACAGAGAGCCGTAATAGCGCCGTAATGTATGTGGTGGCACTTTAATGGCTCTTGATAAACAAAAATAGGTTTTATTTTCGCCGCTTTGGAGCAGCACCTATTGGCCGCTGTGACTGGAGTGCTTTGTGGGATTAATGTAGCGGAAACCATCCCCGACTCAGACACATCGTTTTCCACTGCTCATAGAATTCTTCAGAAGAGCTGCAAAAGTGTAGCAGGGGTTTACTGGGGGAGATTAATGGCCGGCGCTCTCCTGGTTGATATAAGGCAGGCAATTATACATGTTATGGAGAAAAACTAAAGCTTTTCGAAATGATACTTAGTCATGATAAATAGTGTGTACTTTTTGTGATAAGTTAGCGAGAATAGCTGTGTAAATTGCGATTTCTGTTTTCTCATTTATGTCATTATTTTAAATACAGAGTTCGATAACGACGTGTAATAGTTTTTCAGCAAAGAATGCGTTTCATAAATGATGCGCAGATTATTTCTAAGGTTTGAATGATTGACTTTTACCTCGGCTTGATTGGAAAAATAATAAGTAGTCGTCGTGGCGGAGAAGTATTCACATTTTGGTTTTACTTTTTCAACAATTAAAAATGTATTTAAAGTTACGCAACTCTTCGTTTTGGGCAGCAGTGGAGCAGTGTTCAGCTGGAAACTGAAGGTTGCCAGTCATATTGTTCAACGTTTTTACAACAGCTCCTTTAAGGTTAAGGTGAAGTCCCTGTAGAGAAATGGATACTCGACTAGGACCCATGAGTTAAACTTGTAAGGGATTAGTCTGTTGTGCATGTTTCAGCTCCTCCATGGAGTGCCGTGACTTTCAAACTGCAAAAGGTATTTAGTAAGTATTTAAATCGATCTAACGCGTCCGTAGCTCTCACAAACCCTTAATATTCACATGCACGTCTTTAGAACAGCTTTTGCAGACAGCAAAGCGAAGCTGGAGTTGACCACCCAAGCACAGCCAATCAGAGAGCTGCTTTTGCTCTTATTTCCCGGTTGAAAAGAGATAAAATACTTACAGAGTACCACAGCGGGGCTACAGAGAGTGTACAGTGGTCTCATCGTGTCACAAAGTGCTGCTTTTGCAACGTAGTCTGTAAATTCACCCTTTTGCAAAAGAAAAAGTCAGGAACCGCAGCTTTAATTGTCATCACAAACACATAACAAAGAGAGAGAGACCACACCGCTCAGACTAAGATGGTATTTTAGATTAATTAACAAAAAGAAGATGCTGAATGAGTGACTGAGAGCGATGTGTGGTGTGTAAAACGAAAAAGTAAAGGTGAGAAAGAGAGTGTGCATGTCAGCGTGGTGCGTGATGTTGGCATGATACTAACATTTCAAACTCAATTCGATACTATGAAGCACACTCAGTTCTTGGGTACCACAAGAATAATTACAAATGCTCTTTTTAGCTCAAGGTTTTGGACAATAAACTGACATTTTCAACACTAAATAATACAGTTTCTTTATTAAAGCTGGTGGTCTGTCACTTGATCTGATAAAGCTCAAAATCATTCTAAAACTGCTCAGGAAAGGTCAAATTTAGTCATTTATTGAGTATTAATACTTGCTGAAATTAGTAGAGTTTCGATGCTAGTTTTATTATAGATTAGTATCTGATTTTCGATACTTTTGATCCTTAGTGCATTGTAGTCCGGAGAGAATGTGTGTGTGTCAGTGTAGCAGCAGGCAGGGCAGCAGGAACAATAATAATGCAAAGAAAAGCATTTTATTTTGGCCTTTTCATTCATTATTTGATCATTAATAAATAGTAGAGTAGCAACTTTTGTGAGCGATGAGTTGTTACAGTCATTGTTTCAAGCAAACCATTACAGATTCATAAAGTGTCTTTCATTTTTTATCCACACAGATGCCGTTTGAAATCTACTTCTCACATTTTATTTATTACACTAAAGTAACACTTCATTTACACCCAGAATTTAGCTTGAAAGGAAGCAATTTTTAATGCCACCTCACACTGCACCTCCCAGATTGGACAGAACATAAAATCTATTGCTTGCTAAATTCAAATCCTTTTTAGGCTTTTTGAATTTTACACTTAATTACGTTCATAGTTTTGAAATGTTTGGTTTTGTGCCTCTTTTCTCTGAATGTTTGCAGAAGGCCAAGTAATGGATGTTTAATGCTCCATTGACTAGATTAAATTTGCACTTTTCTTCCATGGCTGCTAATCATATTTGGAAAATATTTCAGAGACGTCTGAACAATAGCACGGCAAGTTTATTTGTAGAGCACAATTCAAACACAAGACAATTCAAAATGCTTTAAAAGAAAAATTGTATTACGACTACTACCACTACTACTCCTCCTACTACTACTACTATTACTACTTCTACTACTACAAGTTTATTTGTAGAGCACAATTTGCACACGAGACAATTCAAAGTACTACAAAGTAACAGGAACAATTGCATTACTACTACTGTGACTATACTACCGATCAGAACATTCTCCCGCCGCTCAAGCATCAAACACACGTCCTGCTGAACTTCTGGGATTTTCGGACGTATTTTCAAAGTTCATACGTCACTCATCTGAGAGTTTTCCGCGTAAATCGTCAGTCCTTAAATCATCGCTAAACTTGTTCTGAACATTTCTGCCGTCTAAACACAATAACTGCTGCAGCAACAATGACGTCTTTTCAGCGCTAACTTCACTAGATTGTATATAGCGCTGGCGCCATCTGTCATTTCATAGTGACACAGGTCATAGAATGAATAAGAAACTTTTTTTTCTTTTTTACATGAGATGGTAAATGTAAGGCACTCAAGAGCATGTTTAAAGGCTAACAGCAATATGAAAATTCAGAATATTTTTCCTTTAATGTTGCTAACGTCTACGCAGCGCTAATGAGAACAAAAGCAGGAATTCACATTCAAATGTTGATTTATAACTAACAGATGTAATAACACTGTTTAGGTTAATAAATAAACTTAATTGGATCCATAGTTTGGTTTGATTTGATCATCTTGTTGGGTTTTATTGTTTGATTTGAGTTGTTACAGTTCATACGCTGTAATGTATTGCTCTCTGAAGTCCAAATTCCGACCTCCGAGGACAACTGGAACGCAGCATATACTACAACTGAAAGCTACTAGTATTATTTTACATTCTGTTCAGTTCTTTGGTTTGGGCCACTCTAATAAAAGCATTCTGTTCGGTATAAAACATGTTTGATAACTGTGCAGCTAATGCATATAGTTAGCAGTGTATGTGGGACCAGGCGGGTCAATACATGTGATCATCCACAATCTATAACTCTACATGAGAGCAACAAGCTGTGCTCTAAATACACAAATCAATGGGATGACTTAAATTGCCATGAATAGGCATGACAATTTACTGCTATGTATTATGTGATTTTATGTGGGTTATTGGAACATCTATTTGCGCAGATGCTTGTATTGTAGTTGTGTAACTTTTCTTTTTCTCGTCTGATTCGCAGGAGACACAGAGAGAAGCTCCAGGCCCATTTCTCCGACAGTCGCAGCCTGAGGGACTGCAGTGTCAACGCCTCGGCCCTCATGTCCAAATCTACTAAACCTCAGTACAATCAGCCGCTGCAGAAAGTAAGACATCGCTGATATTTTGTGTTGGTTCAGGTGTGGAGTGACTGATTATTGTAATGTAAAGCATACACTAACCTATATAACATGAATGACTTAACGTTATTACTAACCTTGGTAAAATGTTAGTTATAAAGGAGATGTTTTGAGATTTTGAACTTTAAATGCTGGCAAATTTCTCGCTTTGAATTCAGAATTTTACAGAGCACATTTTCAGTATTTTTTATCTGTATAACAACAAACAAAAACAAACGAAAGACTGCATGAGTCTTGAAATATTGAATTGTTTTTGTTGCTGCAAAATATGTTCACTTTGAATTTGAGGGCTTTAAAATCTATCCATTGAATATTGCATGTGTTGTTTTTTTTTCCTTTTGGATTTTGAAACAGGAAAAAAGGCATTTATGAAGCTAAATTCAGCACCTGAACTTTACAATAATAACAATTTAAACATAGCTTTTCACGGTTTACAAAGAAGATGTTAGAAATTCTCAAATTATTTTCCATAGTTAGAACATAAGTTAGATCGTTTCATCATAAAGGGCCTGCAGAAGTATGGGGGATACTTCTGCATGCGCTTTAATGTTACTTCTACTTTGCTATTACTCTTACATCTACAACAACAAAATCTGATCTTGCACTCCATCTCTCTGGATTATTCCCTAATTTTTCACGTAAATTGTATGTATGTACTTCTGTTTACTCAAAACTGAGGCTTGAACTCAAACTTTACGCAGAATGTCATCATGAACGTGCAAAGAATTAACCCTCAAATCATACGAAAAGTACTTTCTAGTTTCAGTCCAGTTCAAAAACGTTATGAAGTAGAAAGTACAGATTCCTGCTCTCAGATGTAGAGCATTAAAAGTCAAAAGCATCCATGTTGAAATGACAGCTACAATACAGTACTTGTAATTCTTCCTCAAAAGTCATCACAGTACAAGTCTATTACGCCTATTGCTGTTAATTGCTGTCACTTGTACTTCTAAAATAATTTAACTACATGCACCCACTCCAGAAAGTAAGGCATTCATCTCTAACTATTGATTCGGCTCAGATTTCATAGTCTTTAGCTCACGTCATATCTCCATCTCGTACAGAAATACTTTATGGAGGACTGTGCAGGATGATGTATGATTCGACTCTTAATAATGTCTCCACTGGCTGAAACCGTTTGTTCATTTCTGACACGAGTGGAGAGACAGAGCTCGGATTAGGGCCTGAAATAAATTTGCCTCCAGGAAAAATTTACTCATCCTGTTCAGAGGGACAGATAAAGAACAGGGGATTGTTGATTTAGCGCTAATACGAATGTTGATCATTGTCACCATTTATCATAGAGGTATATTCTAATGTAAGTAGGTTAATCACAAAAAGGGACAAGTTGGTGAATGTGGTGGGACATGGAGGAACAGGACGCAGAAAAATTAAGCTTTGGCACCAAACTATCTCCAGTTTTTATAGGGCTAAAACAAATTAATTGTGGTTTTCTTCTAATAAGACAGATGATGACGAATTAATTCATTTCAAACACGCAAACATAAGTCATAAGTCCTGACATAAATAGCTCAAAATAAAAGATGCTGTAGGCTACAGAGCTTTACTAAGCTTTCTTTTTCTCTTTTTCTTTTCCCCTTTCCTAATTATAACTTCAAATGTTCAGTTTCCTATGTTTTAATACTGTATTCAACACATTAATGGAAATTATATCCAACTTAAAGGGGCTGTACCTGATTTACTGTTTTGAAACATGAAAAATATTTTAAAGCAATCAGACACGCTCACTTATGCACTTAATGCAGTCCCAGGATCCTAAATATTCACAGCGATGAGTTTATAAGCACTTTTCATGAGTCTCTGAACCTATTAGCACATTAGCATGCTAACGGCGCACTACTTCCTTCTCGTACAATAAAACACTGTATACATAGATGCAGAGAAAGCACTGTGGTCTCATTTTCATCCAGTAGATTACAGATTCATTACAATATATCTGTACTGAGAAAAAACAGATTTGACTTCATTACATGAAAAAACACATTTCAAAACAGTAAAAATCAGGTACAGCACCTTTAATACGTTTCATTGTTTTGTTCGTAAATATACTTTCTTTATATTCTTTAAATTTCACCATAGACGATTCAAATAGATATGAGCTCATTTGCCTGACATGTTTTGTTTTCGGTTGAGTTTTTATTTTTATTCTGACAGAGCAGGAATTACATAAAAGTGACATGTGTAAAACTCATGATCTCATACCTTTGGACTTTTTGCAATCTCAACAACAATTAGCAAAATAATCATCGCAGTCCTGTAGTTTTTATGAGAAATGTCATACAGTAGATCAATGCTATCTCCATGGAGACAAGCAGAAAATGTACAGAGAGCACCTTTAACCTAACTTTAAAAAAGAAAAGTCTTGAGAAACAAAAATGAATGTGAATAAAAGTGATAATTGCTTTTGATGGTGTTAAATTCTTCATGTCTTCCAGGAAAACTTGACTATTTCCAACTGCGTTTTAAAACTAAAACACATTTTTAGACAGAAACAGATGAAAAAGTGCTCGGATTGCTTTAATAGTTTGCCGTTTATTACAAAAATTTCAGTTATTTCAGACGAATGCTTCTTTTGGCAATTCAGTTTTGTTGAAATGGTTTATTTTTAGATTTCAGCGGAATTGTCGCCTTTTCTTTGCGCTTGATTTGTAAGACTTATAAGCAGGCCTATGTTTCTTGGTTTAATCTAACATGAAGAGTTTTATTCATAGAATTATAGATTAGTAGATCTAATTATAGATAGGTATTTTTGCAGTTTTTCAGTTTACTTTCGCGATAATTAGCATCGGAATAAAACAGTTCTTCTGCTGCTTCTACTGCTACATTCAGAAGATGATAAAGTTTGTATAAGTAAATTTTTTTTAATACCAAAAGTGACATATTCATATTTTTGTACTGCTTTGGATTGCGCACCATCTGTGAAAAGATTCTAGATATAATGTAAGCTTAATACTTACACAAATCCCTATTCACTTTCACAGTATTTTCTCTGTTTGCCCTTTGCCAAACGTCGCCTCTGCACCAGCCGTTTAATAATGCAGCAGTGTCGAGTAGTCTGACCCGGCCAATCAAAAGCCTCCCCTCGAGCTATGGCCCCGCCCACGGATCGCCACTTGGCACCATCGGAAAGACTTCGAGGGCGTGGACTGGAATTATGGCCCTGAGCTCTTGTCAGCTAAGATTGTGCAACACTGGAGCTGGGGACAGAAAGGCTGAAAACGTATTTGGAATTTGAGAAACAATGTCAAGTTGAGTAAACACAATATGAGGCAAGTTGAATTATTGTACTCAACAAGGAGCGTATTTATGTATTTTTAATATTGATAGAAGTTTACTCAAAAAGCTACAGTGTGATTGGCGCGGGTAATTTGTGTCTTAACCACTTTGGTACCACTTTATAATAACTACATCTTATTTTGCCTTAACAAAGCATGAACAAAGTCTTAATTTATAATGAACATAAAGTTTATTAAGCATGATTCAGTCTTAGTAACTACTTTATTAAGGTTTGGGTTAGGAATTAGGGTTAGAGTATTAGTTAAGTCGCTACTAAGCCTGGATCATTCTTAATAAACCATTTATGAATAAGTCTTTGTTCATGCTTTACTCTTACTAAACTAGGTTTGTTTTGTCATCTAAAAGGCTTGAACTACAGTGGGTCTGCAAGATTAATCACAATCAAATTGAAATCACAATTTGAATGGACGCAATTGGCAAATCGCTAAGACTTAATCTGTGCAAACATGTTCTGAAATACATGTGAGTCTTTCATTAGTTTGTCTTTGTCTCAGTTCTAGATGCAAGATAGGTGTAATATGCGAACTTTGAATGGAATCCTATCATTAAAACAAAAAAAAAAGAATGCAAATTTAATTACAATCATAATATTGGTCTAGAAAATCGGAGTTTGATATTTTTCTTATCTTACAGCCCTAACTACAATACTATGGCCAGTCATCTGCGGTTTGGGACCTGTGTGTGTCCTGCAGGAACTCTTAAAAAAGAGGGTCCAGGGAATGTGTGAGTTTGTGGAAAGAATTTGCACAAAGTCTATTTTTCTCTGAGGCAGGTTTTAGTTAATTAGACAAGTGTCTCTGTGTTATCGCTTGAACCCACGTGAACCTGCTGTGTTGGCCTAATACACACGCAGTACTCCTGAGTAGGTGTGTTGGCAATCAAGTAACCTCAAGTCACTCAAGAGCATGTTTTAACATTACAAATAATGCATAATATTTGTCCTTTAACCATAGTGAGTGATATAACTATCTATAGGGATGGCACAGTATGACATTTCCAGTGTATGATAACCGTGACCAAAAATACCCTGGTATACCGTGGAGTTACATATTGTATAATACGTAACAAAAACAGGGCAAAAACCCTACAGTGAATAAGTCTGTCTAATATGATTGGATAAGAGGTCATATCTGGATTGAAAGACTTGCGACTGTTCCATTCTGGTTATTTACTTTTTTCAATACCAGTTCTTAAACCAGTGGCGGTCTTACCATTTGGCAACTGACCACAATAGCCTTGGGCCCCCTACCTGAGGGACCCCGCAATCAGATGCCCTTCCCAATAACTGTACACGCAAGGCTCTGGAACAGTCTCTCAACATCCCCCAATAAAGCTAAATAGTGTATAACATTATACTATTACAAATGAAAACCATGTATTTAAATCGGTGTGTTAAATGTTAAAACGGTCTGATTACTGATTACGTAAATATTTTTTCCAGGGAAGGACCCCCAAACCCCCCTTTTTAAAGCTGTTTAGAACGTATAAGCTTTAAAATGTAAAAATGCAAAGAAAACAAAAACGGAAGGTCCGCCACTGACTTTAACGATACCTACTTTTGATACCGGTTCCTGAACAGTTCTTTTTTCAGTGCCTGCCTTTTTGGGTAAATTAATGGCCAAAATTGTGCCAAAAAGTTTTTTCTCCAACATTTAATCACATCATAACTGTTAAATCTGATTTTAAAACATACTTGTATGACGCTCTGTTCACTTATAACTCAAAACCGGTGCACAAACAAGTGAATGAGAGCCACAGCTGATTTGCACTGCTCACATGGACCAAGATATTTAAACCCAAGGAGCCTAAAGTTGGCACAGAAAGAACTTTATTCTTTTGGTTCCAGCACTACCCTCAAAACTTTTTGGCCAATTCCTTCTTGGAACTGAATAACGTTGCCCAGCCTTAACAAGGCAGTTAAGAGCATTGCTTATTCCACAGACACAGATCCTTCATACCGGTTATTGTTATTGTTTTTTTTTTCTGCTACAGCCATTGATTACTTTATTTAACCATAACTGTATGAAAATATTTCCATTTAGTACATTACACACCAGTACTGTGTCGAATCTTCTAAACTATACTTTTTTTTGCACAGAACTGAATTCTCCCTTTTTTTTCCTTTTTTTGTTGTTAACTTTGTCTAGAAAAAACAAAACAGAAAAAACCTTAAAAGACCTTACAGTTCTTCTCTGGTTGGCATCGTAGAGTGCAGAGAGGTCGCTGAGTCAAACCTGGGAGAAATAGCCTTCCCTTGTTAATCTTAGCTGGGTGAGTGGCGCTCCCATGCCCCCCCTCCAGGGCGCTTATAGTCGGTGATCTTTCACATCCCCACCTTAAGCTTCACTCACACTGTTCTATTATAGTCTTTGCTTTTTCTGCTTGTGTTATTACTTGTCTGGTATTTTTGTTTTTCCGCCCTCTCTGTGTCAGCTCTGAAAACACGCTGCGGATGGTTTTAGTGATGTTTCGCTGCACACTGGGTCCTAGTATATTACAGGGGCTAAAATTCAAACGGTCCTGGTGTTATTAAAATGGCCTGCAATGGTGCTGTTGGAAAATAAGTCTTAATCTGACTGAACTGCGTTAGACTCGAGGTCGGATTTATTGAGATGCAGCGGTGGGCAGAAGTCTTGGACAGCTTTATTAAGAGTTGTGAACAAACAGATGCATCAAAGAACAGGCTTACACAAAAGAACAAAGCGTGAGGAACAGGGCCGATAAGCACTTTTGGAGTTTTCCCTTATACCAGGTTCCTAAAGTAAACATTTTATACATCCAGAAGAGAGAGGGGGGTCAAAGAGGCTGTGTTTGTTAGGAAAGACGATCCTTTTTTTGAATAGAAATGCAGGCCTAAGACACAGCTTGTCACAATTTACAACAGAAACTAATCAGAGTATAGGTGCTACGACTCCTTAAGGTCATGACTGATTGTGTAAAATATGACCCACTGACTGTTCACACCTAATTAAAAAGACAACTAGAATAAGCCCTTCATATGTGCACCTCCAGCCCCACCGTGGGATTGTTGTTGGGAGTATAAAGGGGGCAGAAAATTGGTTCGAAGGTGGAGAGACATATGAATTTTGACACTGTCTTATCTAGTTCCTTGTTCTGTTGTGGCAAAGGGAGCCAAATAAATGAATTTCAACTACGTCACCGGACTATGTTTGATGCTTTTGTAAGACACCTTCAACCAGTGGTGTCTGTTTTGCAGGGCAAATTAGCCTCTTGCATCTTCCCTCCAAACAGGTTTTTTTAAGCCAGAGCCGTACCAGAGCTGGATCAGAACTGAAGAAGTTACTTGGATGAGTGGTGAAACGGATTCACTCTTAAGAAAAAATGTTTGTCCAGATGACAGAATTCTACCTTCTTTTGCTATTGTATCATCCAGTTCAGGGGCAAATGCTCGACTGCTTTAACAAAGTTGTGTAATTGTTAATATTGTTAATAGCTGCAGTAGAAATATTAGTCCTGTGGGAAGAAAAGATTATTAGCTGAGATCGAGAATAAGGAGGGTAAAGGGAAAACACGCACTGACAGAGCACATGCAAACTGGGAATGAATGAATGAGTCCAATATAACACTAGATTTAATGTTTGAAGTCATAGTCCTTTTACAATTTGCTTTGTGAGAGCTGCAAGCTTGTCTTACTCCTAATACATTTTTCTGATAGCACTGCTTATTGCTGAAATTACATTTATATCGCTCATTTAAAGTGAGTTAAGCTCCATCTCTTGTGAGTCAAGTTAGATCTAAATCAAGAATTTCAGACATCAAACAAATATTGATCTGGACTCACACCAAAATCATTCTCCCCGTTCATGGTTTTACTTCTGGGACAAAAGTTTAAAACCAAATAATGAAGTCAGTCAAACACTCTTTAGTTGAAATATTTTCCTCTGACTAAAACTTTTGTGAAGCTGTTGGTGTCAGGGTTCACAGTGTGCGTTTGAATGGGTGCAATGGGAACAAAAGGCACAGTTTTGTCAAAGGCAGGTGCACAGTGAGGATGAGGAGCAGACAAAAGTCAATGTTCAGCTTTGTCGTCATGATGATCCCATGGCACAATCAGTGTGTCATTAACCTCCTCTCCAACACGTCCGCCCCCCGCGCCCTGCACAATGGAGACAGTGAGACGCTAGACAAGATTTTAAACGCCGACGGCTTTGCTTTTCACTGCAAAAGTTGAATACAGCCTTGGTTATGGCTTTAATTCAGAGTGCTTTTGTCTAGTGTAGAGTTAAGTACTTATATGACATAGAACATGTGTTTAAAAAATGCATTATTTATCTCCTTTTGCAAAAAATGAGCTCGGACTACAGTATACGCATACCTGGGCCACCTCAGTGGTCACTGTATGTATTATAGTGTCGACGTCTGCACTGTGCCACACTTATATGTTTTGAACGCACATCTGGAGGTGCTTTGGTGCGGCATATGTTGGAGCCATCTGCGGAAGTGTGATGGAATATTCTTTTAAATGGCACAGTCAGTGTACACTCTCAAAGTCATCCACAGAGTTGAAGTGGGGTTACAAGAGGGACTCGACTAAAGTATGTGTTTTGCAGATCTAGGAGGAAATTATTCAGTTGGAGTAGACACGAGGAGACAGGTGCGTGGTTACAGATGTTAAACGTGGCTTAAAGGGGCTGCACCCGATTTTTTTTGAAGTAATAAGGAAGTCTCTTTTGCCCCAGTATCGATATATTGTAAAAGCAGCAATTTGTATGAAAACGAGTCCATCGTGCACTGTCTGCATATACTTACAGACCGATTTACTGTGACGGCAAACCTCGCTCTGGCCTCAGAAAGTTTTGAGAGCGCTAATAAACTTATCACAGACGTAAGGAATGCATTCGGTACTGAGAAATATTTTGTGGAGCGCTGCAAAGAGTCGAAAATTAACTAGTTCTTTCATGTTTATAAGAGTGTAAAAGTCCAGTACAGTGCCTTTTACATAGAATATACAGTATGTTCCATCCAGACAGTTTTCTCTGTATTTAGGATCTTTCACAACTTTCAGAGGCCAGAGCAAAGTTTTGCCACACAACGCTGCATCATGAGCCATGTGAGAGGCATCAGCTCACCGCCGCACTTATTTCCAGGACGATGTGTGCTGTTTGCAACAGAGAGAAGTTGTCTGAGCTGCACCAGGCTGCACATCTATCTATCTACAAAGTATTTTTACTTAAGAAGCTAACACTATTTAACATGAAGATAAACAACTGTTATGGGGAAATGTCACGTAACATTATATTGAATGTGCTTTAATTGTTAGAATGGTGATTTGCATGTCACAGCTAAAACATTTTCCAGACAGTTGTGAACCTCATCTTCCTTGCTTAGACTAGAATGTGCAGAGAAGAACCTTGAATGCTACAGTGGCCTAATCTTTGTTATGGTGTTATTCCCTTCAGCCGCGGGATGTTTCTCTCTGAGTTTAACTGGTTCTAACTGGTGGAAAAGGTCTCCACCTCCGGCTTTCACGAGGACGTGTTTTATCATCGTTTGTGCTCTTATTGCTTTCTGCACTCGTTTTGGGAAAGATCGTTTTTACTGTGCACATGTAAATAAATCACTTTTTAACTGAAAGAGACAAAGTTCTGTTTCAGTTCTTTATTTTTTATAGTGAGTTAAGAAAAATCCACAACACAATCAACCCACAACTTTATTTATCCCTAAAGGGCAATTACATCTCAACCCAACCCCCCTAACGCTGTTATCTCTTCTTTCTTGTATGACTTTTACTAGTTTGCATTTCAAATCACTATTGACCGATCAAAAATGAGCCTGCTGCTGCAACAGTTATCCCGCAATTCTTGTATTCCACTGGCTCGCATTGACATTTTCCTTTATGGAGTCTTGGTGGCTTTGAAGGCAGCTTAAGGGCTTCGACTCCCTCGTGCACATGGCCGTTTCAAAGTAGAGCATTAACTATTCTCATTACAGGGTACACCTGAAACTCCTATTGATTTTGAGGCGGGCCTTTTTAATGTAGCTAAAATACACTTTGCCTCTAGCGCTGCTGCCTTCTGCTTCGATACAGAGGCGAGTGCGAGGTGTAGAAGGAGATCTGGACGCTCGGATCGGCTGTTTTCGTTGTATGTGAGCATTGCAATCAAACCAAGAGGGTCTATATGTTGTCACCGCCGCGCTAGACATGCCTCGACATGAAAGAATAAGGCCAAGCGCCAAGAAGATAAGAAACTCAATTCCCATTAGTGGAGAGCAGGACTGGAGGTGCAGCTAACTAGTATAAAAAGAAGATTCGCCCACAGGAATGATGAAAAGCCATAGGACCCGGCGTATAGACCTACATTTTTTATACATACAGTGGTTAGGGATGTAGCAGAAAGTCTACAAAAGTCTGGCTCTTTCGAAAACTTGGAAGATCGTTTCTTTTACTTGGAAATAGAGGTAATGGTGACCAAGTATAGTTCAGTTAGATTTGTTTGGCAATGTGTGTTGCCTGACGTACAGAAGATGTTTTTGTTTTCAATTTGATAAATTCCTACTTCTTTAATATTCATTTTGCTCTTGTGAGGTGCTCGTGTATAGAAAAATATTGAAAGTCCCTTATTGATACATGGATTGGACAATGCGTTTTGAGTGTGTCTTTGTCAGGGTTTAAGAGTAAAATGTTGGAGAACACAGAGTGAATTCCTTTTGAAATGATTGGCAAAGTCATGTGATCAAGGATTAGCGGCCCTATATGTAAAAACCAAACATTTCGCCAGTAACTAAATACCTAAGACATACAGATTTGGCATTATTACTGACTGTATGACACTGTATATGGAAACAACAGATAACATAACCGCAGTACAGATTTTATGATGTATTATTAGTATTATTACATTATCGTTATGCTTTTAAATTTAAAACACAAACAGGACAAGAGAGCAGACAACAGATCAAAACATAAAACTTAAAAAGTAAAGAAATTTACTTTCAAGTCCCATTTAGTCCCAAGTCTATCATATTGTCCAAACATGATTGTTTCCATTTGTGGACAATATCAGTGCGGTCCTTGATTGTTGGTTCTGTTGGGGTCTTTTTTTGCAGCTGCCAAGAGTACACTCCAAAGATATCCATGGACTGTGTTCAGGGCAGGGTTTCGAGGCCCAGTACATGGTTCTGAGCTCGAGCGGGGCGGGGACGCAAGAAATATTTCCATTTGTCAAGCTCAGTCCAGTATCTCCGAGACATAGAACAGTCCCAAAACACACAGCAGCCACATTTTCTCCAGCAGTTAGTGTCTACCTGTGAATTATATTACTCATTTCTTCTAGTCAGACAACTTATGAGTGAGATGCATTTATGTGTTCACCTTGACATGTTTAGGCTGCCATCTGCGAGCCATCTTCAGAACTGCCACGCCTCCTGCCGCCCGCTGGTCTCTGGAGAAAGGTGTCTATGTATTTGATAAATTGAAATCGATCTTCCTGATTTCAATCACCTCCTTATTCCAGCGTTTGAACTTGTTAGTTTCAGCTCCTATGACCCGTGTCCAGTCCATGATGTGATTGTTCCCTTTGCAGTGATATTTCAGATTTTAGGTTTTCTTGTTCTGGTTGTTCCTTCTTTGTTCTTGTCTTCCTGTGGTTTCCTTTTCGAATTCAGTTTAATGTTCTTTCTTTCTGATGTTAAATGTCCGTTCAGTTTGTCCTATGTACGTCTTATTACAAGATTTACATGATATCTTGTATATATAGCATTTATTTTCTCTATAGCTATTATTTTAAGGTCATTAATACGTGTGTGGGCCATGGTTTTTAAATGTTTGGCAATAGGTCAATCCAGGTTTGGAGTTTTGTGTCCAGCAAATGTTTCTTTGAGTTTTCTTTTTGTTCTGCCGATATAAAAACAACCACAAGCTCAATCAAGTCTTTATACTATGAAAGTGGAGTGACAATTGAGTGACATTGAAATGTTTTTGTAACTTCAGAAGCGATGAAGTTGATGGACTTGATGTGTGTTGATTACAGGTTCCGTGTTTGAAAGTGCAGGTTTCAGAAACAGGTGCTGGATTTTTAACAGGCTTGTACTGAAGATTTAACCCGTTTATCTTTGAGAGTGGAGGGCCGTCTGAAGGGGAACGCGGGGGGCTCGGAATATCAATGGTCCAGTAAAGTATCGTTTGAGATAAGGTTCCAGTTCATGTGTTTAATTGTCTGCGTTGTGTTACTAAAGTGGTTTGTGGAGGTAGAACAGGTTATTTCTAATTTGTACTTTTCATATTTTATCCTCGTTTTCTTCTTCTTTATTTGTGGTTAATTCTATCTAAAGGCTATGTTTTTGCATTTTGGACATTGGAAAAGAATATGTCCTTAGATACATTGTCCCTGGAACACAGGTAAGCCGAATAAGTCAGGTCGGTTTTATTTTGTAACAAGTTTTAACATTTAATTTTAAGTGTCTATGACAGGTTGGACTTCTCATTTAACTAAAATGCAGTTAAGACAAATATAGTTTAAATTTTGATTAAGAATTTACACATTTTATCCTGGTTTAGCAATATTTTAGGTTTGTAATTTTACTTCCTGGTTGTAAATGATGACATCACACAGGGCACTGGGCCAAAACTCATCATGTCTCAGATGTTTTTTTTTTCTTTTTCTGCCAATTACCATTTATTTTGTTAAATTAATGAATGTCAAATGAGTGTCTCTGGTGTGATGTCATCCGCCTGTTTTTACTTTTCTCAACTTTTCTTCACAAACGGCTACTTGATTGGTGTAAAACTATAATTGACATTTACAAGAGGTATCAATACACCAAAGAAAGTCAACGTTTGAAAATCATAAAAACCTGTCATACGCAAAATAGGGGCGTCAAGGAAAACAAAGTGTTACTGAAATGAATAACGGGATCTTAAAACACATTGGCCACAACAATACAATCCTTCATTGCCATTTTGTCATTAAAAATAATAGCTCTGCTGTTCTTTAGACAGATTTTAATCAATAGCCTACAGCAAAACTACATAAAAGTCATTTGATGAAAAGTTGTTTTTCAAAAGGTCTGACACAATGTCGAAAACCCTGGCTTACAATTGCTTGATGTCAGAATCACAAAAGAGTCCGCAATCATTAGCATTTGCCAATTTTATGAACTACCCACATCAAACTTTACCCTTGTTATAAGCGAATCGGCCCTGCATGTATTTTAGCCTTTGTTTCTGTAAAGTTAGGATTTAATTGTGTCTTATTCAGTGTGGAACCAGAAAAGAAAGAAGAGAAAATGTGTACGAGCCACTGTTTGGGAAATGTTTTGACAGCGCAGTGGCAGATAGTCTGTACATATCTCACTGATTAATTAGAAGTCGAGGGGAGTTTGAAATTAAAGATGGCGCTGTGAGTTAAATGCAGAATGCTAATGTACGTAGCGCTGCGTCAATCTGAAACAATAGACTTACGCTTTAATGTTGATGAGCTTCGCTGCTGGGCCGATTGTGCAAAGAAAGGGGAGGAGGACATTGTGTGAAAAGACAAAGGCATCGGAGAAAAAAGGAAAGAAGTGTAGGGCAGCACAATATTGGATTATTTTGCGAAATGCTTGTTAAGAATTGTGATATTTTAATATACTTTTTACACAATAGTTTTTGTTATATTGAAACAAATGCGTTCATGTGTTGATGAGACACAACTGAAATAAATCAAAGCAATGTTTTCTTTATAAAAATTGAACATTTCTGTCACATGGAGGATCTTGGTTTTATTGCGATATATTTACTTTATTGCGATATCGATACTATTGCGATATATGGTGCAGCCCTAAACAGTGTTTGAATTCATGGACTGAAAAAACATACACAGAAAACTTGAATCAGAGGAATACAATGTGGTATTTGATTAATCTAATCTAATCTATTGAATCTAAGCTTCAAACTGCACTGAATTAGTGAGAAAAAAATAGAAATCACAGTTCTTATAGTGAATGCATGTGCACTTTTTTCCTCTTGAATTTGTAGTAAAGGTTTTTTTATCTTATAGATAAATGCATAACAAACCGTGAAACAAACTGTTTTTTACTCTTATGTTAGTTTTCACACTATATAATGCAATTTAAAGTGACTTTGATTAGACCAAGTAACGGATCACGTTATAAAATACATTTTAATGCAGGTATTCAATAACTAAATAATAGGGCTGCAACGATTGATGGACTAATCGTGAATAGTTGACTATAAAAAAGAATCAACTATACAAATTGATAATCGGAATCATTAACTGGACTATACAGACTGTAAAACACATGTCAAAAGATCTTTAATAACAAAGACCACATTTTTAAATCATAATGTCAAAAGAATAAACATTTGCTGATTTGCATTAGTAATACACTTTATTCATAAATAGTGTATTTCTAGAAGCATTCAGTGACTATAAATCAACCTTTATTTGGTAAAAAATTGTATTTGCAAAGTCTAAATTTACAATAGATATAATCGTTTGACTAGCCAAACAATATAAAAAAAGAAAATAATAATCGCAGACTAGTTGTCTTCTAAAGTAACCGTGATGACAGCCGTACTAAACACACTATCAAAGTATTCTTCCCAACACTGGCCCTAAAAAATGATGTCATTTTACAGTTAACCCTTATCAATATATCTAATAGTCAACATTATTAATAAACTTTGTAGAATTTCTAGTATCTATGCTAATTTTCTGGGCATCTGCAGTCTCAAGCAAGTCTTTTTTCAGTATGTACTTTTGCATTATGTTTCTGCAGTCTGCCACCTTACATAACTTCACACATACTTTTTTTCTGCTTTCGTAAGTACAATATAGGAACCAGACTTACTTTTCAAAGCAGTGCACCCTGAACATGTCCATGCACAACGGACAGGAATTCAAACCGGCAAGATCACTGTGTTAAATCTCTCAGGACCAAAGTACACGGTATATTCATCCACGTACACGTTATTACAAAGCCCAAATGTCTCCTAAAAACGGGGATTTCTATTTTAAGTCAAAGCAGCTGTGTTTTTCTTCCGCGCACACTTTCCCTCCTCACCTGAGCTGCATGGTTGCCTCCCTAATGTGTCCTCCGCTCTGCGCTAAAGCTGCCGCGTGTGTGTGCGGTTTGTTGTGTTTGTCCTTGACACTGGATGGTCAAATATCCCATCATGGCCAGTTCAAGACCTGCAATTTTGACAGTAAGCCGAGGCAGGATTAACGTCTCTCTCCCAACGCACGGCTCGGCTCTGTTTGTTATGTATACCTCATATTCCTCTGTCTATACCGCGCTGGCATTTTTATAGCACTTTCCCCTCCAAATAAATCCACAGCTTGTTGTGTTTGTTCACGCTTTTCACATTTGGCACCAACATAAGGTATGAATAAGTAATATAGTCAATACCGGTGATTCTTAAACTTTTCACCGTGGAAAATATTTGGATTTCATATTTCATTTAAAGAACCACGGTGAGCGCCGAAGGGAAAGGGACATAACGGGTGATAAAGTGAGGACATTTCCAGGACTAAAGCAAGACTAAACATCTCTGGAATGTTACTAATCGCATTTCGATCATCATTTACTCATCTCAGTGTAGGATTAAAGGGGCCCTGTATTGCTCTTAGGGTCAAAGTGAGACTGCTTTTTTTTAAAACAAATTGAAGACACTAAGAATTAGAACTAAACTGGAATTTAAACTAAACTAAAATACATAAACTAGAACTAATAGCAAAATTAAACAAAAATGAACTGACCGAAGCCGTTTGTACTCCGTCTCCGTTTGTACTTGAGGATTTTGAAATCGTCCGCGATTTTAAGACATGACGCAAAGTTTGCAGACCATGAGGACATTTTTACTACGATTATTTGTCTGTCACTCACAAGAAGGACAGTAACACCACACACTTTTCAGGAAAGATTTGTTACAAGTGGAGGAACGCGCAATTGTCATCGAACGGGGTGTAATGAAAACAAATACGCAAGTATCCGTTGCTTCCATGTGGTCTTATTTAGAGTGAATATAATACCAAAAGAAGAAACATGTGCGGCTTGAATCTGCTCATAAAGGACACAGGAGAGCACTTTTTTCACTGGAGGTGAGGAGTCTGTAACAGTTACTGTAGAGGTGATAAGTTATAATGAAAAAGTTTGCACAAACTCTGTGTGGGTTTCGTTCATGCTATTCCTAAAGTTTAAGTGTTATAATACGGAGCCTAGCACTGTCTGGGTGCTCTGATTAGTAGTTTTTGGAACCTCACAATTTGAGCTTTGCGAGCTGCGACCCGACAAATAGTCATACCACAATCACACTGATCCACAGACGTGAGGAGTGCCATGACAAATAATGGCTTACACAAGAATCACTACTCGGGCCATGCCTTCCTGAACTTGTGGAGAGGCAAAGCGGGTTTAAAATAGTGCAAAAAAGTCTTCTAGTTAAAGCAACTGACTATGCAAATGAGGTCTACACTATAATTTAATCAAGATTACAAACAAAGGCTAAACTTGAGAAAACCTAGACAAAACCAAGACTAAATTGAACTCAACTACAGACGCAACCAGACCAGGACAAAAACATTGTATTCCATTGCATTGTATGTTGCAGTTGTAGAAGCGCTCTTGCTATTGTCTCTTTGAATGCATTTATTCTGACATGGATATCATAGTGCGGGGAAAGTTTGCTGCAGCCACTGTTCCAGAAAGTGAGGAATTGTGCGCCGTGGGGTATAGGAGCGGGTGGCCAAAATGCTCAAGCTTTTTCTTGCACGACTAGTGAAGAGCAGTAACAGGCCCCTCTGGGAGAGAAGAAAAGGAGAGGAGGAAGGCAGGAAAAATAGGCTTATCGTCTGAGAAAACCCCAATGTAAAGTCACGTGCGAAGTGTGAAATTTAAGGAAGCGAGTACGGGAAAAAAGAGGGGATAATGGCGTGACTACAGGGCTGGGTAGAATCGTCAGAGATAATTAACTCCTACAGCTATTGAGATAATACATTCAATAAACGTGTCACTTATTTGCATATATGGAGAGAAGTGGAAGAAGTACTCCTAATGTATGCTTAAAGTTGTGACTTGATTTGCCTGGAAAGCTCCTCAAAATGACATTCAACTTCTTTATCTCGCATTTATTATTTATTGCTAATGCAGTAAATACACGTATAGTAAAACATGGACTGAAATTGTTAATAAAACATATAAATCAGAACTCTCCAGGGGAATCATCTCAAAAGTATATAAATGTATTACTGACCTTAACATTTCTACTAGATATTTAAAAAAAACATTTTTTTTTGTATAACTGATGAAGAATGGGAACATATAGCACAAAATCTCATGTTTGGTAAGGATAATGTTGGAAGAACGCATCTTGGTATTCTATAACACCATGTCAAAGTGCACACTATTCACAGGGAAGTTCTGTTGCTGGAGAAACTAAACTGCCAAATTGCATATTAGCTCGTCATTGTTTGTTACTCATTTACTCAATTACTCATAAATACTGGACTGATTAATAACTGTAAACTGTCTTCAACTCAACTTGTTCATTCTTTGTGTTGAAAAAGGAAAAAATATAGAAAATTGTAAGGAAAAACATTATTCTTACTGTAATCTGTAAATTGGGTTGTTATTGGCGTCACCTACTTAATTGTTTTCATGGAGATAAATATTTTTAATGCCATACTGTACAATAGCTCAAGTAAATCTGTCAAATACCTCTAGACTTCTCCTTTACCACAAGCATTTCTACCATAACAGTTATTATTATTGCCATCCACTGTGACTTCATGTTCTCTTGTTGCTAATAATAGTCATAATTGCATAGTCTATTGTAGTTTTTCTGGCACTCAAAGTCCCTTTTTTCATTTTTCACCCACTCCCCATAACTTAGTGGTGTTGAGGTGCTTATATAGTCACAGCTGCATTAGGGTTAGAGTAGTATAAATCTAGTGAGTCTGGAATGTGTCTCCTTTTCTCCCAGAGTCCGTCAAATTTGTCCATTTTAAACCTCACACCTTCCATTTTGTACACACTCAATGTAATTTCAGTCCCGTCTTTAACCGTTGGCTTTGTTCCGTCATCAATTTCCTTATTATTGCTTTTTTTGCTGCAGCTAAAACTACTTTCCACAGGTATCCATCTATCGTTTCCATTGTTGGAGTTTTACATTCGAGATACACTGTTGAATTGAAGACATGGACAAAACAATAGAATGGCAATAGAATGGTTTGTGGGGGAAATTTCCAATCACCGACTTCCATTTGTAATCACCCTCAAGAGTTAAATACTTCTAATTCAAATACAGTTACTTCCTAGCATAATCGTGAAGGGATATAGCACTAGCAACTGACGACTACACTGTGCAATCCAGGCCAAATGTAAAGTCCTGGCTTTGTGTGAAATTTAAGGAAAGGAGATTGGAAACGAAACAGAATAATGGCATGACTCGGGGGGCCGCTGTAGTCAAAGCTCTCAAAGATAATGCTGTTGATTCCGATAAGAACAAAAGGGGAGAAATGAAAGGGGTGGGGGGCTGCTTAATGTAATCTCATGTGGGATTAATTCTGTGAGCGCGGCAGGAGAGCGGCGAGGGCCAAAGCGCCTCCTCCTAATCTGCAGTTTAAAATGTAAAGTGTAATTAAGGCACTATCAATAAGAAGAGCTTCGCCGACCTGAGAACGGACCCCTGCTGTTCTTTAGATATCCTGTGCATGTACGGTTCCTGCATCAAGATAATGTACGGTCCTGCCTTACCTACTTATGATTTATTTGTCCAGAATTTAACCCCAAGATTAATACTATTTTTAGTTTAATATTTCCAATTCATTAAACCGCAGTCACTTGTACACACAGCACATCAAAAGTGAGGTTAAACACTAACTAAACCAGGAACTAAACTAGACTAGACAAGGACTAAGGGTGCGTTCACACTTTATATACATTATTTGGTCTTAAATTGAGCCCATTTTAGTAGTTTTAGGACTTGATTTGGTCTTGTTCTAGTCCTTGTTTAGCCCTGGTTTAGGTTTAGCTCTGGGTTAAGTCCTGGTGTGAATGCAGAGTTAAAGGGAACTAAACCAGAAACTAAAGACTAAATTCAACTTTTGCTCTTTTAGAACTAATTTTATTGTGATTATTTATGCTTTGTTTTCTGAATTGTGATTTTAATGCATTTGTATTGTGATTTTAATGTATGTTTTAATGCCGTCAAGCACTTTGAACTGCATTTAAAACTAGGAACTTAACTGGACTAGAACCAGCAATAAAGAGGGACTAAACCTGGAACTAAACCAGGACTAAGCCATGACTCAAACACAACCAAAACAATTCCAAATCAGGACTAAACTGGGCTCAAACCAGGACCAAATAATAAATTTAGTTGACCCGAATGGTATTTTTTAAAAACAGAAATGATGATAATTAATACCTTTTCTATCCCGCGTTTATTTTACTTTAATGTTCTTGGGCTCGCTTCTCCAGATCAAACCTTGTCCCAGTGGCGTCAACTGTTTCAGACAAAGCAATAACACTACTTCCCTCACCCACGTACTTATGCTTCAGCAGTGCAATAAAACCCACGTCAAAATAGAATTCAACGTCAGTTCAGTGTCAGACGTTTTCAATAAAGACACATGCACGAGGCAGTCCTGTACCTCTGCGCGAACCCCTGCTGTCTGCATCACAGCCTTGACACATTACATAGCTCCTCCTCGCGTCGTCTTGTTCTTTTGCCGCGACTGTGAATTTGAGCAAATTTAAGGAGCTGAATTAGCTCTTAGCACATCTAGAGTTGTCTAACTAACGCGCCATGATGTCTTTGTTTCAGCCGGGCGTGAAAGCCGGTGAGTCGGGAACATCTCCAGCCATCCTCAGCAGAGCACTGTCCAAAGGCAAACGCTTCAGGTAAGAAGTAATATCATTATAGCAGGACACACTTATGGAAAGGCTCTTTAAGTAGAATGTATTTCATGCACGTTGCTTGAAATATTTAAAAACCAGAGATATTCCAGTTCTATGCCATAGAAACATCAAGATTCTATAATCCGACCCTAACCTGCAATCATACAGTATGTCAATAAGTATAATTATGGTTTTAAAGTGGAGTCTTTTGAAAATTATCAGGGCCAAATTCATCATAATTACCTGGAGCTGAAAGAACTATTGTAAAACTTGAAACTTCAATTGCCCGAGCACTAAGAAAGTGTTATCTTTGCGTGTAACTGAAGTGCGGATTCTTCTGTACTCACTCTTGTCCGTGTCTTCGCAGAAATACTGAGATACAGGTTTAACTGAGTTCATCCCTCTGCATGTAAACTCTATTTGACACTTGTGAAGCGAGGAAATTGTTCAGAAAAAGTAATTTGATTAAAATTATAGTTTTGGCTTCAGACACAATTCCATTACCTGAGTGCTCCACACCTCTGCAGAGTTGCTTGCCAAACACCATAGTATATCACAATGTCTGATTTTGGATATTATTCTGGCTTCTGTAAACTCTCACGCTTGCCCAAACACATCTTTTGACAAAAGGCAATTTAGCTATTTGATTTGACCAACAATTGGCTCCAAAGTGATGACAAACGGTTGGAGAAAACAAATAGCTCTGACTGGCTGTCTAAAATACCTCCTCTGTTTACAGAAAGGCTTGATTTGCTTTGAGTGCTGGCCACTCTCTGCCTTAATTCAATCAATTTGTCCTGGTGTGCATTGGCTGCACTATGTAATGCAATCTAAAGATGAAAAGACATTTTAGTTTGCATTGAGCCTCTGAGAGCATCAGGCTGAGCCACCAGTCCAATTCAGAGCAAGGTGTGGAATCAAAACAGAAAGAGTGCTTCACTAATCTCATAGAAGCACATTGTATGCAGGAAAGGAACAACCTGGTGTTACTCACGAACAGGTGGGATGAAAAATACCTGCTAATTATCCATGTGATGGCAACAAGAGAAGCATTTCAAGGAGTGTGGTTGGAGGGTAAAAAATACTGTCATAGTGGTATTGCTTTTCTAAAATACATTTTCAAAGGCTTTTATCTGCAATTCCTTCTTGTCAAACTACCAAACCGTTGAAAGCACATGTTTTTTATTACAGTGCACTCAACAAATTATAAAAAATAAAATAAAACACGATAGATTGCATTCACGACTTTCTAGAATTTGGTGAGGGGCCAATGGGTTATTCATATTTTTTGGAAGAAATAACCAAATGGGTTATTTTTCTTAGGGGTTCTTAGGGGTCCAAACATCTTTCATATTGTTTTATGTTTTCAATATGTTTTCAATTGCTCCTCTGTTGAATAGTGCCAGCACTTTTGTATTACCATAGTGAAAAACATATTTCACCTCAGTTAATCTTGCTGACAGAGAGGACACTTTCTACCAGTTTTGTTTCATGTGGCCAGTAATTTCAAAGAAATTAACCATGCACTTGTATCTTCATTTTGAGTGTTGAAAGGTAAAAATAATCTGCTAATGGACTCTGTGCACAGCAGCGTCTTTGCAATAGCTAAGTGTCTCTCACAGCGAACTCTAACGTTTATTAAAACATAAAATATTAAACAAAACTAAAATCATTAAAATTTAAAATAAAGACAACCTATTTACATATAACGTCAGATTGTTATTTTAATTGGTTTTATTATTCTGTTATGCTATTATGCTTCAATTTTAGCATTAGTTAGCATTTACCCACAAACACCTCCCCTTAGAAACACTGAAGTGTCCGCCGAGGAAGTATTTATCTTATTTGTAAAGTCTTAAACATGTTTACTACGTGATCTTTGAAGTATTTATTCATTTTAGCATGGCTCGGCACAAACCCCTTAGAGATAGAACTGGACAGGAAGTAGTGACGCTAACACTGAGCTAGCCACCTTAAAACTACACGCAGCTTAGAATGTCATGATGTGAACCCCCAATTTATTTTCTTATTCTGTGCTTTTCTTCCATCTCAGAGCCTAATTCCTCAATCTTATACAATTATACCACCTATTTCCCTCACGCCAACTGGAGCTAGCGTTTCCCCCGGTTATTGTCACCCGGGGCCGCGCTCCGTCAATCAAACGTCTCGAGCGGGTGGGAGTGGGTTAGCAGGAAGTGGGCAACCAGATTGTGACGGATGAAACGGACACGCTAAAGCCACTGACCTGCAAAAGCCACTCGCGCTGTACTTACCGTCTGCTGTCCAGTAAAACGCATGTCAATACAGTCCATCAATGCTATCGCCGAAGGTTAGCTTGGTATCATCGCCTGCGTTTCCATTCTCATTCATCATTTTATCATTACCGTTTCCGCACCATGTTTGATGTTGATTTTGAACGAAATAGCTTCCTCTGCGTAACGTGTAATGATCTGAAAGCCCATAGTCAATCATTGTTTTCTTTTGCGTGCGCTTTGTACAGTCAGATCAATCTCTCGGAGACTGAATTATGAGGAAATTGGTGTTGTGAGGGCAAATCAATATGCTAACGCTGACTAGCATGGCATTTTACAAGGAAAGATGGCCTGTTTATTTGTTTAGATATCGCTGTAGATGGATGACACAGATGACACTGGGTACATACTGTATCCGCTGAAGTAAATGAGCCGGTAATAGGTAATAGGCAGTGCGTTTGAAGCAACCGGATAAAGATCTATATTCACTGACAAATATGTAATGTTCATTTATGGTTGGGAAGTCTTTTTTTTTTTAAATTAAGAACCATATCTTTATAGGCACATGGAAATTAACAGGAATTTAGAGTAAGACACAAAAATGAGTGCGATGTGATTGCGTTTTTTGGTTCCTGTTAAAAGCCGGAGAATCTGTAGTTGTTCAAGTGCATTTTGTGCGATGCCAGGAGAAAGTGCGTTACAATAGTCCAGACGTGACGAGATAAATGCATGCACGGCTTGTCCAAAAAGTTTAAGAGATAAAAAAAAAAGTTTTCACTTGATAAAAGCTGCAGATTGTAAATATATATATATTAGTTATCTCTAAACGGCATTGATCTGCTTCTCACAATCTATGGTGATGCCAAGGTTAGTGACTGTGGGCCGAACATGATTTTTAAAGGATGCCACTTCAATGATGTTATGTATTATAAGTTATACTTCTGCACTTTGGTTCATTTTACAATCCATTAACTTTTATTCTGTTACACTGACTCAACTGTAGGCTATATGCACACTTACACATGTGCATTTCCGATGAATTACAATTGATATTAATTTGCGTCACCACGACCAACCCTTTGCCTTTCTGCTATTATTGCACATAAAATAATGCAATAATACAATACAGTGTGCCAATGAAACCATTTGATTTGTTTCCAGTTGCAGGAGAAGCTTTAACAGCGCACACTTTAGCTGTATTTAAATCCACATCAGACAGAGGACGAGCTAACTCTGCCAAATGCTATGGTCCACATTAGCCATGCTTATTGTTCTACTGCCACACACATTATTCCACTGCAAAATCTCTGCTCTGTCTTTTAACTGTGAATTAGCGAGCATTTAACACATGCTTAACCGATGTCATGATTTCAATCAGTATTTTGAGTGATAAATAATAAGCCTCGTAAACTATTTTGACAATATGAGCCTCTAGGTTTGCCACAGCAGATATTTGATCACAGAGAAAACAGCATAGCCCTGTCTCGCTTTGGTGAAGATAACAGGGTACAAATCAGGCGTAACATTATAACAGGTCAAGTCTCTTTCATGGGTTAGAATAATGTCATGTTGTATTACATAGTGTACAAGGGGCATGTACACTTTCTCATGGGCAGCAACAAGGCTTGAAGCAAAAAAAAAAAGCAGAATTACTACTTAAAATTCTTCATTACAGTACATGTTTAGGTTTTATAACCATTTCCCTATATGTAAAAGGTTGGTATATGTAAAATAGGCTGCGCTCACATGGCATCACACACCAGAACATACAGTCAGCGTGTCGTAAAAGCAGGAAACTCAACTTTTTCTGTCTTCAAATACATTTTCTAGCAAATTATGCCTATTTCAAGCACAACTAATTCAAGTCAAGTCACTACGGTCTTAAGAAACGTTATTAACCTGGCTTTTCCTCAGAAAAATAAACGGATTGTTCTGTATCTAAAAATACAGCAGGCGATGCTAGTACTGCAGTAATTTATACGACTTAACTATTCGTGTCTATCGGTTCATACCAACGCACATCACATATCAAGAATAGAATTAAAAGTGAAGCTGGTCCGAGAAATATTGATTCAACGTCGAATGAGCGTTTACTATTTGTACTTTGCCTTTTGGTAACGCTTTAGATTAAGGTTCCTTAGTAAACTATTTATAATGCATTAATAAGCACTTGTTATAGGTTTATAAGCACTTATTTACATTTACAAGCATTTATTAGCGTGATAATTGAAAATAATGTAATATACAGCTCCTTGATGCTCTGTACATGTGGTTTATTAACTCAAACATGTTTTGGCTGATGGATTAGAAACATGTATAAGGCGCTGTAAATGCATAAACAAACTATTAGTGCTTATTAACATCTTATAAATAGTTAACTAAGGAACCTTAATCTAAAGCCTTTTTATAAATGCAAAATTGGGTCACAAATGTTGCCTGAAAGATGTTGGGTTTTGCTTCTAAACAGTAAAGTTTCGAACTATTTTGGTACCTGAGCAGTTTATGCAGATTTTCTTTGTAGTTTACATTTGTTAACGCCAAGAATCAAGATGGCTGCGGGTGGCGTACAAGTGACATGTCTGGCAGGAGCGCAGTGCAACTATTTTAGTTATTGAACAATGTGTGAAAGAGATGCTCTGACACATAAGAATGAATGGGCTGTTTTCCTCCATGGAGGTCTAAAAGTGGGCGTTTCCTCAGATGCCGACTATATTATGGTGGAATTTGCTGTTTCAGATTACATATTCATCCTGGTTTATGCTTATTATCTCTGTAATTACTAGGTCTGTCCACATGAAACAAAAGGTTCAGTGTCTTCTCTGTCAGTGCAAATGAACAATATTTTTTTCTCAGTAGCATCAGAAATCGGCTCTATCATTCAACCCAAAAGATAGAATTATTGTCAGATGAAAGGTCTTTAAAGGACAAATATTATACAAAAGCTTTTAGCCATGTTCTAACATTGTTCCGTCATCAAAAACATACCTTGAGTAGCATTTTGTTTTATTCACGTTTGTTTGATGAATGCCCAATTGAAAATCCTCTCCCTCTCTGACACGAGGATGATCGCTGACGTCACTTATCCCAGAATCTTTCGCTATTTTAAGCCCTTATATCATCACCAGACTCGCTCTGAACATTTCTTCCCTCTAATCACGATAAATAAAACTTCGTCAGATCCACTCTTCACTGCAGTATATTTACATGCGTGTGCCTCTACAGCCAATAGATGGAGCCACAGCTAAGTCAAAATGGCATCTCCCAATGCAGTTATAACGTAATGTTTTTCTCTGTAAAAGCGCTTTATTTTTAGTTGTAAAACATGACATGTCATAATATCATATCATATTGAATTGAACTTCCTGAAATGTGTTGCCTCAGTTCCTCTGACACCGGCGTTACTCCAAACCACCCACAAAGTACACTCTTATGAAGTATTCACATCGGAGGCATAATTTACCTGCCTGACTCAGAGCCACAAACTCAAAAGCTTCCACAGCCATTTGCCTAATTTTCACCTATTACTAATTACACAGTATGATATATATAGTGTTTTTGTAATCAGTATCTAACAGCCAATCAAATGACCTATTACTTCCATCTGAGAAAGGAGCTGCTAATTAACAAAGCACATGACACAAAACTACCAGATAAAAACTGCTTTTACCTCTCCTAAATGTCCTTCGAGGCACTTTTCTGACACATTATGGTTGCAGTGTACCTGATCTGCGTTTGAAGAGCTAGCTTTATTGGTAGTGTTCATGCAGGGCTGTGCTTTGAAGCAGACACCTACTGTCCACAGAACAATTTTAAAACAGTGCGCTGTGGCAGGAGGCATGCGTCTGATCATTAACGGCAGCGGGGCGTCCATAAAATGCTTATTTTCACAAGGCCGGGTAAAATGGGTCCCTCGTGTAGCGGTGGAGCCGAGGAGGTGAATGGAATATTAATATGACTCCGCCTTCTTCAGCGTTTAGCGACAATAGCCACCGATGATAAAGCACTTTGAAATGACAGGGTTTGGTCTTGATTCGGGGTACTTTTCTTTGATTACAGAAGATGTAGATGAAGTAATATCAACAGGTCTTACACCATCATTTCAACCACCAACGCAATTGATGCAAAAACTGTGAGGAGTTTGATTCAGAATATTCTCTCAAACCATTAAGGAAAGATTGTTATTCAACTTTTATTTTAAGTGTTTAAGATTTTGCATAAAAGACTCTGAGATCCAACACTGAACAAACATTGCATTGACTATTGACAACTGTGGAAAAATATGGGTTGAGCTGTGGTGGAAAGTGAAAGTACTGTACTTCAGTTAAATATTTTGATATTAGTTCTTTAGTTTTCACTGTGAATACTTTTACTTCCCTACATTTGAGAGCTGGTATCTGTACTTTCTACTACATTCTGAGCTGGACAGAAAGGTTTAAAGCAAGTTGCTCTCCCTGCGGCTCTCTTGTGAAAATACATTGCTATCGAACTAAGCTTAAAGCACAATTATTTATTTATTTATGTAGTATTTATTTTATTTAGAAGGATAGCCCCTTGATATACAATAAATATTTTATAAAGAGTCTGGGTTTCTCAGGATAGTGGTCTTTGGGTTGATGTCGGCAAAGCTTGCAAAACTGATTTCCCGTCCAGAGACAGCAATGCCCCGAAAATACATATGCAACTGCCACACGTTTAATAAGGTGAAAATGTTACTTAGTTCTGCTTCAAAGTTCTTTTCGGATCGTTTGAGGGATTATTTTTTTGTTCATGATGACATTCTGCATAAAGGTTTTCAATTCAAGCCCCAGCTTTTACCAAACAAAAATATTTACTTCAAATTCACTAGAGAAAGTGATTCAAATTGCTTATTGCTTATAAGATCAGCACACTTGGCAGAGCTACTTTTCCTTTTTTATCCTTAAAGTACATGTATTTAAGCAGGCACTTTTCATGCACTACTTTTGCGTCTACTTGACTAATTTCTTTGTACTAAAATAACAAAACTGTGTACGTCTTCCCCCACTGACCACACAGGACTTTACTCAGCCAATTCCCGATGGTAAAAACCAAACGCTTGCCTCTAACATTCCCCCATTACTGTTTGTTTGCCTCCCTCTTGCTTACAAAGCGCTACAAGGTTACTTACCACAACAGGAAGCAAATTAAACATTGATTAGAATCGGTAATGAAAGGTCAATGAGATAAAGGTGAGCTGATGAAACAGTGGCGACGCTCTTCCCCTGACGCCATGTTTTTTTGTTTTGTTTTTGTTTTTTTCCATGTGCCATCGCCAGGAGCAGCTCTCTGTCTCTGAGTCCGGCCCAGCAGCGCAGGGAGAGCAGTGGTTACTTCCGCACCCCGCCCGTGCCGAGGGGGAAGCACAAACTATCGAGCAGTCTGATGGAGGGCGCCCGGGTGACAGGGAGCAGCTACAGGCATCTGCAGGAGGACGACGCGGCTGACATGGAGTCGGTAAAGAGGTGAGGCGTGCTGTCCGTGCTGCTTTCACATGTTAGGTTTCAGGACGGAGCGTTGACTGTAATTGGAAGGAGATGGGATTCAGAAATATGACGCTACCAGGGGTGATAGCTTGAATATCATGCAGTTCGATGTTGCGTCTTTTACAGATGTCACAGTATTAGATATAAAAATGACAAAAAGTGATGTTGTAAACTTTGAAATAAGGGCACAAGGCAGGGGTGTCCAAACTTTTTTCACTGAGGACAGCATTTTGAAACATATACAAAGCATAGGGCCACGGACGACATGACAGTGAAGTGAATCTGTCAAAAGTTTGAAGTAGGCTTGATGAGCCATCACACCTTTTATAAGGCTTAGAACACTCATTTTAGGTCTGTATCACATCAAAATGTCTGTTTATTAGGTTTTGATTGCAGAATTTTACAGTAAAAAGTACTATTTTTGGCTCTTTAGCAGGAAGCCTAAGGGTAGTTTGGTGATATTTCTCCACTTTTGTGATTCATTTGACAGATATTTCACATTTGTCTGACTATTAAACCTCAGCACATTTCTGTTGGATTTATTTGAAACTCAAGTTAAGGGGTATTCTGTGAAACAAAGCTTAGGGGGGTACATGAAACAAAAAAGGTTGGGAACCATTGGTATAATGCAGTGGTTCCCAAAGTGGGGTCCGGGGCCCCCTGGGGGGACTCAGAGCCCCAAAGGTTGCCCACATAACAAGCATATAAGAAAATTGAGCTTGAAAATCACTTTACATAATATATTCGCTTACATGTACTACTTTAAATCAATATTAAGCCTGTAGTCATTACAATTTCTATTTTTATGTGTAAACTTAACAAGAAAATCAGTACAGATTCTTTTGAAAATCGAGAAAATTATTACTGGGGGGCCCCGAGGTATTGTCGGGTTGATAAGAGGGCCGCAACGCAGCGGGGTTTGGGAATGGCTGGTCTAATGGATTCCTGAAGTATGTGATTAGCTTTATAAATTACAATTTTCTGAATGACAAGGTTAAGTGAATGTGACATATACACGCAGATAAAAAAGTTCTTCCAGTTATATCGTGACCTGAATAATTGCAATTATTGATTAAGTGAAAAGTCTTGACACTGCTTGTCCCTTTGTTCCAGTTCACACTAAAAAGCATTGGTGGCATCCACATCTGCAGTGCAGTATTTTCTGGCCTAAGATACCAAAATATGATTCACTGGATTATCTTATTTTTTATGTTATGTTTTATTTAAAATGTTATGATCTTACCTATTCCTAAAGAAATAGATCTCCAAAAAATAATGAAATCCCTGAGCCGGCCCGTCAATAATGTAAAACTTACAAAATACAAAAGTCTTAAGGTATCATCATTTGAGGCTCATGCATATGTACAATTACAATATACCAAATCCAACTTGAGTATTTTTAATGTTGTTAGGGCCTATAAAAATGTGTTAACATAAAGTGCATACACCAACAACAAAACAATACAAGTTTGGAGATGCTTAAATAGCGTACACGGCATGTTTTCATGGTTGAATTTGTGAAAATAAACCCCACTGTGTTCTCACAGACAGTTCTGCAGTCCATAACCCTGGACTAACTGAGGTTAAGCTGGAGTGGCACTGGCTCCATTTTGGGAGAGGAACTGCTTTATGAGTTCTCGGTTCAAATCGGGGAGAAGTGGTTTGTGAAATCTGATCCCTGCGTTTATAAATGAAATCTGCCTTTGCCCCTCTCTCACATGGGACTGTCACTATTCATTTCCCGGATACTCTTGATCCCAAATAGTATCAGAGAGTTAGGGGAAGTCCAAAATCCAAGCGTGCGTGTGCATAATCTCCCCATTCGCACTCGGCGCCGCTGGTCTCTGGCCGTGATTGAAATGATGCTTGAATCATTGGCGTTATCGCGGGTTACAAATTCGACAACAGCGGCCCGAGCTAATTAGCTGATGACGCAGAGGCAACGCTCCCCGTCATCCACAATGGTTTTGATTTGGGAGCTTAATTGGTTTATTGAAATCTTCATGGTTCGGCATATAAAAGCAATAATTAAATTCAATCCGAGAGGAAGGCTGAAGTCATGTCGGGTGACTAGCGGAGAGAGTGTATGAGAATTGCGTTGGATTAGATTCAGGAGCATTGTAGATTCTTACAGTTTAAAATTGATTTAAAGGAGACACATTACGTACTAACTTGGCTGAGATTATTCTTCATGAGATAATGTTCTGTCCTTCATCGAAAACACATTATATTTCATTTGTGTCTGTTTGATGAATCCTGATCAGTAAGTCCTCCACCCTTTGAGCCTCAGAACACACTCAGTTCTAAATATCCCAGATCTCTTGTGCTATGTTAAGTCCATAAATCATCACCAGATTGTTCTGAGTAAAGCTTCAATTGACTCAAATTATTGGTCGACTAAAGACATGCCCTGCTGATAGATTTGTGGACTAAAAGGAGACGTGGCAAAATATCGCAACCCAGGAGTTCATAAGAAACAACTTGACAAGTGCAAGGAAGCAGTCCTTACAGTCGAAATAAAGTAAGTAGTCGACTAATACGCATTTGGTTGACAAAGACACCATCGACAAATTAATCGACTGCAACCCTAGTTTAGCCATAGAGCATCAGGTTCATTACAAGTACGGTTCCTACATTAGCATGTCGGGGACTAGCTAGCTTTTGTTTATTTCCCTACTGTAATTCCCTCTGCTGCCAGTAGATATAGTTCTGATGAGGGATGGCCTCACTGATATATGCTTGTTCTCAGTAAATACATTATTAAAGTTCTAAAACATGAGATGCCAAAGCAGAGTTACTCAAGAGTGTGTTTAAAGGTGAATAAAAATGGAGATAATACATAATATGTGTCCTTTAAACAACCTTTTTTTTTTTTTTTTTTTTGGTAATAGAAGATACTTAGCATTTTGGGCAGCAGTTGTTGTTTGAAATGCGCTTTATAAATAAAATAAAACTACTGACCTAACTTAACTTGACTGTGTATGTCAAATGAAGGCAGCAGGGGTCCAGGGGGTAGACTTTGTTTGCGTGACCATGTGTTTGGTGGAGGTTGAAAAGGTCAAGAATGTGCTGTTCGGTGACCGAGTGGATAGTTGGTGTGTGCCATGCTCCACTGCAGCCGGCCTTAGCGTCGTGAGTTCAATTCCGCCTCCGATAGTTTGGTAAATGTCCCGTCCCACTACACTGTCCTGTCCAATAAAGACTAACGCTTATAAAACACGTTAGACCATCTATTGAACTAGCTTTTCTTTACTGACCCCTTGTAGCAGAGGCTGGCTTCAAACAATGACATGTTGCTTACTTATTTGAGATTCTCCATTCGCAGTAAGCTACTCTTGCTGGTCACAGGTCACCAGAAATATAACTTTCACCCTTCTTCCTGCATTATCTCCGAGTAAAAACAAAGATAAAGGTGCGCTAATACGGAGAGGCCTGTTTGCAGCGCGTTTACCTAATAAGCTAAGACTCCCCTGAATGCAAGATGAAGGCCGGTGTCATGTCAGGTAACTTGCTGACTTGGAGAGAGCAAGACTGTGAATTCTGGTGGATTAATTTCAAGCATTTTTCCCCGACATCTTTTGCATTCGAGCCTGCGTCTGCTGCTTGTTCTGGTGTCGAGTGAGGACAGCGAGCCGCCCTATTTCCATGGCTATCACGAGCGAAGGGGAGAGCTACTGGCACTCATTCAGGAGTATATTAAAAAGCAGTGTGCACAGACCTACTCTTTTGGCAAAACCAGCTCTCACTAGTTGGCTATCTGGGGGATGGAAATAACTAAGTACACGCTGATCATCCGCGCTGGCACAAGTTGAGAAAAGTAGAGGATGTGGCTGAAATGCTAATGTGTGACGCTCTCACTACAACCAGACGGATTTTTATCAATTTTGGATGGAGCGAATCCCAAAAGAAGAGGATTGATAGTGGGAAAATATTGCATTTACCAGCTATGATTTGGAGAAATTGGTGAGTGGGTTGACAACGAATGTAAATTGAGCTACAATTAAAAAGTTTCTTGTACACTTTTTCTTTCTAGAAGCAGCGTGCAGGAGCCGTGCCATGTGCGAAAGCAGCGGGTCCCTACATTATAAATGATCATAATATATTGTGTCAATCATTAGACAAGATGATTGGTGTAATTAGCCCAGTGCAAACAAAGTAACAAAGCTGTTTTAATGGAGGAGTAAACAACGAATATGGTAAAACAAATCATGAAAAAAAAGTGAATTAGCAGTCATATTAAATAAGACATTATGCTTAATTGACTTCTATGAGCTGTTAATCATCTTTAAAGTGCATATGACAGGTATGATTTTCAATGTATGACTTTGGTGGGACAGAAATTGTGGTCAATGTTTATCATAGTTTTATTTCAGTTGAGTGGCATTTTGTGAAGAAAAATTAAAAAATGAAAGTTGAAAATTGCAGAAAGTAAAAATAGAATATCACTGTCAACCCAGCCAGCGGTGGTGAGCTGAACATGTAAATGGGTTTGTCCGTGGGTTCCATGGTGACCCAGCCTGGGTTGGCCCATGTGGGCTTTAAGTGTGTTTGGCATGGGTTTCAAGAGGTGCCCAAGTGAACTAATCACATGTGACCCAATTTGGCCCCAGAATTCTGTCCGTGTGGGCAGTAACAGGGTTTGTTTCCATGGTGGTCCAGTGTGGGTTGGCCCATGTGGGCTTGAAGTGTGTTTGGTATGGATGTGTGATGTCCATGTGGTTGGAGCAGGCTACGTGTATTTCCTTTCCAAAAGATTCCTGGTCTGACTGTAAAGTAGTCTCTCGCATGAGAGGACTTATACAATGAAATCATGCTGACATGTTTTGGAGAGAATGATCATTAGACTGAGAATCAACTAATCAGTTTTGATCTACACCATCTATTCATTTGAAAAATGTGCCAAATGTAGGCTAACTGTGTTAACTGTAGGTAACTTGTACTTAATCATCTGCAAAGATGCATCGAGACAGTTGAGACATAAGGCATTTGATCAAATGGATGAGAAATTCCATTCTATTTTGAACAATTGCCAAGAGGCTTGGAGGATTGTCCATGTTATTTTGATAATGTAATTTCAGTTTCAAGAAATGAGCCAAACCAATAGAGAAAAAACTGTAAAGTAAACTCCAAAAATATGCTTTATTATTTTTTGTATTATTTATTTTTTTATATGCATGCTATGTTTTAAATTGACAAACTTGTGAATATGTTTTTTTAAGTATGAACATACATGTTTGTTTGTTTGTTTGTTTTTTATACAGTAAACACACGCTGCCCAACATGTAGATAGATAGATGGAAGGAAGGAAGGAAGGAAGGAAGGAAGGAAGGAAGGAAGGAAGGAAGGAAGGAAGGAAGGAAGGAAGGAAAGAAAGAAAGAAAGAAAGAAAGAAAGAAAGAAAGAAAGAAAGAAAGAAAGAAAGAAAGAAAGAAAGAAAGAAAGAAAGAAAGAAAGAAAGAAAGAAAGAAAGAAAGAAAGAACGAAAGAAGATTTGTCAGGTAGTCAACAGATTTTGAGATGGGCCGATCCCTTGAAATAATTATTCTGGAAGACTTAAAAGCTTTGAAAATGTCTCTTGTCCTTGTTTTTATCTCCAGTCTTTGACTACGTGGGCCGTACAGTTAAAAGATGTTGAGTTGACACTTTTCACCACCCTAATTGAATCCGTTACTTGATGAATTGAAGAATTGTCGCTACGACGAGGCGGTGATGATCTCGAACAAGTTTTGATGAGGATGTCAAGGGACCTGTCTCAAAGTTGCTTTAGATTAACAGTTTGCAAAGAAAGACATAATAATGCGATTGTTTATCACTAACTACAAGAAAAGCATCGTTTTGCTGAACCCAAAATATCATGGTGTTCAAAATAAACACACAAATACATATTACTCTTGTAAATAATTCTATTAAATGGTTTGGACCGAGGTAATGAGGACACTGGAAAAAGGATGCTGAGTTATGAGTTACCAGGCTAGAGGTCGAAAGGAAGAAAAAGGTGGATATCTGTGGATATTTTGAATGGGGAGTTTGAGAAAAGGATGCAAAGGATAGGAACAACTAGAGAGGGTAACTTTGAATTAAAAAAAAAAAAACAAACATACATGCTATACCTGTAATTAGGCCAATAATTTCATTGTAAAATTTATTTTCATTTTGATTGTTTACAATTACAAAAAAAAAAGCTTTCGATATTAATTCTCAAATCATTATGACAACTTTCAATCACTGCACTTTAACGCAAAAAACACCAAAGAGGATTGACGCCTCGATTAAAAAGACATAAAACTGATCATTGAAGATTACGTGACCGAATCTCGATTAAAATTCAATTAAACGCCCTGCCTGTCACTCGTATTGCAATCCGCCTGCATCTTTCAACAATCTGCCAGTCTTTGTTTTTTGAGCCTTGGTTTTGACAGCAGTCTTTAGCGTGCGATCCTTTAGCTGTCACCGGCTCGAGCAATGGCCTCGTGCAAGCCGCGTCTGTCATTAATACGCGCCTTTCTTCTCGCTCATTCACAAAGTGCTGCGCGGTCCTCCTTTTTAGCTGTTACCGCATCCCCTCCGCTCAGACTTTTACAATGACGCGTATTAGATCCACCGCCAGAACTCTCCAAGTGACCCATTTCCATAATTTACATCTTTAAACAAAGCTCCGTGGAGATCAACACTTCTTTCGGATTTGGAAAAATAATCCCGGAGCAATCACTCAACCTCAGCACTCAGCCACAGATTCCCGCTCTCCTCCCACGGAATAACAAACAAACTCATAATGAATCTAATGAGGGTTTCTTCTAAAATTCACAAAGGCGAAGTGCGCAATTGTACTTTTCCGTTTTGATCGTTGTTTTAAGATTGTTTTTGTAGAGTTAAACAATTTAGAGCTCATCACCCATTGATAATTCTTTTTGCAAGCATCAGCCGGGCCAAAAATGACCCATTTCTGCACTTACATCCCGTACAACACAAAGCTACCACAAGCGGCTCCTCCTCTTTCTCTCTCTTCTCCCTCCATCCATCGTGTTGCCATGGCGACCGGGTCTCATCTCTGGGAGCGGAGAGAGAGAAAGATAGCGCCGACATGATGAGAGGTGCGGCGAGGGAAAGATGGAGGAGTGTTAAAGAAGAGGTGTGAACATCCAACGGCACAAAAATGGAAAAATCGAGTTAAAAAAAAATAAATACAAAACTCTCCGGAGTGGATTGTAATTATCGTCTTGTCAAAACACGCGGTGTCAGATGAGGACGCGCTTCCATTTGCGAGTTATTTTTAGCGAGGTTATGTTTGATGTGCATCGTTTACCTCCAAGCGTGCATCTTCCTCTGTTTAATACCGATGGGAGAAGAGAGAGTAAACTGAATTATATAAACCTGGTTATGCTACAAAGAGTCTCAGAGGGCTGACAATATAACGCCGGTGTCGCCCAAGGCAAGTGTCCGGGTGAGGCTAAATCTGAATTGAGTGCTCGCTAAAGATATTAACTTCCGTCGCCTCAACTCCGTACTTAGCGGGCGATAAGGCGTCTTTCCGCTGTGTTATTTTGACGGGGATCCGCGTATCTCAAGCTTGTTTTTCCTCTGTAAACTTTTATACCACTCATAGCTTCAATTTTTAGGGAGATGTGTGTTTTGTGAAGGTACATTCTGCCACATTCGGGGAGCTTTTTGCCTGTCAGACACCGAGCCGCCAGTTCATTATCGCCTAGACTTGGTATCACTGTATAAATCTGTCCCAACAGGCAATATTTTGATAAATTGTGTTTCCATATGCCAGGATGGGACAGTCAGTTATGCAGCGTAATAAGAAATGTGTGTGAGCTTGTGGAAAATAGATACAAGAACAGGTAAACAACTGAGAGGAATGCCTATCATACCAGCATCTGCCTATATATGTCAATAAAACAATATAATAAACTTAAAGAGCTCCATATTGTGGTCTGGTTTATTCAGCTGTCTATTATAACCAGCATTAAATTCAACAGATTCTGACTAAACCAACCATTGTGCCGGCGAATACTAGTGTGCCTTGAGGTATTTGTTGATGTGCCTTGAAAAATAGACTTCTATACCAAAAAAAAGAAAGCAAAACCATGTCCATTGCCAAAGAAAGAGATAGTGATGTGAACATTATTCGTCAAATTTTATGCTAAAAGGTCTGATATGGTAATGTTTGAGTAGGCTGTGAGTCATGGTATCTTTACGACCCAAAAAAGTCTGCCGCGATTCAAAAACACTTGAAAAACACTGGTCTAGACAACATATTTTTCAAGTTAAGTGAAGTTTTCTTAGAGAAAGAGAGGAAGAATAATGTACGTACTGTATTTAAGGGTGAGTCATATTGAGTATGTTTAGTCAATCCAACAGAAATGCACAAAAACACATCTTGAAAAGTATGATTTTGACGTTTTATTATCAGACAAATGTGAAATGTCTGTGAAATGAATCACAAAAGGGCAAAAATACCAAATTTCACCGTTATTTTCTCTTTTTGTCTCATTTTTAAAAATAAACGATACACTCAATTGACATTTTGCAAATCTTCAAAACATCATTCACAGTATTATCTAAATATAAACCTCTAAATATCCATACAAATATACATATACAGTATTTGTACACAAAACAGACAAAATATCATTGGCAAGATAGTATGTACATAAAATCGTGTTGGTTTCCATGTTGGTCAGGGGTTTATCTCATTCTTGAATTTTATTTCTGTATCTTCAAAGGTAAGCATAGTGTGCAGATAAAACACCTCTTCAACAATAGGCAAAGTAAGGTATTAAAAGTCAACAGGATTGACAGATTTAACTCCATTCTCTGCTCTATAGCCCTTTTTCATTTCTCTGAGGAATGGAGTGTCTCGAACAGAAAGGTCAGCATGTAAATGAGTGGCAGTATCATTCTCACTCTGCCTCTCTCCTCCCCGCAGGTGTGAAGGCTCGGGCGGTGGACGGGTTGGCACTCTCCTCAGCAGGACCTCGCTGTCTCACTTCACCATCCGCAAGGGCTGGACCGAAGTACCCTGCACCCACCTCGACCGCGCCGGCATCTTCCTCCCGCCCTCGCTGCGCACCCGCTCCGTTCCCATCATCCCATCCCTCCAGGCGGGCGACCCCAACCAGACCCCGGTCGGCAAGACACCGTCGAGCACCGTCGCCGATCGGGCCTCCTCCGCTCCGTACGAGGCGGTTGCGCTCGGAGCTAGCGCTAACTCCGTGAGGCATGTTACAGCAGGTTCGGCGATGGAACTCAGGCAGGATTTGGAGCGGGAAAACGCGGGCACTCACAATGAGACTGGGAAAAAGGAGATGCAAAACCCAAGTACAGGTTTGGAGGCGACAGGCCAAAGAGGAGTCCAGGAATCGTGCCAAGGTCAGACAAACCTGGAGTCTGGAAGTGCAAACTGTTCCTTGGCCGCCGCCGTCGCACCCAGCTGCCGAGCGGCTGGCAGCGGGCGCGCCAGGCCTTCCGCGAGCTGATTGGATTAACTTTGTAAAGCTTCACAGACACTGTCTCCAATAAACTGTAATACCGTTGGCGTGGCGGCACGGGATTGTTAGCAGGTGGGCCCATCTGTGTGGCGCTGTCGGACCAATAACAGATGCTCTGATATTTGGAGTGAACAGATTGAACTGAGGAGAAAAACAGTGGAACGACAAAAGAAGTTACACAAAGAGAGAGAGACTTGTGAATACATGTGATCCAATACGGACAAACAAAGGCGGGACTCGAGTGGGAGCTTGACTTAAACAGTGTATTGAAGAAATACAAGCCACTATTTAAAAAGGAGCTTCTACTAGAAACCAAAATAGTGTGTCATCTCTATGTTGTTTCTCTATTGTAAAGAAATGAAATTATATATGTCATATTATATATGTCAGATAGACGTATATATATTTGACATACAATTGTGACAAAATAAAGACTAAGATAATGGTGTTATACAAGCGCTTTTTATTTACAAGCTGATGTTTGCACCATGTGGAATAACTTTTGCTTTGTTGTTGGCAAAAGATGATGACAAAATGGGTTGTTTTGAAAAGTGGAAACAAAAAAATTGTGTTAACTATGTTTTGTCTTAAATTACAAACATGAATTATAGCGCTATGGTAACTTTTCTAGTTGGAGGTGTACCACCTCCTTGTCTCCATGGAGATGTTATTACTTTGCCTGGAATATTCCAGTATGACACTACACTTTTCAATGTTTTTTTTTGTTTTAACAGAACAAACATAACTATTTTGCACATATTCAATACAATAACTTGGGTGCGCCTCTCTACAGATCTGGGGAAACAAACGACACAAACAACTTCAAACTTCCTAACTACTCATCTCTCTTATCTCAGATCACCTTCAGCTTCATAATTTTTCAGTTTTTAGACCATTTTCTGGCTCATTTCCACATCAAATTGTCTTTTTATAGTTCATAAAGTTAACATGAAAAGTAATGTATGCAACATCTTTGTACTTAAGCCTGCTTTATAAACCTGACCTGACATCATCTGCTTGTCTCCATAGAGACAGCAGTTTAATGCCATACTTGCAACATTCCAATCTTCATAGAGACAGGTCCATGGTGTACCTTCCCCCAGAAAGGTTATACAATGCACCTATTTAAAGTTGTTGTGTGAGAAAGATGAAAACAAAGTTTGTACTTTTTATTACTGCAAAAGGTCAGCAAAGGGCCAAACACTGTCAGACAATAAAATTATCTAAATGTATCTCCAGCTACAAGGGTTTAATAAAAGGGCAATATTATTTTCATGGATTCCTCTAATAATACAAAGGTCTTTGTCCCTCCCTTTGGAAAACAGCAGAAGGGCCTCTGTTTACAATCCTTTACCAAGCTTCTGTGTATGTGTCCGTGCTTGTTTCTTTCACACTCAAACAAACACTATATGATCTGAGTTATAAGATGTGTCCCTATGGCAACACTAGACACCTGCGGAGCTGTTGCCACCTTCTCAGCAATCCTCATTAGGTATGTATACCTCCAGCTCCTCTAACAACCCTATTAATTAACGCTCATTGTTTTTGCCTTCAAATATTCAAGCACGCGGCTTTAGAGGTAGGGGTCCGCCGGATTAATTAGCCTGGAAGGAGAAGCCACAGAAGCCAAAGTGAGACTTGTCCTATGGAATTACTCTTTATTGTCTACTTCACAATGACAAATGGGATTATGGGTAATTATTTGACGGTGGATTACAATCACATGGAGAAAGGAAGCATATTGTGGCCCAGTAACATCTATCAGTGTTGGGGTTAGAGCTATTCTGGGCGTCTCTCTGGTGAATAGGGCCACTGTGAGCAATTACAATGCCGTCGAGAGATTCCATTCGGTGCAACTTCTAAATATACTCTGTGATGTATTTGATACGATGGCTACAAACAGAAAAGAGGCTCTGTGTTTTTGAATGGAGAGTTTTGAAGGGGAATACCAAATACAGAGCTGTGCAAAACTTTTCTTTCCTTGTAAGCAGAATCAGAAGCTTTCCATTGTACACGTTTAAACTGCTGATAACTTTGAACTTTGTTGTATAGATTTCAGGAAACAGGAATATAAATTGTCACCCGCCGCTCTAACTTGGCTCTTACTATATCATGATTTCAGATTTGAATGTTATAGTGAATCCCGATTTAAGGATTATTCAGGATTACTAAAACCGTGACCAAACAACAGTGAACACATTACTCTTCTTCAAGTTTGAATCCAACTTTACCTAAGTTAACGTGACAAAAACAGATGTGACAGATGTATTTTTGGAATATTGAATTAAAAATACTTAATTTTGCTTCTAAAATTATGACTTATTCGATTTTGGTTCACAAGATTATATTGTGACCTGAATAATCACATGTATAAATTAATCTTGACATGTAAGCGCTCACAAACTATTCTAATTCTATTCCAAATTCATTGCCTTACTATCTACTTCATGAAGGAACAGCTACATTTGAGTATCCCTGCTTTGAGCCTCAACTCTGAGCTATTCACTTATCGTAAATGAAAATGTAAAAATGCTCTTATTCAAACAGAGCAACACATGTCAAATATGTTCTCTCCGATGTAGAATCTAATGCAAAACCTATTCATCTGTGCTAACCCTTTTTTCCAGTGTTTCGGACCGCCGTTATTTCAAAGCAACCCTTTCATGAAGACAGATTCCTACAGGCTTTGTGAAGCAGAAACAGGTGTGCGGCAAATATGAATGTGAAACGTGTAGGTTAGAAAAGGCAGCAGGTGTTCTCTCATATTTGCATATTGTATGAAGAGCCGAGGGAGCGACGTGCTAATGTCAGGAGTGACATTTGCGTTGGAGAACCTGCTTTTTAAAGATCATTAGCTGAAGATGAAACGCACACAATGAGGAGAAACAGACGCTACCGATGACACTACAGATGAGTGAGAAGCCTGCCCTGATTGGATACATTATTTAAGGTTGTATGAAAGCTAAAAAAACGATGTAATTCAATTGTTTTTTGTTTGTTTTAAAAAGGTGCACTGTAGCAACCTTTTTGGAGGTATTTTTTTCTGTTTGTCTCTATGGAGATGTTATTGCTTTGCCTGAAATGTCATCATCAATGTCAATCATGGAGACAAACAGATAGTGGGCCGTATAGCAGAAAAGTTACACAGTGCACCTTTAAATTAAGCAATGTGTTATAATACTGTATACAGACTGGGAACCAAACAAGAGATTGCATTTTGGAGCAGCTCTGACACAGTTGTCTGGCAATAACAAGTTCTCCCAAATCAAAAAAATGTACTGTAATAGACCCTTCCAGTGTTTGTACAAAAAATGCTGCGTTCCATTAGACAGTGCCATACCAAGAATTAGCGCTGATGCATTTTTAATGGGGAAGTTAGTGTTTGCCTCCAAACATGAAAACTATGAAAATCCAGGACTGTTCTGGCAAATGAAGACATCACTTGAGTAACACCAGAGCCTCGTTTGAAAACATTACTACATGAAGAAATGCTTTGAGTAGATTGTTTGGCGCTGAAATGAGCAAACATATCATCAACAGCGCCGTTAGAATGCTGCGTGCGCATCCTGGTTCTTGTGTCACTCTTGGAAGGGTCTGTAAAGTATGATATAAAATGAGTGAGTACAGTGTTTGTGTTGTTTGTTTCGCCTGTCAGTGGTCTTAATGGCTGACCGAAAAGGCAAGAGAGTCGTAGTATACTTGGCCTGTAACACTGCTGTACAATCCAGTGGACCACGGTGTTTTTCTTTAGAGTTCGTTTCCTCCAAGAAGAGCTTGAGGGGCCCTTAAACAGACATTGATTTTTTTTTTTTTCCAGGTGGGCCTGTTTCTAAAGTCTAAATTATGTTTTGCTCCTGGCACTGGCAACTGCCGAACAGTTTGGAGAGATGTTTCAACAAACAAACAAATCTTCACCAACAAATTAGAAGTAGTCTTCATTATTAGTACTGCAAATGCAATTTGTTCTTATCAGATTTGGGTTTTTGATCACAAGCCATTTGATTTTGCAAATATGGCGAGTGGTGTGTTTACTAAAGTAACTGAATTTTACTTTGGCAATTGGAAAGAAGCACAGGTTCTCAAACTTTTCACTCCTCCAGGGAAATATTTGGCTTTCTGAAAACAACCTTTAATTGGCTAAAATAGACTCTGAGGTAAGAATTTTCATATCAAGGACTGAGTGAGGACCAAACCAGGACTGAATCAAGACTTACTTGACAACAGAAGTAAAGACGGACTAGAGTTTTCGTCTAAACCAGGGCCAAAGTTGGTTAAATATATATATATATACACACACACACACACACACATATATATGGCCATCTTCAGAAAATAGTGGCCATACTTGCTTGCCGATGCCCGATCTCGTCAGATCCTGGAAGCTAAGCAGGTTGGGGCCTGGTCAGTACTTGAAAGGGAGACCGCTGGAACACCAGGTGCCACGTGGGGGGCTTGTGTCAGTTTGCCCCAGGGCAGCTGTGGCTACTTCAATGGTTTATTACCACTTGTAGAGTGAAAGAATAATCACAACAAGAGAGTGCCGTTCTGGGCTTCAAATGAGCATGGGGACTGTAAAAAGGAAAGGCTGAAGATGATGGAGCAGTTGAAGCGTGACTTCTGGAGGGCTTCACGTCCCACCCAAAAAAAACAAAAAAAAAACAGGGTTATACAAGGACTAAATCACATCTGACACAGGACTCTACCAGATAAACAAAACCTCAAACAAAATCAAGTCTAATTCCGTTCAAATATCTTAAATTCAACTTGAGCAGAAAAGTTTAAACTAGGCTTCAACAATGAAACATAACTCAAAACTTTATTTTTTCTTGTAGTACCAACAACAATTTGAGAATCTCGGATAAAACGGATATCTGAAATACAGTTGACTGCCCATATGTTACGGTTTTAACCCTAAAGCTTTACATTTCCAATTCAAAGTGTAACTCTGTCTAGCACAAATCCACAACATACACTCATCCTATATGTGCATAAATATGTACAGAACATCAATGCAGAGGCCCCAGCAGACTTGCACTATAGAAAGAAGCTGGGGTTTCCATGTAAAAAGTTGAACTGGTGACAGTGGAGAATACAGCCGAGGAGGAGCGCATCCCTGGTGTGAGAGTAATGAGATTCAGTGTGGATTTGAACAGAGCCGGGTCAATCTTTGATCAGGCCACCCACAGAACCAGCGCGGCTCACAGAAGGCACAGGCAGTGGAGTCCCATTCTCTGCAGAGAGATACCTGGGAGGCAGAACCGAGGAGAACCTGCCTGGAGGTACAATGTGGGCGAGAATAATATTAGCACAAAAAGAGAGGTCACAGAAAGTGAACTGAACTTTGATGGCTTTTTTAGTGCACGCGACAGTATTTGAATGTAGATATCAGCTGGGAATATGTTCAGAAGGTCTGTATTAATTTAGACTGTTGGACTGTTCACATAAGCATAATAGTATTTATCAGAACTTCTGCAGTAAAATTAATAAATAGACATAGACAAGGGCAAACAACAACTCACTCTCACATTCATTCTCTACCCGCAATTTTAGAGTTACCAATTAACCTCACACATTCATGTCTTTGGACGGAGGGAGGAAGCCGTAGAACCCGGAGAGAACCCACGGTAACACAGGGAGAACATGCAGACTCTCCTTATTGGGACGCAAGAGCTCTAACCGCTCCGCCACCGTGCACCCCTGCACTGTATTCATGTGCATTAGTTGTATTTGTATTTTTGTCTAAATGTACAATATTTGTGCTTGTCCAAACTTATTCCTCCCTTTGTTTAACCATTCCACGAATCCTAACACACAACTTCCTTAACTTTCAGAGATCAAAGTGGAGTTTTGCCGTCATGCCGACTAGCAACTAACAACTAGCATGCAGCATAACCCCACAACAGTGTTACTTTCTGGTTCATGGTCGACACAAATGTCATTCTGACCCTGAAAGCTGCTTTTCGTGGGCAAAACAAATCTAACTTTATTAAATGACAAAATTCAGGTATAACCCCTCTAAATGGCTCTAAAATGTCAACAATAAACATATGACCAAGAAACAGAATGAGAGATACAAGTGGAGCTGTCCATGGTACAAGATTACAGTTTACATTGAAGACAAACAAGACAGCATTTTTGTAACAATGCACATGTTCATGAGAAGAAAACATTTAAAGGAAAAATATTATGCATTTTTCATTTGACACAATACATACACAATTTAATTTTGTTATCACTTTCAGAGACTGTGCAACAAGCTGTTATCAGGCAGTAGCAGCAGAAATTCTCAGAACGAGTCTGGCGATGATTTAAGGATTTAAAAGAGTAGAAGATTCTCGGATAAGTGAAGAATAAAATCAGGAAAAACGTCAACGATTGAGGAAGTTCAGCAGGATTTGCTTTTGGCGGATGCAGAGGATTTTCAAACCAACTAAATTCCTCAAGATAGTGTGATGGCAGATAAATGCAACTTCAGGTATGTTTTTGATGACAGAACATTGTTAAAAGCTCAAAAAAGTCACATTTGCAGAATATGCGTCCTTTAATATAAAAGTGTTAAAAAGATGAAAAAACTTTAGCAGTAATGTGATGAAATGACATGTAAAAGATACATGTGGAACTGTCCATGGTACTACAGCTGAAATTCCCTGACATGCACTTTCCAATTTATCATTAATGTATGTAACTAAGTAATATTGTAACATGTTTTTAAACAAGCTAGTTAACAACTGAAGTTAGTTCATTTAAAGTTCTGAGCCCGCATTTGCACATTGATAGCCTGTAGTAAAATATTTAGCTCTTCTGAGAATATTCAAGGTGTAATGGCACAGTCACGGAACTGAAAGCTATTCTTGATGAGGCAGGTTTGTCGGGGGCTGGTCTCTGGTAGCGGTCCTGCTTATTCCACGCTGACTTTTGGTATGTCGGAGCAGCCTGTCATGCTCTCTGGTGCTCAGCGAGAGGAATAGTAATGTTCCAGAGGTGCTGAGGGACAGTGAGCTTCCCAGCCAGATGGTGTGAAAATTAGGAAGACAGCAGGCCAGCATGTGTAATGTAGCACAACCAACATGGACCTCTCCTCTGCTCCTCTCCAAAAAATGGATATGTGATATCGGTAGCCATGTTTTAATGTGTTTTTCACTTCACAAACATCAAAGTAGAGACGTCAAATTCAAACTCGATTATTGATTAAAAAAAAAAAAAGAGAAGGCCCAGTCCATTGCCAACCAACAACTTTCTTTTAAGACAATAGAACGCAATTATCAGCTAAAGCTTATAGAGCCAAGTTTCCATCGGCTCACTTTGGAGCAGATAGGCCTTAAGTGAACCGTACCTGTTTATGGGGTCTGAAGGGGACTGCGGGTGGTATCTGCCAGAGCGCACTGACTCATTTTCCATCTCAAGAGAGAACGCACACTCAGGCGAAAATGAAACACCAAAAAGCAGATATAAATTAAAAATATATATCATTTCTCACCAAGCGCAGAATTAATCTAGTTATAACTTTATGTGTTGCGCTGACAGACTTAGCAAAACAAAGCTATGTTAGTATCAGCGGTTTCCTGTTTACTGATGCATGGCACTGGTGTTAAGACCCAAAATATTATATTCCTTGTGCGTAATGCATCTAACTTTATCCAAACGCAGTGCACTTCATTAAGGAATCTGAAAATGTAACAGAGAGCCACAGAGAAGTTAAATAAAGCAGAAAAAGCTGACAATAAACTGCAAGTAGTTTCTGCCACTGGATTTACTAAATGTCTTTTTGTTAACTGCTCAGACTTATGATTACAATGTACAATTCAGGTACGATTTATATTTTATTTAGCCAGAAAACATGTTATGTTTGGGTGACGTTAGTTGCTCGCATCAGTGGAGGATCTGTGCAGACCACCATTAACAGAATCATCCCAAAATGAACCCGTCTGGCGGACCAAGGCCAGTTGACCTTGTCGTTTTTTTCTACCGTACCATGTATTCAGGTTTGTCCTATTTGTGTGATTTCTCTCAGTGTTCTTGTTCCACTATTTATTTTATTTCACCAGGGAAGTACCTTTGAGAACCGTTTTTTCAAGGGAGGCATGTCCACAACAGAAGCATAGATCAAGCAAACCTCAGCACAAGTTCCCTAAAAAACGTTACAAACCATAAATAAATTACATTAAATAAGAAATACGCAAAGTTGTTCAAAAAGCCCTGAAAAATATGACACTTTTATCACATCCATCTGCACTTCAAGATACATGTTTCAGTTTTTTTTTGTTGCAATTTTTGACCTGAAAATGAGCTGTTTGTGTGTGTTGATGTTGCGCTGACATAAGAGCAGCACAGTCAGCAGTTCAAACAGATCTCCTTATGTACATTTAACCAGCGCACATCAAAACAGCGCAACACTGTCAACACAGCCTTTTCCTCAGAGTATTGATAAATATAAACTTATTTTTCCTGCCATCATTAATCTTTCACAAATAAGATTCTTGAATCAGACATGCATTTAGTATCACGTGATGTTTGGTGTGCTTATCGACATGAGCAGTGTTATCAAAGCAGGGCTCTCGAACTCATTTTGAGACTTTAGAAAATCAGAGCTGGGACAGAGACAGACTTGAAACGCACTAAAATACATTTTCCTCACCCACAAACTCTATACTGTACATAGGAGATTTTAGTTGCCAGAAGTTTTATATCTACAATTTGGTATATTTTAGAATTTAGAAATGATAACGTCTTATAATCCACAAACTACCTTCAAACTATGTGTTTTAGTAATATGGTCATATTGATATTTTAATGTTTTAATGTATTTGTTTATTTGGTCAGGACAAGACATGTTAATGAACATGCTTAAAGCCGGAATTAGCAGTGGGCTATTTTTCGTCCGTTGTCCTGCATTCGCTCTCACAAACATGTATTATTGGGCCTAATCTGCACAAGTCTGGGATTTTAAGCAGCATCTTTTTGTCTTTTTGTGTGAAACAGTGGTTTAACTCTGGATCTTGAGCCACTGAATCATCAAACCTTCAGCTGCAGGAGTCATAAGTCCAGGCATCTGCAGCTTTAGGACGAGTGCTGTTTGTTGTCTGTGAGTGAAGTGTTGCTGCAGCACTTTGTTGTGTTATTGAGGGGAGATAGCCAAAAAAGACACGGGAGAAAGAGTCAGATGCCCTCCCCATGTGTGATTCACCTCCTGCTCACTGATACTTCTCACACACAGCTATGACTCTTTCCTAACGCACTGGTGCTGGTGGCTTTAGTTTTATTAGACAGAGGAGCGTGTATGCTTCTCCCACTTTGACATTCTCTCCCACCTTTTCCTGAAGCTCCTGCGCTCACATCCCGCGTGTTCTCTGTCCATGTATTAGTTAAGTTACATTGTAAAGGGCAGTGTAGGCACTAATGCTGCAGTGCATTATGGTAGTTGTAGTTTTGACAGGTTGTGTTTTATTGGTGGGCCGTTTATAACCCGCGGGCCACGGGTTTGAGACACCTGTGTTAAAGTGATACATTTTCATGAAACTTAGATGAAGGGGCAATGTACAGTCCCAGAATGGCGACATTATATTTTTGGAGTAGGGCCAAAAGTGCCTGATCTAGAGTGTTCCCCAAGCAATGGAATCCTCTGCCATCTGCACATGTTTATGGATCTGCAGGATGGAATGGAATGGGATCTAGGTCAGCGCTGCCTTATCTATTTTCAGAATAGGATGGGGAAATCCATGAAACAACCTGACCAAAATACAACATTTGTTACATTCAGCTAAATATATAGGAGTAAGTTTCATTGAACTGTAAAAGAGGAAACACCACATACTCATACCAACTGTACTGTGCACTAGAGTAGAGCAATGAATTGGTTTCGAATCAGGATCGAGATTCAGTCATCTAATCGGCAATTAATTTTGGCTATTTTTTGTGTTAAATAGCCCTGATTTAACATGTTCATCTTCATGATCATCAATTCTGACATACATTTTTATTTTGAAAAGACAAGGTAGAATCAAGTATAAAATTCAAAAGTGAGAAATTGTGATTTTATTTTATTTAAAAAAATGTTTTGCCATATCGCCACGCCCGACACTTAAAGCTGGGGGACCCATAATCCTGATAATTAGTACATTTTGTTTTCGTCCCCAGAAAAAATCTTACCACAATTCTCCTATTAAACATTTTATCTTTTCAAATGAGAATGGGCCATGTGAGTCATTATGTGACCTGATTGGCTGTGCAAGGATTATATCCCCTCTTCCCTTTTCTGTCTAAAAAAAGCTGTTCTAAATGTAGTGTCCAAAGAAATGAATGCATGTCATCACTGTTGATGTACCAAAGGGTTTGTCAGTGAGGAATGAGTTAGAAAGGTTTAAATACCCAGTTTCACTGCTGAAAATTAGATACACCAGCTTTAATTACATAGTTATCACTTTCTGCAGTTGATATAACAATATATCATCTGAAAAAAGCTAAATGTAGTACAGCACAATAAGTAAATGGAACAGATTGTGCACAAATTATATTAACTGTCTTTTAGTTATCTACATAGAGTTAGATTAGGGTGTCTTTAAAGCCTAATTAGAATGTAAGTACCACGTAAAAATAGTGTAATTAAAACAAATGTACAGCATAATTACAGTCTGACTGGAATAGCCCTACTGGAAAAAAAACACATACAATTTGACTTTTTAAAGAGCCGTCTCACAGTTCATGTTTATTTTGGTGGTGCTGTTATTCTTTCATCTCCACTGCCGCCTGTACCACCAAGTTCAACCCAAGGTCATCCGACTCGTAGATCATTTGTGCCATATCTGCTTTAACACAGTTTCACCTTGTCTGACTTTAAGACAATGGAGCAGAAAGACCTATTTTGTCTGGCTGTGTGACGAAGTAACGCGCTGACATTTCACACTGATGTTTCTGACAGCTGAATTTTTCCCTATTAAACTCTGATGTGTCGCCCAAATCCCTCACCGTGACAACGCCATCTTACGTAATGGTCAATTATCTCGGGAATGATACAAGGCTTCATTCTGCACAGTCGACACTCTCACTACATCATCATAGGAAGCACTTTATTTAGAGGTCTTAGCGGGGCAGCGTCGTGAAGCTGGTTTATCAATGAAGTAATGCACTTTTGACGGCCGTGTTCCGTCTCCGAATGATATTTCTGTAGCTGTAGCAGATCAGCGTGTTTGGACGGTTCACTGTCAAATTAGACTGGTCTTTCTGTTTCACGGTGCACTTGTTAACTTTTCTGGTAGAAAACGTTCTTGTCTCCATGGAGATTGTTTTGCCTAGCATGTTTGTTTGTTTGTCTTGTTTTTTAACATGCATAAACATGGGTATCAAGTCAAAACGAATGAAAACAATTGCATTCTGATTCAGGTTAATTGTCCCACATGGCACTGAACTTGTCTAATTTGCGTTGGTTTTTTTATTGCCTAAAACCTTAACTCAAACCTCTAAAATGTTTTTGTTTTTTCTTAATTTCTCCCTTTTTGTCAGTCTGTTAAAAGTAAAGTATAAATAGGTAAAAATAAGTAAAACAAAAGAAAATTATAACCCACCTTTTTTCAATCAAATCAACCATTTTGGGAAGAATCAGGATCAGTCTGTGCAGCAAACTTTCAAAATAAAGAAAAAAAACATAAGCCTAAAATTAACAAAAGAGATCAGGAGGCATAATATATGTATACTGTATGACTTTTTTTTTTTTTTTTTTTTTTTTACTTAATAACAAGTCTCTTAATCTCATTTTTTGTGACGCTGGACTGAAATTTGAATTGTCAAGACCCAGAAAATGCTCAATCTCAGTCTATATATTCCAACATATTTCTTTCTATATATTCCTCATATTTCTTAAAAATGTAGGCAGGAAATCTAACTTTCCCTCTGTGCAGAACCTGTTACACTGATATTAGAGTAAATCAGACAAAAGGGGCCAAAGGAGTCTCACAAGAGCTTCACAAAGAGCCCAGCCATTTGTTTATACTCCACAAGGTTCAAAAACTGACTTAATTTTAATTGGGGGACATTTTAGTCAAGCGTTTTAGGGAAAATCATGTGGATAAAGGTTTTTTAAAGTTATTTCCACTGATATTTTCAAACAATTAAAAAGTTTAAGGTAAGTAAACAAGTTTTCCTCTGTTGATTTAAGCTTATACAGTGTTTTTTTGTGTGTGTTTTGGCCCGTACACTGAAAAATGTGCACGTAAAGAGAAGTGAGAGACATTCAGCGATTTTTTGGAGTCGAGAATAGATCAAACACAATGCTAGGACCTACACACATCCCCGTTTTTAGTTTAAGTGGCCACATTTGGGTTACAGCGCGACCATCGGCAGCAGTAAGTCACTGAAGTAGAAGTAGAATAAAAACCAACAACCCGTAAACAGGCTGCAAACGTCGCACTTCATCGTTAAACCTTTGCTCGGTTAATAATTTCCCATCTGCTTGGCTCGTGTTGCCGTGTGCGGTCTTTCAAATCCACAAACAAATGTCTCCGGCGACACAGGGACGTGAATCACTTCCAGAATCAGCGCGGATCTCGTCGGCGCGGCACAAAAACGGCATTAAAACAATTAAAGACTGACATCCTGCCGCTTGCCGACAGCCGACTTGAACGCGCATCAATTTAAAAAAATCTGCACTTCTGTTTTCCTCGTGGGCTACACCGCTGTAAAGTGTCTAAAAACTCAGCTCAGGTTGTTAGGCGCGCGACCGGGAATGATCGTTTCATCTTTTCTAACATGGCCTTGGCAGCGCGGTTGTTTAATGACCAGCTACTGTTACTGTATGGATGAGAAAGAACCAATTAAAAGAATCCAAGAAAGAATTCGCCACAAAAGGTTGGAATAGAATAGATGCTCCTCGGGGTATCTGCAGTACATATATATATTAAAACCAAGACGTCTGTGAACTACTGAGAGACGTAGAAAGTATATAATTGTAAAGGCGCGGGGAGAGGAGTGATTAAAAATGTTCAATGAGATCTGGACTAGAGGATAAAGTGAATTTCGTACATTTTGTGGGTGATTTTCCAGTCCGTTCACATTTAAACCTCAGCTAATACTTTTCAAGACATGTCGCGGCGCATTTCTGTCAAAGCGAAGCAAAACTAAAACAGGGACAGAACCGGCAAGGTTAATTTTCACCAAGGAGATTCTTCAAAGCCAGACTCAAAACACATCTGTTCAAAACTGCTTTTTCCCTCATTACGTTTTATTCGTCTGTATTGCTATTTTACTATATGTGTACTATTGTCAGTGGCTCTTAAAATCCTCTCTAAAGTGTCCTTGAGTGTCAAGAATGGCTCCAATAAATACGCTGAATTATTATTATTAAAACAGAACAAAATCAGGATTAAAACAGGACTAGACCAGAAAGAACACCAGGACAACAGCAAGACTAAAGCCAGACAAAACCAGGACTAAATGAAGACTAAACCAGGTCTTCACTAAAGACTTAAACTGGACTAAAGCCGGACTAAATTAGTACTGAACAAGGGAGAAAACCAGGACTAAAGAAATACTAAAACAGGACTAAACCCAGACAAAATCAGGACTAAGGCAGAACTAAATCAGGTCTTCATCAAGGACTAAACCATATCTAATGTAAGACTAAACGAGATCTTCATCAAGCACTAAAACAGGACTAAACCAGGACTAAAGCAGGACTAAACTGGGTCTTCGTCAGACTAAAACATGAATAAACCAGGGATTAAAACAGAACAAAACCAGGGACAAAATCAGGACCAAAGAAAGACTAAACCAGGTCTTCATCAAGGACTAAAACAGGATTAAACCAGGGACAACACCAGAACTAAAGCAAGACTAAAACAGGACTAAACCAGGGACAAAATCAGGACCAAAGAAAGACTAAACCGGGTCTTCGTCAGGGACTAAAACAGGAATAAACCAGGGACAACACCAGAACTAAAGCAAGACTAAAACAGGACTAAATCAGGACCAAAGAAAGACTAAACCAGGTCTTCATCAGGGACTAAAACAGGAATAAACCAGGGACAACACCAGAACTAAAGCAAGACTAAAACAGGACTAAATCAGGACCAAAGAAAGACTAAACCAGGTCTTCATCAGGGACTAAAACAGGAATAAAACAGGACTAAACCAGGGACAACTCCAGAGCTAAAGCAAGACTAAACCAGGTCTCCACCAAGGACTAAAATAGGAATAAACCAGGGACTAAAACAGGACAAAACCATGGACAAAATCAGGACTAAAGCAGGACAAAACCAGGTCTTCACCAAGGACTAAAATAGGACAAAATCAGGGACAATCCAGGACTAATCTCAGAATACATTATATGTCCTGATTATTGGTATATTCCAAAAAAGTACTGCAATTTTAGGGCTGCAACAAGTTAACCGATTAGTCGCAACTAATTATAACTAACTAAATAATTACTACTGATTATTAGAATGATCATCAACTAATTTAGTGGTTGAATAATCACTGGTCTATACATAGTTTCCAAAACATGCCGTGAGCTGAGAAAAGAAGTTTCATGACTCAAACTGAGTCACAGTTGCGGGAAATGTGGTGTATTTGATGAAAAAAACACTCTTTCGTCCATAAACGTACTTCAGCTTCATCTGCGTCAAATGAAGTAAAAATCTTTTCATGACATGACTTTTACACTCAGAACTAATCAATCCATCGAAAGAATAATAGCCGTAGACAATTAGCAAAGTGATTGTTAGTTGCAGCCGTCTGTGTTATACATTTTTTGTTGCTGCTATTAGGACTTTTGAGACAATAAGGCAAAATGCTGCTTTAAAAACTTCCTCTGCCACTTAATTATTATACATTTGGATTCCATGACGACCACGCCTACATTTTCTACATCTACTATCCAGTTATGTTCTGTGGGTACCACCCTGCATTAAAATAGCTCATCACATGTGCGTGTCAGCAATGCAGCCATCTTGTCATGAGGAATAAAATCGCTCCATTTGGCGTTTTTGGGCTTCGCGGGCGCTAATGGTGTGCAGCTCGGTGTCTTGTCTGAGCCAACCGGACAGTAACACGCTGTATAATGAGGGCTACAAGTGGTTTGGCCCGCTCCAGTCTGACCCGGGTCCCAAGTCGGAGTAAACTGGGTGACAGGTCACAGTCTGCACTAGGGACAAGGTGTTGCCAGGTGTGCACAAAAGTCGCAGTTGCGTTAACGAATTCACGCATGGGTTTAAGTTGGATCGTTTTGGAGCGTCCTGAGCAAACTGATCCAAAAAAAGATCCATTTGGTGATCTTTTCAACTCAGAAAAGATGAAAAAACACGGGTCTAGCTTGCATATGTCTTCTCTCGTGTATAAATATGAGGAGATGGTGGGTTTGTCTTTAGATGAGCTGTTTGTTGGATCTCAGGGTCAAGAGCGCCGTGGATCAATAGACTCAGGAATGCACAATTAGCACGGCTGCAGATCGAAGCAACAACGAATCAGTGTTTGTGCATTATTTATATTGTTTGGTGTGAAATTGTTGACATGAATAGTCAAGTCTTCTCAAATTGTGATTTCAGCTGTTGCATTCGATTACAAAACTTGTCAAAAATACAACGACTGTGTTCAGAAAATGATTTGCTCTGCGTTCTACATTGCCTTTTAAAATAAAATGCCATAAAACACGACTAATAAAAGATAATTGGTTTGTACCTGATGTTAATTTTGTCAACTAAATGATTTCGTCAGTGTCATGTTTTTGCTGACTGACACTAAATAAAAACGAAACATAAAGTAATCATAATGATCAAAAATATGACTAAAATTGTATACATTTTTGTCAGCTAAAATTATGACTAAAAGTAGATATTTGTGTCGAAAAATAAAAACAAAACATGAAAAATGAAAAGAACAGTCTCAGAGCTCAAACTCTACGTCCAAAGAACATGACTGAAAATGTCCCATGATGCAACGCAATACATTTCAAAATGAACACCATTTTCAACAGTATATAAGTAATCATTGGAAATAATTGTGAGTTCGAGTTTTTTGTTTTTTAAATGCAGCTAAATAAAGGTTAATAAATAAACACACTCACGACAAATCAGACTTACGTAATCCCTGAAGAACCAGAAAATGTACTATAGTTAAGTTAGTATAAACCTAAATAGTTATAAGTTAAAAGTGATGTATTTTCAAATTGATTTCACCAAAAATTACGCACAATTGTATGTGTTGATAAAAATTCTTCTCAGTTTTGTTCTGACAGATGAATCAGAAAATATATGTACATCTCAATGAGGGAAATGCTAACTGCTGGAGGCCCACCATTACCATGTGTTTTGGGACTGTCCTGTTGCTCAGAAATATTGGACTGAAATCAACAAAGTGCTGGAGGCTTCCCACTGTTGCCTCTTTTTGCTTCGGATCTGTACCTCCATTGTACTGGCACTTCCCGGGTCACAAAAGTGGCGAACGAGGAAAAAGTCTCGCTGCTAAAGTAATGTATAAAGTAAGCTGATGTGAGCAAAATGTTAACTGTTCATGTGCACCAACAAGTCAACAGAAAACAGCTTTGTCATCCGTGTAGAACTTGTTTGCTGTTGCTGCCCCATGTTAACTAATACAACTGGAAGGAGGATTACAGGCGGTGCGCATGGATCTGGAATAAGATGAATAAACAGATGCAGAGAAAGCGCAATAGTCTGATTTTCAATCAGATAGATGCTGTTGCAATATATCTGTACTGGGGCAACACAGATTTTACTTGATTAATTTAATCAAAAATCAGGCCCATGAACTAGTTCTGTTTTTCATGTTTCAAAACAGTAAAAATCAGGTACAACCCCTTTAAGGCGAGACACTACAGGCAAAACTCATTTTTTTCAGTTTTGTTTTTTTGGTCAGTTTGCTCTCTCAACATATTGGCTTTCATGTAGAAACAACAAACTTGTCCAATCTGCTCCTAAAAATATTTTATTGTTCCATTTAATCCACTTCATCCATAAAAATCTATGAGGCATTGTAACTTCAAAGGCCGTTTTCTTAAAATGCAATTTTCTCCCCTAGGGACATAAATAACATCCTTAAAGTAGATCCTACACAAATCAAACTTTACAATCTTTGACTCAACAAGATCTTGACGAAACATACAGAAGGACTTTTTGATAACTAATTTTAAGTTTAAAAAAAATGAGGCGAAATTGGAATTTTTAGGACAATTTTCTGTCCAATCTAGTTTACTTAAAACTAAATAAGAAATCCATAATCCCCTAACTAATACGTGTACAAAATGAACCAAGAAATTTAAACCTGGTTCTGTCCATTTTTCAGTTTTATATGTCCCAAATATGTGTATTTTTGGCTGTTTTTTGCCTTATTTCTACATGAAAACATGACATGATGGAAAAACTTGTAATACATTTTTTTCTTACATTCATGTGAGTAAATTATAGTTTACAAGTTTCAAATTAATTCATTTTCATTTTCTACCGCTTATTCCCGTTAGGGGTCGCGGGTGACTGGAGCCCATCCCAGTGACTTTGGGCCTTAGGCGGGGTACACCCTGGACAGTGGCCAACTCGTCGCAAAGTTTCAAATTAATTTTAAATTTAAGATTTTTTCCTATTTACCTGCAGCGTCTCATCTTAAGTGGAATATGTTTTTTACCAGCATGTTTTTCCTTGACAAAATGTACTAAAATCCAGATAGATATGTTTACTTTTTTGTAGTTTTTGCGGCGTAGAGATGGAATTACCGCATAAAAACGGCGTACAGTAGAAGAGCAGCAGACTAATGAGCAAACACTCCTTCCTATTAGGCCCAGAGAGATGCAAAGGATGATCTCACAGGAGTTGAAAAGCAGAAAAGTACATTTTTAAGGTCACTCTGAAATAAAAACCTCCACCATGCTCCTCATAATTACGTTTGGACTACATTCCCCGCCGCAAACCTCAGCGCGCCCGTACAATGCTGACTCGCCGGACGTGTTTCCGTGTAGGATTTCCCACCGCGCCGGAGCTCTGGGAGTGCGGGCGCGATCGGGAGGTCGCGCGGAGGTCACGACTCCTCACCCTTGACCCTCCGGGGGACGTTGAGCCACAAACAGCGATTGCGGTCTTGACCTTGGCTCCGTTTCGGCCCGTGTTGTTATGTTGTGGTTCCCAGTGCGCGGCCCGTCAGACTCTTTAGCATACTGCTGACTTGAAGCGTATTGTGCAAGCCGTGACCGGGAAAAAAGTGTTGTTTTCAATCTAACTTTTATATTGGAATGGGAGTTGGGTTTTTGGCGCTGTTTGCTTCGATTGTTTATTTAAATATTTGACATTGAAGTGAGAGCTGAGACCTGCCATAATGACTTGCCCAACAGTTTTGACAGCTACGGTATTTTTAATCACGTTACGGAACGACTGAAGTGATTTTGTAAGCAGCAGTGTCAGCGAAATAAAAGTGTGATATTCACATCAGAGCAGGTCAGCCGTACACAGAACTTCGCAATTTCTAACGCCTTTTTTGTGTATAGTTCAGAGCCTGATGAGTCTTTGTAAATAGTGGACCAGAATTAAACGTGCTAGTTTTACAGTGGTGCAAAAAGTACATTGTTACATGTCCTGTCCCCAGAAACTCCTGTCATTTAAATGTAACTTATTACAATTTCGGTGCAATTTTCTTCTTTTCAATTCACATACCCAAAAATTGTACTTAAAAACAGACTTTTGTATTTTTGTGTTACTTTCTATCCCTGCAATTTTATAATTTACTTTGTCTTGGCTTGTTCAAATTGGATTGCGTTTTCATTTTATTAGCTGTGAAACTAGGCCCATCCATCTTCTTCTGCTTATCCGGGGCCGGGTCTCATTTTATTAGATGTGAAACAAGGACATTTAGCAAAATACATCTTGATATAAGAAGAGAATTAACTGGGTAAATTTACAAAGTCAAGTCTTGTAGCCCACTGTGTCTTACAAGCGCTGGAGTGTCTCCACAGCTGCCTCCAGGACATTGAAAAGTGCCTTTCTCAGAACTTTCTTCTTTTAAATGAGAGAAAGAAAGACTGGATGCATCTTCTTTAGCCCTGAATTGCCCCACAGCAGGATGAGCTTTGGCTCTCCAGCAGCACAGTTCACTCCGACCGCGAGTAACAGGGTCCTCTTTGACAACAGCCTAAGATTGGACAAGCAGGTCAGTGCTGTGGTTAAGGCAAGCTTTTTCTAGCTTAGGCCCAGAGTAAAGTAAAGCCCTTTAGCCCTGGTCCCCCTGACCGGTTCACTTTGGAGCATCTCGGCCCCTGAATTATTCACAAAGAGAAGTTTAGTTATTCCAAGTTTGTGGCGCTGAGGAACGGGTAAACAAGAAACAACTTTCTTTTATTGTTACTTTTTTTCTCTGTGCCTCTACGCCACATTTCACATTTCTCTATGAAATGCGTCGGGTTTGGATACAGCTTTCAGATCAAGATGCACTTGAAATATAATATTTTGGGTCTTGTTGTGAGTGCTGATATAGGCTAGTTTGTTGACTCAACAAATAAAGTTATCATCATTAGAAATTTATTACAGGCTCAAGTCAACTTTTCGAGAGAAGTCATTATTATTTTTATTTATATCTGCTTTTTGCTGTTTTGTTTTCACCTGGCAGCCTCTGGGCATTGGTACTCTTGCGGACCCCTTCCAACCCCTCCTATCAAAACCATTTGTGTTCGCTGCTAATTTGGAGAAGGTCATTCCTTCATCAGCTCGAGGATCGATTATTGCAACAATTGAACAAATCCCTCCTCCACAGACTTCAGTGGGTTCAGAACACTGCAGCTAAAACGCCTCTAAACATGCTCCCGTCCTCCTGTCCTCTGCTCTCTTCACTGGCTCCCAGGGCAGGGCAGGGTGTGCTCAGTTCTTCTGTTCACGCATAAGGCCCTCAATGGTCACGCTCCAGCCTCTCAGACCTACTGACTGTCCACCATCCAGTCAGGGCACGACGCTGATCTGACCACACCTCTTCAGTGGTCAGTTTATGCTTTTTTTTTATACCCTTTTGTTAATAAACCTGTCTCACAATGAAAGTGATTGCCTTAAAACTCATTTGCTAGAAAGATAAAAAAAAATCATCAGCAAAAATGAATCACTTTCTCTTTTGTTTATGATGGACCTTTACTGGAAATCTCTCTATTTTCTTGATGATGGAACACTTTTTGTGGAGATCAGAACAAGACAATAGCTTGTGTTCTTTTCAAAAACATGGCAATGTTTTTGAAATTCCTGCAATTAAATAAAAAACACCAGCAACCTAAGAACAAATGTGGTGCAACACTTTCTATCAAACAAAAGGGACACAGGTGGCCAAACAGTAAGAGAAAGTTGCAGTTACGGTATTTCCAGGTTGCAGACTATTATTATTTTTCTGGTGTTGTTGCCTTTTGACCTCCCTCTCTAAAACTATCTTCCCTGACGACTCACCAGTGCCTCCTAACTATCCACCGGATTTGTCTCGTCTCGTTTATTTCTCCTGTGGCTCTTTAGTGCCACTTTTCCGACAAGACCGTGGCCAGCTGTATTCTCAAAACCACACTTTATCCGCTGTAGCATTTTAGTCTATAGAGCAATTGTCTGTGTCTTGTATCTGTCATTGCAAAGTGTATAGCTGCGGATCACTGGTAACTTCAGCGTCCTCTGTTTAACTTTTAGCTGCAGTGCTTCATGGTCCAAACATTTTAAACGATGCGCGGTGGTATGCTTTTATTTCTGTGTCAAGTACCTGGGATATATTTGGTTAAAAGTAGAACTAGACAATGAGTAAATCGACTAAACCAGCTCTAAACATGCACTGGAGATAGGACATTGAAAGACGGGTTAAAATCAGAGGATCACTTTCCCTGCGGGCATAAATAAATCTAATCAAGACTAAATTATGATGAGACGCCGCTGTGGGATGAGCAAAGGATTTGTGATAACCAACAGCGCAACCTTTGTCATTATACACAAAGAAAATGCGACCTTAATGACCCAAATAAAGTCTAGAACTACTAAAGATTTGACAATTTGAGGAGCTTTTCTAATCTACTTTTGTAAAAACTAAAGATTACAGAACAAATGTAATATATGTATTTGTTTATGTATGTTGTTTATATATATGTTTAATCTCGTAATGTTACTCTTAGTCAATTATCAGTTAACAATACCTCATTTAATCGAAATGTTAGTAAACTTACCATCATTCGTCAAGTACGGAAGGTTTACATTGTATTTTCTACACCTCGTCACAATTACTTCTCAAGCTATTTATGGAAACGCGCTCATTTGGTCTCCATTTCCTTGCCACTTACAAGGCAACCCTCCTCATCAGCGGGTAACAGATCCTACGCCGGATTCATGCTCAATACAAGACAGGATCGGCACGTGTTTTGAGCGTTTGCACATGGTTTCATGCTACAACGCAGATAAGTACTCTGAAAACTGCTGTGAAACTCCTTATAGAATCCAGACATTTGGTTTAAACCCGGCGTTGCTTTTTACTATAAATATGTTTTCAGGTGGAAAGTACTCTGTGTTTCGTCTTCATTGTATTTCTTATATAGAGGAAAACTGTTAAAATGCATTTAATCAGCATTGACGTCTTCCTGTTCAGCAGCAATGAAGGACAGAAAACGTACACATCAAGCGCAGACAAACAAAAGAAAAAGTACAACCCACACACTTTAACGTTCACAATGAAGTGTAGCCTTCAGCCAAACAAAGTCTTTAAATACGGCTGTGTTCTAGACTATCAAAACATAAATTCAGTCATCGCTTTGAAGGCACATAGTAATAACATAAATGGATGGCTACTAAACAGTGGACTACATTAAAACCACATCTGAATGGACTGAACCTGCGCCTTTAGAGCTGCTGAAATATGCCCCAAGTTCAGACGGTGCACTGTCCACTTTCTAAGCACTTTCGCGAAAGTCTAGTGAGCCACGGAAATGGGTTTTGTGTGGAGGAGTGAGCGGTACTTATTGTGGCCTGGACTGAATTTTTAAAAAAGTTACCCTGCTTCACCTGAATATGACGCAAGAAAAGTCACCTCTCCACTCAGGGCAGAAGAAGACAAAGTTACATCAGGTCAAACCCAAAGGGAATGACCGAGAACATCACACAAAATGTATTTTCTACGACTGCGGGATTGTGAAATCGGTTGCAGGTCGACGAGGAACGAAGGTGAGTAAGGCGAGGGACAAGGAGCGTCATGAGAGATGTGCATTTAGGGTACTGAACTTCTGTTTAGCAAGTTGCATCTCATTGGATAAACTTGCATTAGCTTCATTAATGTGTTTAAGACAAGGACAAAGGAAGAGCAAATTGTCGAATTGCGTTTTATACTTTTACGGTGGCACCTTCATAGCAGTTCTGGGTTTGACTTTCCAAACCTTTCCGCACGTTTTCTTTGTTTCTGGATGGCTTTTCCCCGAGCGCTATGGATTCCGCCATCAATCAAAACATGCGCATAAGGTCAAAACCCCCAGCTAAGGTCACGATCAAGCCTATCTGGAGATGGGCCATGTATTTCGGGACTGTCCTGTTGATTGGACTGAAATCAACAAAGACTGTTCATGACATCGCCATCCAATTTGATTTCAGAATGATGTATTTGGGCCTCAAAACTCCGGCCATGGATACAATATGTGGATATCTTTGGAACATACTCTTGGCGACGAAGGAAGATGGCAATTAAATCATGATTAAAGACTGATATAATAGTAAACATTAAAAATATGGAAGAAAATGACATTCAGATTAGATTTACTAATGGACAAATTTAACAAACTTTGGACGAGATGTGACGTTTCTGTTTCCTAGTATGTGCCGTAACTTTTGTCTTTTGCTCGCCATTTATTTTTGTCTATGCTGTGTTCTATGTTCTTTTTTTGTTCTGTTTATACGCTTTTAAAAACAAAACAAAAAAAAAGAATATTATCTTGCTAAGGCTGAACTATTTTCCATATAAAATGTTAAAAATCGTAAACAAAGTCATGCATTTCTGCAAAAAATCTTCATATCTAAAGCATCAGCGTTCTGTGAAGCTTTTATATGTGCATGAGAGAGAGTGTCTGTGTCACCTGAGGAGCACTACCTTCACAAATACTGTGGAAAATACTGCCGTGCTGTACTTTCTGCAGGTTGAGCTTGGGTATTTCAGACTCTCTTGCACAAATGTCCACACAGGGACAATAAATTATGTACCTTAAGCTTAATTACAACTCCTTCTCCCAGTAGTATTTGTTATTGTGTATTTTACAGTTGTGCTTGCAGTGTTTGTAGTTGTTCCCTTCCTGGCAAAGAGTCGGTTTGTGGTGTACCAATTATCATAAGTCTTATGGGTATAAAGGTTATATGGGTACTTGGTGAGGAAGGTTCTACGCAAGCATCACGTAACTTTGGGTTTAATATTTCTCTCACAGTTTAGACATAGTGCTGCAATGTGCCATCACCTGTCACCTCTATCATGACTATTATGCCATGTTTAAAAACAGTTAATGCTACTGTCCCATGGTAAAGGTTTTTTTTTTTCATTAGAAATGTATTGTTCTTACAAAATAAAGCTGTCATTTCATTTTTTTTAAGAAACACAACTTTGTAATTTTGTTAAGGAACATATACATTCTCATCTTCAATACCTTTTTAGCTGTCTCTGACAAAAGTAAACAATCTTTTGAAGATAAGTGTTACAGGAATGTATTATTTAATAAATTATTTAGTAAATTGTAGTAAATATTGTAAGGATACCCTTGCACTGCTCAGCTGACAGTCACACAACATGCTCCAGAACATTCCTCATTGTCCCCCACACCGGCTTGTGGGCCTTGTATTTTCACATTGTCTGCTTAGCCCTGCCTGTCTCATATTTGTACTGAATCCCATCTCGTGAGCCAACACAGTCTGTACCTCCCTTACATTCACTAATAACACACCTTCTACTGCAGAGGATCACTCAGAGAGCTGGTCCGCTCAATGGAGCGGCGACCATATTGATTTCTCACAATATCACACTGCCTCACGTTGTAGACATAAGAATTCACTGTAATTGCATTTTTAGGAGAGACAGGATGTGTCTTGGCACAGCTAACAGTAAAATCTAAATGGGAAAAAAATGTCCTCACCATATTCAAAAGGATTCATTTCGAGTTTGATGACATTCAGTTTAACAGAAATACAGTATTAACGGGAGTCTGTAATGTGCCATATAGATAGTTTTGTTTACCTCGTTTTTTGTAACCCTAACCCTATAGCACCATAATATAATAAAGATAGCCTGCCCAAATAACCTGCTCCTGAACCTAACCCTAATCCAAAACCTTAACCTGATTGTAAAATGATATATTGTCAAAAATAAATAAATTTGCTAGCAGAGCAATGCAAAGTGGCGGTTTAGTGGCAGAACTGGATTGTGAAAAAAATTCTAATTCAATTCAAATTCATATCACACATTCTATCACACACACATACAAATGAATGGTGAAGCCAATCCCCATATTCAATATACTTATTCCATGAGATGTCTGTCATTGATCTGCTCTCCTCCCCAGTAACATCGAAGAAAGAGCATGTTTAGTCACTAGATTCTAACCAGACGCACACAAGATCGCAATGTAAAGTTAGTTAGCCTTTAGCACAGTCTTGGACATTATGAGGTCCGAGGCCTTGATCATTATTATTATTATTACAGTGTACTCTTTCCCTTTTTTTGTTGTCTTCTTAGCTATGCCAGCCACATGCCTGGATTCGACTTTGGCCCTCTGGGAAAAGAATAACTGCCCACCTTTGCTTTAGCTCATATGTAAATGTTTGCACAATGACTTTGAGGCTTTGACCTCACCTAAACGTGTCGACGGGTTGGTACCAGCCGAAACCCGCTCGATTATTCATTGTGCTTTTTGAAGGCTAATGCTAACTGCTGGAAGGATAAGTATTGGGGACTGGCTCAACAAGTCTAAAATCGGACATACAAAGTTGCTAAATTATCGATAGCATGAGCATCAAACACCACATCTACTAATCATAGATCTATGGGGCATCAGTGGATAAAGCATGCACTGTTTCATATCGCTGCAACTAATAACACTTTGCAATAGCCTACTGTATTTTTATGTTCGTTCCCAAAGCATTGAATTATGAGACATTTAATCTACCGTTGTGCAAGTAATCATTTATGCACAGGTTGGAAAAAAAACAACCTCATGCAAACCTGAGATGAAAGGCTTTTACACAAAGCTAAATCAACCAAGTAATATCAAATTAAATGCAATTGGATTTCCCATTAGCCGTTGTTGTGGTTTTGCAGCCAAAGTTAGCGTGCTTCCAGAATCACATCAGTGCCTCCAGCTTGTGTATTATATCATGGAGATTCCCAACACTTCTTATTTGTTCCGTACAGCTTCATCTCTAAACTGAAATGACTGGAACCAATGGTGTGGAGCTATTAATCCCAGTACCATATGTTTCCATTTGTCATCCAGACCTACATGCCACACGGCGTTAGTGTTGTGTGGAGTAGGCCCTACAGGAGACACTCGGATCTTTCGAGATGCACACTTCTATGATTGATTCTCTGTCCCCTTTGTGTCCTAAGCAACAAATCATCCTCAGCAATAATCCACTAATATGAGAACTACAGAAAGGAAGCGGTGCAAAAGTCTATTAGTGGTTTGAAATGTGAAGAATTCATTTTGTTTGGCATCTCTGACCGTTTGATTAGTCCGTGCAGTTTGAAAGGTCAAAGTGCTCAATTATAGACTGACAGGGTTAGCTTCTGTTTTTCCTCTGCCCTGGACATTAGCCTCAAGCTTCACTTCCAGACGTCAAGCCAGTGTTTAGACAAATAATTATCTTATTTTTGAGTTGTTACGGCACTCAAAATACAGCCGCTAAAATGATAATGCATCTGGGCTATAAATGTAATCTCACAACTAGCTACACAGGGGCGTAGCAGCAAATTCTGGGCCTCTCAGTGGGCCCCTAATACATTGCATAATATATTTATCCAAGCCAATTTGTTGTTTATTGTTGATTTTCCATTCTCTATTGCTAGTGTATGTAAAAAGCCTGTGGTAATAATAATAAGTCTTATTTACAGACAGCCTGTGGAGCTTCTGGCTTATATTATGATACAGCACTGTTTTGTATTTACAATAACTACCACACTGATTTCACTAAGCTCTTGAAACATATTATTACAATCAGAAAATACACTAACAGCAAAATACAATGACTTATTTTATGTGCTCAGAACTTGGCTAACATGTGAGCAATGATTTTCCTCTTTTCTAAACGGGTGATGGGGCCCCCTGATGTCATGCAATTGTATTTAATCTCTTGAGGACGTTACACAACACATTTTATTAAAACTAAAATAGATTAAAGCATGGAAAAATGTAAACATGACATGCTTTTGAGGGGCATTCCCTGCTCTGGGTCCCGGGGAAACTAGTACCCTTTATCCCCCCAGTCTGACGCCCCTGCAGCTACAACCTCAAGGGGTTTTTCTTGGTCAGCATTTATTTACAGTTTTGAGTTTGATTTTCCAGCTGGGTTTGGTGTTGCATGTTTCAGTTGGCATGTTCTCCCATTCGGCTGACTGGGTTGCATCCTAAATGACTATTCACTGCAGGAACAATACAGACTACCCTAAACTAGAGGTTTGAGATATATCAAAAAACTGATAATATCGCAGTTGTTGTTTTGGACATATGTAAATTCAGAATATCAAGTACGTTAACAATTATTAATGATCTCAAAAATAGATAAAGTGAATATTCTGCAATTTTGTGGTTAATTTCATGATTCAGTCATGTTTTGTGCTTGACTTAAACCTCATCAGAGACATTTACCGGCACATTTTAGCACATTTACAATGCATTGTTGAAATATTGTTACAGAAATCAAGATATTTATTTCTGTCAATATTGCCTACCCTAAACGTGATCTTGGTTATGGATAGTGAGACAAAATTAATACACCCTTTGTTGATTAAAACAACAACAAAAGCTTGCATAGAGCAAAGAGTTAACATTGTTCCTACGGGCACCATTTTGAGAACTTTTCACCAAGTATAAGTAAATTTTTTTGCCCGACACATTTAAATAACTTCAATTAGCAGAAGAACTGAATGCGTTTATGTTTCCACTCTGATACTCTCCACCTTTTGTTATCCTACAGTCTCTGCATCGTTATTACATGCCGCATCGTTGTCTGCGCTAAATTATCTTGGGTTTGTATTCCATCCATAAAGCAGTCGCTCTCTTTACTAATTCACAAAGTGGCCCAGCAGCGCCTGTTCATGCAAATGGGGTGTGACGCCACAGGTGATGGGGAAATCAACCTGTACTTGTACCAGCTGGATACCTCCTCCTCATAAATAAAACTCTACCCCAAATCCAGGGACTACACTGCCTGAGCCATAAAAGTCATGGGCAAAGCAAATCACTGGGACAACAACAGGAGTCCACGGCGCATGAGAGGAGGCCAATCACACATAACCCATCATGCACTGCGAAATTCGAGACCGCCTACTGAGCGCCTGGAGTCCTATCCTGGGACCAGACAGACCACGTCAAAGTCACGTCTCGAGCTGGAGCCATAATTTACCCGGCTTCGCTGCGGCCTGGTCCAGCGGCGCTCTGTTTGGGGTGACGTCATGCTCTTACACCGGGAAGGTCGTGGATCAGTGCCACGTATGAGCTCATCGGACACATTTTAGGGGGGAGTTTTCACGCTTCTAGATGAGCAAGATTGCAAGTTGTCTGTTTGTTGAAATGAGCGTGTTATCAGGGTATTTTTTTGTTTGTTTGTATAGATCAGAATCTTCCCTCTTACAGTTCTTTATATTCATTCTTGATCCCGACATTAAAAATAACATATTTGGTGCAGTCATCAGATTCACTGGCTGGCATTCAGAGGTTGGCATCGATCCCAGCTTCCACAGTGGAATAGTTTTGTTGTGTCTTTGGGCAACACCTCGCCGTCTGTGTCTGTGTACAGTGTTGTGTTAATGGGTTCCATGATGTAAACTGCTTACAAGTACAGGTTTCCATAATGATTCATCGTGTCAACAAATAGTTTTATGAATGAAAAAGAAAAATGCTATTCAAATAAATGTAGTTGCTACAATAGAACCATTGATTTCATGGTTTGCATTCTTTAAATTGTGTTTGAATGAATAACCTTTGAACTCTTCATTATTCTTCCATCTTTTTTCCGTTGTAGTTTACATGGGGCAGGCCAGCTCAACAGAAAATAAGTTTAACGCGGACTAAAAAGCAGTTTTCAGGCCGTCCAGGAAATCGGTGCGTTGCTGACTTGTTTTTGCACGTGTACATTAACATTTTACACAAATCAGTCTACTTTATATAATGTTTTAGCAAGTGACTTTTCCCTCGTTTCCCCATTTGCGCGAATGGTGTTCTCGTCAAACCAGAAGTGCCTTTACTACAAGAGTGCAGATATAGATATAGAACATAAAAAGAGGTAAAAGTGGGCGGGGCAGAATAAGGTGAATAGGAGATTTTGGATTTTAACAGCGTCAAAAAGGCAGAGCTCTCAATTTAATCAATCTGTGATGCAACTCTCACCTACGGATATGAGCTTTGGGTAATGACCGCAAGGACAAGCCTGCGGAAAATGAGTTTCCTTTGCAGGGTAGCAGGGTGAGGGATGGCTCAGTCACACGAAAGAAGCTTTGAGTAGAGCTGCTGCTCCTCCACGTCGAGAGTACAGAAGTTATGGATGTCTTCTGAAACAATAAGGTGAATTTGCAGTCTGTCTGATTCTGACAAAGAACATCCTTAGTGTCCCACCCACCGCCCCACATCGCTGTCCTTTTCACCTGTTACTCTCGCCTACACGGTCCGGATGCCTGCGAGGTCTAAAAGTCACCCAAATCCACGAGGAAACCCAGTTCAGCGTGACAGCGAGTTGCTCAGATTATTAACGTGCTCTGCTCTTGTCTGCAGACTGACCGGTCCTGTCCTCTGACTCTGCTGCTGTTGATGGAGAAGACAAGTGGCAAAGTGGAACAGCCTTTGGCACCGCAACAGTCTGCGATACGAGATGCTGGACAGAGCGATAAAGATAATAAGGCGCTGCTTGTTGTTCCAGCTCTTCGGCCTCAACAAAAAACTCTTTTTTATTCTTGTCAATCATTGTTCCTATATGCATTTTATGTCACTGTACCAGATCTGTTATTTATAATTCAGTGTAATTGGAAAATAATACGGGTTTATTTTGAATTAGTTGGAATTCACAGGAGAGACTGGAAGGCTTTGAAGTATTCGGCAACTGCCAGTTCACACTTTTAAATAAATAAATCAGACTTTGGGGAAAAAAAGAAACATTTAAACTTATTCCCTTCGAATCAATTCCAGTTTTACAAGTAAGAAGTTCTGTCTTTTGGAAAATATGACATAGAAAAGTTTGAATAACATGTGACGTATTGCTAACTTATGATAAATGTCACCTCAAAATAATACAGAAGTCAGAAAAAAGTAAAAACACATTACAAAAAGTGTAAACCTTACTATTTATTTTTGTGCTTTTACAACTGTAACTATGATACAGTGTGCCAAAAATATCAATATATCAGTACATTGTTCATTCATTCATTTTCTACCGCTTATTCCCGTTATTATCCCGTATTTGGGGTCGCACGTTGGTGTGGATGGTGGAATGGGGGGTGAGGTAGAGTTTAGAATGAATGAAGTACGTAAGATATGGGGGGGAATGAAGAGAGTGTTTGAATGTAGGTCACTGGGAATGGATGCGAAAAGGAGATTGTATGAGGGTGTGGTGGTGCCTGCTGCGTTGTATGGGGCTGAAACGTGGAGTTTGAAAGTTGCGGAGAAGATGAAGTTGAATGTAGTTGAGATGAGATGTCTGAGGAGTATGTGTGGTGTGACGCGCATGGATGTGAGAAACGAAGACATCCGAGAGAGAACTGGTGTGTTGCAAGAGTTGGCTGATAGAGCAGAGCAAAAGGCATTGGGATGGTTTGGACATGTGGAGAGGATGGAAAGGGAGCGATTGGTGAAAAGGGTATATGAATCTGATGTGAGTGGAGTGAGAATGAGAGGAAGACCGCGAATGGGATGGACAGAGGGTGTAAGAAGAGCGTTGAATGCAAGAGGGATGACTGTGGTGCAAGGGAGAGAGGCTGCTCAGGACAGGGATGGATGGAGAGAGTTTGTGTATGAATGAATGGATGGATGGGTGTGGTAGAGGACTGGTCTTAGTATGAAGCGTCAGGGGGAAACCAGCTTCGGCTGAGGCCCTGCTGTGGAAGTGCCCACACTGGGCTGTGCCGCTGACCCTGGTGCAGTGTGGTGTGGTTTAGATCAGTCCTTGAACCTTAAATCAAGGTGCCTTTTCCCCAACATCATCACAGCTAAACCTTAGAAATAATATTAGTTGGTGTGGCCTCTCCTGGGACGTTGGGTTGGTGCTGGCGTTGGTCCGTGAGTCCATCTGAGTGCTGGGTTGTTTGGGGGATTGCTGGCGGGCTTGGGTGGTGTCGCCGGGTCTGGTTTCGGGGTGCCGAGGGAGTGGCTGGCTGGTGCTTAGGGGTGTGGTCCGGATGGCCATCTGGATCCGGGGTTCTCTGGGGGTTTGTATGGTGGACGGGGGCGCCTGGAGGGGGGCGACGTTATCTAGGTGCACCTTTAGTTATTACTGTTACTGTTGTTGTTGTGGGATGATTGGAAATAATGTGAACCTGGACCCTCTCCCAATGTTTTAAGATTGTTTTTAATGCATTATTTCTTAGTTAGGGCAAGCTGAATACCTACACTTAGGCTTGCAGGACAATGTCCGCCTCCTTTTTAATGCTTTTAGACACTATTATAGCTTACACATTATACACAATATAGGGCAGCATAGGATATGAAAGAAAATGTTCGGAGAGGGGGGAGAATAATGTTTAAATCAACAATAATAATGTTTAAATCATCTGTGCAATTGGTGTTGGATTTGAAGTGGGGCGACATCGGTGATGGTGATGGACGGGAGGTGTGTCTGGGTGCTCGTTGTCCCTCTCGGGGTGCGGCGGCCGTCCCTGTGTGGTCCTCTGGAGAATTTCCTGGGTGCTGGTGGTGGTCCGGTTTGCACTCTGGGTCTGGCCGGTTTCAGTCCTTTGTGGCGCCTGGGGCGAGTCCTGGGGGTTTTCCGCTCGGGTGCGCTGGCTGCCTGATCAAATCCAGTGCAAGGATGGGGGGCGGGCGGACGTCAGTGTGGGCTTCTTGTTGACAGATATAAAACAAAAGCAACGTGGGTTTATTATTTCTCGCAGATTTTTCAATTCCTGTCCTGCAGTGATTTGGATGAGGAGTTGAAGGGTGTGTGTGTTATGATAAAATGTGTGCAGCCGTAGATTTGACTTGGTTGGTTCTGATCGGGGGCGCCGCGTCATGCCGAGCGCTGTCAGATGACGGATGAAGCCTAAAGACTCCAGCTTCACTTCTCTGACAATTAAAAGACATCCCGAGGCTTAGTGTGACGGGGAGCGGACGGTAGATTATTAAAAGACATTCAAACAGAAGACATGATAACTGTTACAGCAAAGGTGCGTGTCAGGAATGTCATATTTGCGCTTAAGGTTTGATTGGCTCTAAGTTAAGTGTGTTCAATGGGTCTAATTACAGAAAATACTGAAATAGAGCTGAAAGCGGTGCATTGGTGCATGTATTGAAGGCTTGTACTAAATATTTTATCCCTGCCATGTTCCTCACCTGTCTGACAGTTTGAAATGGGTTTTAATGCACACGGGGGAGTCGGCGAGATGGCCCCACATAGAATATTCTGTGTAATGGTAGAGTGACCTTGTTCTATCCTGGATGCATGCTGCATTTGGAGAAGGAAGGCTGTATGGAAACGCTTCAAGAACACACCATTAATGCTCTGCATCTGAGGCTGACGTCTATTTGAGAGCGTTCATTGTACTCCTTGTACAAACACAAAGACAATATTTATATTTTATATTCATTTTCTGTGTTTGCTTCTCTATTTCTTCGCACAGCACTTTCTACAATGACCTTGGCTGACAATTTACTTTAGCTTTCAATGTTAGAGTGGTTCTGGCATAGCCACTAAAGGGCCCCGAAAGCTAAACATATATATTTTGTGTAAATGACTTATATTAACATATTTAATTTGTACTGTACAATTATTGATTTGGGTAATAACTATGCTAATCTGTATGATTTTTGCATTAACTGTCAAATATTCATTCATTCATTCATTAATTTTCTACCGCTTGTTCCCATTAGGGGTTGTGGGTGACTGGAGCCTATCCCAGTGACTTAGGCGGGGTACACCCTGGACAGTGGCCGTGGCCAACTTGTCAAGTCTACATTTAGTGTCAGCCTCTCTCATAGCGCTGCTAACTTTAGTTTTGCTCTTGAGGTTGGCAATAGTGTGGTGTGTTGACATATTCAAACTGTCAAACATTGTATTGCTGGCATTTATCCTCAATAAATATGCCGCCTTTGGAAGTCCTGCTATATCGTCACCATAGAAACAGGTGATGATACAAAGCTGAAATGTAAAAAAGGAGAACAGCGCGGTTCACACAGTTCGACATCCCTGACATCCCAATAATAATCCTCTGCTTTTCGTGAGCCACTCTTTGCAGTGCAATTAAGGGGCTTGTTATGAGTTTAGTGGTGTGATAAACAGACGTCATCAAATCAAATCGAATTATTTTTTTATAGCCCAAAAACACATCAGCAGTTGCCTCGGAGGGCTTTTCAAAAATGTTGATTTAACCATGCAACAGAAGGCTAGAAAATCAACTATGAAACAGGAGAAGGGGTCAGGATTGTACCATCCATGGTTCAGTCACTATTGGAACAGCGGCAGAGTGTGAGAAAGGGGCAACTTGTGTACAGCAATGAACAGACACAGGTGAACTAAGACTTTGAATATTGTTGATAAGAAAAGTAGGAGAAGCCAGAGGATAGTGCTCAAGCTGCCATACGTCCCCCCACAACATCATACCATTGAGAGAAAGAGGTAGAGTTGAAAGAATCCGCTGAAATTAACCAAAAAGTGAAAATTATGTCGTAACGTTTTTAATTCCTACGCACCATGTCTGAAATATTTTCATTCATTTGGCATTCAGCTGCCTCTGCAATGAATTGAATATTATGTTTGAATATTTTTTCCACGTGGACTGCACTTGAAATAGTGAACCCAGAGGCCTTATAGTCATAGTCAGTTCTGCTAAAATCCCAATTGCCTTGAAGTCACAACATTGACGTGAACAAGAAGTGAAGAGCATTTAGAGGTAATGCTCCCAGCGCGTCCCGTACAGCGGTCGCCCAGCGGTCTCTGTGTCGCCGCGGAAACGCCCTTGTCACATTTACCATGCCTCCGCCTCCTCCTCAGCAGATGCCCGGTATTTTAATGACATTGTCTGCTTCCTGTCACGTCAGCTGGGGTCCACCGAGAGGAAAAGTCACCTGTGAGAGGAGAGAGGACGGAGAATGTCTTTTAGGCCGAGATGGTTTAAGCTGCTGCTGCGGCGACGACGGCTTTGTGGGAGTCAAACAAAAAAGACCTGAAGGAGATGTAAGTCATGTATTTTTACAGCCAGACCTATATATCCTCTGATGTGGGATGGAACGCTTCCATGGCATTTCCTGGCATAGGCAGAACGTGCAAATGTACAGGGCCCTGAGAACAGCCACTAGAGGGGGCCAAAACTTGCTTAGCCTCACTTTATTACAGCATATTATTGTTTATTACAAGCATTAAATGAAATAAGGAGTGTACTAATGGTTTTATTTGTTTTGGCAACATATAAATAATAGTTTAGTTCTTTTTCAATGTTGCATAATCATGGTTGTTTTATTGAGTCGTGAGCATGGGAAATCTCCCAATTTTGGCAAACTAAGGCCCCCTAAAAATCTTCTTAAAAAAAGGCCCCCACAAAGTTAGACACAGCCTAACTTTTCCACTTAATCTACTTTACATTATTCACATTTGAGCCACCCTTTTTATCCTGTCTTATTTTAATTATGTCAGGGAAAAAGTGAATAAATAAATAAAAATAATAAAGTCTAGTTTCCAGTTATAGGTGCCATTTTGGGGACTTTTGTCAATTCAAAAGTTAGATTTTTATTTTTATTTAAGTAACCTTCCAAAATGTTAATCTTTTCAAATTCATAATTTTATTTGGCTTTCAGCATGTCATAACAATATGACGGTCATGATTGAAGCTTCACCAGGTGAGCCACTGCGTTAAAGGTGCACCATGTATTTTTTCTAAAACGCATCTATCACCATGGAGACAAGCTTGTCAACAATAAAACCATCTGTAATTGAACAAATGCAAGATAGACACATTTTTTGCAACATTCCAGGCAAAGCAATAACACCCCAAAGTAGAAAATCTTCAACCAGAAAAGTTACATAGTGCACCTTTAAAGTCGGTAAAAATGCCTGTCTGTGTGTCCCTGCTGAGAAAAAGATTGTTTATCACAGCGTTACTAGAACTACACAAGCGCTGTACAGAGTGAGTGTTCTTTCACATGAAGTGTACGCACATTGGATATGAATCATCTGTTTTTCTACAACAGGGTTCATTAGATGGCAAGGAATAACTGTAATTCAACATAAAAATAACATAATAATCTATTTTCGCAGTCCTTGTGGATACAGTGTGCTCTTCATGGGGAGAAAATGGAAAATGTCATTACTAAAATTCAGCAATACAGCAACAGGTGTTAGTGCTTTCAAAAAATAATGAAGTAAACGGGGAAAAGTGACTAGAAATCAGAAATGAATACAACATAATGCCTGTTTTTTAAAAGGGAATTAAACATTAAAGCATTAGTACAGCCCTTTAGCCCCAAATAGTGATACCTGTATGCATTTGAAACTTGGATTAGATATTTTGTTTTGCGGTTTTAAACACATCACTGCAGTGGGCAATGCATATATACCAGTGTTGATGAGGAAAATCCAACCTAACATTGAATTTGTAAATAATTCCTCAACTTTATTACAGATTATAATGCATGTTATCGATCATTAAAGGTGCACTATGTAACTTCTTCCACTTGCATCTCAGTCTCTATGGAGATTTAAACATTTTGCATTTATCTGATTAGATTTTTTTTGCGCCTGGAAATGTCTCCTTCTTGTCTCAGTGGAGATAGATACAGTATATTTCATTCCCTGCTGTGGAACATTCCAGGCAAAGCAATAATATCTCCACGGTGACAGATCCTCCACCAGGAATGTTACATAGTGCACCTTTAAAACAACTTCAGATTCATTACTTAGCATGTATACGTCTGCCCTTACCTTCTAATCCAACCTTCAAAACAATCTCTTTACATCCAAGGTGAGTTACTTTTATTATTCTGCTATGAAAATGTAAAACAAAAATGTCACATTTCCAGGAAACACAGAGGCTATAGGGCTAGAAAAGCATTTGCGTTTTGCATGCGGAGAATAAAACCTCACAGATCAGGTGTGCTTGGCTTGCTAAAATATCTCAGTGAGCTTAATCTTCAATTCAAATGGATATGCTTCCCCCGGGCTGTCCGCTCACCTCTCTGTGTCATTCCCTTTTTCTTTTTAATTTCCCTTCACTGGTCATTTTACGCGCCGATTTTTTCCTTTTTCCCACAGGTTTGGCTGCCAAGGTACAGGCTCGAAGAACGACGCATGAAAGAATCCCCGCTGTTGACGATCGCCTATATGAAAAGAGGAGGCCTGCATTAGGAGACGTTGCCAGGTGAGCGTGCACGGCCGTTGGAGGAGTGTGTTTAAGTGCTAATGAGGGGATTGCGCTGACTTACCGCAGCTCGGTGGAGAAATTCAAAATGGTGCAACCTTTCTCAGCGCTTAAAGACAGAAAATGCATGACATCTTTTGCAGCTTTATTTAAATCTGCAATAATGATCTAAACTAAATTAAATGGAAATAAGCTCAGAAAGTAAACACATTGTACTATTCAAGGGAAAAAAAACACTACTATGCAAGAACTATATCGCGCTGTTGGAAAAAAAGAAGGTTTTACTTCATTGCGAGAGCGACGTGTTAGTTCTGGTGGCCGTAAACATGCAGAGATTCACTTCCTGCTCCATTTATTCCTTTTGGAGAATTAGTTGAGTCTCGCTAAAATACATCAATTAACACAAAGCAGAGCGCGAGAGCTGATAATCACTGGCAGCATGTTGGACTAAGACGTACGATATAAATACTTCACTGTGGTTTGTAGAAGGTAGTGTTTTTGTCTCTAAGCTAATGCTAACCTGAATTAAATGTAATGAATGCATGCTGATGTTAATGTTAAAATAGCATCACAAACTGAAGTAACCTGCTTACAGAAACTTGGAATTCTATGCACTTTTATCAAGTTTGTCTGCTTTATATTTAAGTTAATTTATGTTGCTTTTAGCTTCGAGGTTACTTTTATAAACACACATACTTCCTCCGGTGACATCTTCGCATTGTACGTAATGATCCTAACACGCTGCCAGTTATTATCTACCTGTGGCTCACTCTCTGCCGTGAAATCTTTTTTATTTTCATTTATTCAAGACTCGGCGAATTCCCCATAGAGAATGAACGAGAAGTGAAGATCTGGCTGGGCGCTATTGCGAAAAGGGCGTCACGAACTGTCTGTATAGAAAGAGAAAAAAACTGTGAGAACAAGAGAAATTTCAAGGACAACCACAAGGAGAGAGATCCGCTCCCGTGGTCGTGATGTACTCAGGACTGATGCAGATCTGTTTTAATGTGTCTGTGGATTCTGTTTCCATGTTCTGCTCGTGTCTGTGCGGGTTTTCTCCAGGTACTCTGGTTTCCCCCATCAACACATGCTGTAGGGTAAATCCACCGTCTAATCATGACCAAGATCCTGGCTCAAGATCTGGAGATGGGTCCCTGGGCGCTGCTCCTGACAGGTTGCCCTGAAGGATGGGTTAAATACAAAGGTCAAATACCCCCGTCGGCACTATAAAATATATAAATACAAAATGCAAAAAACATGAAAGATCCATTATGTAGGAATTGAGCATAAATCCTGGCCAATTAGTTCTTGCTGTGTATAATTTCCTTGATTAGAATTGATTGATGTTGAAATAATTACGATGCTAACCAAGAATCTGTTGTTTGCTCAGTTACTTTTCACTACAGTGATCCCTCGTTTATCGCGGGAGTTGCGTTCCAAAAATAACACGCGAAAAGTGAAATCCGTGAAGTAGTAGTTTTATTATTTTACAATGCAATACTGAACTATGGAATGAAACCAAAAAACAAAACCTGTTTTAAAGCCCAAAATTAGTTTAAAACAATAATTTTAATATAGTAATACAAGGTTGGAAACATTGTCAGTCGCGTATTTCAGTCTGTGCCTCTTCGTCCTGACTCCGCTCCGCTGTAGCGTCTGTTTACTGTTAAACCATTCCTGTCTCGGTCCCCTGACCGTGGTCTGAGGACACAGGGGAGATTCTCTTCTCCAGGGCCGAAGGGTCGCTCGTCCTCCGGGGTTTAACTCCCTATTCTGAACCCCACGGTTGTCCAAAGTGTAGTGTGAGTGCAATGGCGACCTCAGTTTGTTGCTCCAGAGTTTTGGCTTTATTTTACTGTAATACACCCTCGCTAAGCCCCGGTCGCCGTCCTCACCCAGGTACCCACACTTTCACACCCGCTCACTTCGCGACTCACTCTCTGACGCGCGCATTGGCCGCGCGCACGCAGCCTCTCTCACTCACGTACCCCTATGTCACACACAGAGCTATCTGCCAATAGGAGCTAGACATACATCTCACAACACTACGTTGTCGGCGCAGAGCGTTTCTTCGACATTGTGGGTTTTGTCACAGAGAAAAAAATGCAAACGTAAAGTTGGCAGAATGTACAGAAACGAAAACTGTTGACAAGTGAAAAACCAATACAGTACAGCGTCAATATTTTATTTCTAGACAACAGTAAAGCCCCTGAGCCAATCAGGATTCAGAGCACAATGCACTGTAAAAATATCCGCACTGTAAAAAAAATCCGTGAAGCAGCGAAGCCGTGAAAGATGAAGCGCGATATAGCGAGGGATCACTGTATTTGTTTATTTTGTTCAAAGAAATTTGCAAGATTGGTGTTTTAACAATCCCGACATGTAAAAACAAACTAACCAGATTTACCAAGTGGATTTTTGAGATGGAAAATCAAGTGCCATCAGTTGATATTTGGAGAAAAACAACATGATTCACGGTTGAACTTAGTTTCCACTCGGGAAGAAGTTGAGGAATATTAGCTTTAGCTGCTGGTAAAAATAGAGTCCCTTCAAAACATGTTTCTTGGATCCTCTCAGCAGCTGTAAATACAAACTCAAAATCAGAGCGCCATGTAATAAAATAGTTTCACAGAAGAATTCATGAACTGTGAGCTCAACTGATCCATCAACTGAACCATTATTTGCCACTTTGAAGGTAATAACTTAGCAGAAGAAGAATTAAATGTCATCCAGAACAAATCCGTAAATCACTGGGCTGTATACAAATTTCTATGGCGAACCCAGAAAGGAACAGAACAATTGCCCCGCCAAAACTGAGCCAATTTTAAGTCTTTTTTTTTTTGTTATTGGGCCCCTCCTCGCGCGGTGTACAGAGGGTTACGAGCTGTGATTGCCTGCGCACCATGAGGCGTGACTGCTGATCGTACTGTTGCAGAGATTTCAGTCGAAAGCAAAGCAGTGTGTAAAATACAGCTACGGGCGGCAGTAAACACAGCTCTGATGGGCTGGTGGCACGGGGGTGAACCGGGGTAACAAGCTCGCCTCCGATACGTCTCCTGAGCCAATCCGCGCACACAGAAAAGACAGAAATTCGGCAACAGCCAACTTTGCAGAGGAAGTTCTATTGTGCAATAAAACAGCATAACGCACGGCTCCTCGTTGTTTAATTTCAAGCAAATTTTCGTGCAATGCCAGTGGTCTGCTTAGGTGTCTCTATGATGTTTTGGGAGTGTAAACGCACTGGAGTTAATCCTAAATAGATAGATCCCAAACGTGTTCGCAGCGCTGCAAACAGGCCTCCTCTCTTGCTCATTATGTCCTCCTCGTACAATGTGAGCGGGTCAGCGTATCCGTCCAGTGGGTGTACTGTAAACACGTCGTATAAGACTCAATGGCAGTAATTTACAGCGTTTTAAAATTGCACCGTGTATGCCCGGCGTTGGTCTTGCTGATTTTGTAATAAAGTACATCAACCTAACGACATAATGTTGCTAATGGTTCGCCTGATCTTCTTAGTGTTCCAGATGAAAACCAGGTCTATAACAGGACTATTCCGGGTGAACAAGGTCGTTTTTCTAACCAAGGACCAACCTAAAAGAGGAGAAAATGAGTTAGATTAAGCAAACTAATCTGCAGAGGAGTAGTGTACCTCCATTGGAACACGTTTGAGAACCACCAATCAATATCATAACCACATCAATAGGCCTCTATGTCTACACTTTTTCAGTAATAATAAATATTCATTAACGTTACACAGATACATTGTTTATTTGGAATAAACTCCATGCTAGAGTGGTATAATTTGACCATTGTCAGATTAAACCAAATGCTGTTTTAAGCTTTAGGTGTCTAAATTATCTCTTCTTTCTTAAACATTTACTTCTTTGCTTTGTGTTATATAAGGATTTGTCTTAACAATGTGTGCATGATGTATGCACAAGTCCCTCACTTACATTTTAACAAGTTGTTGTTGAGTCATTCATAGATATTTCATCTCCTAGTGTGTGCTTCATGATAAAATATCTATGAGGCTTTTGGCACAATGTTTCAAAGAAGCCGTAGAAGGATAGAAATACTTTATGAAACTGCATATATATATAGAGAGAGAGCGAGAGAGTGCAAACATGTTAATGGTATGACTTCTATGTTACCAATGATATCCTGTGTCCACACTAAAACACTCAAAGACAACAAACATGACAACTATGACCTCCAGTATGCATTTATGACGACACAGCTGTAAATTCTGCTCTGCTCCCAGTAACACTAAGTGTCACATATAGTGGCTTTAATGAAACAAGTCGGGATTTACAAGTTCAGGGTTACAGAGCTGCTTCATCTGGTACAGCTTTGAAAATATTTGAGATTATAAAAGACCAGAATACCTTATAGTGCAAAAGACTTTAAAAATGGCTTATAATGGGATGGAACATTTTAAAGTTTGTTGTATACATTTAGCATACACACCTTTTATATGATTCTGAACAAAAAAAAACAATGAAGACCATGCCCTATCTCCATCCACCTGTGCATGGCCATGCGCCTCAGGTTTCCGATTAAAACTAATGGGAAGTAAACATTTTAGTATGTCGAAAAAAAGTCTATGGGTCCTCACCTCACCTCACCCTTTCTTCAATGTGAAAGTGACAATTTTGAATCAAAACATGCAGATGTCCAAAATCTAGCCCTCAATCACAAACTTATCCTAAGGTTTTTATCTGATGGACTCCACACTGAGGCAGCAGCACCAGGACATGTTTGGGATCAAAAGTTGTTAAAATAATTTGCATATGGGTGGGCATCAGGGTGGTCATGACGAGCCCTAATGAAGCAGCCGTTTTGAAAGCATAAAAATCCTTCAAACTTTTGCAAACATAATTTGGACGGCCCCAATGAGCCCTTTATGTATTTTGGTTATCTGGATATAATTATGCGTGAATAAGAAGAAGAAGAAGAATTCTCTTCTTCTATTTAAAAATGGCTCTCCAGCACCTCCTGCAAGTTATGATGGGACGGAAATATTTATCCCCAACGTGACTGTTGCAATTTTGAATCACATGTCAAGCCACGGTGGATACACAGCCCTCCAAGGGTTTCAAGGACCCTTTATCACTGCTTGCGGTTTAAATTTTTACTTTTACTTTTAATTTTTTTTATTAATTCTTCACAGAATGCAACTTGACTTATGTAAAACTAAAATAAACATTTAAAACACATACTATCCTATCAAACTAAGCCATAATTAGAAAAACATGACAACCTGTCATTAATGAACTTTAAAAGGTTAGGAATGTCTCAAATTTAATCAGCAGTGAAACATTGTCTAATAGCTCAACGCTCCAACTTACTCAATGACAAAGTTAATGTGACATAAACAGCCAAATAAAAAGCCCGTTAAATGCGTTAACATTTTCGATGTAGCTATAAATTGAACTGAAATGATTTGTTTTTGCGTCTAAAATTCTCACAATTATTACATTTGGTTGGAGCCTTTAACTAAATTCACAACTCTATTACGTGGCACCTGCTCCATTTGCACAGTGCTTCAAACCAATACAACCCAACTTTATTTGTTTAGCACATTTTACCAACTCGAAGTCTCCAAAGTGCTGCACAACTTTAATAAATAGAAATGAAATAGATTAAGAAATATAATGCACATAATAAAATATAGCCTAGGAAAAGGAATAAATCAGCAAAAATGAAACCACACAAAATAAACTACGCTAATATATTTTTTGAGAATGTAATGAATTTAAAAACATCTCCAAATTGCCAGCAGGACTTACTGTAATTGTGCAGGTTGTAGTGTTGCTAAATGTCTGTATTATGAAGTCGTCGGAACCCATCGAGGCAGAGTTAGTGGCAATCTAAGTGAGCCATTCTAACCATTACGTTAACCCAAGTGTGAGCCTCGGTACCTGCCTCCCCTCGCTGTTTCTCTGTGTAATGAGGTGCTCTGAGTGGACTCCAGGTCTGCGCTCATTTGCATGGCAGCTGTAAGTAATTGGGCTCAGTACTTCACGTGGTTCTTGATTGTACTACATGCAGTTCCACGAGATTATTGCCAAAAGCGTGACCCACGTGTCCGCCGTGGAGCCAGAAAATGGAGAGATACTGTACTCGAGAAGCCGGGACGACACAGGGCATTTTGTAATTATGATGTCAGCTCAAATCTAAACTCGGGAGGTGAGCTTTCATCCTCTTACAAAGGGTGAGATTTCATACATTAGCATGCATATGGAGGTCTGAAGTAAGTGCTGGCATTACCTTGGCTCACCTCGCATATGGTGGGTGGGAACGAGGCCAGGCCGCGTGCGAGCGGGGAGGCGGAGGGACCGGAGTGGGCGGCGAAGGCTCAGAGTGTGCGCCCTCTAATCTGAAGGTTGGTGGTTGGATTCTAGCGCGTAACACTGACGTTGCAACTGTCATTGTGTCCTTGGGTGAGACAGCTGCCTTGTCTCCACTGTTCCATGGACTGTTGCCCCAGATCGGTGGGTCCCAAAGTGGAGGTCAGGATTACTCTATTTTTAAATTAAAACAGTATCTTTTAGTGAAATAGGGTCCAATAAGACAATAAGCTATTCAAATACCCAATATTAAACCTGATTTAACATGTTTTGACATTTTCATTTCACATTAGGGGTCCCGCGTTGGTTGCATGGCTATTTCGGGGGGTCCTGGCCAGAAAAGATTGGGAACCCTGGCCCTAGAACATGGGACAATAGATAGAAATTAGCCTCTTTAAATGTGTGTTGATCAGTGTTTATTTCGTCGACTAAATAGTTTCTTCACAGTTTTCGTCAGTGTCAAGTTTTTGCTGACTAAAACTAAATGAAAACGAAACAAAAAGTAATCATAATGACTAAAAAGATGGCTAAAAAAACTAAATTTAGTGTAAGATTGACAGAAGACTGAATTGTCACAAGATGAGATTTTCATAGTTTCATAGTTTTTTTAATTGAATTTTTATTAAACATTAAAATCTAAACTGTTAAAAATGAAGAAAAAGCTAGCCTAATAAACTGCTTTCCTTTGCTACGTTTTCTGTATTCTAAAAGAAATATGGCATTATGAGACAATAACAAATAGCATGGTTTTAAAACTGGATATTCTCTTAAATAATAATTCTTCCAGGAAAGTTATTGCACTCTTCAGTAGTTGCACTGCAAAAACAATGTATTAAATAATAATTAATATGTGCTCACACAGTCATGGGCCATTTCAGTCTCGCGAGATCTCGAGACACAAGATCTCATGCCACCCTTACTAAAAGTACACACGACTAAACTAAAACGAAAATGCATAGTTTGACTAAATCTCAACTAAAACTAATCATTTTAGACAAAAGACTAAAACTGAATCAACATTTCTAGTCAAAATTAACACTGGTGTCAACTATTAAACTAAAACAAACTAATAATAATCATTTTAAAGACATATAAAGGTTATACAATAAAAATACAATGAATCTACAAGTCTATATAAGCATGTTTCTTGCTTTTCCTGTCTTGTTCATATTGTTCACCATAATCTCTCCTACATTCCCTGTGGGGCCTGAGGAAAAGAGGAACTCAAGGCTAAAGTGCAGTTGCCCGGGGAAAGAAGCTTTATATTTGGCTACTCCTAATATAACTTAATGATTACTCCCTGCAAGTATTTTTCCCCTGGAAAAATTTCATCTGGGTTGAAACAAGTTTATCAATCAGTTCTAACTAAGCATTTATTGAAATAATCACTAACTAATTTTGTCTGAATAATCACTGAATAAGCAGTAATTACATCAACTATAAATCAGGGACTGCAGATGGAGAACCTGTAGCGCAATTTCCTGTCATTTTCACCTTTTATTTTTAAAATTTTCTTCACAAACTGCAACTTACTGCAACTAACACGGATGTACAACTATGATAAATATTTACCACAGGTGCAATCCCACCAAACTAAGTCAGAATTAGAAAAATATGACAACCAAAGACTGTTCTTATCCCTTTTGCTCCAACAGTTTATTGCAGTCTCATTTATTTTGTTTTATTCCATTTTTACAGCAATCGGAGCATCCCATATGAAAGCCCGCCTTTGTAATTATAAATGCATTTATATATAATTGAATAAAGCCTGGATGTAAATGAATAGTATTAGTATTATGATCTTTCGGTCTTTTGTCATAGCGCCTCATATTAAGCTCCTATTTGTGTCAGTGGAGAACGTAATTGTCTGTTATGCTCCAGCTCAGACAAAACGTAAGACTTCTCAGTAATGAGGCCAGCTAATCAAATGTAAACCCTTCATTTTGATCATAAGAGCTCTCCAAATCACTCGTATGGTTCATATTTTATTTCCATTTCCATCCAATTACACTAAGAAAAAAAACATTTCAGAGATGTTTACCAGCAGGGTCAGCAACAGCAGCATGTCGTGAAAGAGCCAATGTCAAAAAGGTAATTTCAAATCCCATTAAAAAAACTTGATTAACATATAAAAAGAGATACTGAAGCGTGTCTGAGTCATGTGACCTAAACTCATTTCAAACTTGACCTTAAAAGTAAAAGTCTCGCCGGAGTGCATTTGAAATTGAATTATAGATAGCCAATAAATTCTTACATGTTTATCAAGCTCGACGTGCATTCAGCAGTGGCTAAGAGAGAAGAGAGTTTCAAGGATTTTCAATAAAGCAATAAAAATAAAAACATGTAAGCCAAGAAGGCAAGAGTAGATGCTAAAACTGAGCAGTTAATGGAATTTTAATCCAGATTTCGTCAATGATACGCATTTTAATCGCGAGGTCTAGGGCCAATCCTTCCATCAATAAAACATGTCGTTTGGAGCAGACTTTGGAAGATGAAATGAGACTGTTTTTGTATAAATGGCGATGATTAAAAAAGGTGCTATTGAAAGTCATCTTTTTTGTCCCATTTCCCAGCTTTATGCTAATCCTTAGTGCAGTAAATAACACTAAAATGCAATATGTTTCTTATTATAGCCATAGCATTACCTGTTGTTACAGACTCAAGTAGGCTTTTGAGAATGTTTTTGCAAACAGGTATTGTTGACAGCTTTCTTCTAAAGGGTTTGAAAAGAAAAAGCTCAACTTTCAAGGCAATAGCACTTTAAATGTTGAGTGAAACCATAGCAACTTAACAATAAAACTGCATTATGAATCCAACTATTGATCCGTCTTGTGTTTTGCGTTGTCTTTCCCAATTGAATCTTAGAGTGCGTTTAGACACGGTTGGATGGCGTCGGAGGGGACATCCACTTGTGGAGCTCCGTGGGGGAAACAATCCATTCCTTTTAATGAATAACAGCAGCTTTATCACCCACTGTTCAACAACTACAAGAGAAAATGAGTTTAGGAGTTATGTTGTGCCAAATACAGACACAAAGTCATGGAGAAGAATAAAGTGAAAAGTCAAAAGGCCCAAATTTGTATGAATATCCAAGAATGCTAACGGTAGATGCGGGCTAAATCCTATCATACTAGCACCACGTGCTGTATTTTTACATCTAATCTGTTTACTTTTCTGAGGTAACGCCAGGTCAGGTTTGTTCAGACACAGTTGTGACTTAGTTTGAATTGCTTGCGCTCAAAATAGATATACATCATTCATAAAATTCATAATTTGTCTTCGTGTACCACCTATAGGTCATTCAGTACCCGTGGGGGCCAGTTTATGTATTGCAAGAAAACAACATTGACCCCACGACTTAAAGATCATCTTTTCTTGAACAAAACTCAGCACCTTGCACATATTAATGGTGGGATTCTATATTATCTATTATTCTATATTATCATACTATTTGGTATGAGTGCGCAAAACCAGACAGAGGGCACCAAAATGTCTATAATAGCATCCATGATTCTTACATTATAGTTTATGCTGGATATTATTTAGGATAATAATTATATACCTTAACTGTCTTCAAGCTTTTATAGAGAAAAATATGGAGTCATACCACTAAAACAAGCTATAATAATCAATAGATGAGTATGGGTTAAATATGGTAATGTTTGTTTTTGTATTGCTTCAACTGTGCTGTTAAAATATGGATGATTTAAGGTATTAGAAGACTCCAAAATAGGAGGCACTTTGCCTGGGGCTCCCACAAAGCAACAAACAGCCCTGCAATCCCTTTAAATTCTGGATGAAATCAAAATAAATTGAACATGTCACGTACAAAGTTACGCTAAAGTGAATTATATGCACCGTTTCATTAAGAGTTTGTTCCTTTTTGCGCACTGTTTAAGCCAAAATTGTGAAAGATGTTTTTTAGGAATCATTTCAGTCACTGTATAATGTATTCTGCATGCTCTTTTAGCACCACTTTGGATTCACACTCAGGTCATTAAAAACCTATTGCCTTCTCCCCAGGTGCCCCTCGCTGGTCTTTTTAAACTAGAGGTGACTGCAAGGTTGTCTCCCGGCACCTTTGTCTTGCGTTATTTACTCACAACATTGTATCAGACTCACAACGCCTCTATAATTTGACCCATTACGGATCTCTGTGAAGAAAATTGACTTGCATATTGGAAATGTACTTGAGACGCCTCGCTGTTTCCTGTTTCGGAGACACCAAAACACTCGCGACGCAACTTAAATCCCGCTGCCGAAGAGAAATACCGTAATAACTGTAATAAAGTCTCAAAGAGTGTGCAATTGGTGTTTCGCGACGAGCCGAGTTCATTACGCCTTATCTTGTCTCGGAACAAAACAGACACACACAAAAAAAAACAGAGTTGGAGTTGATCAAACCGGCGAGCTTGGCAGGATTCGGAAGTTCGTTAATCAAAATGTGTAATGAGCATTTCTGTTTAACACGATTATTACACTGGTGGGATAATAGCTTGGTCGTTATGTGCCACAACAAAAAAAACTAAAAAGCTCGGTCCAGTCTCACGATGTCATCCGCTGGCAAATTTAATCAGGTCTTTTTTTCTCCATAATAAGTTTTCTTTCTCCTTGAGACACACACAAGCCATGGGAATATCTATTAGGCTCTTAATTAATTGCAAGCTCACGGTTCTGAGTCACATCTCAATCTGGGGCTTTTTCTGCTTGCTACAGCGGGTCATAGCATGCCAGGGCCGTAGCTGTGAAGGGTGAAGAGCAATAATTTAATCGTTAGAGCGAGGAGGGGCTTTGGGTGTAAGGCGGCAGAGAGGACAAGGGCGCGGGAAAGGGAGAGAACGGGCGCTCCAAGGTAAGGTGCACGTGGGGTACAAAGTAGGTCAATGCAAAGGCAGAGTGTGTCAGTATGCTGAGCTGATTAGAATGGATTTGATATGGAACTGTGAAAAGGGGCCCCTGATATTGTCAATTATGTACGGTCAAAAATGGTTTAGTAGATACGCTATATTGAAAAATGCATATACCTGTTTGGTAATATTATGTTTTTTTAATGTTCATATACAAATTAGTGTGTCGATTTGGACTTTTACAGGATATTTTTGCACAAACTTGTCTTTTTTTATGTTAATGTACAAATTAGCACGTCGATTTGGACTTTTACAGGATATTTTTGCACAAACTTGTCTTTTTTTATGTTAATGTACATATTCGCATGTCGATTTGGCCTTTTACAGGATATTTCTGCACAAATTTGTTCTTATGATGCTAATGCAATTCTGATACTGAGTCAATATGATCAATTGCTGTAGTCTTCTTAAAAAGCAAATAAAACGGATGATGAAGACACCAGCTTGACGTTTAGGAGACACATTTTAATGCAAGTATTGATTTTGGCAACTCGGAATAAAATGGTGCATATGTCAAATTTCTATAGCCTAATTTAGCCAAACACAAGGGTAGAAAAAGATCAGGCTTGGGCTAAATGGCGATTTTTTTTTATAGGAACAGGGCATGTTAATGAACATCTGTAACAGTTACAGTGTAAATATGCAAGATTATCGCAAAGATGCTATGTTCCATCTGTTATTCCTCGGCAGGTGACACAGATAACAAATACAATAGAAAAAGAAAGAAAAAGACCAAAGTTAAAAGTGCTTGGTTTTCCTTTATGCACTTTGAAGGTGTGATTTATAAGTGGACAGTGATGGACATTCTGTTATTATTAAAGTAGACTATTAAAAAAAACAAAAACAAAAAAACTGTACAATAAATGTTTTTCGCATATTGATCCATCACAATTTTCAATTTTTTTTTTCTTTTTTTTCTTTTCAAAAACAATACAAATGGCTTTCAACACTGATCAATATTGATTTCATGAAGATGCACAGGACAGGCTTAACCCAAAAATTGTCTCTACTCTACTCTACTAAACAAGGGATGGGAGAATCAGTATAGATATATAGTATCGACTTATAGATTAGATATAGGTATATGAACATTTTAAGGCACATCAATTTTAGACATTTGGACTGATCCATCTGCATAAAGTCTTTCTCTTTTGTCTTTTAGAGCCTATTTGAAACTTTTTTTCTTTTTTTTTTACATATCATTATTGAAAGTCATTAAGACCAGTATCAAGTATTGATATTGAAAAAGGTAAACTGTGGTAACACTGATGCCTACTCCAAACTATATGCTTTGTTTGACAGAAAAAAAGGTTGTCAAACTCCCTATCCCCAAGTAAATGAAAGCCCATTTTTTCTTGCGTCCAAGCTGGTTTCTTATCTGATTATATGTCGAGCATGGAAGTTGGATGCAGAGGGTGAGGCTGAAGATGCCATTTGCGGGAGAGGTCTAAAAAGAGACACAGGGACACGCCGGTAAACAAATTGAATAATTAATGAGCAGAAAATGACAAGACTAGAAATGTCATCTCTCTACGGCAAAACAAATTCAGCGTTTTTATCTTCTGGCACCAGGACGACACCCGAAGCAGACTTTAAACAGCCGTGAGCTTTTCAAGGTCATTGTTTTAATGTGTCAAAGGTCATTATTGTGCTTTGTTGTACACAGCAGAAACACGCTAAGACGATGCTAAGAAATGCAACACAAGCCTCATTAAGAAGTTTCACAGCACCTTTAATTTATTCACCAAAAGTGATGTTCGCACGCTTGTATACATGCTGTCCCAAAATGTTCTGGAACTGATCTTAGCAACTTCACACAAAAGCTGCGATCTATTACACCTTTTTACTTTCAAAACCTATACGTCAACATTGCAATTGTACATACTCTTTTGTTCTACTGTAGTTTGTCATTTGCAAATTCTTGAAATGCAACTTTTCATCAATTCGTTGACAAAAATACCATACCACGACTATGAGTGTCTGGAAAAGCGCTATGTAAGACTGAGGCACTATTATTATGACTGTTATTAACGAGAAATTTCCAGTACTTTTTTTTTTTTCATTCCGGGCCATATTTTGAAGGGCCACAATGAAGTGAGTCATTTAAAAGTTTGTATTTGAAGTAGTTTTGATGAGCCACCACACCTTTAATAAGGCTTGGAATAATCATTTTAGGTCCGTATTATATCAAAGCGTTTGTTATTTAGGTTTATTTTATGACAGTAGGGTAAAAAGTACTATTTTTGGTTGTTTATGGTTGGTCTGAGGGCCATAGATTGGGTAAGTTTAGGGTTAGGATTAGGAACTCGGCAGAGCTAGGTTGGGAAAAAAAAGGATGCAGATTGGACATTCCGAACTAGACAAATAATTAACATCAGACTTTATTGATACTAGGAGTAACTACTTAAAGTGCGTATGAAAGGTTTTTATGATTTCCTACTTTTGACCTTATATAGTTGGATAATACCTGTTGTCAATACCTGTTGTCAATATAAATAGTAGTTTTACACCAATTAAGTATTATTTTGTCAAGAAACGTTGAAAAATATGTTGAAAAAGATGAAAAGTAAAGAGAGAAGGGTTAATAAACACGATGACATCACACTGAGGAGACAATTTACACACAGGAAACACATTTTTCTGACCCTTTAAACATAAGTTCAACAAAATAAAGCTGTTCTCATAGATTTCTATTTGTCAAAAAATGTTTAGAGGAGCTTTGGCCCAGTATAAAACTTGGTTGCTAGGTAAACGTTATAGAATTTCCTAGTGTGATGTCACGAGTTACAACCAGGAAGTAACATTTTAAACAAAAGAAAAGTCCAAACTGGGGCAAATATGTTATAGGTTTTTTGCTAAATCTTAAATATAATGATCTATGTGTGTTTTAGTCAAATGAGAAGTTCAAGCCGTCTTACTTTAAGTTTTTCTGTCACTTATTTGTTGCTGTTTTTTACAATATGGTTCATTTAGAAAAAGATTTACTGGGATTATTCTGCTTTAGGTTTGATGTGTCAATACCATAAATTACTTTCAGTGTTATCATTTAGTGTGATATTTTCGGTAGCAATATATCGCGCTTCAAACTGTGTTATCGTGACAGGCCAGCAATGATGCGCATTATGTGCTGGAAAAGCCTGGCTGTATTCTCACTGTCCCTTTAGGTTCATCTCACATGCACCCTCCCCTCCAGCAATCCCGAATTCTAACTCATTTTGACGAGCATGAAACAAACTCACATAACCCCGCGTAAAACCTGCTGCGTAACCGCGTGTTTGCCTGCTTGCACAATCCATCCGGTTTAAAGGGAGCGCGTCTTTGTGATTTATACATTTTAACAGAGCAAGGAAGAAGTATACGTTTTTTTTCCCACACGCCCCAGTGGGACAGGGGCCGCTCTCTCCGGTGAGTGACCCAGCTCAGGGCCACAGCGTTTAGCGATGCAGGGCAGCGTGTGGTTTGGGGGAAGGAGGGACGAGGAGAGGGAGAGGAGGAGACACGGAGGAACAGGTGGGTGATAGATGGTCCAGTATGCAGAGAAAGCAGGCGCGGTTTGGCAACGCAACGCATGCAGACAACAGACCAGCTTCAGAGGTAATTGTGTGTCTGGTTTCAAGTGTTGTTTTAATTACAGCAGTAACATAACAGCCATTGATGTCTAACAGATGCTGGGAAGCTTCACTTAAAACATGTATTTTTTTTAGTGCTAATGGAAAAGGTTGAGTGTTAATTGTTGTGTTGTATGCACGTTTGTATGGGAAACAAATGGTGTTGGTAAATGTGTGCTTCAAATACATTTTATACGACAAATAAAATAAGAGAATCAATGTGAGAAATTTGACTGCTTTGTATGCAGTGTTGGGAAGTTACTGAATACATGTACAGTACTAAAAATATGTCCTCAAAATACAAATTCCTAATTGTATTGTGTTACAATTACTCTTTCGTTTGGTGGTATTCAGAATACAGTTACTTTTCTAAAATCAAAAGAATATATTGTGGTATTTGATCGTGAAATTTTGGCTCATGACAGCCCCGAATTTGTGAGAAAAATATAAAACACAGCTCTTATGTGAGTCCTTCTCTAATTTGTGATAAAGGTTCTCTTGTCTAATCAATAAATGCATAACTAACGGAGACACGTGTCATGTTTTCACACTACAATATAATGCACTGTATGTTTATAAGAAAAGGGACATTGCATTTTAGTTAAATTACAGAATGGTTCTTCCTAAATATGAGGTTACATATGGTTTAATGCAATTTTGTATGCGCTTTACCAGGACATCCACTGTGGCTGCGCAGCATCAGTTCTTATTAAACCCGATTAAAAAGGTTGTACAAGGAAGCCACTTTTATTGGCGTAATAGAATCTGCTCCTGAGGCGACTGTTCTGATGGAAGTGAAGGCAGGCAGGATTTAAAAGTTTTTCACAAATGTTTCAGTTGAGTGGATTTGGAGCTGTGAGCAGAGCCGGAGAGAAACCATGAGTCATCCATCTGTGAGTATTTACCTGTGTTTGTCTCTCAAATCAAATCCAACATCAGTATAATGACGCTTATGTGCCACTGGTGCAGTAAGATTTGACTTCTTACAAAGAATCAAGTTCTATCAAGCAGGAATTAGAGCAAAAAATCATCAAAGATCCATTGTATGTGTGATGGCTTAAAATGAAATTGTGGCAAACATTTTAAAAATCGACAGTTAAGCAGATAACAAGGCCTATCAGTTACTCGGAAATAGAGATAGAGCTTTTCCAGATGCTCACAGACGCGTCACACTTGTATGCCTTGTTCATTCACTCCTGATTCTCTGTGATAGCAGGTCACAGTTGCCCTGGGGCAGACTTACAGATGTGAGGCTCCTCAGATCACAACAAATGACTCATGCACACAGATTCGTACATTAGTGAGGGATGAAGTGAAGTCTTGCACAGATGTATAGTTGAAGCTGGTATTCAACCGCAGACCTTTGAGTCGGAGGGCAAATGTTGTAAACACTGAGCCAGAGGCACCCTGATATTTCTCCATAGGACACTGGTACAGCAGCTGGTGAATACTGCAACTGAATTTTATCAAAGGTTCAGATATTAATACCCTGATTACGCCCATAAGACTCATTATCAAAACATACATTATGTAAAATAAAATGTAGCATTATACTCACCACCTCTGCAGTTCAGTTCACTTGGGCACTTATTATTCACAGCCTGTATGTGTAGATCCATGTTTACTCCTTAGCTTCAGGATAATTAGTTCACATTGTCCTACAAAATAAACAAACAAAGTCAGTAGCTTATCATAGTTGTACTGCTCCATAACTGAGATTACTGTATTTAATAAAAGTATTGTTCTCTCTGTGCCATTTAGACTACTATTTCTAACATTTGAGCACATGCTGGGAAAATAATGGAAGGAATTTAAACAGATTTGTCTAATTAAAAAAAAGAAAAGATTTTTTTTTTTCAAATATTAAACAATATGTAATAGAAATAATAAAAACATAAATCCATTCAGCAATATAGTACACACTGATAGATACTTCATGATGGGTATTTACACATATACAGGGGTGTCCAAACTTTTTTTGTTAACCGATTTACAATTACACAAAGGCTTGACTAGAAAAACCTGTTGGCTTGGTCTCTACTGCTGGTTTCATCTTTAATAATGGGGATCCCGGTGAAACTTCGTCTAAAAGTGCCATGCAATGTAAAGTTGTAATTGATATAAAATTAAAGCTAAATACAAACCATGGCTTAAGTTTTTAGGGTGATGAATAGAAGAAAAATGCTATATGTTTGGATTTTGTTTTGCCCCACCCACCCGACTCACGCCCCACGCCCATACGCCTCACGCGCCCGAGTCTTGAAAACTGACGCACTCTTGCGGATGTGACGTCAGCGCGCTGCAATTCAAACTTCAGGAAACGAAAGCGTCCGAAAGAAACCGTCTTGTTGTCAACGGGGTATCCCCCTTCCTGTCTACTGCCTCTTCTCTCTGTAAGTCTTGCGTTTTATAACAATATTTTGGTTTATTACTGACTACATACTTTGCCCTTTATAGCGTAAATTAGTACGAAATTAGTACGGATCAAGAAGAAATAATTAGTAAACAAAGAGCCGACTCAGAAGCGCTCACTAATTCTTCTTTCTAACAGATCATGAAATGAAGATGATGAAAATTAAAAAGATCCCCAAATTGTTATTTTATTTAAGCTATTACTGTAATGTCTATTCTTTTAGTTTAGAGTTAATTTTATGTGGTGTTAGTTAGCTGTGGTGTTTAATTTTGGACTACAATCTAATATACTTTTTGGCATAATATAAGCAGAAGATTTGCAGGTTATCTATTTTAGTTTTGTCAAAATGTGTGCAAGTACAGGTGTCATTTTTGTAACATTGCATTTTCTAGGCTGTCCCTGACTCAAAACAAGCCATGACATCTAAAGGTGCCAAAGAGACCCTTGTGTCCAAGTTGGGCTTCAAATCCAGTAATTCCTCCTCCAAAGTCGAGGCAGAGTTGGATCATGTGAGAAAAGAAAACGCTCACCTTAGAAAAAAGATTGATGAACTCGCCAAACGCCACATCCGACCACCAGAGTCTGATAAAAGCAAGTTGCTGGAGGTACAGGAAACACAGTCTCATCCTGTCTCCTGATTGAATGCAAGATTTCACTTTTTTTTTGTTTTGTGTTTGCGACCCTTAGAGGATCCTTTCTCTGGAGACACTACGGGAGAGAAATAACCAGCAGTTGTTGGTCAAAGAGCAAGAACTTGAAACTTTGAGACAGCAGTTGACAGCTCGAGGAGGAGAGGTATGTGCACACTAGTAACAGGAGAAGTGCATCCATAATAAAATGCAATAGGACCAGTGGGATAGGTTTACACTGCAGGCTTTTGTAGACATTATACCCAAAAAATAAAAAGATAAGTGACAGTTGGCAATGATTAAGATGTATGTCTATGCTTTTCCGTTGCAAAATCTTGTCTCTCTTTGCAACGGTATTGACGCCATTGCTGCATGTATGGAAAGGATGGCAGCAGACAACTGTCAAAGAAGAAACACATCATGCTGGTTTTTCACTGAGCTGCCACAGTAACAGTTGGTGGGAAATGACTTTTATCCTGCTTTGACAGCAGCTCAACCAAAAAGAAATTTAGCCATAGACGTGGCCCCGGCGCTGTTCACTTAAATTTTATTTTTAATGTTTACTTAAGTGTTTCAAATCTTTTCTATCTATTGTTGACAAGACAATCTGAAATTAATAATGATAAAATACACCACCACCATGCAAGCTGATTTTTGATATTACAGTATATTTCCAGTGAGTTGAGTATTTCAGGCATTTATTTAATATTTCAATTATTAATATTTCAATTTCTCATGGAGAATAAAAGACTGAAGTATTTTTGAAACTGACCAAATTATTACACGTGTAAAAATGTCTTGGCTTTTGTTTGATGATCAGATAATCTTAAAATGTTGAAATATTTTTGGTGTGTAATTTGTTTTGTAACTCCATTGTTTCATGAATATTATAGTTGTATTTGTTTGAATTGCAAGAGTAACATGGGAATGTCATGCTGGTAAATAGTGTATGAGATGTGATGTATAATCACACTTGCTTCCTCATTAGTCGTCAGCAGAAGTGCAAAACAAGAGCTTCTGGGTGGGTAATGTCAGCCGACTTCCTGCTATGTAATCTGTGCATGAAGCTGCCATAATTGCAGAGTGGAGGAGGAGGGCGGAGACTGATTTTAACGAACGTTCACAAAATTCACTGTAAAATTCACAGCTATTCCTGGAGTTTTGTCGCTGATGACTATTCTGTATTCTGGTTGTTTAGGTGGTGGCTTCACTGCAGGCCCAACTGGAGCAGAGGAGGAGGGAGGCTGAGCAGAGAGATGCCTTGTTCCAGAGCGTGTCACAGGAGACAGAGAACCTCAAAAACAAGTTGGCCTCAGAGTCCGCACGATGCCAGTCCCTGGAAACACGTCTGGCAGTAAGTTGGCAAACTTTCAGACCTGTCCATAGTACAGTTTCTGAAGACGTTATTACACAAGACCCAGGAGTCTGTCAATATGGTGTCACAACATTGTTTATTCATGATGTAACCACTACATTTTCAGTTGTCCATGACATGTCATATTGTCCTGTACGAATTGTATTCATGTACAGGTTGTTGTGCAGAAGGATTATAAAATGAGATTATTGGGTAGATGGGGATATAACTTAAATAAATATGATTTTGTCATATAGAGTCATGTTTGATATAAAATTATTATTATTTTCTACAGTGTTGGATATGTTATGTCAATTATTAAATCTTAATTATGTCACTACATTCAAACATATTAAAAAAAATAATAAAGTAAACATTACATTTTAATTATAATTATAGGACTTTTAATTTCATAGAAGTTGGAATTTGAGGATAATATATTTACATAAAGGATTTAATACAACATCACTGTAGTCATTTATAGATCTGACCGGGCGTGTAGCCATGTTTTATCTAGTTGAAACTTTTATACACGTTTTAGTCTGTCCCTCTGAGGCGAAGTTGTTCCCAGCTGCAGTTCATCATTAGAGCACTAGATGGCACTGTTTGCTTGTTCCCCCATTGGTCATCTAATCATCTCTGGTGCAGCCTAATTGTAATAATGATAGTGTTCTGTTGCTTAGTATTTAGTCAGCTGTTTCAACTGCAAAAACACCTTACTGACCTCCATGTCCCACTAAAGGTGAGATGTAAGGAATCACTCGTCTACCTGTATTCCATAATCCTGACCATTTCTCTTGCTTAGTAAGTTTATACACCCTGCATTTTCCTACCTTACATTATAATCCTTCAATAAAATATGCCAGCACAGCCATTCCAAACTTGCTTGTATTGGAGATTGAACATCAAATAAAAAAACGTTTTATTTTATGTATTTCTTGATTTATTTGAGCATTGTTAAAAAAAAAAAAAAAAAAACATGCATCAAATCATTGATATATTGACTTTACTAAAAATAATTACAAATGGGATAATTTATAAAACACTATGGAGTTAATGATGCTCAAAAGGAGTAGGAAGAGGTTCTGAATCTTATTGTACCCTTCCCATCTTTAAATGAAAATGATTGGTGGGAGCACAATATAAAAAAACAAATACAATTCAGTACAATTTTAACTTATGCAGAATTATTAACATGTGAGAAGGCTGAAATACAATCTAAAGAATGCTTGTAGAACTCACTCGCAGATTTTATACACAAGAGTCCAGGGTCAAAGAGAGACAAAGGGTCCAGGACATTTATTGTCTAAAATACGAGTGCTCAAATTGCACTTTCGATTAAATTATGATTTTTCTTGCATCCCTCACTTGAGTTGCACTGCCTGCTTTAGACATAAACTCCCAAGTGTCTTTACTCATGAATGTCTGCGCTCATCTGCCCCTCCAGAGAGCCCCCCCCCACACTGCGGTGTCAGTGACCTTGCATTACTAGAAATAATCCAACTAGTCTAACCCGTCAATCTTTGCACTTTGGAGTTTATGTGTGAGCTTATGTGTCCATACGTTTAAAACCATCTGTAAAAGTTGTCAAGCCAATGATGTTTGTCTGTGGTGATGCTGCTTACTGAGCTCAGAGATTATCATTTTGGAGCTTATAGCTGTAATGCTGCAGTAAAAGGCTTAGACGTCCTGACCTTTGGACCTCAGGGTCACACAGACAGAATTATGAGATTTTGAGCAGGTTATAGAACTGATGTCGAGGAAGGGGTCAAGGGCAAAGAAGGATATGTTACAATTATGTCTGGGAATTATGTAAATACAAAAGGTCAGTATCACTTATGGCTGTGCAGTTTATCGAAGTGGGATCAAATTGTTTGCAATAGTGACTTTTTAACCACCATGGTCTATTAGCTGTTCCTGCGGCAGTAGAAGCTTGTGGTTTGAGGAGGACCACAATTGATTTTATTTCTTTCTTGAGTACTTTTTAGATTTTTAATTATTTGTTTATTTTTTATTTAATTATTTGGGCTCGCAGGCTTTTTTGAAGCATGAAAGGGGGACAGAGGCGATATAGAATGTCGAGGACTTGACTGGACAAGCTGGTAAAAATACCATAGCACCCAGCCCTCTGTCACTGATGAGTCAAACTAGGATGGATTTGGTTTCACGTTGTGTTTTATGATGAAAACAGGGAGTTCATGTGGTGATTTATAAATTATAAATACTTGGTTCTGTCATATTAACGTTTCCTGTTAAAAGACATTTTGAGCTGTCCTCGTTTTTTTTTTAAACTGTGGACATTTACTAATGTGTTTTTTGTCTTTTGCAGAATGGACAACAAGCACCTCCTGCAGAAGTGGCATTGGTGCAGGATCAACTGAGAGATGTGGGTCTGAATATTCACACACATCTGTGCCCCTTTTACTGTGAAAATACAGGATCTTGCAGTTGCAAAGATAGCACCTACATGTATCTCTGTTCATTAAACTACAACATTTTAATTTTTGTAGCTGCACACTTTAATCCCATTACTATAGGTTTGAATGTTGTCTTAATTGCGTAGAACTGGATGTGCTCAGTCAGTAATGAATGCTTGTTTTTGGAGCAGGCCCTTGAGAAGAACCAGCAGTGGTTGGTGTACGACCAGCAGAGAGAGGCCTATGTGCAGTCAGTGCTGGCCCACACTCGAGAGCTGGAGCAGCAACTGGCTCAGGCCAAACCGCAACAAGCAAAGCCAGAGCCAGACTCAGAGGGTGAGATGGTTCATTATTTACACAACTTTCCAGCTAACATACAGTTCTGACCATCTCCATCCACAAACGTATATCTTGTTGTTCCAAGATCCTGCTCTTAAGAACCGTTCGACTATTTAATATGATATTACAGGCTTCCAAGTTACAAAATGTATGTTAAGATTCTGACATGTTTATAGCTTTTGCAAACCTTCCCCAGGGCACAAACCTGAAACAACAACTGGAAAGATGTTCCTGGAATGTCCGCTACCAGGGGAAAAACAAATAGTTCTGATTCATGTATAATTTATTACATATTTGTTAGACTACAAACTACAATATAGTATGTGTGGGGAAACTTTTAAAAGTGAACTTTTTCTTTCTTTTTTTTTACTTTTGGATAGCTGTTCAAGCAAAGGATGATGATCAGAAGAAGCACTTGGAGCAAATGCTGGCGGCGGCGCAGAAAGATTTAGAAACAAAGAAAAATGAGGTCTCCAGAAGTCAACTTGAGCTGCAGCTTCAAAAGGAACAGGTAAATCACATTTGCCCATTGCATTAAGAAGCCTTACCTAATGTTCGTACTCAAAACAATATTACCACTCGTCTTATATGCAGCCAAATGCACAAAAGTGACATGTTTCTATCAGGTATGCGTGTGCATTTAATAATAAAAAAAAATAAACTGATTACATTTATTGATCCAGTCATTTACAAAAAATGTTTTGGAGAAAAATCTATTTCAATTCTGATGTAAAGGATCGTGCCCTACATTGGCTTTTAAAAGACATTACGACTATATGATAATAGGTATATTCTTTTCCTACAGGTTAAATGTTTGGCTGTACATCAATAATTATGATTTGAGTTATGGAATGACTTTGAATGATTTTTTTTTCTCATAACCAGCTGTTGATTTTGGCTACTTCTGATAGATGCTAGAGATTTGAGCGCTCATTTATCAACCGGAAGGTCAGAGGTTCGATTCTGTCGTTGTGTTGTTAGAAAAGACACTTCACACACCTCGTTATATGAAAGTGGTGCGCGTGAATGATTGGAGGTAGTTGGAGACGCTGATGGCGCAGTTTGGCAGCCTTGCCTCTGTCTGTGTGGCCTCAGATGTGTAGTGACTGTATGACTACAGTGTCTCGCTTTAGAGGTTTATTATATAGAGATTATTATTATTATTAGTCTCGCAAAGCCTGGCTCTGAAAGTGTGCATGAAATCGAACACAAAGAGCTCGCCCGCTTCCAAGCACTAAGTAACGCGCTCCCCAACTCATGCACGTTCCATGTTTCCAAATAAGTAGTGAAAAATCCATATTATAAGTATATATTGTTGTTATTGGGGACACCTCACAGTTGCATTTTTTGTATATGTTATAACAAATGAACTCATCCATCCTTTACACTAGTCATTTTTTCTTGCCTCTCATTTGTACTCACTGCCTTATGCCATGATGAAGAGATTCTGCATTTTTACCTCAACTATGTTTAATAGCCATGTTATACCTCGCCATCAGATACCCCAGAAATGTAACACCATTTATTAAACACTCCTAAAACATGAAGATGTCTGTATTGTGCCTCAGAGAACATTTGTTGTGTGTTGCTGTGCAGAACTCAAAGACCCAGGCTGAAGTGGAGTCTCAAAAGCTGCAGGTTTCCCGGCTCCAAAGCCAAATCGCAGCTTTGCAGAGCAGCTACGAGATCAAATGTACCGAGATGTCATCGCTGCAACGGAAGTACGACGTCAAGAGCAAAGAGCTGGGGGAGGCCAAAGAGGAGCTGAAGGGGGAGAGGCTCAGGAACAGGTACAAAATCTACTGCAGCTCACAATTCTTACTGTCAAATTCATTTTCCGTTGCAATTATATTCATTCATGTATATTTTTTGCATTAGACATACGGCGAATGAGGAAAGAAAGGTCTCCTCGGAGTTGACGGATCGAATGAGGTTTGAGCTGGAGACGACGGACCTCCGACTCGAAGAAGAAAGGAAGAGATCGGCTGAGCTTCTTCTACAGGTGAAAGTCCACTATAACCTGGTTTGCTGTTGTAGTGTCCTTGGGCAAAACACTTCACCCACCATGCCTATGTATGACTGTGGTGGTTGTTGAGGCATAGGTTTCCAGATTTCCATCAATCAACCCCAAAGCTGCTGTGGCTTCAGACCTGAATGAATAGGGGCTGTAAATTGAAAAAGATTGACCCTTATTCATCCAAGGCATTATTTGTTTCATTGTTTATGCATGTAGTGTAGATTTAGTTCAATATTCAATGTCTATAATGTCTAGAAATGTAGAAAAAGACACGCACATCCAAAAATGTCCAAAAAGCTGGGTCCTGTGCTTGTATCAATGTTAAAACACAAAAATCAGGATTCACACAGTTCACAGTGTATTTTTTTTTTATTATTATTTTATATTGTGAATAAAAAAATATAATAATGTAATAATGAAGTGCCTAACTTTCTATATGCGTTTGAGTTCCACAGGTTAATATGTTACAAAAGTCTCTCTTAAGCCAAAAAGAGGAGCAGATGAGAATAGCTGCTTTGGAACAACAGGTAATATGAACTTCTAACCGTGCATCGCTTACATGACATTTTGGCTTAACCTTTTAACATTTTCTCTCTCTTTAAGATCCAACTGTCTGCCAAAGAGTTCGAGAATGAAAAGATTGATCGGCAGAGCATGCAGCAGCAGTTACACAAGGTGCTAAAGGAGCTGCGAAAGGCTCGTGACCAGATTGCAAAACTGGAGTCTGCTGTAGGTTCAACAGCACACGAATCCATGTCGACTAAAGTCTGTCTTTTGCTTCTGTCTTTACCCATTACCCAATAAGTGGTCACTCATGTTTTCAAACATAACTAGGCATATGGTTTTAAGCTTCTTTGTCAACATGCCGTCTTTGAGGACAAAATGTTCAATATGTCACGCTCGCCCATAAAATATATGCAGTGACGAGGTCAATCTACATTTTTCATTTCATCTGTCAGCAGCACCTCATTATCCTGCGCATAACTGGTGAATTTCCCTGGAGGATTATTGACAACTTTCAAAATGTCAGCCTCATAATAGGGATGTAGTGATAATCTCACGGTTTATCTTCGTATAAACCTTATAATTATGCTTTTAAGGAGTGGGAAGCAGTGTAATTTAGATGTATGAAATTTTCACTTTGTTAAAGAAATATTGCAGCTATTACACTACAGAATGTGACGGTTTCAAAATTCTCAATGTGCTTAACATTAGCAACCTGAAATGAAGGAATCAAATCATATAGTTAGCTCTCCTTTTTTACATTATAATAACACATTTTATTTGTAAGCGCCTTTCTAGGACACTTTACAAAGCATAAATACAACATTAAACAACTTTAACATTACAATGAAAACGTCTTAAAAGGTGGGCTTGGAGGTAGAGCTTTAGAGGTAATCGGAGATACTACAACAAAACAATTAATTTTAGGCCTAAACGTTTACCATTTGTTTTTTGTAGAACTTCCTGCCAATAAAAATGCACTTTTAATTCAGAAAACACAATATCGTCCCTAATTCCTCAATCTCTTCTCAGAAACAATGCAACGCCCGCTTCTCCGAGCCGTCCTCCTACAACCGCTTGGAGTTCGAGCGCCTCACCATCGACGACCCCGCAGGACCCACCTCCCCATCCAAAGTCATCAGCCTGCTGGACGAGAGCTTCCTGGAGTGTCCCAGGTGCCACGCCCCTTACCCCACCAGCCGCCACCGCGAGCTGCTGGCACACATCGACTACTGCATGGCCTGAAGTGGCAAAACGGGACCTGGTTCAGCACTGGTAGAGATGAAAACGTTGGTGTTCCTCTGAGCTATTCGAACCCAAACATAATTAATGTCTTGTAATCATGTGGAAACAACTGGTGAATTGGTGATAATATCTAAGGTATTGATATTTTGGGAAAGCGACATAAACTTTCCATACGTTTTAAAAGCTCTTAGTCAAACTTTTTTATATCTTTGAGAGTATTCTATGTATTTATTCTGGGTGTAAACTACTGTCGAGTATTTTGTTTTTTTAAATCACGTTTTGGACAATGGGCTTTACTTCTACTTGTGTAATGTTTACTTTTAAATAATCAAAGTGTTACTATTATGTAAAAGTCACTCCACATTTTAACTCAAACGCCATCACCGATCAGTCATCATTATTTATTCAAAGAAGGGCTCATTACACAATTTTATCATAAACCTGTATCTTTAAATCATGAGCAAACGTTATTGGATACCATCTTTGTGCTTGTACATTATATTTATATTGCCTTATATAGTCTGCGTTCAAGGAAACCTCACATGCATCGCCACCTTGACTTCTCAAGCTCGCTGCCCGCCCGGTAAAGCTGGAATGAGATTGCATTGAGTTAATTCCTCGTACTAAACTATTTAAAGGAGGGGATTAGTGAAGGTCCTCGCGAAGGGGAAAGGAGGCTAAGGAGGTACCTGTATTCAGTCTACAAGGCGAATAAAAAGCCAATTGAAGTAGATTTCTTTTGCTTTATTGTGTTTTTTTATGTTATATTGACTAGATTTGGTTGTAATGTGATCGTGAGCTCCTAAAGTGTGTTACTGTACTGTGCAAAGAGTGCAATAAAGATCAGAATTTCCCTCCAATACTGTTTTTATTTCATTTACAAATACAATATGGCACACACAATTTTGGCTCTCACAATTTTGGCTCACTATAGCAGGCTGTTCCTAACACATGATGTTAACTTTCTAATGGTGCCCACTTGAGATTGGCATCAAAGGTAACAACTGTCTTTATCTGTCAGCTGTCTGTTGTCTAGTTTAATTACAAACCTTTATGATCATGAAAGAGAACTGAGACTTGTTTAGAAGATGTAAACTCACACAATATGGACATTTTATTGTAAAATGGATCTTAGACCAGATTTGACATCCATAGAATTAACCCAATATATTCAGGATTTGTCATCATATGTGCAACAGTATGTGCTTTACATGGGAGATTGACAGAATAGCAGTAAAAAATAATGACAAACGTCTACAGTTTTCTATTTACATTGGTTGTAAGTTCAGAAACAGGAATGATTTATGTTCTCCAGAGTTATGACAAGTGTTTCACAGTCCCCGAGGTCAATCAGAATGAAGTTCCTGAGAGTTTCCAGATTATTTGGCTGGTGCTGTGGCACAATAACCTGTAAAAAAAAAAAAAAGAGAAAAATATATATATTCATGATCAGTTCAAATATATCATGTTTCAATTGTTTCATAATTTATAATACTGGCCTCTAAACAATGGTCAAAAAGCAAGGGTGGATAACCGAAATTGCCAACAGTCTAAATGTTATATATTGTACCTTTTTTGAGAATGTATTATTAACACATACTTGCTACTCATCAAAAAGTAGTAGTTCTGATTAACCCTTTTGTACTCATTGTTTTTTAGATACAACCTTACATTTACAACTAATATACAACTGCATTTGTCTGGCCAAGAGCTGAAGAAATTTTTGAGTATTTTCCAAACGTTATAATACAAATGACTGAGATTTCAGATTACATTTTAACATGCAGGTCTGTTGTGCTTTATTGAAATGAGGTCAGGCAAAAGGTGTATTGTTAATCTGATTTAGTTGTGGTTGAATAAAATGCAGGATAATGGATTTTGTCATTATGTGTTTGGATTTTTTTGAACTGCAGAAAATGGACAATGAACTGTTGACCCCTGAGAGAAATCAGCGCATTCTCTGACAAGACAAAATTAATCGTTGTGACTCACCAGTATGCGGTACACGTCTGTACTTTCCCAGCATGCAGATGTCCGCTTTCTTCTGTGTGACTGTGGCCACATCCTCGGGCCTCAGACCAGTGGCATGACGGGAGAAGATGAAAGAATAACCGTCCTTGCATGTGCCATCCTCGTCTATTTGCCTGCAGGAGTAGTGCACGGCGTAGTTATCGTAGTCTGTGTCAATCACCCAGTGGTCGTCATCTGAAATAAAGAGAGTAACAATTGAGATAAGGGCGTCAAACAAAGCAAAATGTTAGTGTTAAGGCTATGAAGAAACTTTTTGATTGCCAATAATGAAAAATAGTTAAATTGTTGTTAGCTTTAATTGACAATCACTGCTTCCATACTTAAATAGGCAGTCATTTTTCTCTTTAAAGTAAGTAAGTTGTTAAGTATGGTTTTTAATCAGCTATTGTTGTGAAAATGTGATAGTTATGCATATATTTTTTGTGTCGCATACTACACAATTTGGTAGATAATCATTACATCTACATTTTTAGTACATTCAATGCAAAAGGTGCTGCTGAGAGTAAAAAATGTTAGGAAACAAAACCATATTTCTTAAACATTTCCTCTCTCAACAGTATAGACATTTTGTACAGTTTGGAAATCCTTAATTTCAGGAACAAATGATGAGTTGAGGAAGTTACTCACATCCCTCCTGCAGGTTGGCGGCTGCTCCCCAGTACTTCATCTTGAATTTGGATGGGTTGTCTGTGTCATGGAAGGTGGCAATCATTCTAGCGCATGTTTCCCAGTTGCTGTAGATCAGTAAAATGCAATTGAAGTTTAAAAGGCTTTTAAAAAAGAGACATTTAACATTTCACTTCCACTGACAAATAAATTCAGAGGTACGCACTTAAGAATGATGACTCTGCCTTCAGCTGTGGCAGTCATTTGACCGTTCTCATCAATCACCATGTTGGCCACGATGTTGTCCAGTAAGAACAGTCCTTCAGGGTCCTTTTTCCCGACAGCGTACCATGTGCCTGTATACTAAAGCAAGAGAAAAGACACGTTCTAAGGTTAGCTAACACACAAAAATAAGTGAACCCGAAGTCAATAAACCCATAAACTGTCAGTGAAGTCATGATTTACCCTGGTCCTGTCAAAGTTCTCCATGACCTGGATGTTTGCCACCTGGCAGTCCTGTGCCCAGGACACCGCCACGAGGCAGAGGGCAACCACGTACCGCAACATTCTGCAGAAAAGACACAAATAAATATAAACACCAATGTTCTATTTGGGCTACATATAATGTGCTCAAAATTAGTCTCAGCAACTAATATGAGTTGTGAAATAAAAAAGAGAAAAGGTATTGAACCCACGAGGAAAGGCATGAAGGGCCAGGACACCAGCTGAAGTATTTGCATTGGTCACAGAAGGATTTCTAAACTTCAGAATAATTCAATGTTGATCAAGTTTTACATGTTTAATTTCGAACTAAGCAGACATAAATTAAATATCAGAGTGGTTCAAGAGTGGAGAGCTTCAGAACCATAGCATCGACTGCTTCAGAAAAAACAAAAACATTGAGAAACGCTCTTATGCCTCGTAGCCTTCATGCACGCCCACCTCACACATCTGTTAAAATTTATTTCAAGCTTTCTGAACAACATTTTGACAACACTGTGCAATACTGCAGGCCTATAGTCCAGCCAAATGAGACCAAATGGAGATCTAATGACCTTCCCATGACACCATCTACAGTAAAGTTGAGATGGAATCAAACTGCCAGAATTGACCAACCAATCACTTGACTTGAATCCAAATATGGAAAAAAAAAAAACATGGAAAGAAATATAGAGAAACCTTAATATTTTGTGTAGTCCAGTAGGAGGCTTAAAGAAGTCGTTACCAACAAACTAATTGTCTACTTTTTCACATTACTACACATATTAATGAAAATGTATGGATTCTTTTGCATGTGAAGATAAAAAGAGCTTTACTCATATCTGGTCAAAACTGCATGTCAGTCACATAAAAATAAATATAAGTTTTATAGGGAAAAATGAAAACACTGTAAGTATTTAGCCCTATAGTTGAAACACACAATTTTAATGGTGAAAGTCAAAATGCAAATCCTACCTGGAGACCGAGCAGATGTGGGCCACTCTCAGGGATCAGACCTCGGTTTGAGTCAGCCTGGCTTTTATAAAGAGCGTGCGCCTGTTGCGTAAGAAGTGGTGGAGAACCCTCTCAGCTCCCCCTTTCTCAGTGACTATCCATCTTCTATTGGATAAACCTTTACATAACTCCTGCCTCTGCCGCTGATTGATTTGTGGGCCTGGTCCCCCCTCCACTTTGCTCTTTCGGGGGCAAAAATTTGTTTTTTCCTAACAACAATAAGCAGAAAAACATCACCTGGTGGATACAGCATCTGGATAGCTACATACTTAGGTTGTCAAAAAAAGAAAAAGAAAGGATTGAATCTAAATACACATTTGAGCAAGAACTGATTCTATGAAACAACAACACATAAACAAAGAACTAGTATAAGATCTCATAGTAACACTGAAGAAAATGAAGTTATTTTGAGATAAAAATGACATTATTTCGCCAAGAAAAGCGTTTCTATAATCACTGTTGTTTAAAAATCAGTAGCAAGTATCAAGTTTTTCTTAAATTGCTTCCCACTGCACATCCAAAATGCTATCCAAAAATACCAAGCATTTGCATTAGCTTGTTGTAACTTGTGAAGACGTATTCCGCAAACTATGTGCCTAAATATGTAACGCCGCCTCTCTAAAGTGCACGCACAACAGGTACAGTGTTTAGGCATCTCGAATGGATTGGAAATGTTTTGCCAAAATCGATTTATGTCATTTTTAGCATAATCTTAGGCCCTTTTCCCAGCACACGCAAGAGTAGGTGCGCTTCCCGACAGTACAGAGTGTTATTGCATCAACTGTTTATTTCATTATGCTGCCAAAAGACTCCTACAACTCCCGACACACTGTTTACACAACATGCAGCGCTACATGTTCTAAAGTCTGCGTCTGACAATCAATAAAAAGCACGAGAGCCAAGACATCTTTGAACAGCGAGAGTGAGCCCACAGCACCACAGCAGAAAAGGGAATACTGGATATCAATTGTGACTGTCTTCTGAACTGAAGCAACAAAATCTCAAGTAGCAGGGAGGAAACTGTGGAGTGTACAGTACAATTTGAAAGGCGTGTTGATTTTAGCAATGGTGAAAACTAGGCTATCTAGTAAATACTGTGTGAATACTGTGCATGCTACTGTAATAATGTAATATACAGGGGCGTCGGACTGTGGGGGTAAAGGGTAATGGTTTCCCCGGGGCCCAGGGCAGGGAAGGGCCCTAAAAACAATGTGATGTTTTTTGTTTTGTTTTTCTCAGTTGCATTTTTCTTTGCTTTGATCTATTTTTGTTGTAATAAAATGCAATGTGGTTGAGTAAAGTCACTGAGAGACTAAATACAATTATGCATGACATGAGGGCCATATCGCTCCTTTAGAAACAGTAAAATCATTGCTCGCGTGTTAGCCAAGTTGTTAACAAACAAAACTATCAATTATAATTTGAAGTTGGTTTATTTTCTTAGAGTGATAATGTGAAACTGGTCTGGTAGTTATTGTAAATACAAAACAGTGCTGTATCATAATATAAGACAAAAGGTTCACAGGATGTCTATAAATTGGTGAGGTTTTGTTAAGTGTATGTAGAAACTATAGGGTGTAAAAGAAATAACAATAATACCTGATGAATATACAAAATTATCTATTAGGGGCCCACTGAGAAGGTTTGTACCCGGGGCCCACAATTTGGTGCTACGCCCCTGTAAAGTACACATTGAGGAGCCAAAAAAACATTAAGTAAAAGTATAACATTAAAAAATCAAGTTAAGTAATTTAGAGTATTGAAGCAGCTATTTAAAAATATACTTTGGGAGTAACAAGAAAATGTATTCCACACAGATACTGAGAAGTGTTAAAACATTAAATGCAGTGATCTTTGTTTTTTTTTTTTTAAAAAGGGGGAAAAAAGCTACTAATCAATTGTTATCTGTATAATTTTGTTTGCTCAAAACTCAATCTTACACTCAAAACATTCAGGTAAGATGATACTACAAACCTCAAAACCAAAATGACCCCCTTAGCCATTTCAGACGGCCTCTAACCATAAACAAATGTGCTTTTACTTTTTGGTAGTGGAGTAGAAAGTACTTTTCTATTGTACTTTGTTACTTTCCACCACCCCATGTGTATACTGTTTTTTGAAAGATTATGCCACAAAGTTCTTTTCTTTTTCTTGAATCTTTTTTGCAACATTTTGATATGATTGACAATATATTCCGGATAAATAAGATGCAAAACAACTCTTTTTATGTTATCTTGTAGTAATATATCACCCACCTCTTTTACAATACTACTTCATACTTCAGACCCCTCCCTAATCATCCAAAAAAGTCTATCTTTTTCTAAGGAACTCAATCAATTATGTAATAATCCCAGCCGTCCTCCCTGTAGAGTTGTGCATTTTAAGTCACCGTGATCCTTTGTGTCAGATGGTTATAAATTGGGGCTCTTGTTTTGTACAGGGCTCATGTAACCGTTCCTCTGAGGCTTGAGGTTGAAGTAAAGGACTTGGAGCAGCCCAAACATCTGCCTCTTGCATAACCAAAGCCCAGGCTTGTTGAAAACAGAGCAATCACTCATTTGTGCAGACATAATAGCAGCTGGATCCTGGCCAGGGGCTCTGCAACATTTCAAAAGGGAGTATATTGGCCAAGTGGGATATATGCGCTGCACTCCAGGTTATATGGCAACATTTTGGAGTGCATTAACGTCACACCTCTAATGAGAAACGGACCATTTTTTAACATAGTGTGAATGTACCAGTGTAGTATATCTTCAGCACCTACTCTGGCATGGGTCAGGGCAGGCCAAAAAACCAGGCTAGGTAGAATGCTGTAGGTTAGTAAAAAAGAGATTTGTTGTGTTGAGAAACTGTCAAAACAAGCTGGAGGCAACATATTTTCGTTTTGAGGTGATCATTATTTCTTCCGTGTGTTTAATGGAGAGATTTTATGCTAAAAAATATATTAACTATTAACCTTGTAACACAGAATAGACTCCGAGTGACACATGCAGGGTTCTAAAATGTCACATAGTCTCTTTTCAAAAATAAAAACAAGTAAACGAAAATCTGTTGCTTATTACAGTGAAATAAGAAGAGCTTATCAGTTCGACAGTTCTGAACAAGAAGTCAGTGGTTCAATTTCTAATAGATCATTATTGCAGTTTGAACAAAGTGTAACATAATGATCTACGTATTATATAGTTCAATGCTACGGAGAAAAAGCATAATATATCTTTAATTATGTTTAACTGCACTGTAACTTTTCTTTTTCTGTTGTTTCTATGGACATAATAAGCTATTCAAAACATTGCATTACATTTCATTGGGATTTATTCATTTACAGATGTTTTATTTGTTTAAACACAAAATCCCATTGAAAGCATGCGGTCACCTCTCCACAGATCTGACCTGTAACTAGGCCTGGTGGTGCCACATGCTTGTCTCCATAGCAATAGATGTGTTTAATGCCATACTGTGGTCAATTCCAGCAACAACATCTCCATATATAAGTGGCTCTCCAGCTGAACCTCCACATAGTACATTTTTAACTTTATAATTTCCCCAAATGAGAAAATATGTGTAACAATAATGCATCTTGTGTCATCATTTTCTTGCTATTTGAGGACGGGACAAGGGGAACAAATGTTGTGCCATATAGTAAGTGATAAAGAGTGTATATGCAACAATTTTCATGTAATACATGTTTAATGTGAAAACCCATTGACACTACTCTCTGCTCACTCAGAGTCCTTATGCCCGTAAGGACTGCCCCGTCTCTACATGTTTTATTGTATATTAAATTCTGAGGTATTTGAGGTAAGGAGACTTGAGTAATTACCTTCAGTGGTTGCTTTTCTCTCTCTGTGAGAATGATGACACGCAACAGAAACAACACCTCCTGCCCCCTTCATCGTAAATTATATGCACGACTATTGGGGTTTGGGTAAGATTCTGTAGTAGTATTGGAACTATCCTCCTCCTTACATTGCGTTCATTTAAGATATTCAGGTAACTAATAATTATTCTATAGATATTGGAAAGTCACAGTAAATCAAGGTATAAAGAAAGATATAAAAGTGATAGTGATAAATGCCCAACCAAAGATTATTTTTCCTATTTTGTAAAACAGAAGTCAATCTAAATCCACAAAAAATGATTTGTTTGGTGGGATAGAACCTGTGGTAAATATAGTTTTACATCAGTCAAAAGGCAGTTTGCGAAGAAAAACTGACGCTGAACATGCTTTAACGTAGTGCTAGTGAGATAGAGAATAGAATCCCTCTGTGATGTCATCAATAAGCGACTCATCATCAACAATGCAGAACAAATGCACAACTGACACAATTTTTTGCTATTTTGAACAATCATTTAACAAAATAAAGGTGTTGTCAGGTATTATTGTGTGTCAAATCATAACGATTGTGTCATTTAAATGGATTCTGTTTACAATATTGTAAAGTTGCTAGGTAACAGTTATGGAATTACTTGCTCACTGCTCATGTCCAACCAGGAAGTACAAATATAAATGTAACCAAATTGGTCAAACTTGGAAAAAATAAGCACATTGTTTAGTAAAATCTTAAATATAATCACGTTCATTATGTTTCAGTGAAATGTGCGCATTGACCTGTCATATGCACTTTAAATAAAAAGAAATACATAAAATACTTTCAAATGGTTTCAATAATGACTGTTTTATAACGTTAAAGTGCGTATGACAGGTTTTTAGGATTTCCCAATTTTGACTTTATTCAGTGTATTAATACCTCTTGTAAATATAAGTTGGAGTTTGACACCAATCAGGTCTCTATTTGTGGAGAAAAGTTGAAAAATCTGATGAAAATTACAGGAAGTAAACACATGATGACATCATACTAGGAAGCCAAAGGTTATGCATAATTTACACAAAAGAAACAACTTTTTTGACCCTTCAAACATTGATTTAACAAAATAAAGGTGTTCGCGTGCGTTTCTCTTTGTCAAATTAACAAAATCTGTGACATTAGATGAGTTTTGACCAATGTACAGTGTGGTTGCTATGGTAATTTCCTAGCGTGATGTCATACTTTACAACCAGGAAGTAAATTTAAAAACCTAAAAGAATCGCTAACCTGAGGTCAAATGTGTAAAGATTTTTGTAGAAATTAAAATATATTTCTCTTAACTGCATTTTAGTCAAATGAGTAATTCAACCTGTCATAGGCACTTTAAGCACAAAAGCGTCATTGTAAATATCACGTCAGAACTGGCCCTGGTCCTCCTCAAGCCACTTCACCATTCCCCATGACACGGACTAGTTGATTTTGGCTCTCACCATGCATTCTCCTCCTCGCCTGTCACCTGCTCACCTACTGTGAAACCGGCTGCTCTCCTTTATTTCCAAAATGCCTTTCACACCCCTCTACACAAACCCTTTGTAGTGCCTGAGATAAGCTCTGCTAAATCCAATAGTGAAGAATGGAGGGGATGTCCTTGTTTCGCCGCGCTGCCCGCATTAACCAGACAGTCAGCTGATAATAATAGACGGCCATCTTTGTTTAGGCCCCTGTTCTCAGACGTCCTGGCCCCACCTCTTGGTCCGCCTCCAATTCTGGAACTAATTCCTCGGCGGACAGAGTCAATTTCATGAAAGCAAACAGAGGATTAGAGTTTAAAATGGAAATAGAACACTATCACTGACAGTAGCTATTTAAGGCGGCACTGTACTTCCGCTGCCCCAGCATCAAAAGCGGTGATGTAACAGAGGTAATGCCTGCACCAGGTTAATTAGAGGGATATCTGGGGCCGGAGAGTAAGAAGAGACAGTAGCATGCAGCAAAGTAAAAAGTCAGCAATAAAACTTTTACTATTTTTTGATTATAGAAAATTCTGTGTCCCTGTTTATTCGGGATAGGGGCCTGCCTGAAATAAAGCACTATAATGGGCCTGGACTACAGCTCTGAATGAAAACAAAAAACAAAAAACAGACTCTACAAGGGCCCCTCCCTGCTCCGAGCCCTGGGTAAACGAGTACAGTTCAACGCTCCTGGTTCATATTTGCATTTCAGGATGACGAAAGACTTCAAAACAAGCTATTATATCTTTTGAAAGGTGAAATAAATGTTCTCAAAATGGGACCTAAAAGAGGAAACTGAACCCCATTAATACATTTTATTCAGAATAGTAAAGATGGGTAAGATAGTTGTTTTGAAGATATGCAAAATTTGTTGCGTTTATTGTTTTTAGTAACAAAAAGAGCTGATTAAAAGAGTGACGTTCTACACTTTCAGAAAAGGGTTTAAGGTGATATTTCTGCACGTCACATTTGTCAGATAATAAAATTTCAACGAATATGTTTAAAGACACGTTTTAACATATTCCTGTTGATTTGACATAGTATTGTGTGAATATCAGTTTCGTTATACTCTCAAAATATATCGATAGATTCATTTTTGTCATCTTCATTCACCCCCATGCAGATTTTTATGGATCTGTCACCAAGTTTGGGTTAAAATCTATATGACAGGTTCTCAAAATTTTCTAATTATGACTTTGTGGCAATTATTTATTATTCACTAGCAAGGACCACAACCTCAAGCTTGGATGCAGAAGTTTATTGGCGATCAAGAACGATAAAATGCATGAGAGTAGATGATCAATGCCGTTTTGGGGCTTCTAGCGATGAGGGCAGCAGGCTCCCGGGCCTCGATACCCCCCGACTAAAGGATAAGACAGAACAATTAGAAGAGGGTGGGAGGGAGGGGCACGAAATAACGAACACTGGTGTGTGTGACCGGGAAGTTTAAATAGAGTAGTCACCGAAAGGGGCGTGGATGAGGTGTGGTCCTGCTCCCGAACTTTAGATAACAGACTTATCTCCATTTGTTTTACATCTGTGAAGTTGCAATTTGTGAAAAACATTGAAAAATAAAAGTTTAAAATGACAGGAAGTAGTGCTGAGTTCTAAAACAGAATCCCTAAATAAAGAGACAATTTACAAACAACTGACACATTTTCTGACAGTTTAAACGGTCATTCAACAAAATAAAGGTGGTTTTCAGGTATTATAATTTGTCAAATCATAACTATTGTGTAATGTTAGCCATTGTTTTTAAAATGATTGCTAGGTAACAGTTGTGGAATTACCTCTATCTGTGTCATATTTGCTGCGCATGTCCAACCAGGAAGTAACATTATAAACATTACGAAAACTGTCAAACCGGAGACAAATAGGCAAATGCTTAGTAAAATCTTAAATATAATCACTGCGTTTTAGTGAAGCGTCATATAGACTTTAAAAAAAGGAAAAGGCTGTCAGTACAGCCATAATTCCCAGAGATAATGAGACCAGGTAAGAACTGAAACACAAACAAAAGCAAAACAAAAAAGAATTGTATGCAGTGTGAGGCATAATAATGATGACCTGAAAATGCCCCTGAACACTTTTGGCTTTGGCATTTCAGAGAATAGCCTACAGAGAGCGCAAACAGAAATACCAACAGGCCCCAGTCTGCAGGTGTCTGTTCAAGCCTTAAATACCATCCCTAGAGAATCCTGGCAAGGTCTTACAAAACACATCTTTCTTCTCCCTCTTCATTGTATTGTTTCACCTGCACTGTCCCAAATCCACCTTTAGTGTTGCTGTGGGGACTAAGGGAACACCAAAGCTGACATTTGACCTAACAGGATCTCCCTCTCTCCCTCTCACTACACATGGGGAGATCTGGCGGTATAAATGATCAGCGCGCAGGATTTACAAGTTAAGGATGCTTAAGAATAGGGCTTTTAATGTCATGACGTCACATTAATTAGTGGCTACTTTGATCCCTTCAGCCCCTAAGCCCTGCTCTCCGCGCTGAGTCTGTCTGTGCACACGAGATGATGCCTTAGTGACTATCCAGGGACCGTGGAAGACCCATGCATGTCTGCCTGTAGGTCCCCACGCACTGCTTTTACGCACTTTTCTCAGGTGATGTTATTGTAAAAAAGGATAAAAACAGGGGACCACTACAGTTGTCAACATGGCCGATAAGGACAGTGTGGAGAAATACTTGGAGAACAACCCTCAATTCGCCAAAGAGTATTTCGACAAGAAGCTGCGCGCCGAGGCCCTCACCGCCGCCTTCAACGCCAACCTCGAAGTAAAGGACACCGCTTCGTTCAAGGATGTTAACGCACTCCAGGAATCCTCCATCATCTTCGAGCTGGTCAAGGAGCTGCAAAAGCCGGGGACTATGGAGCAGTCACTACACAAAGTTCTCCAGAGGATTGCGCTGATCATCCAGGCCGACCGAGTCAGCTTTTACGCGCTACGGGCGCGGAACGGGACGCCCGAGCTGTTCACGAGCCTCTTTGACGTGACCCCGACGTCCAAATATGAAACTAACCTAGTGCACCCGCAGGCTGAGATCGTGTTTCCTACGGACATTGGGGTCGTGGGCTACACTGCGCACAGCAAAAAGCCTCAAAATGTCCCTGATGTCACAAAGGTGAGGCCTTGGTTTGATCACTTTTGTGGAACGTTATTTGGCTACTAAATCGAGTCCATTTTAATACTTATGTAGACTAAGTTTTGTCCTAATGTTTAATGTTGTTTAGTCTTGATCTTTTCCCAATCTTGATGTGTTGAAAGTGTGAACGCACCCTTAAGCTTTTGTCCTCTCTGGTGCAAACAGAAATTAGTTGTGACATAGGAGCCAATTAGGTGTCACCACGAAAATAGGCCAATCCAGATTGTCAAATTAACCAATAACCAATTTATTTTTCTACAAATAGTCGATATTGTAAAGCTGCGCTGTCTCCATGGAGATGTTATTGCATTATTAAGATAATGAGTATTGGCAATAAGTACCCAATAGGATTTTTAAAAATGTTATTCAGTTGTTGCCATTTAGAATAGGCTTGTTTGTTGTAGTTAATGAAATAAAGCCTAACCCATCTGACATGTGTCTATAAAACAATAGTGAATATACCACAAAGGCTGACACTGGAGTTGCAGCCATTGATTTGTGCCTTTCTTGCATTTCCTAAACTAATTTCTGCACTCATTTCAGAACCCAAAATTCAGTGACTTTGTGGACAAACAGACCGGATACAAGACCAAAAACCTGCTCAGTTTCCCTCTCATGGCTGAAAAAGAGTGCCTTGGTGTCGTCATGGCGCTTAACAAAATCGGAGGAGATAATTTCACTGCTGAGGACGAGGCGGTAAGGAATCCCACTGTAATGAACACAAACACAGCATTATGCCCACTGACAGGCAGTTTATTATAACACCTGTTTGTGGATAGTGAACATTTTGACATTAAAGTGTGTTTCAATCAATTAGCAAAAAGAGGGCAAGTCCAATTGAATCAGGGAATAACTTTCATTGTAAATAGCATCTGGAAAACTACAGACGACAGTTTCTTTATAAAGTGGTCCAAGGCATGAGCTGTGAACAGGTTATGCACACTAGGATGGAGGTCTAGCCTATGTATGTTGTGTGTAGCTCAAATTGTTTCCAAAATGAATTCTGGTTTAGTTCAAAAGTTGCCAGAATACTGTATGTCACTGTTTGTGGGACTACAGCATAAGTAGTCATAATGTTATGCTGCATTGTGTGTAGTGTAACTTCAGGAACAGTCTGGAGTTGTTTGGCTACACGAGGACATTTGCCGTCGATAATGAGCTTAGTGGTTGAAATAGAACTTGATACTTGTTATATCAGACTTACACTGTGCCACTGTGATAAGCGTACACTGTACTTTGTGTTGCGGTAAAAGCCTCGTAAATGTTTCGACAGGATTCGATATTGCAGGGCCACTTCTTCTCGTGTCTGTTATGTTTGAGAGAGGGATGAACAATTGTGATAACAAAGCAGGAAATTTCAGGGTCAGTGTTTTTTTTGTAGTTGTATTGGAAACGAGAGTTAAAGAAAGGCAAGTGAAGGTTCAGTGTGCATTATTCAGAAGGCACTGACATAAACAGCACAAGGGCCATTATAAAGTCTAATGCAGCGTTGCTATTAGAAATGCAAGGTGAGGGATTGACTGACAATGATGTTTTAAAGGTGCTGTATGTAACTTATCTGCTCGTCTCCATGGAGATGTTATTGATTTGCCTGGATTATAATATTCAACAGCATAGCATTTAACTTTTCTATATCTATAAAATCTGTGGAGAGGCAACATGGTGTTTTTTAAAGCGAGTAAATCAATTGTATTTGACTGAATGCAATATAGTTTAAGGTAATTTAATAGTTTGATTTCCATTTAGACTAAGAAGCTTGTCGATATCGTTGACAATAATAGTTAATATTTGATTTGTATGGAAAAAATATATACTCTTGGAGAAATATACGTTTGCCAATGTGTAAAATAAATAAACAAATACACTGATTATGAAGCACGTGATGTATTTCTTTATAAGTACTGAGAATATGTGTCAACTTAAAATAGCAGTGGTGGTTTACTGTCAGTAACAAAACATGTGTCCTTGAAATGTTTTGTTAACTTCACTCTGAACCCACAAATTAGCCGAACTTTTGAATCCCCCCTTCGCACGTTCTCAGTCTATAAATGGGCTGTTTCTGTTTGCATTTGCTTTGTCACATGCTAATTCACGTCTGATGTCCCCAGCTGTTCCACAAGTACATGAGTTTTGCCCAAGTGATCGCCCTGCAGCACTTCACCGCCTACATGTTCAACGTGGAGTCCAGAAGGAGTCAGGTACACAGTGTACCAGTATGCTGTAGCACCTCCGGATGTGTCTGTGTACCCCCAGATAACACCAGCGACTGTACAAATGCACCAGAATGTATTGTTGTATTATATATTTATTATATTTGTATGCCTTTTGTACTCTATGGATCATTTTATTTAACATAAAGGCTACAACAGGGAAAAAAGTTATTTACAGCAAAGGAGTGTCAGCATTTGGTAGTCGCATTAGTAAAAAGCTATGGCAGAAAAGGTTTCATCTGGACAGTTTTTTAAAAAAAATCAAGATGTTTCAACTCCCATCCGCAAGTCATTTTCAATCTGAAGGAAGTTGAAACGTAAGATGCTAAAACAGAAGACTACCTTTGACACTGGACGAATGAGGGATTACGTTGACTCATTAGTAGTAGTTTAAGAAGTAGCTCAGTGGCTGCAGGAGTAGCAGTTGTACTAGTGATTAATGTAGCTTTATACCAATCAAGACTGATCGTAACACCAAAACTAAATCAGTTACACAATGTTAACTTTGACTTGAGTAATACTGTTCTGAAGTAAAACTACTTTTTCATTTTTTCACTTCTGGCCCACACCTTTCTTATGTTTACTTTGATTTATTTCCTTTGTTGTAACAGTTTGTACTGTGTTCAACAAACCTCAATTATTCATTTGCTTTTGTTCACCTCCAGGTCCTGCTCTGGTCTGCCAGCAAAGTCTTTGAAGAGTTGACAGATATTGAGAGGCAGTTTCACAAAGCGCTCTACACCGTAAGAACGTACCTTCTGTGTGAACGATACTCCGTGGGCCTGCTGGACATGACCAAAGAAAAGGTCCGACCAAATCTGTGAACTTTGTCCATTTGTAGCTACCTGAACAAATGAAAAAACTAACATCTATACTTCTTTTCTACTGTCTAGGAGTTCTATGATGAATGGCCGGTTAAACTGGGAGACGTGGAGCCGTACAAAGGACCCAAAACACCAGATGGCAGGGTAACATCAAACTTTAGTTGATTTTATTTACTGTCTCTGTTCCGTTGAGTGAAATGTAAAGTCCAACTGGTGTGTCTTCTTTCCAGGAAGTAGTCTTTTACAAGATCATCGACTATCTCCTTGAAGACAAAGAAGAAATTAAAGTCATCCCGTAAGTAGCCTCATTACCATCAGTTTTACGTTGTCGTGGCAAACATCAGCAATCTACACAGATACTGGATTTTATATCAGACGAAAACTGTCAATTACACAAGAATAAACCATTTTCTGACCTGTTAAATGTCTTTAACCTGTCAAGTGGTGTCATGCTTTGAACCAAAGATTGAAAAATGTGTTATAAGAGAGGCTTTCTACATGGCAGCCAAAGCTTTTTAACATGCTGCTCAGGGATGAACTGGCTCACTCCAGCTCACACATCTTTGTATATTTCTCTCTTTCACACTTCCAGCGGTCCGCCTGCAGATCACTGGGCCCTGGTTAGCGGACTACCAACCTACGTGGCAGAAAATGGCTTTGTAAGTCACCCACAACAGCTTTGGGGCAATTGCAATTACAGCACCCATGAAAATATACAAATAGAGAAAAATAGAGGAGTTGGGTTGTGAAATGAAGACAGAGAGATAGCAAGAAAAGTCAATACCAACAGTCTGCTGGAAAAACACGAATATATTCCGCGTTGTGCATGCTTCAAACTTTAGTAACCAAGATGGCGTTGTGATAAAATGATGAAAAATGTTTTGTGTTTTTGCTCTCCAACAGATCTGTAACATGATGAATGTGGCTGCAGACGACTACTTCACTTTCCAGGTAACACAATTGTCCAGTAAATGTATTTAAAGGTTCACTATGTAACTTTTCTTGTGGAGGGTCCGTCACCTGATTTTCTTCTTGGCAAAGCAAAATGTTATGAGGTATTTTCTGTAACTGAATAAATGCTGGATGGATACGTACTGTGGGCAATATAGTCTCCATTTAGTTCAAAAAAGTGACATAGTGTGCTTTTAAATGCACATGACACATTCCCAAAAGTGTTCTGCCAGTATCATAACATTGGATGGCATGTTGTACAGTCCAAAGTGTGGAAATATTAATGATTTAAAGAGAAAAAAGTGAATGGAGAACGAGTTAACCGATCGCAATATCCACAATGTGAGAAAATGATCTAAATTCTTGCAAATTGAACACAGAAAAACAAATTAATGAATCAAAAAAAGACACTAATTATAAGTCTGTTTTCAGTCTCTTTAATCTTTGTCTCTCTTTTTTTCCAGAAAGGACCAGTGGATGAGTCTGGATTCGTGATCAAGAACTGCCTGTCCCTGCCCATAGTCAACAAGAAAGAAGAAATTGTAGGCATTGCCACTTTCTTCAACAGGAAAGACGGGCGTCCCTTTGACGAGCACGATGAACAGATCACAGAGGTCTGCACACTGCGTTTTCCACACCTCGCGTCTAGACTCCCCATCTCTTCTTCCTGTCTCATTTGCAAGTTAATAAAAAATAAGAAACACACAACAGGTGCCATATTGCAGCATACATTTGCATATAAATAGTCTGTTTACTTATCTTCATCGAGACCATATGAATTTAGCTTTAATTACAACGTACAGTCTGTTCACCTTTTGCTTCTTCATAAAACTGGCTGCTTTTGCTATGTCGATGACTCAATTGATGAGGTTTTTACACTTATTATGTGTCTCAATAGCAAATGCGTTTATTAAGCTGCAGAAAATGAATACTGTATTTAGATGAGTTAAAATGACTTGAAATCGGAATATTAATCTTCATTTCAGAAGTTTTGACACGTTCAAATCGATTTATTTGATGGACCTAAATGATTTTTCCTTATTTAAGATGTCTCTGCCTCATTTCAAAACATAACTTCTTATTTCAAGCTAATCTATTTCCCAATGGCATGAGCACATTTTACTTGACCCATTTTCTAAATAATCTCCATCTAACTTCAGAACTGTCTTAAAAACCAGTATAATATTACACTTAACCTACAGAAAAACTACTCCATTCCAGATTATTATCAGAATTCCTTTTAAACTGAAAGTAATTTTAACTGAAGCTAGATATAATAGTGTACATTACACTGTCTACCTATAGCATTTCTATCCAAGTTAAAAGATTGCATTTTTTCTCCTTTTTTATAATGATCTTTTTCTTTATTTCCCTCCAGGCCCTGACACAGTTCCTCGGTTGGTCAGTGCTGAACTGTGACACCTACGATAAGCTGAACCGCACAGAGTACAGGAGAGAAATAGCTCAGGACATGCTGATGTATCAGACCAAATGTACTCCAGCTGAACTGCAGTCCATTCTGGTGAGTACAAATGCGATCAATACTCAAGGACAGTTCATAAACTTCACAAAACAGATTTTCTATAATAAGATTTCCCAGGAGTTTTCAATAGCTCATAAACAGAGGGTAGTACCGAGTATTAATCCAGACGTAAAACACTGAAACTGTGCGTCCTAGTTCCCATAATTTCATTGTTAGACATGGGACCTCGTGGTTTTGACAATCTACTAAATCTTGCACGCAAACAAGGGCTTTTGAGCGTTATTTCCCGCCTTTCAAATCTGTGTTATTGAGTTGACTAAAATATGATGTCAATGTTATATTTTTTCCTACTAAACAAAATACAAACTAAATAAAAAAAGTTACACGCTACATACGTTTCCGTGAACTAAAACTATGACTTAAAGTAGATATTATCATGAACTTAAAGAACTGATAATTTTGTTGAAAAGTAAAAACTAAACATAAACAAATCAAAGAGTCTTCAGGCTCATGGCGTGTGTAATGTTTAATATAATGAAAATAACTTATGTTCCCAGAATACTAAAGAGAAGTTTGATGCTGAACCTGAAGACTGCGACCAGAAGGAAATGTACAAGTTACTAGTAAGTATTGTGGATTTCCAGAAGTAAATTAATATCAAAATGACCTCGGTTTGAGTTATAAATAAGCTGTGCATGGCAGTAATGATTTGGTGTTGTTTTTCTGCAGCGAGCCAACATCCCACCAGCTAATAATGTCAACGGAGAGGACCTGTACTTATTCTCCTTTAGCGACTTCCCTGTCTCAGAGTTTGACCTCATTAAAGCCGGCATTCGCATGTTTTTTGAGCTCGGAGTAGTTGAAAAATTCAAAGTCCCCGCTGAGGTGTGTGCATTTACTTACCCAAGTTACCCAAAATGTTTTACGCTAAAAAGCTTTGTTCTGCCTATGTGAAACTTTGACTCTTTTGTGCTTTTAGACTCTGACCAGGTGGATGTACACCGTGAGAAAGGGTTACCGAGCCATTACTTACCACAACTGGAGACATGGCTTCAATGTGGGCCACACCATGTTTTGTCTGTTGCAGGTAACAATTGTACAAACTGTAGAAAATGACACAAAATTGCGTAAACGTATGTTAGTTCTTGTAATGCTTGAGGTGTGTTGTAAAGAACCAAAAAATAATAATAGCATTTTTGTATAATATTTTAAATAACACAGTTCATGTTTACGTATTCGACTATTTTTTAGATTGTTGTCTTTGAAAGTGCACTGTCAGGAGGGGTAAAGTGTGTTTGAGCGTAGAGCTGCATTAACAGAGAAGCACTGAATTAAAAAGAGGCAATATCACAAAAATATCACATAGGAATCAGGTCACAATTAGATTTTTGTTATATTCATGAATTTAGCAAAATTTTGAGGACTTTTTCCCATTCAAAAGAATTAAGATTTTGTTTTAAAGTGTTAATAGCTTTTAAAATGGTCCTAGATTCTTATATTTCGTATTTCTGATATTAGATTTTGGCCATCCTAGTTCAGGGATAAATGCATAAATATTATAATTATGGTAAAGAAAAACAACATACATTTTGGAAGGCTATTGTTAAATCCTCACTGAAAATGTTGCAGATATTTAAAGACGATTTGTGTGCTTTTACAGACTGGGAAGCTGAGGAAATACTACTCTGATCTGGATGCCTTTGCGATGGTAGCTGCTGCATTTTGTCACGATATCGACCACCGAGGAACCAACAATCTCTACCAGACAAAGTAAAACGAAAATGTCGATGTCAATGCACAAAATTGAACAACACTCACGCCCCTTGTTTCTCGGTGTACAGGAGCGCGCATCCTCTGGCCAAACTGCACGGCTCGTCTATTCTAGAGAGGCACCATTTGGAATACAGCAAAACACTAATGGGCGAGGAGGTATGCCACACGAAAGCTGACGTTTCTGAGCGAATTGCAAGGAGAGATTTTTATGCTATTATTATTATCCAAGTATTAAATTATCCTACTTTATTTTCCAGGCATTGAACATCTTCTGCAACCTTCAAAAACGCCAGTTCGAAAACGTACAACACTTGTTTGACGTCTGCATCATTGCCACCGATCTGGCTCTCTACTTCAAGTCAGTAACTAGACGATTGCAGTGAGATTATAATGGATTTGGTTTTGTGACGATCCTTAAATTTGAACTGCTCTTTTTGACACGCACAGAAAAAGAACAATGTTTCAAAATATTGTCAACGCCACTGAGCCCATGACGGATGAAAAAGAGGCCATTGCCTTCATTTCCAACAACCCAACCAGGAAAGAAATTGTTATGTACGTACAATATTATTTAAATTCATAAATAAGAAAATATGCAGATAAATAATACTGTTAAATGGCTGACTTTTTCTTATTTTATCAAGGGCTATGATGATGACCGGCTGTGACTTGTCTGCCATTACCAAGCCTTGGGAAGTGCAGAGCAAGGTGGGTGCTTCTAAAGAAACACTTTCTCAAGAAGACAAATGGAAAAACAATAAAAAACAAGATGTGAAAAACAAACCCTCGCAGAATCTTGTAATTGATCATTGAAAAATTGTGTTTCCCTCAGGTGGCTCTGATGGTCGCAGCTGAATTCTGGGAACAGGGTGATTTAGAAAGAAGTGTGTTAGACCAGCAACCCATCGTAAGACTTTTGGCCTCCATTTTTGACATTTACTTTTTTTTTTGGAGGGGAAAAAAATTTAAATTATTGTCTTTTCCCAGCCCATGATGGACCGAAACTGTGCAGAACAACTACCCAAGATGCAGTGCGGTTTCATTGACTTTGTGTGCTCATTTGTGTATAAGGTAAAGAAAAAAGTGATGGTGATTCATAAAACACTGAAAAAGCATTCCTGCACCAAATTTACATATTCCCTGTGAACATATAATATTCCTGGGTTCTCTACAGGCCTACATGTACAGAATCCTTAAGTAGAGTATTTTTTTGTAACTGATTAGACAAGGAAGCAGCTTACACGTTGTTATATTTGGGGTGATTTCAGGAGTTTTCCCGATTCCACAAAGAGATCCAGCCCATGTTTGATGGACTGAACAACAACAGAGCACACTGGAACGAGCTGGCGGAAGTGTACAACGCAAAAATGAAGGCCATTGAAGACGAGAAAAAGAAACTTGAGGGGGGCGAGGAAGCTAAATGTAATACATCTGATGTCACTGATAAATCTGTTTGTTGTGGAATTCAAGCATGTCTAATGTCTAATGTGTGTTTGTTTTTAGCTGAAGGGAAGTCGAAGACCTGCTCCATCTGCTGAAACTCCACTTCTGGACTCAAAGTTAGGACTATTGTAGACTATGCTCATCTCTCCTGGTAGACAGCTGTGAAGTCCTACTTTTTGTTGTGGCATGGACCAGTCTACCTTGTCCTGGACTCTGAAGACTTGTAGCATACAGTACGGTGCATGCCTCCATGTGCAACGGAGCTATTACAGATCATGGCTGCAAGGTCTCTTGTAGCAGTGAAGGAGCTTTGACCATCACGGCTGACCAGCAACAGATAAAGTCGTCTTAATATGAGTTCTAAACATAAGGTGCATAAGGTATTTATGAGTTTGTTTTATGCCAAAGCATTAGTGAGGAAGCACAAACCTCCACTGTAGATGCACAATGCACTTAGCTGCCACTGTTTTGGCAGTCAAGCTGAAGGTAACTTTTGAGTAATTGATAACCAAAATAGGTGGTGAAATATCTTTTAAATTTAATTTTTAAAAAGTTTTTTGAATACATATATATATAAAAATATATATATGGTTATATAAGACAAAGTTGGAGATATATTGAACCGTATATATATGATTACAACTGTCCAATGAGTGATGTTCTCATACCTTTTAGAGTAGATTGTCAAACCTCATGACTTTGCAAAGATATAGTATGCACATCAGTATGCAATCATTCTGGGTGCATTCACACTTTATACACACTACATTTCAATTGGGGAGTAAACCCGGAACTAAAAATAGACTGGACCAGGACTAAACCAAGTCTACATCCGGACTAAACTATGTTCAAACCTGGACAAGTGTGAATGCACTCTTCAACTTTCAGAGGGTTTTTATACTTGAATTATCTTCTTGGGGGAAAAAATGGGACAAGTTTTGATAAATGCATGCTGCAAACTCAAAGTTGCATGCATAAGTAGGCTCAGCGTTAACACCAAACTGCTTGCTCTATGTAAATGTTTAATACAAATAATATAATGTAGATGTAACAAAGACATTTCTCAAATGTATTTATTTTTAATTGTAAATAGAAAACATAGACAATGTAAATGGATGAATTGATTGTGTTTTACAATAATTCTTTGTCTGTTGTCAATCACACACGGTTTAGTGCATACATTGTGTCCCCTGGACCATTGTGATTGTCAGCTATGGTTCATTCAGGAGATGCACCCTGCTTTAATTTAAACCACACAAGCCATGCACATAAGATTAGATGCTATTACTATAGACTGGAGATTGCTGCCTTCCTTAGAGCAGACTATTAGCCATGCTAAATAAATTGAATGAGATTGTAAACACTGGCAGCGTTAGCCAGGTGCAAAATGTCAATCCTTTTGGCTGTAAACCCGACTTGAACTTGTTCTGCTGGGAATTAGCGGGCAGCCTGCACTATTTTAGTATCAATTTGGATGTCTCCGTCCTTAAACAAAGTGCGGCTGAGGCTCTCGCTATCTGGTTACACAACACAATGCCATCTCCTTTAACTGATGGGGCATTGAAAGGGCTCTTAATCCAATCAGAATGGCTTTGGGAATTCCAGGAAATTCTTCTGTTACCCTCATCACTGGAGCCAGGACTGCTCTTCATACTGTCCAGTAGGTTTATATTAGAGCTTTCTGACTCCAGTGATATCACAACATTGGTCTTGTTTAAAGAGAACACAGCAGGTCTGTACATGATGTGAGGTATATTTGTACAACTCCAGACAATGTGACAAAGCTTCTAGAATCTAAATGACCTTGTCTGTATGTATGTGTCATGATATGTATTATCTGTGTATGCAAATAAAAAATATATGGAGCTGTACATGCCCACAATGACTTTTTTGTCAATGTGCAAATCGGCTCTATTGCCTGTTGCATTCTTAGCTCTCATATGGAGGTTAAGACAGAGACAGAGGGAATGAACTGAAGACACCTCGGGCTTAGTCATATATCGTGTGGGGATCTGAGAGGCCTCAAAGCTGGATGAGCCCCAGAGGAAAGAGGATCAGTGGATTGGAACTGATCCCGCCTTGATAAAATGTTGCTTAACACGCTGTATATTGCTTTCCAATCATTTTGTGTACACAGGAAGATTGATTTCAAATATAAATATGCAAATGACTGTTATGTTAATTCTACTAGACCATTGCTGTTTATGCGTGGACGTCCATCACTATGAAACAGGTTATACAGTGCTGTTCATTTCCATTTCATAATTGTTATTAACATTTTCGCAAACTATTTTAAAAGTTTCATAGAGCAGTAGTCGTCGCTGTATTATTAAATGCATTAATACGGCATAAGGTTTGATTACAGTATGCTTTATAAACGAGGGTGCAGTTTTAACCCAGTGGCTATTACTGGTATTTTCCTGGGGTTACTTTTAATGAATAGCCCAATTTACTACAGTTAACTACCTGTTAGTCTAAATCACTAGGAATCACAATGTAATTTACTTTTCATTCTCAAGGTGTATGGAGTTAAAGCAAGATTGACAGAGCGGTAACATGGCAAAGTAATTGTCTTGCTCTAAGCCAAGGACCATAATCTCCTCTAACCTCACGCACTTTCCCTCTTTGCAGGCTGAATGTAGTGTTCAATGTGTCCTTGGCCAAGAGAAAGGGCTAATCTGTATTGCTCTTTGTAACGGTGGAAAGCTGTGCGCTGCAACAACTTTATTATTTTGTCATATTTCGGTTTGATGGAAAGTCAAAAGGCCAAATATCAAGAGTATATGAAAAAACAGGATGTGTTGTAGAAGCTGTCACAATGTAATCTTTGCAAGTAGCCTAATCAACTGAGCTATTTTATATACACAGCAGACATTACAATTGTTTCATCTGTATATATTTAACCTTTCTTTGACAATTTTTGATTATGTGACCAAGTTGTGTAGTCATCACAGTCTGGCCATGGTCAATCTTTCCTATATACTTGCTTCTTACATGTGGCAGGCAATATTTAAGGGTGCGTTCACACTTCATACTTGTTTGGTCCCAGTGTGAACCCATTTTAATTCAGGTTTGGTCCTGTTATAGTTCTAATTTAGCTCTAGCTTTGTACGTGTTCAGCTCAAGGTTTGGTCAAGTTTAGTCCCAATTTCAATACGGTGTTTGCACAAGTGTAACTTTTCTGACGGAGGTCCCTTCATCGCCTGTTTGTCTCGATGCAGATGTAATTCCTTTGCCAGAAATGTTCGACAGTATGGCATTAAACGTATCGACCACCATGGAGACAAGCATATGACCAGACCAAGTTACAGGCTAGATCTGTGCACTGACCTGACCCTGCTCCTCACAGTACTGCGCGTTTTTTGAAGGATTTCAAAGGATAAAGCAGTATAAACAACTGTAATTGAATGAATGAAAAATAGATAGCTTTAGTGCCATACTTGGTTTCATTCCAGTTCAAGGCAAAGAAATAACATCTCCATGGAAACAAGCAAGTCGCCGTTCCCCACCAGAGAAGTTGCGTAGTGCAGTTTGCCAAAAATGATAAACGCACACAAAAAAAAGCACTTTGTGTTGTAAACTACAGTAGCCACAGCTGCCCTGGGGTTGAATGACAGAATAGTCTCTCCAACCCACACATCTATATTGTTTTTTTTCTATTCTCTCCAACCATCACATATGAAAGATGGATTAAGTGTCATAACCTCGGCCAAACTGACAGTCTGGACTTTCTCTTGCCACTGAGAGACATTACAAGACATAATACACATTTTGCACATAAATGTCATAATGTTTTGGTCTATGGCACAGTGGTAAAGCTTTCCCACTTTGTGATTCCCCCTCATTTCGGTTTGACAAAAAGGAACAAGACAAATATCCTGCGTATACATTAAAGTAAGACGTGATAAGCCGAGATAAAAGCCGTTTGCATGATATGGGTCTAAACACAGACGGTGGAAAATCTACCAAATTGAAGACAGTGACAGGAGTTGCGTGTAGATTCTGTTTATTTGTGTCGCCGTATTGGAGGGAACAGTTGCGCTGTGCCGATATGTCAGGGGAAAGTTTAGTCGCAGCGGGGTTACAGCTGATAGTGGCGCCGTCAGAGGAACATGTCTTCAAAGTAGTCGTCGAACTCCTCCTCCCTGAACAGATGAAGCAAGCAAATACAGATATGTAACTTCCTGTCATGCACACGGGGATTGGAAGGGACGCAAGCTGACACACAGTTTAATATCATGCCGTAGTAAGTCTCTGTGGTGTTAAGAGTAGGAAACAGAAAAGCAAAAAAATAAGTAAATATGACAACTGCAGGAATAAAATATCTCCCGGTAAAAAACGTAAACAAGCAGAATGTGTTCTGTTTGGGCAGCTTTTTAATATGTAGTAGATCATTTGAAATATTTGTGTGTAGTTATAGTAGCAGCAGTGGTGCAACCTGAACTACTAGCAGTAATTGTACAGTAGCAACAACAGTAGCAATACCATAACATTAGTAGATAGTAGGGTTGCAACAATTAATCGTGCCTAGTCGACTATGATTGTGTGGATATGTATTTTAATATCGTAATCGTTATTAAACAGACCTTTTCATAACAAAGACAGCGGCACTGTTAAATGAAAATGTAAATAAAGAATAAACAAATTCCGATTTCCATCTAGAAGGTTTCAGTTACCATAGGTTTACCTTTATTTGGTTGATAATGTAAATAAAGTCTCAATGTCCAGTAGAAATAAACATTCTATTGGTCCACTAATCAAAATAAATACTTGCTGACTAGTCGCCTTCTAAAACAATCATTAGTCGTAGCCCTAAATGTAACGACGATGATATACATTTGTTTACTTCTCTGAGTTCAGGCTGTCTGTGGGGTTTCTAAAGAGCGTGTTGCAGGGTGATTAGTGGCTAATGGCGGTGGGCTAAGAGCTAAAGACTGTCTGTCATGGTTTTACAGGGGCTTACTGGGTTCAGTTTAATATGAACATTAGCTGTTAACCTCACCTTGACTTTTCCTCCACCGCAGGAGCAGGACCTTTCCAGTGGTCCGCCTCTGATTGGCCCTCAGACTCCTCTGCTGCTTCAGAGTCTACGGGGACAAGTTAGAAAGTGCACAAGTCAACTCCCAGAGGAAAAATTAAATTGATGAATGAATGTCATAGACTATACTATAGCGATATTGTCTTGAGGCTAAGTCCAGTTAAGTTGGTTTTGGCTGAGAACATTGACGTTGTTATGGTGAATCAGTGGATTTTTGGAGGCCTTGCACACTTTTGACAGGAGCGCAAAGAGACGCTAGACAGTTATAGACCACCAGCTTATTTTGGCTCAAGGGGCCTTTACAGTTTAATAAGCGAGTGGCTAAATCACATTTAAACAGAGCACTGTGTGTGTGTGTAAAAATATCAGCTTTGCAAGTTTACTGTTTTTGTTGTGATCTAAAATAGAACAAATAAAACACTACAGAGACTTGATGAGAAGTAAGTCCAGAGAAAAGGAGCATTATTTTCGTCTTGGATCAAGGTGTATTGTTATTGGCATAAAGTCAGATTTCACATTAGGAAGAATTCTTTGAAAATGTTTCACAGTTAAAGAATAGAGAATAACAGCATTAAAAGTGCAGTATTCTTAACATTAGTATAAAAAAGATATAGGATTAAAACAGCTATACATGTTTATATTTTTAATTAAGAGTAAGAAAAAAGAGCAATGTTTTATTTTTTTCCCTAATACTGTGCAAGTCAAAGTCTAAATTATGTGCACAACTGTAATATTACTGTAATGTATTCCATTATTTTAGAAAAGTAACTGTATTCTAAACACCACAAAATGTACAGTTACTCAAAATAAGTGTTCTGAATACATCATTCCTGTACATGTGTTTAGTTACTTCCCAGTTGTTTTGACTGTTATATACCATTTGAAATATGGTTGATGATGCTGTGACTCGACTGATTGGAACCGACTGGATTAGGACTTCACTCAGACACCCTCTACACAGTTGGCAGTCTGATCTTTTTTATCTGTTGTCAGTCAATTACATTATCTCTTGTCAGAAAGGTGCTTTTGTGCACAAAACTTTGCAGCCTCTGCCCCCACACAGGGTACTCGGGGGCAAAGACATATTTCATCTCACACTGCGCGGTTATGGGTCAAAAAACAAGCACCGAGCAGAAAGAGGGGAGGCTGAGTAGAAACAGACTGGCTGTCAGTGTAACACTATTACCCACATGGCTTTAAGGGCATGCTGTTTTTCAGAGTAAAAACTGGGGGAGTGTCTTGGAGCAATAAACTGGGGGAGTGGATGATGATTTGGCCAATGCTTGAGTCTGGAGGAAGAGGAGGAACTTGAGTGTGTGAGTGTGAGGGAGCTGTGAATGCTACCTTTGTCTGAAGAGGCGTCTGTGCTGCTGGAAGACGGGGAGTGATCTGGGGAAAAACAAATCAACAAAGCTTTCAGCAAGAATGACTGAATTAAAAGCTGGTTTGCAAGTTCTATTTTGTGGAGAGATATGACAAACTGGTAGAAATAGGATGACATTAAAATAACCATTCACATTTTTTGTATGTAATACAGCAACATTTGTTTTGCCCCATTAAAGATATAAAACATAAAAACATCTCTTAGAATCAAAATGAGACTGCTGTGTGCTGTCTGCATCTATTTTATTTATAGATGCTGGCAAACCAGAAAGCAGATCTGGTGTGTTGTTAACAGCTTGACGGCAAAACTCTGCTCTGGCCTCTGAAAGTTGTGGATACGTGCTTGAGAGCTCATTGCGGTGAATAATCAGGATGCTTGTAATGTGTGAGGTTCGGACCACTGCAAACAGTTTAAAATGAACAAGTTCTGTGTTTCACGTAAAAAACAGGACTAAAACAGCCAAAACAGAATCCTTCCAGGACTAAATTAAGTCTCAATTGCTTTTTGAGGAGCGCAATGAACTGTAAATCTTTGTAAGTCTTTGTAAATCTCAGATGACACTTAGGTTACATTTCAAGTCATATGGATATTGCTATAATAATACATTTAATTTCAATACATTGTGCAGTCCTTGAATGTAGCATGAAAAAAAAACATAACATTAAACATAAAGGTCTCCTGCTGAAAATTAAACAAAGCTGTTGTGAGCAGAGAGAGACTTTACCTCGACGCTTCTTGTGTTTGCGCCTCTCTGAACCTGAGCGCTTCCTTTTTTGTTTCTTCTTGGGCGGCGGCGCCTGGTTCTCTTCCGACGTCTTTTTAGTCTTTGTCTTTGCCTTCACCTCTTTCCTCCTGAAGAAAACCCCCCAAAAAACAGAATCAGCTATTCACCAAAGAGGATTCACAACACTGGACTGCTGATTACTGTAAAGGCATCAAATACAAGCCCACTGCTAAAGGCCTCTTTCACTCACTCTCAGTTTGAAGCTGTGAAAAGGTTAAGGCTTTCACTAACTCCTTTAAAAAGTCAGCAAGAACAATATAAAAGCCACAGCAACTGTTCAAAGAGGGGCATTATTTATTCACAACAACATCTCTGTTCAGATCGCTATCTCTCCACATTAGCTGCTTCTACACTGTGACTTTCTCTGTGTGTGCACCTATTTCAATTAAGTGTGATGACTTACTTGTGATGGTAGTTGAGCTTGTAAGAACATTCCGGGCAGAGTCCTACAACAGGAAAAAGACAAACGAAGAGGACTCAATGATAATACAAGAACAACAAGCATGTGTGGAGGGAATTTTAATCAAATGTGGAAAACATCTAAGCTGGACCCCATGCCCTTGCCTCTTAAAATTCGCCGATGGGATGTTTAATTTTTTTTTTTTCATTTATTACAATTTGTCAAGCATGTGAAAAATGTAACTACATCACTCTTACTTCTGTGTCCAGCCCTATTCATTTTAATAGTTTTTTTTTGGTGAGTTTAACTTGCTCCAAGGTTTTGAACGAAGCTGTTTAAAAATTTAAAACCTGCATAAAAATGATCAATGAAGTCTGCTCTTCCACTACGAATAATTTGACATAGATTATCAATTATTTCTATTAAAATCTGGGCCTTAAAATGAAAAGAAATGCTTAAAATAGATCCACCTGCTGATATAATTTAGTGTGAAACAGTTTTTGTTCCCTAATATGTCTTTAATTAATCAGGAGAATCCGACAAAATCCCTTTTCTGCTGTTTGTGTCAATGGAACATTTGGACCCGTGATGTCACGCTAAACAATCTCATAACCCTTATATTCTTTGTCAAATCAACCATTCTAGAAAGAAAATTAGAGTTTATAAGCAATCTGCCTGGAGATTGACTTAATTACAAGTCCAAAATCTCCTTTTTAGTGAGATTAGTAAATTTGGCCGGAGATAAAATACAACATGCTTAGTTATAAGATATTTTCCCAGTTCAGGGGCCACAGAAGCTCAGTGGTTCACTTTCACAAACCCCGCCTAGACATACTGCCGTTGTGTTCTTAGGCAAAACACTTCACCTATTGGTGGTGGTCAGAGGGGCTTTTGTCAGTCTACTCCAGGGCATCTAGCTCCAGAAGCACCACAGAATATTGAATAATGCATCGTAAACATCTCGGAAGTGCAATTAAATCCAAGGTATAATCTGATGTATTTATGCACATGGATACACCTCCTGCTATTTATCAAACAGAACTTTAATCATACAGTAGTACTCAACCAAAAGTTTTGAAATACTTGATTTTAACTGTCAGTAAATTAGAACCAAATTCATTTGGTAAAAACGTTGCTGGGTGTCACAAGTTGTGCAGGCTGCCCTTCCGCCTCACCAACTTCCGTATGATTGCTGGGACGGCCAATTAGCGTAATTATTGTAACAGGATTTCCTGCTCTATGATACCTGAAGGAGGATTATTATGAGCTGGGTATTAGACAGGAGCCTCCATTAGGTCACAGCCACCAGTCGCACAGTTGACACAGTTTACAATGAAGAGACAGCACATGGACGTAATAAGAAAATGATGCAACGTCTAGATAAGATAGGAATAATGGCCAACTTACGGAGTTTGACCAATGCATTCTTCTTCTCTCCGTGTTCCACATATGCAAAATTCACCTCCCAGGACTTCAGGCCGTCCTTCTTGTCACAGCGTTTATGTCCACACTCGAACTGACCTGAATGACAAGATAGAAATGAAACGAGTAGTGCCTAATTAAGTTGCATCATAGTCAGAAAAGGGATTTTAAATTGCCCAAGGAGCAGAATGTGAGTTTGCAAGATTCTTTCCACCAGCTAATTGGTAATAGACTGGGACGTGCAATGCCTGACACCGAAAATCACGCCGAGAACTTATAACATGGAGGGAAAATCTAAATAATTTAAACCACATGTAATTAAAATATGAATATTCTTCTTTATTTCAGTGCAGCTTCACAGTAAATACAATGGCTTTAGAAGTTCATCTACATTTTCTATATAAGGAAACCAGTTAGGAGCAAAATGCTAACCTAACTCTTAACTCGAATGGCTCTCATTGCAAAGTTTTTGATGATCTACTGTTGCTGATGAATGCAGTTTTATTGTTTGTCACAAGAAAATAAAAGAGTAATTTTTGAATTATTAAAATATCCTAGTAACTTTTCCATGGAGAGTCTTTAACCTTCTTGTCTCCACTAAAGTTATCACCTGGAAATGTTCACAGTATGGCATTAAACGTATCCAGCTCAATTCAATTCAATAATAAATGTTTATATTGCCCCAAAACTCTTCCTATGAGTGTGTTTGCCTGCACGGATCTGGTGGAAAATTCATTGCCTTTTATACAAAGACCATCAAATCATTCTGGTCACCGCAAGCTCTGCGGCGCATCGAGCCAAACTCAGACAGAACCGTGCAATCAGGTTTGTTTATTTCAGAGACGCAACTATCATTTAGAACAAAATCAAACTATTCTCAGATCAACAGAATTCTGTGCTTTGATCAACGATACGACATAAATCAACAATGTTTTTCAGTTCCCTGTGATTTAGCAAGCAGCCATAATTGTTTTGCTACGGATGTGCCATGCTTGTCTCTGATTGGCGAACCCGTCTGTCAATCACAACTATCTGAAATCAGGGAGATGAAAACGGAGACCAGACTCATAACTTAGCAAAGTATGAGAGAAATTCAGTTTTTTCCCCCTACTGCTTATCATATTGATGATCTTTAGATAGGTTTTATGTCCGATGCCCTGCCTGAAATATTTGTCTTCATTTATCTTGGGTATGGATAACAATACCTATCTATAAATGCTATCATAATATGTTTCGACTCATTCGTCTAGTGTGATTTTGTCAATTCCAATTAGCTTGGTCTCAGTACTTGCTCCAGCACATTCACAGTTGTTTCGCCGAGGCATCTCTCTCACGCCTCCTTCATCCCCATGGTTTCTCCTTCTCATCATTTCGGCCCCCATCCTCTTTCTGGCATGACCAAAGCGCCGTTATCCCCATGATGAGCTTAGGGTGGCACCGATCTGACTGCGGGATTCCCATGGATTGTCCCGGGGGAGGTGAGTGCGTCACTCAAATCCATTGTTGGCAGGTGGAGTGAGGGGATTGCTCCTTACTCTGTCTGAGGTAGAAGTGATGCCTGCCATCATCTCTGCCGGATCAGGGGTGTAAACAGAGGAGGAGACTGCGCAGCCACACTTTTCCTTCACGTGCTGATTCTCATTAAGCAGCTATGACGTTAGCAGAGTTGGCGCAGATTTTAGTGTTTAGTGGTTTAGAGCAGAGTTAAAGGACCTCCAAGGGTTTTCTAGGTGAAATACAATAGGTTCACTGTGGTTCATGATGAAATTTAATGTTATGTTATGTCAGATTTTTTATGATATTAGGTTGGGATCGGCAATATAACCAGTGTTTTTTGCTGCATTTTTTTTCCATTTGTGATTGAAATAGAACCGCAATTAATCTGAATGTGGCTGTATGTTGCTATTAACTATGATTATAACTATATTATAAAACATGTTTAGTTTTAAATGTCATAAAACTTAACTACGGCTTTCCATTTTTAAGACTTTGTGATTGATTTTAAACAATTTATAAATATAAATATCAGTTATCAGCTACAACAGCAAGACAAATATTGGTAAAATGGTGGTTGTGGAGTGCTGCGGTGGATAAAAAATACACAGTAAAAATTAAATTAATAAATAAACAAAAATACACATACACAGAACAGGTGCTCATCGAACTTGCAGGCTTGAATTCTTGTTGTGATAAGAACTGCATTCTCCTTATCACAACAAATATACATCAACATCAGATGAAACAAATTCAGCCAGTCAATAAACCGTTTGTGCCAGTCCCAAGACTAATCAATACACAAATCACACAAATCAAAGACATTATTACTGATAAAGGAAAAATGTCTTAAATAAGTTGCTGCTTAAAATGTACATCTAAACTGTATACCCTGCACCTTTAGTGAATATGTCTATGCCTGTAACATAGGGCCAGCTCATCGCCATGACAACACATCAGCCTTACAACTGAGAGAATCTGCTCTATTCATTGGCCACGCTGAAGTCAATAGCAACAACCCATTGGATCTTCCACTACACTGACTTAACACTAATCCTAGGGTTTCTGTCACAGGTAAAGTTAACCATTGCTAACATAATTCCCATAAAGAGTACTCTACTGGTATGAGATATTTTTGGAACAAGCAGAACCACCAAATGTGTTTCTAAAAGTTACTTTGAACAGTCCAGAATGAGACCGGGTTATCAGTGAGAGAGAAAACGCCATCTGTTGCAGCCCGTTGACAGGGAGTAAACTCACGTGCTGAAGTGAAAGGTGCTGGCACAAGGGCAGCTGACTAAAGGCGTTAAGAGAGGAAACTCCTGCTGTCCTACGTCAATGCTCCCTAATGCCAGTGCCTGGGATCTTCAAGAGACAGACATATGCACTAGGGCAGATGCACTCGTGATTAGCACTGACTGGATATATGAACGTGCAGTGGCCTATGGGTGAGACCCTTTAAGCATTTTCACCTCTGAGGTCAATTTGTATCTATATCTCTCGTCTGTTTTGGTCATGATCTTAGTTTTGGGGCATTTAAAGAGAACAAAACATTACCAGGCGTCTACCAATGTGTCTAGTCAATGAATTAGTTAACATTACTATTAAATAAACTATGGAGTGACAAAGTAATTAAGAGATCAATGCTTAATGACAGTTAATAATACAGACACATTTCCCACTAAATGCGACATGAGATTGCGTCCATGAGAACACAAGCTGAGATTTTGACATAATTTATAGTAAATTTTGGCCTCACTTTTTTTTGTTTGTTTGCTATCATTGAGGTTGGGCTTCTTTAACAGCAGCTTCCCAAAAATGCGACTCACAAGTGCTTAACCATTCGATCATTTTTCACATGTGTGCACAATCTAGTGAAAATTTTATCTTGTGGCAGAAAATCTTGTCACGTCCTTAGTTAATGTTAAGTTAGAACAGAGCATTCCTTTCCTCATATGTTAAAGTAAAAGTGAAATTTGGATGTTAGGCCTGAAAGTGGTTAGCTCCCATGTCATTCAGGAAAGAATATGTGAATAGGTTCTAAACTTTAAGCAAGCACTGTTGGATAGAAGATGAAACTGAAAAGCAATCGAGTTTTTGTATCATTTGCACATAGCTATCATTAACACTAGAAAATATATCAGCATCATACTTGCAAGAGAATCTCTATCACCAGTAAATTATAACATTTCTTTCCCATTCGCCTCCTTCTTGACCTGCCTTCGAACATAAAAGCAATAAATCAATGCACACCTTTTCTGTTGACCCACACAAAGTCTAAAACCAACACTTTTTTCCTGCAGGTGGGCGTACGGCTCCTTTATATGAAGCTGACTCCGGGTTGTACTCCTTTAATAAATCCTCCGCCTATGGGAAACTGCAAACAACCGGCACATAGTGGCCTCAGGCGTGAATCTCAAAACCGCTGTCAAAGAAAGAGTCAACAAGGTGAGGTTTGGACCAGATTCAGTCTATTCATGCCTATGCAGCTCTTCTGGAACTGTACAAACCTCTCACTGTGAGGTATGAAATATACAGAAAGAAAATCTGACAGTACGGTGCCCAAGGGCATCTCTGAAATCTTTGTTTGCTAATGAGCTGCCTGCTACTATTACCATGCGCCGCTGACAAAAAGACAAAACACAGCGGTAGGCAAACCAGTTAAAGTGCAAAAAAACCTAAAAATGATCTCACCTTTGAATTTGGGCTGTCATTTTAGTGAAAACAGCACAATTAAGAAAGTCCTAAGATCTCAAACTGCTCAATTTATGTAGATAATGAACCGGAAATTCTTCACTTAACTTAGTATCTACAAAAATAACAAGGGATTTTAGCTTCTCTGAATCAGAATACCCCAGCCAAGTTTGAAATGTTACATAACCCATTTAAGTTTAACAAAAATGGGACTAACCTCTCCCCTATCTTTGACAGCAAATATCTTAACTTGAAAAATGTGTATGCAGGGATAACCAGACAGGATGGCTTCTGCTCTCTGGAGTAAAGGTTATTCTAATATTGAATACCCCTTTGTATTATGTTAACTCAAAATAATAGTAGTTTAAGTCAAGTTAATATTCAATTTAAAAATACAGGTTACATATCACATAAAAATAATAAAGGATTTTGTTCTATATACTATAATATGACTTAATAAATACAGTAGTAGTACAAAGTGCAATGACTACAATTAGGCAAAAGTTAATAAAACAATTGCATTACTTTTATGTCTTGATCACATTCAAACAGGGGTTGGTAATGGTTAGCTCAACACACCGATTTCTTCAGCTTGGTGTGCCCATACATAGAAAGGTCACAACACACTAAACCTGATTGGGCGCAGAGTCAGCAGCCTTACAGCAGCCTTACCTAATACCAACATGACCTGAAGTTTCATGTCAGAGTCGGCAAAGATAAGCATAATAACAGTTAGTGCAACCGCATTGTGGGGAGACGTGGCCTTCTTTTAAATATTCAATAAACGGACAACGCTCAACCACGTGGAGAGTAGAATTTGACCACTGAACAAGAACTAACTTTTGTAAAATATCTATAAAAGTGAGGAAACAGTATTGGGACATTTCAGGAACTGTCAAAAATGGGACGAAAGTATCTATCATTGTTTAGAGATTCATACTTTGAGACTTTACTTCTTATCATTTTAATTAAACAATAAACAAATTGACTTTACCTTTAGTTAACCAGGTATAATATTTAGAAACCTGTCTTTTTTTTCAGGTGAACTCTACATTGCAGTGAGAGTGAGTGAGAGGTTCGCTGCTGGTGCTTAGTTTTCTTGTTTCTAGATAGTTTTGCTGCAAACGCATGTATCTTTACTTATATAATTTATTTTACATCTATAGCTTTATTAAACAGTCATGAGCTTTTACAGAGTATAACTACTAAAATTAAAGACTGTTATAAAGACGTATCAAACCAGTTTTAACATTTAATTTGCTCAAATATCCCCCTCGGAAAGGAACGCTGGTCTGAGATTAGTATTGATTTTAGCAAAAGAGTTAAGGGTTGTATGCTGTAAATAGTGTTAAAGAAGTATTTTATGGGAATCATCAATGTGAAGTGAATCGCAGAGGAAGAGGTGGGAGTGTAAATCAGGTGCCTCTGACCTAATCTAATCCCACTTCCTGCAAGGTATAGCCACTGGGGTTGAACTGTCAGAGACCAGGATTACACACTCTTAATCTGGAACAATATATTGGCTTAGTTTGCCTGCTCAGACATACCGTGGGTGTGTATGTAGCTGCATGGATACTAAGCTAATTTTCTAAAAGTGAAGAAAGAGTGTGCAAGCTGTCAGAAAAAGTTAACCAATTAAGATGACGCTTCTGGGTCAAACTTAGATTAAATGATATGCAGGTATCCAGCAAATAATGATAACTATAAGACAACAACAAGTGGAGCAAAACTATTATAGTGCGCGTCAGGTAAAAATCTAAATGTTAGCCACAGTTTTTGTGAATTGACAGATCAATTTCTCACTGAGTGGCACAAATGCTCCCCAAGAGGCTGCAGCGATAAGTAAACAAGAAAGCAAAAGGTCAAATATTTAAAAGGTTCAAGAAAAATATTTATGCAAAGCCAATAAGTCAGACGGAAAGAAAGGTAGAAAGAAAAGGAAAGGGCTTTACATCTTAAACACAACAAAGACCTCTTGCAGAAATGTGACCAAGTGTGAGGTCTGTGTATCTCTATTGCCATCCAGTGGACAGAAAGAGGAACTGCCAAGTCCAAACATTCACAGTACATTAACAGTGTTTTTTGGTCAAGATCTTTTTTTGTTTAATGTGTATGTATATATATATAAAAAACTGAATTAAATATTACCTTTTCCAGAAACAACTTCATTTTCTGTTCGCCATCGAAATCCAAACTAAAAAAATTAAAGACATTTTAATTTTCAGATCTAGGTTCTTGCAGTAAAGTTATTAAAATGTAACCACTTAATTCTTTATGCAGTCATAAAGAAATCTCTAATGGTAATTCAAATCAGCATGTTTACCTTCTTGCTAAGAACCATCTGTCAAAGAGTAATTCCATCACAGATAGACTAATGTAATATACAATGTGAAAAAGCTCAGGTGAGAGTTTAACTGAACGTGATCAGATGTGCTCTAGTCATAACATCTGTACATTGAAAATGAGAAATGTACAACTGATAAATCAGATCAAGCCAGAAAATAAATGTATTGCACAGGTCAATGACAAATGCACAGATAACTTCCATCACTTTATGACCCTGTGAACACAATACTCACCTTGTTTTCCTTATATCTGCTGAGGTCCGCGATGCAGTATTCTTTAAAAAGCTTGTCATAATACTTTTTTGCCAGATCCTTCTCCCTGAAACAACAAAGAAGTTTGAAATTGCTTTAAAACAAACCTGCACAGATCCCAGACAAAATATTCTAAGCAGGTTTTACAATCACCATGTCATCTCCTCCTCATCTTCTTCCCTCCAAAGAAAGCGATGATTCTCGCGAATTACATCATAGTCTGTTTTGTCTTTAGCTCTGTGGAAAGAAAATGTTCAGTTTTATAGGCCACATACTTTCTCATAAGATCTGATAATGTTGTTTCATCTATATTAGGAAACAGCAGATGATAGCAGATGATTAAAAGATAGAAAACTTACACAGAACGTTTAAAGTCAGCCATCTGTCCTCCATAATAAAGAATGTAGTCGCTGACAAACTTTTTATGTCGTTCAAACTGTAAAACTGGTTAGGGTCGGTATAAACAATGATAGAAGTACAAAAAAATGCAACAAAAATAATAATAATGTATGTAAATTACCATCTGTTACAGTCAAAATTTTAAAAAGGATACAGCATTCAAAGATATTATGTGAGCTCTTCTGTTTCTAGCTTCTTCCCTGAAAGATAAGAACAGGAAATTAATTTGGAGGGACTATTTTTCAAAGTTTAATCAGTTGTAATTTATGCTGACACAATTATATATATCAAAAATATTTATATGAACTGTAAAAGGAGAGCAGTTTTACCAAGTGAATGTAGACCTGTGTCACATAAACAAATTTTGAAATGTGATTCTAAAAATATCACAATATTACTGAAACCACGTTATTGACAGAATAACTCTAAAGCCCAGTAAATCCTTGTCTAAATGTATAACATACAACTAATAAAACGATAATAAAAGTGAAACACTTCAGTATTATACTAATACCATCTATAATTAGACATGATGGTTACTTATTCCCGTTAGTGCAAAATCATAAGCACATGATAATTATTGAGCCCCATAAAATATAGTTCCAGGTATTACTTTTTGAACACAATTAGACAATTAGTGATACAACAATTATGGTGACAGGCCTAAGTGGATGCATGTGATTTTTTTTTCTTTCAGAAATATGACTTGCATGTTGAGATTTGTACCTGTCTATCTCGCTGGTGTGGAAACTGCGGTGAGCCACCTGAGAATGTCGACCCTTTTCAAACGGTTTCTGTCGGATTTCCTCTTCACGTTTCCTATCAGAAATCAAATATGATGTTAAGAAAATATACTGTTATATAGCAGGATATTTCTTTCAAACGTCACCTTTTGAGTCTCTTCTCTGTTGATTCTCCCTGACCATCTTCATCGCTGAAGTCTGAATCATAGCCCCCACTTCCATGAACCTGATGAGACACGTATTGTAAAGACACTCTCATATAAAGGTGTAGATTAGATAGTCCAATAATACAGTAACTACTGTTAGTACTAAAGTACCACTCATAATGCTATAATGTACCCAGGAAAGAAAAAATAAGCTACGATGGCTTAAGCAATGTCTACTACTTATAAACAGGATTTTATGACTGCAAAGTACCAATTGAACATGCACGACTGTCGTTTAGAGTCAGAGACATTAGCTTGCTCGCTGCAACAATAAAAACTGTCGCTATGTATAACTCACTATAAACACAATCCATCACATTTTAATTGTTTCCGCAATTTAAATTTTCCGCTATGATAAGCACCTTTACAAGATCATCCATCCTGAATCCCAAAAATTCTGCAAAAAAAGAGTGTACTATTTGCAATGTTTACACTTCTATGTGTTTACATCGGAATCGCCGCGTCCACTGCTGATGACGCCATGACGACGTCGCGAATCGATGACGTATTCCAGCAAAACAAATTAGTGAAATTGTAAGACAAAATTGAATTGTATCGATCTGTATTTATTCTTACGAGGCAATTGGATGGATTTATTAATGTTTTAGTAAGTTAATGTGTAGTTTTGTATTTTAAAGGATGTAGATTTAGGGCTAATTGATGGTCAGAAAGGAAAGTATTAGAGGCGCACACAAAATAATTAGCCTATGGGAATGCATGGGTACAAATGAGCCCTCGGGTTATTAGAAGTGGCGGGGCGGAAAGTTCAGGGTCCAGAAACAGACGTCCACTGTTTCATTCTCGTCCTACTGACACTCAACAAAGCAGTCGATTGAAATCCAAAGAAAGAGACGAGAAAAGACACAAAAACAGACCAAAGAAGAACCACTGTGGCAAATTACCCGGGCACAAAGGTATAACCATGCACTCTTGACATTGTTTGTAATAAGCAGATCTCCATATGTGGACAAAAGAGATGTTTTAAGTTATGAAAGCTGTTTGGAAAAAGCATTTTTTATGATTATGTTGACAGCAATTTTATTTTTCCCCTTACGTTTTTTGCCTGTTTCTTTTTTCTTCTTCAGATCATGGCATGTTTGAAAGAAACGCCTGATAAAAGGAGGCAGGTGCATTTGTATAACGCCTCTTGAATTGAAGCTGCTCATTATCCATTCACAGCTCCCAAACGCGCATAAATAGGCTTATAGCAGTCCGTGCGCATAAAAAAGCGCACCTTACGAGAGTCTCCCCCTTCCCCTCAGTCTCTCGCCCTCCCTGTCTTTCTCTTTCTCTCCCTGGGGAATTTAGTGGGCTATGTTATAATGTCTGCCCCGCATTTGTAATCCTGCCCTTTGCAGAACGAATCCGCTGGACTGGAGCCTTTGCCATTGAGACGCAGGACGCACAGCCAAGCTTCGCGCGAGGATCATCATTAAAAAAAAAAAACAAAAAAAACAAAAATACTAAACGCGGCAGGAAAGAATTGAGAGGAGGACGATTTTGGTAGGAGAAGTTGCATGAGAGAGGTTTGTAGCTGAGGGCTGTCTATCAAGCTGATCTAGAGCGGAGCACAGAGGATATAAAAAGACTATGGGATATCCCGAGAAGAGATGGGGAGTTGGATGGACGCTCCTGGTTTTGGTTGCGGCTGTGTGCTTGGTTTTAGCGGATGGACGGAGACTGAGGCAGCCGAGGTGTCCCATAGGATGCTCCTGCACTAAGGACAATGCTCTGTGTGAGAATGTCCGATCCGTGCCACATACTTTCCCCAGTGACGTCGTTTCTCTGTACGCGTAAAACTACTTTTAACTGTCTTTGTTTATTAAATCTTACTCCAATACATATATTTTTTTTCTCTTTGCAGCTCTTTTGTCAAGTCAGGATTCAATGAAATATCAGCTGGAAGCTTTGTCCACACACCTGCCCTGCAACTACTGTGAGTACCCCACCATAAAACACAAAGGATTAACAATGTACCATAATGTTGTTCTTTTGCACTAACATACACAACATTACAAGCCTTTCCAGTCCCATTTATTTTTCAGAGTATTTATATCTGTCTTTGTTGGTGGTTCCCAGCAGCAAAACAATGAGACAGAGTCTTCCCAAAGGGGTTGCTTTGAGGCTTCGTTAAAGGAGGATTCTCTTTAATGGTGTCAGTATTATGCAATAGAGCACATGGCTACACAAAACTAACAGCAGGGGATGCAGAGAAAAACACCCTTTTATGGGTTTGCAAAGTAACACATTTTATGCTTTAAATGTAAAAGTTTTATTACAAAAAGTTGAAACAATATGTCGATTAATAAAAACAGAATGGAATAGTTTTGAAATCTAAGCACACACAAAAGCAGATGATACTATGTTGAACAAAGATGGGATTTTTTTTGTTTGTGGTAATGTATTTATCACATTGTGGGAATTAAAATGTGTACGATGCTGTTCTTACGGGGACGTCATGCAATAAATTCTGTGTTAATTGTTCAACAACATGATCGAAAGTTAAGAATGGGTTAAAATAGGTCAAGGTACTGACTGTTAGAAAGATGAATGAAAGTTAATGTAATGTCCCTAAAAAGTGTGTGCATTTAATATCAAACAGATAAGCATTTGCAAAAAAATAAGTTTGTTTTGGAAAAGTATTTTATGATATTTAAAATGAATACAATCCTTTTTTACACACTGAACTTTGTGTGTAAGAACACCAATATTGTAGCTTTTGCTTCTTTATTCTTCCGTTACTGTGAAAATTGCCAGGAACAATTTGCTATCATAGGTCACCAAATTAACACCGAGGTCTGCTGTTACAGTTGCATCTAATCACAATCCGTCTCAGTTTGCTGCACATAATAGCTTTCTGTCACTAAGCATCAAAACACACCACAAATAAACTTTATTTATTTAATTTTTGCATCAGTGACACCATGTGCACAAAGAACACTAAATCAGTCCAAACAGGGATGCATTGCTGAATGTGGGCTGGTCGCCAGAAGGACAAACCATGTGATGAATATGACTAAAAGTGAAGGGGCTAAACGAGTGATATTACAGTAGTACTTTAGGCCAAGGTGACCCGGGCAAGCTGGAGCTAAGTGCTATTAAATCAGTGTTTTTAGCTATGGTGAGAGCCAAGAACTGTCATTGAATAGACAAAGAGGAACATGACTCATTATTTGACCATTTGGACATCAAAGAATAAAAGCAACGCTTGTGTGGGAGTGGACATCCATGATGGTCATTCATTTTCTGAAGCATGTGGGAGGGAGCAGCAATTTTCGTGCAATTTCATTCATACTCTGTGGGTAGAAATAGAACAAGCATTGTCTGATAGACCGACACTTTTAGACAAGATTGCATATTATAATGTAATTTTTACTATATTACAGAGTCGTGCTGAAATCACTTAATGCAGTATTTGTCAAACTGTGTGGTATGCAGATTTCCTTGCACGTCAAATATTTGCTGAATTTAGAGTGAATTGAATCCCCATTTTTGTCACTTTGGGTTCGTCCTTATTTAGAACTTGTAAAGCAATGGAATAGTCCTGTTTTAGACCAGGTTTTAATCTGGTGGTACTCAGAAAGATAAATCTATTCTTAGCTGGTACTTGATGAGGAAAGCTTGAGAACTATATAGGATTTCAAACTGGAGTCAATCCTTGCAGCTATGTGCCTAGGTGGGAAATAAACTGACACATTCATTGCAAATTTGTAGCATTTTAATTTGATATGTGTGTGTGTTTTTTAAGGTTATTCACTGCCAACTCATTCGATCTCATTGACGAAGATGCTTTTCTTGGACTACCACATCTTGAGTATTTGTAAGTAGTATATGTTTGAAACGATACATAATAATGCAATATAATCTTTTCAAAAGACCCATAAATTACAAAAAGTCAGCACGATTTTCTGTATTGGTTGCACTGTATGATTCACAAATCCACAACTGATGAAACAGATGATACATTAGTTTTCTGGTTCAGGATTTCACTTAACCACAATCCATAAATATAAGTTGTACCTGCCCTCTTCTCTGTTATAAATATGGTCCCATTGAATGTTGTGGTGTCATCTGGAGCTCAATGATATGTATTTGTAAGGTTATGTAAGGCCTAATATCCATATTCTTGATTCAACTTTGTGATTAATTGTATGTGTTTTGCAGGTTCATTGAAAATAACAGAATAGCTTCCATATCTCCTTTTGCTTTCCGGGGCTTGAAGACACTGATACATCTGTAAGTATTGACAGATGGGCATTTATTTCAGATTTTTACATACACTTCATCGCCATTATCCTCTAGATTGCTCACTCTGCCCCTGTTAGAAGTGCTGCTGCTGTGGCGACTTGCAGAGGTGGCTGGCAGGAGGTGGCTTTGGATCAGGTTTCTGAAGGGCAGATAGCAGTCACTCCAAATGTGACAACTCAGTATGACGTAAAGTTTTGTAGTTTTAATGATTATAGAAATAGGTTGAAATATTTGATGTGCATTTCCTCAAACACATTTTTGTAATCTACACATTTGCTTTGCTGTTTGGTTTTAAATTTGTAAATGTGGTAGTAATGTGACATTTGCACATATAGTAGTTTTGCAGCAGTAGTAGTTGAAGTGGTGGTTGTAGTAGTAGTAGTACTAGTATATATAGTGTTGTAGTAGTAGCAGAAAGTATAAGTTTTAACAATTTCCCTTTCAGCTTGCAAGCAGGAAACTGTGTGGGGAGACATCCAGGAAATGTTTGGGAATTCAAAGCTTCCTCATTGTGGCACAGTCCAATGTTTACTTCAGTGTAAAGTCAGCATAAAGTAAAGTTAGCCCCAAACATGACTTGACCTGAAAGCAAATCTAAATATAGTGTGATGTAAACTAAAACCACCGACCTATGAGCTTCCCCACAAGGTTTGTACTGGGCCAACATACCTTTGTAGCAAGCCTTGTGCATTACCCCACGTTGTCACTGTCACTATAACTGTACAAAATATTATTATGTTTTATAATTTACTTTTCAGGAATTTTGAGTGCTCTAAAAATTGCTGTTTACACCTACTTCCTATCTCCGCCCACTGCGCTGTACTTAGTTGCAATCATTCCAACAATTCAGACTTCTCGTCTTACATGTTCAACAATGTCAGCCTTTTTTTTCAACAAAAACAAGTACATAAACATTGCTACTGTGAAATACCACTATGAAGAGGCAGGGCTTCTCAGTCCTACAGTTTTGAACAGGAAGTAAATGGATCTGTTTCTGTTATTAAGTAATTTGGTGGTTTACAATTAACAAAATCTGGAATAAGATCTAAGTATGTTTTAGTTTAGTATTAATTACCCCAAAGAACATTATGTCTTATTTAACTAGGGTTGGGTATTGTGGTATACATTTTGTGCTGTTATTACCAGCCCTCAAAGTAATCTTTAGTAATGTTCTTCTGAGAAAAGAGATTGGGGGTAACTGCTGTAATTCAGCAACTGCCAAACAGACGGTACTCTGTGTTAAAAATTAAATACTAATATTTTAGATTTTCTCTAAGTACTGGAATAATACCACTATTACTATTTACTGTAAGTTATTACCTCCACTACTATCTACCACCATGCTATAGTCCCTTTAAAAAAACCTGCTAATTACTGGGAACAGCCCTCCTTGTCTTTGAAATAAAATTGTATCTTCAATATTTAGTTACATATGTTTTTTTCTGCTAGAAGCTCGTTTTCAAATCTCTTCCATGTCTTTTGATAAAAAATGGACACTTCTAAATATATGCACTGGTTATTGCTGCATATTATATTACAAGATGCATTATTAACACATGTGATGCGATGGTCCTGCTGGAATCTTGTCCCGTCTGTTTCATCCCCCTGTGTGTTTAGACTTAAGAGAGCGCGATCTCATCCAGATTCAATGCAAACTGGCTTCCCTCAAGAAAACCCCTATCCAATAAATAATGCATTGCTCATGAATTATGCTGTCATTTCATGTCATTTAGTTCTCACTTAGAAAAGACGCCAAGTTGGGGCTGATGTTGGCATTTCTTTAGTCTGTCTTTGGCATAGATATTTAGTTAATTCGTTCCAATTTTCCATCCGCTCTCTTTCTCATTTGAAGTGGCTTTGTCTAAAGCACACTTGAGATAATTTGACCCACTCCAAATGGCCTGTAATTACTATGTATTACTATGATTTTCTCGTTGTTGATTAGGAGTCTGGCGTACAACAACCTCGAGACGCTGCCTAAAGATGTATTCAAGGGCATGGAGGCACTGACCAAAGTGTAAGTTCTTCTTTATTTTTGCAGATTTTATGCAACATTTATTCACAATTTGCCCTGTCATCCAGTTCTAATTAACTTTAGATCTAAAATGTGTTTGTATTAGTTCACAGGGCACTGACCAAAGTGTAAGTTCTTCTTTATTATTGTAGGTTTTATGCATCATTTATTCACAATTTGCCCTGTGAACCAGATCTAATCAACCTTAGATCCAAAATGTGTTTGCGTTAGTTCTTTAATTATTAACAGTCATAAAAACAGGTCAGTCATGAGCGTGATATACCAACCAATTTTATTTTTATTTACAATTAACTATATCTTGTTCACTTAAGATAAAACATTTCATTTATACAGAAGGAAAGCATCAGATTAAAGCATAGTGGCTCAGTAAATGTACCCCTAAATTGTACAATTCATTTTTCAGTGCTATATTTTCAATAATTTCATTGTTATTATCCATACATTTGAAAGGGAAGTAGTGTTTTTTTAGGTCTTTAGGTCTATACTATGCAAGCAGGAAGTGTATCAGCATGAGAGAAGACAGAAAGCGTTTGAAGAAGAGAAGTCCCTGTGTGGCAGAAGGCCAGTGTAAATGCTAAACTTGTCACTCTTTGAGAACAGAATAGTTTGTTTCCCAGCAGGAACAATACCCGCTGCACTGTGCAAATGCAGGGAGTGCATAGAGCCAGGGCAACAGCAGTTTGAGTGCTCTTCAGAGCTGGACTATTCAGGAGATAGGGCACTTCTGTTGGCTGTCTGGCCTTTGTCCAAAGTGCTGTCCTGTTGCAGGGAGACAGAGGGCAGAACAATGTGCAATAACCAAACACTAAAGGAAATTATGTTGGCTACAAGGGAACTCCTATTGAATATTAAAGAAAAGCATAATTACACTATTGTAGACTAAGGCTGTGCTCACTTCACATGGAACCTGGTTTGGTCCCGTTTTAATCCTGATGCTAATCCAGGTTTAGTCAATATCTATTCCGAGTTTAAAGGTTTAGTCGCATATTAGTCCCACTTTTTGATGTAGTGTGTAGAATTGTCTAGTAGTGGTAGCAGTAGTTCAATTAAAGCAACAGAAATGTCACACGGAATTACATAGTGAAATAGTAATCTTATATTAAAATACATACAGCCATCATACAGTCTTTTTTTTCTGCCAAAATGCGTTTTCTCATTCTACTCTCTTGTCTCCATCCTCTGCCAATCAGAAAAATGTTTACAGCCAAAAAAACACTTCATCTTCTTGACAAGTGAAGTGTTGTTTCTGTTTTCCCAAAAACCTTGAAAAATTACTTTAGCAATTACGCTATGAGGCTGGCGGAAATCTGGATAACCTACAATTGCCTTGCCTTGCTTTACTTAAAATTAAAGTTAAAACAAGAAATCAGTGTCATGTCTCGTATCCGGCCTTAAAGGGGCCACCAGACGGTACTTTTTTATTTTTCTAATTGCAGAGATTTGCGTGGAAACAATCTTGTGTGTGACTGCAAACTGAAGTGGCTGGTGGAGTGGATGCACCAGACCAACGCCACCCTGGACCAGATCCACTGCAGTGGCCCGCCCTCACACCAGGGGAGGAAGATCAATGACCTGCTACCGCACTCCTTTGACTGCATCACCGCGGGTAACCTTTCCCCTCTCTGTCATTTGTACAACACAACAGCTATACTGTTTAACCTTACTTACCTTCTATACATACCCTTCTGTTTGTCTGTGTTTTCTTTTTAGAGTTTGCCTCCTATCAATCATTGAAGTTTGAGTCTATATCCGTGGAGGCCTTCACCTTTGGGATGGACCAGTTTGTTGTATTTGCCCAACCGTTTGCTGGAACATGCAGTTTTCTAGAGTGGGATCATGTTGAGATGACTTTCCGAACGTTTGACACAATTGAAAGTAAGACATACTTCATTAATTTCTGTTAAGGCTGCGCAGTTCATCGACATTTTATGGTGATTACAATTTTTGCTCCTATCAATTACTAGGAAGGGTGTTATTGGGCTGAACTAATTTGGGGAAATATCTAGCATTGCAATTAGATTTCCAATTGATGTTTTGGTTGTTCTGTTCACAGTGCGCATTTTAAACAATTGGGAATTATCATGTTTTTTTACACAATCCAGCAGACCTAATGTTTATCCCTACATAAAGTAATATTCATCAATTTTTCATCCAGGCACCTCCACTGTAGTGTGCAAGCCCATGGTCATCGACAACCACCTCTTTATCGTTGTGGCTCAGTTGTTTGGGGGCTCACACATTTACAAGCGTGACATATCTGCCAATAAGTTCATCAAAATCCAGGACATTGACATCCTGAAGATCCGAAAGCCCAATGACATTGAGACATTTGTGATTGATGGGGAGTCTTTTTTCGTCATCGCGGACAGCTCCAAGGTGAGTTTAAATCATCATATTTATAAATGTTCTGTCCATCTTGTGTCATCTTCCAGAACTTGTGCGACACTGTTTGTTTACAGTATGGACGAGTCTATTTTTTTATCATGACATAAACTTTTATAATATTTGTACTTAAGTGTTTTGTCGTCATATAGTTTACAGTGTATGTAGCAGGCAATATTTTACTGGTATTTAATAATGGAGAGCAGGCTTTTTCAGAGGATGTGCAAAACTTTAAACATAAATAAATAAATTAGACAATGACATTTCTGTAAGATAAGGTCTTGATATGTATTTCATTGTGGTATTTCTGTCTTGAGCATATAAAACGTATAATTAGGTTAATAATTTTGCATTATTCTTCAGTAAGGTGTAAAACGTTTTTACAATCAGTATTTCTTGAAGTAGTCCTAGTGTTTACCTATTATTATTATTATTATTACTTTAAATCAGGGGTGTCCAAACTTTTTCCATCGATGGCCACATATTGGAATATAGACCAAGCGGAGGGCCACAAATCAATCGTAAAACGTTAAAAAAAGCTGCATTTATCTGATGGTTTAAGCGCCACCACATCTACATTCAGTCTCATTGCCTTAATATCAGGTCTGTGTCGCACCAAAATGTTAGTTATTTAGCTTAGAACTGTTGAAAATCTGAAATGTGCTGTAAATAGTACTTATCAGGACAATGTGGAACAGTTCACCAGGAAGCCTAAGGGCCAAGAAAAATTGGTCTGAGGGCCGCATTTGGCCCCCGGGCCTGAGTTTGGACATGCCTGCTTTAAATGCTACTTTACTTTAAATATCTACTCTTTATGTAAGTATTTTATCATTTCAGTTATGTGTTATCAATGTTACAAATGCTCCTTGTTTTAACAAATACTTTCAAATGTACATTCCCTAACAGATTTCCATTTCTCCACAGGCTGGCTCCACCACAGTGTACAAGTGGAACGGTAATGGCTTCTACTCTCACCAGTCCCTGCACCCGTGGTACCGGGACACTGATGTGGAGTATGTGGAGATGTCCGGGAAGCCTCACTTGATCCTGTCCAGCAGCTCCCAGAGGCCCGTGGTGTACCAGTGGAACCGCAGCATGAAGCTGTTCGAGCGCCGCACTGACATACCCGATATGGAGGACGTGTTCTCTGTCAAGCACTTCCGGGTCAAAGGTCAGACTGTACACTTCATCTGTAAAGTTAGAAATATGCAGTTGCTTCATAACCGGGCAATACATCCGTTATTGCTTAAGGTTTTACATTCTATCCCAGAATAGCAAGGGACTGGATTTTTCAGCTCAGCTACCAATACATTGGACCTAAGTACTGTAGAAATTCAAGATCAACCGATACCACTTGAGTAGAGTATCAGTATTAATTTCCTATAACACAAGCAATTGACCACAAAACTACTTTTTATAACATTTTTGTCATATTACCCACCCTTATTCGACTTTAAAGTCTGTAATATGAACATTACTGTACAAGGCCACATGCTCAGGGGGCACACTAACAAACAAACCTGGACCTGAGGATAGTGTGAGGGCTGAGAAAAAGATAAAACAAAAGGATAATATCAACTGTTCAACTAAATATCATTGAATCAGCTGAATAATAGAACACTTCATGTTAATTGTTTTCTAAAGCTATTAAAGCTGGGGTACCCAATTTTCTGCTTTAAAGGACACATTTTCTACTCTTCTTTGAGTTTTTAGCCATGTCCTAACAATGTTCCATCATCAAAAACATTCCTAGCGTAGCAGTTGGCTGCATTCACGCCATTTTGAGGAATGTTGGTTTGAGAATCCTGCTGAACTCCCTCCATCAGTGACGTTTTTTCAGATCATAGGACGTCACTGAACTGAGAATCTTCTCCTGATTTGAATCTTAAATCATCGCCAGACTCGTTCTGAGCCTTTCTGCCATCTAAACACAATACCTGCTACTGCTAACCACATCATAGCAACTCTTAAAGCGATAACATAATCAAACTGTTTATAGCACTAGGCGTCATCTGCTGGCTGGATACCCTAAGTAGGTGTCATTGCACACAGCAGACAAATCCTTTCATTTAGTCCATAATGAACTTTTTTTTGTTTCAAAACATTAGATAGCAAATTTAAGGTACTCAAGAGCAAGTTTAAAGGCTAATAACAGTACAAAAAATGCCTAATATTTTTCCTTTAAATCTAATACAATTATGATTAGTTTGGTTTATATACATTTCTTCATGAAATGCCTTAACAGAAACACTTGGTTAAATGTGATTGGTGACCTATATAGCAATAGAACGCTGAAAAAAACCCCACTATAAAAACCATTGGAAATATGCTGTGCTGACCTAGGACATTTAGAAATGTTGGTGTGGGAACACAAACTCACATGATAGTGATACTCAGTGGGCATTACTTTGGACTGTGAATGTGTCTTCTACTATTTGTGTTTGGTTTTCAGGTGGAAGGTTGAGTCCCTGTGATAACCTGTTATGTAACCTTAGACTAGAGTTTTCCCTGAATGCAACAGTAAACAACTTGTCCACTCTCTCCCCTCTTTAAAGGTGAGCTGTTTATCTGCCTGACAAGATTCATTGGGGACTCCAAGGTGATGCGCTGGGACGGAGCCATGTTCAAAGAGATCCAGACATTCCCCTCTCGTGGCTCCATGGTGTTTCAGCCCGTCACCATCGGCAACTGGCAGTATGCCATCCTGGGCAGCGACTACTCTCTGACACAGGTCTACCAATGGGACACCAAGAGGGGCCACTTTGTCTCATCCCAGGAGCTGAACATCCAAGCACCAAGAGGGTTTGCGCTGGCTGCTATCGATGAGCGCATCTTTCTTTTTGCGTCAAGCTTCAAGGGAAAAACGCAGATATATGAGCACCTCATGATTGACCTCAGTAATTAAAATGAAACATTGGGACTCACAATTAAATTCAAAATTGTCATTCCACTTATATCTAATTATTTTTTCTCTCTCACAAATTTGGATTCAGAAACCAGTGGTATTCAGGCCTCCTGGTACTCAGGCGTTGTATATTGTTTGTTGTTGTATATATGCCTGTAATACATTTTATTTATTTGGTTTAGGAATCCATAGTTCAAATCAGTACAATGCAACAACATGAATATCCACTGGTTTAATAAGCCTACTTTTGAAATATTTGTGGGGAATGAGTCAAGTGATCTAAATTTTGGAAAAAAAAAAAGTCCTACCACATGGTTTCTGAAAGGCCCCTGACAATAATACCTTTGGATGAATAACTTGCCAGAAGCGTCCCACTGTGTGTGCTCTCTTTCACAGTACTCTTGACCCTTGTCTCCCCCATTGTCCACACTTCTGTTGTTTTTACTCTCCTAACCCACTACCTGTATTTTCACTATGTTCTGTTTGTGAGACTCACACAAAACATTGTTCTACTAACACATTTCATTTATATTTGCCAAATATGTTTTGTAAAGTAATTTATATTTATAATATTGTTGTTGTAGACTCTTCTGAAGAGACTCGGATGGTAGGAAAATGTAGAATTTAGCCCCTTGTTTAGAAATGGTTATTTCCTCTAAAATGTCTTACGTAATATCATTATAGTGAACAGTATTTTTTAAAACGGTAGTAATAAAGAATGTGTTGATTATTCTGAATTAATTGTTTTATTGGCATCTGTGCACCAAGGGGGAAAAAAGAAATAGGGCTAAATGAGGGCAGAGTTCAAGTTAAATTTAACATGTCCTCCTCTCTTTTTTATGAAGGTAAGGGTCCTAATGAGGGACTAGAGTAACATTGTGTTCAATTTACATTTGCAGCTTTTAACTCAAATACATCAAAAGAATAGAGTTTCTCTTGAAGGTGAGTGCACAGCCGTCTCTGCTCGGTGAGCCTCCCGGTGGTGGGCGGGAACCTCGGGTAAGGTTTTAGTTGTCCAGCGGAGTTGCACCGGGTTCATTTCTGCCCCCCTGTGGGTAAAGTAACCAGTGCATGGGAGCTTGTATCCTGTCACCAAGGTTAGTCATTAACCTTGTCTTTTCGGCAGCTCAGGGAGACAAAGGCAGACAGCAGTCTGTCCGCGGCATGCTGCCTCTCAGCCGGCACATCTTACCATGGGAGACTGTAACCACTGCGAACACGAGCGGGCTTTGACCCTGGAGGACGGCATTACAGTAGCCTTCCATAAGAGTGACAGCCATGACACAAACGACGACGGGGACTGCGAGTGTTTTGACGAGGAAACGGCACAAACATGTCCTTTACAGAGTCAATCCTCTGCGTGGAGCAGCTGTGGTGATGCTGCCGAGGAGAAGGAAGAGACGAGAGGAAACCACCACGCACCGGAAAACAGCCAGAAGAAAACGCTCTGCCCGCCGGCGTTTTGCGTCAGAAGCAAGACATCATCATCATCAACATCATCATCATCACGGAGAGAGAGCGCCGCGGAAGGTACAGGGGGGGACTTTGAGCATGGCTTTTATTTGGAGAAACTTTTCTTGAAATATTTACAACTTGTGGGATGTATTTCTTTGTTCAAAAAGCCGTAGCAGCCAAGCAGACTTACGCACGCTTACGTGCAACGTCACTGGTTATCTTTAAATAATGCTCTTATCGCTACATAGACCTAGAACGCGTAGGCCACACTCCAAGTGAAGTCCAATGGCCCCACTGTTAGTGTAAACCAGGTAAACAAAGTTCTCTTTTTAACAGCTAGCTTATTTGTGTGCGTAACGATGCGGAAAGCTGAGCGTAAAGCAGAGCGTGTTGCGCTCTTGGGCAGGCTGCCTTTACCTTCTGCCTGAGAAACCTCTGACAAACTCACCGTGTACAGTGGGGTTTCCATGACGACAGTAGACAGCCACGTGCTGTAGACCAGCTTCACTTTTACATCATCATAGACAGAACAAGACAAAATGTACTCCCTTGCCTTTGTAGAACATGTGCACGCAGTCAACGCCCAGACCAATACAATGTATTTAATCAAGTTTAACACATTACTAACTGTTAATATACAGTAAAGGAGTAGTAGGCCACATACATGTTGTCCAATCTGAACCTCGCCTTGTCTCGCATAGTGTATAGTTTATAAAATGTTCATTTGTATCCAGCAAGAAAAAAAATAAAGTGAGCACAGAGTTCAAAGTCACATGTTTGCCTCCATTCTTAACTTCCTATATCAACATCTCAGAGGCTAGGTCTACTTGATTAAATGTGTAAATATTGACTTGAAAGTTGAACTTTTCACATGTTGTTTCACAATTTCTTGCAGTGACAGAGAAACCAAAGAGATGTGCTGGTCTTGGTTTGTTCTATGCGTTTCTGTCCACTGTATTCTTCTCCATCATTGCTCTTCTGGTCAAAACCATCCAGGGACTTCACGCCATAGAGATCAGTGCCATTCGCTGCTTCTTCCAGATGCTCTTTGTGGCTCCTCTGCTCATTTATCACAAGTAAGCATGACATAATAAAAACTGGATAATAGGCCATTTATACTTGGTTTAGAAATCATCTATCAACTGTTTATACAACATAGCCCAGGGGCCAAGTGCCACCAAAGAAAGTATTCGGCTTTTCTGAGTACAAACTGGGTCAATTTCAGATTTTAAGTAGAAACACACAATTGCCACAGTAGTTTTAACAAGAAATGTACTAAAGGAGGAGCAAAAAATGTGAATACAATGTACTCTAAATAAAGTATAGATTACAATTGAAGAGGCGTCCATGTACCACCAGAACGAAGTTTGTGTACCACCTACAGTACACGTGCCACATTTTGAGAAACACTGACACAGGCTATACCCAATGGAAAGTCAACTATTCAGCCCTTCACACAGACAGTGCAGTCAAAATATTCTAAACTGTAATTATTGGCTAAACAATTGTTGATGTGACACAGTTACTAACACCTTAGTCAATATTTACAGATAACTTTCCTAGGGATTAACTTCACACACAACATTTTTTTCATAAATCATGTTTTTTTTTTAACATCAGGTAATAAGGGGAACATTCAGTTCACAAAACAACACATCTTGTATCCATTTTGTGTCCCTAACCACATACCTTGTTTAATTTAAATCTCTTCATACGGCGTAGTTACTCTGTTTTAACTCACTGTTCACCTTCAGTCTTCTCTGTAGTGAGTTATAGCTTATTACAACATCCATGTGTTTGTCTAACTATTTCCATTGGTCCTGTTAATGTCTGTGCCTCAGGACAGGTTTCATTGGCCCCAGAGATAAACGCATCTATTTGATACTGCGCGGCTTTATCGGCTCCAACGCCATGATCCTGCTTTTCTACGCAGTGCAGCAGATGCCTTTAGCAGATGCCATCGTCATCATGTTCAGGTGAAGAAACTTTGACAGTTTTCTCTTATCCTTGGTCTATTGTAGCTAAAATTTCCTTTTCCTTTACTTTTTTCAGCAATCCTGTCTTTACCTCAGTGTTGGCGTGGATATTTCTGAAGGAGAGATGTACTATCTGGGACTGTATCTTCACGGTCTTTACCCTCACAGGGGTTATTCTCATTGCACGACCGCCTTTTATTTTTGGAAAGCACCTCAGTGGCATTGAGAGTAACTATAGCAATCACATTAAAGGAGCTATAGCTGCATTTGCAGGTGCCACAATAGACTATTTTTGAATGAAGTTTGCATTCTATCTCTTACATGTTGTTTTTATGTTCACAGGTGCAATTGGAGCTGCTTGCACAATAGTTATTCTTCGTAAGATTGGGAAGAGTGTCCACTACTACCTCTCCGTGTGGTATTATGCTGTTATCGGGCTGATAGAGTGCATTATTACAGTTTCCGTCCTCGGGGAGTGGAAGATTCCCTCATGTGGCCGTGATCGCTGGATGCTAATGTTGATAGCGGTGCTGGGCATTGCCGGTCAAACCTTCCTTACAAAGGCGCTGCAGATTGAGAAGGCTGGGCCTGTGGCTTTAATGAGGACTGTGGATGTGGTGCTGGCATTTATCTTTCAGTTCATCTTCTTTAACCGTGCTCCCACCTGGTGGAGCCTGGGGGGGGCGCTGTGCGTGATCGCCAGCACCAGCGGAATAGCACTTAGGAAGTGGTATGTTAGCTCACGCAAAAGCTGAGTATTTTATTCTGACAATCAAAGGATTTTTTTTTTCTTTTCTGTTTTTTTGTATTTCATTGTTATTTGCATAATTGTAAATTGTCCGATCCCATTTGGATGGGAGACAGCATAAGGTGCTTAGTGTCTATGCACAACAAGTATAAAAAACTATAATAATAGTTTCATTTTTAGATATCACATTTAATCTTTGGTTGACTTGAAACAATCAGATTTTGCACTGAACATTGTGTAAGTGGAAGGTCCTTTAGCACCTTTGTTAAATCTGTCACATGAAGATTAAATCAGAACAGAACACTGAACCTTTGGCCCAGATAATTTCTGTATAGCAGAGTAAGCACTTATTCCATTACACTATTATAGTGTTCTCTTTTTCTCAGTGTGTAACAAGGGTCTCGACAGGGAGCGATTTGCACTTTATGACTGTCTGAGGACAGGAAGTGTCATTTTTTCAAAGCCTATACAGAGACTGTTGCATATAAACCTAAGTCTTGGGACCTATCACTTAAAGTGATGGTGTAAAACACTGTCATGTAAAGGTCTCGAGCCCTGCAGCAGGACGTGCCTTTTACATGTGACTGTGTGGTTTTAAACAGCATGGTCAATCCAATGACTTATGTACTTGAGTATTTCATTACTTCATTTAGACTATCAAAAATGGACATATTTTTATTTTCCATAGTCTTAATGTTTTGTGCAGATTTCAAAGTAATACCTCTTGCTTCCCTGGTGTCTTGTGTTGTCATTAGTTGCAGTGAGAATCAGGCTACTCCTGTGGGAGTTTCATTGCAGATGAGCGCTTTGTGTGTTTCTTATTAGATTTAGGGGAGTACATTAATTATAAGAGAGTTTTCTACTGTGGGCTGGAGTCATGTAACATTTAGAGTCCACAGCTAAACAATATAAAGTAAAGTTTGATTGAATATAGCTTATAATTTTTGAATTTTATGCTTCAATTTTAGTATCTAATCTGAACAATATATGATTTTTAAACTATAAGTTTGAAATTTCTTTCCTAAATATTTTATTATAACATATCATAACATTCTTTCTAAAGGGCAAGCCGCTTTTATGCAGTAAAACAAACAACTGTTATGAAGCCTCTATATAGGCCTACTACTACTACTACTACTACTGTACAGTTTCATAAGCCAATGATGAGACACATTATTCAGACCTACTATGCAATTTGTGTTTAGTTCCTAATTGAATTGCTTTTATTTATTGTTTTTCTTTGAGCTGTAATGTGCTCCATTTGTAACAACTGGTTACTTCTGAGCGGTAGATTCATTTGGATCATTCATTCAGTTTGAAGATGTAAGCCTTAACCTTGAAGCTGTTTTGTATGCATACCTTTTCATAAACGTATAGTAAAGTATATTTCTTTAAAGATAGATTTGTACAATTATTCAATAAATTATTCTCTATTCACTCATATACATTGTTGTGTGTTTCTGTGTCTTTTAAATGAGCTGGTTACATCATTGTCTACAGCCACTTGCGTTGCCTGTTGTCTTTTGTCCATAGAAGCCTTTCACAAACCACTGAGTCAGGGAGCTGCTGCCTGCACCGGTCCAATACCTGCTCCAGGGGATTGTGGTCTATTGTTTACTCTGTATTGTTGGTGTGTGTATGTCGCTATTGTTATTTATTTATTTATTTGAAGGGACAGTGTACAGAGACATTACGCTCGTAAGACAGAGATGATCTGTACCAGATTCTAGCTAAACAGCTAATTTCCATCTGCAGTCCCTGGGGTACAAAAATAAGTTACACAGTGCAAATTAATATAAAACAGTTATTCATATAGTCACAGTGCAGTTTAACAATTAAACATAGTAATTAATATAGAACAATTTCTCACACACATCCCTCACTCAGTATATCACACACACACACATTAGTAAAAAGCACAGGCTTAGTTCAAACATATCCACACAGTCATTGAGAACAGAAGCAAGTATATCAGTGTTCACAGGTTTGATTAGTCAGTAGCCATTGTTTGAGTTCTTTGGAAAATGAAACATAGTTTGCTTGATTTTTTATTTCACTGGGGAGATGGTTCCATTCTTTTATTGCGTTGTATGAAAAAGCTGATTGTGCAAATGTAGTTTTTTTCTGTGGGATGGTGCACTGCCCCCTGGTGGAGGCCCGTGTAGCTCTGGAAGTCGTTGCTGATGTGTACTGAATGAATTGTTTTAACGGTGCAGGCGCAGTATTATTGAGGATTTTATGAACCATTCGTAAAGAGGCGTATTTTTGTATATTGTCGAAGTTTAATAGTGTGTATTTTTGAAGAATATGGCAATGATGGTGTTGACGTGGTTTTCTGTCCAGGATTTTCAGAGCCTGTTTGTGAAGTGATTTGAGTGGCTTTAATGTGGTTTTGCCTGCTTGGGACCAACATGTTATACAGTAAAAGAATCGTGACATGATCATTGCATTGAAAAAAGTGTGAGCTGCGTCCAGTGTGAGGGAGTTTCTAATGCTTCCAAAAGTTTTTATATTGTATTTGAGGCTATGGCACATGTGTTTTATGTGTTTTTTAAACGTAAGTCTGGCATCCAGTGTTACACCCAAATATTTAAAATCGTTAACATTTTGTATGTCTTCTCCGTTTACATTGATGATGGGAAATGATGACCGTTTATTTTTATTGAAAAAATACATAGCTGCAGTTTTCTTAACGTTTAGTGTAAGACAGGATTCCTTAAGCCACCTCGCCACTCTCTCCATAGTTACTGTAAGTTTGGCCGCTACCTCATCTGCATTCTTCCCCCAGGTATATATGACTGTGTCATCTGCATACATTTGGATGTTAACATCCTCACAGACAGATGCCAAGTCATTTATATAGAGTGAGAACAATAGTGGGCCGATGTTTGATCCCTGTGGTAGGCCGTTGTGGAACGGTATGATGTTGGAAGTGGCGTTGTCTATGCCACACAGATTAGGCATTGTGCCTAATTCAGTGGATTTATTTTTAAACTTACAAATAACATAGGCTATATTTTGTAAAAAATCAGAGCTAGATAAACTGTTTTCATTGTGCAGCAGGGAGGCCAAGTCATATTTTAGTACGTCTTTTTATTTATTTATGTATTTATTTTTTGTTGTATAGGTTCGTGAAGTATTCATTTAATTTCAATAGCTTTAAAAGAAATCTTATTATTAATATGTATTAGGTACTTTTGCATGCATACTCTAAATATAAAATATATAATAAATTCAAGGGACTGTCCCATGTAATGAGGCATTCAAACAGTAGAGGGCGGCCTCCACAACAATTATACACATTAGCCCTTGGCCAGCATAACTACACCAATTAAAGACCATTGCCAGTTTAATGGTACTTTTTATTCGTCAGATTGTGCGATTGCATGTTGTTGTTTTATATATTATTATGTCGTTATCACGGATCACCTTTATGACCTCCAGCCAAGCAGATGTGCATAGGCTACTAAACAGATTCTGGCCCGTGTGCGTTCTCATTTCATGCAAATATGCCACGCTCCGCCTATGCTTTCATTATGGACAGCGGGGGAGCTGCTGGGGAATCCAGTGTGAACCTGGGCGGAGAGTGAAGGAGTGAAGGGCTTGCACATTCCTGTCACATGCCATCAGCTTTCCCATCAGAGTGCAGCGGCGCTCGGGAAATGGAAAATAATCCCCAGTTTTCCACCGTGAAACCCATGCAGTTACAGCCTGTGGAGTGGAAAGCGGGCATCCCCTCTGCACGTGCATGGCTCTCCGACTTACTTTGTTTTCCTCTGCTGGAAAATGTGCTGTCAGGCAAAACTTTGAGCTCTGAGCTGCAACTCATAAACCTCATCCAATAGGCAAAAATAATCTACTATAGGCCTCAGTAAGAAGAAGATGTTTGGGAAAATTTGCAAGGTGCATTAAACTGGCTTTTTGTGAAAACTGATTGGCCGGCATTCCGATGTGGTGACACACAAAGACCCAGCTCGGGGTTATTGTCCTCCTGTCCACACTGCCCAGCTCACAGCGCTACGGACGGAGGGGAGACAAACAGAATGGGAGAACCAGGGTGCATTCATGTACAGTGGGATTGTACACGATCCCTCACTAGGCATAGAGAAGTTATAAAGTAGGCCTAATTCCAATTATTTAATCAAAAGGATAATTGGATGTAATTTAGTATAACGATTTTCTTGACGTAATTCACGATTCATGTACACTTTGTATCTTTCTATTGCTCTGAAGATGTGAATATCCACCTGCTTCTTCAGAAACTTCACACTTCGTGCTGATTGGTTAAATCCACCTGTCACTCAGAGCCTTACAGAAGCTGATCAATAGGAGACGTGCGGATAAGTGTCTAAGAACTGCATTAAACAGAAAATGAGTGAATCATGATAAGTCAATTACACACACACACACACACAAAAAGAAGAAGAAGAACCGGGATCAGATAAAAACTTTTCATCGCATATCACCAACCATAAATAAAAATAAATAAATAAATCCACTGATAAAATAATTTCCGTACAATAGGTACTAAACTGATCATAAAAAAGTAAAAAAAAATAGGCAACTGATCTCAATTTTACACCACTTGTTCAATGCCCTAAACTGACCTCCTAATCAATACACAGCCCACGATTTACGTTATTTGATGTTTGTGATTCATATTTTCGTCTCCTTTTCCACAGCCCCAAACTCTTGGTGCTGCAGCTGCATCTTAATCGACTTTATTCTGGATTCCCCATATTTATTTTGCCAACTTCTATTCGCTACTGTTCCAGCCCCTGTTGAATTGTCTCCCTTTGAATCTGGAGTCTGGCACCCTCTACTTGCAACATTAGTAACTTTACTAAGTAGCACTTTTAAAAATATATATCACATGTAACGTTGAAGACATAGATAATGGTTTACCTCGTTACAAATTTTTTTTTGACCCACTAGGTTTTAGACCCATTATATATTTCTTTCTACCCAGAACAACGAGCTTTCCTTGAAGAATATTTTTCCGAGCTGTCCGTGAACGCGGCACAGTAAAAGTCCTGAGGTTTCTCTGTGCGGCTCTGTCCCGGCCACAGCGCGTAGTAAACTCACTCACTCATCGAAAACTTTGCAGCGTGTGCCTTGAGTTTGTCACCGTGCGGAGTCTGTGTGGATGCTAACTCTTTTGCAGGACATTATTTGGTGAGTATATGGCACACGTACCGCCTGATGTTTACGCGGAGTTTGTTTTTCACGTGTTTGGAGCAAAGACGAGCGCGTAAAGTTGCCCAGTGACATTTGCAAAGTGCAGTCAGTAGCGATGGTATTTTTAATCAGTGTCAATCACATCCACCTGCTGGCTGCATACATTTGGGGGTGGCTTGCCCGCTAAGGTTTTGGCTAAAGTTTGGCAATAACATTTAATTTGCTTTCCTTTGCAAGTAAACCATGTAATTCATATTGGAAATGTAAATATAGCACGTGTTTTTCCAGTATTCCTAATGCAAGTGTCACATGTCGTGTGTTTATAGTTTCAGATATTCAAAATTCACCAAACTATAATTATAAACAGACATTTTACCAGATACAGTTTCAATAATACACAAACTATTAGAATCAATGTGAAACTGGTTGGACTTGGCCATCCCTACTGACCGTTCATAGAACCGTAGTTACATTCGTAACTTTGGTTTTGCATCCTTGTCACCAGAAATACCCAAAAGGTAGCACGTTTCAGCCACTTTTGTTGTGGACTTGTTATTTTAGATTGTTACCTGCAACAAAAGTGTGTAAAACATAATGATAGAGTAGTGTGGTAGTTTGAGTCATGGAGAGTGGATGTCCTGAGGGTTAAGAGGAGGTAAAGCATCCTCTTGTTATCACAGATGGCAGTAGGTTCCCAGGGAAGTGTTTGTGAACAGCTCTTCTGTCCTGGATGCAGCAGCATGCCTAGGAGAATGAATTATTGAAATACACAATAACGTGAAATTGTCTTGTACAAGACACAAAGTTGGCTCATAGATTATTTTACATGGATTAAGGTAGGACTTGTATGTGGGTGGTATATTATGACTCACAAAAGCACTGGAATATAGCATTGTTTGGAAGATTATTGCACATTTCTGATATTTTTATTTTGAATTAACTCTCTTGTAGCATCGTAGAAAGACAGTCAATCAGAGAGCTGGTATGGGAACTTGGGCTTATATGCATATTTCCCAGTTCCCATACCAGCTCTCTGATTGACAATGACTTTTGGATAAAAGTCGAAACGTCTCGATCTTTAAACGGCGTCCGGATGACAACCTCTGAACCCCTTTCTACGATGGACCACACCTGGACGAATGAGGGTTTACATCGACGATCTCTTGTAGCATTTTAGAATAAATTACACTTATCCTTTAGTCTGATTTTGTGCCTATTTCCAAAATATCAATTGTGATTTTATACTTTTTTGATTTGTCAATTGGAACTGAATAATATCCATTATTAGTCTGTAGGCTCTAACAAGGCCAGTTAAATTGATTTGATAGAATCAGAGGCCTGCCAAAGTTTTTCTATTATGAACTTCTGAGTTAAATACATCTATGAGCAGTTCTTAGCCACATCAGCTCCTGAAAAGTAGGGATGCAACAATAACAATTATATTGAGATATTGTTTCGTCAAAAGTCTGGGTCATCACAATAGATTAAATTATAACCACCTTTGCTTGAATGCACTGTTGGGTTGCTGCAGCAGCAAAAACAGAGGGAACTACATAGACCACGGTCCTTTGCTCCATTTCAAAACAGACAGCTTAAAGAAATCAGTATGACAGAAATGATACCAATGGCTTGACAAGGCATTTTAAAAGGAAAATGTAATTTCTACAGTTCTGTCCTCTCAATATTGCAATAAAGTTGCTGCTGCAATTTGAGAAAACTATGTAATTGTATTTTCATTGTGATTTGATTTGCAATTTATGTTTGAATTATGAACTTCTGTTAAAAGTTCACATTTTTAAACCCATCCCGTAGAACTGAATTGAAAAAACAAAATTGAAATAGGACAATGAACTGACAAGGTAATAAAAGAATCACATTTTCCAGAACATGTTACGAAGAGTTGCCAGTTGCAGAATAAAACAGAGTACTTTGTTGTTTGTGGAGGGAATTATGCAACCCAACTACCCATAGCAAATTCACTATGATTTTGATTAATTGTGGAGCCCTAAGGTGAAAATAATATCGTGAGATTGGCGTATCATCACATCTCTTCTGAAAGTTACTTTTTATATGCTCAAATGTAACTTAATACACCATGAGTCTTTAAAATGATATTATATTATACTGTGCATATTGTAACTTCATCGGACCAGTATTGAATGCTCTTAACTAATGAAAACTAGTTGGGCTGAGAAACTGATGACAACCTACAATGTTGTATAAATGTATATATATAAGGGGCCCCAACTGCTGAAAACACATTGATTTGTTACGCTCAGTGCACCCCATTCATGAGTCATCTTTCATTGAGTCATCCCTGCACTCTGCCAGTTGCATTATTGTCTGGTTCTGGCGGTTGTGAAACGCATTCGCCCTCTGTAGTAGTACAGATGTAAACATATCTGCTCCGGTTCACACATAGAGCGTCTCTCTCTCACTCTCGCTCTCTGGCTTTCTCTCTTTCCATTGGCGTCTATGTCTCTGCCAGGCCTTTAATCAGAGCCATATGTTCCCCAGGTCCATGAAAAGTCTGTTCTGTTCACTGTGCGAGCTCGTCCCACTGCAGCCAGCCTCTGTGGAGACACAAACACAAGGAACTATAGACTTTAGGCTTTCGGACTTTGCTTTAATATGGAGTAAAATGACTTCACCCAAATGAAACGACCTGATAGATGTTTTCAGGGCGTGCACCATGATGACATCACCTCCACAGATGATCCAAGTGCCTCGATAAAGCAGAGATCCACGAGGCCTGAACTTTGTAGATTTCAAACAAGTTCAGCTTCATTCTGTGGCTATGACTAACACTTTGCTCATCGGGGATCCACCAAAACCAGGCACATGAAGCATTTGTCTGAAAAGCCGGCCAGTGAATTGTCCTGCGTTGTCAAGCTGATTTGAATTTAGGGAAATTTAACAGCCGCATGGAAAACGGTTTTGCATTGATTAAACCACAGTGTAATATGACGTAGTGCACAAAAACACACGGTAACAATTGAAAAAGAATTATTGCGCAATTATTTTTGTTCAGACTGATTTTTACAGCCTGCCTTGACATTTTGTGCAGTCCGTTTGATAAATATCAAAGGAGCATCATATAACTTTTCCGGTGAGGGCGACCGCCAGCTCTTTGTTTCCATGAAGATGTTATTGCTTTGCCTGGGATATTCCAAGTTATGGCATTAAACTTGTCTGCCTTGCATTTGTTCAATTACTGGTGATATTATTGCTCTCAAATCTCTTGAAAAACATTTGTCTAGCTTGTACTTTGACTGGGAGGGGTCACCTGCTTTTCGGCATTGAGATACTGTATAAGTTTACCGCCTTATTGTGGAACATCCCAACGCAATAACATCCCCATGGAGATGCCAGAAAAGTTACACAGTGCACCTTAAACTCTGAAACGTGCACTAAACTCATTCAAATTCACCCTCTTACAATGTAGAATAGTATAGCTTCACAGTCTGATACATCGCATACACGCTTATAGCCTTTCATCCCTACTCTTCTTCCTTTTGCTCACTTTATTTTGTTGACATTACTGAGCTCCTTTACTCTGGCTTCCATAAGTAATGCGCTTCTGTCGTTTTTGTATAATTTGTTTATTCCTCTCACACCAAACAAAAGAGTTGGTCTCTTAGGTTAAAGCTAAATTCAGATTGAACTGCACAAATAAGACTATGAGTTGCAACTTGCAGTCTTATAGTTACAATATAGTATACATTTTAAAGGGGGCAACTTTTTCAAGCAGTTCACTTTTTTCTTTGACTGGTTAAATCCATTCATGTCACTTTCATGGGGTGAAAAAGGCTGACACATTGGAGTGGGTGGGGAAACTGTGTTCGAGCGTATAGAGCTGTAATGTATGGCTCATTACTGAAACAAGATATGACTATTTCCCCAAAATCAGATGAATGAAATCACTATTCAATTGCCCAGCCCTACTTGGAACTACAGGGATAGGTGTCATGACAATAATATACTGTATCTTATTGATCTTTTCCCCAGTCAATTTCTTTTGATTTATTCAAAACAAACATGCCGTCCAATAGCTCATTCATTTCACGGTCATGAACAAGACCGACTTTTAATCTGTGCCATTTAAAACGAAAAAGTCCAACGTGTTCGTCTAAAGTCTCAGCTCCAAACCACACGATTTCACCGACAGATGATCGGCTGTAGACCTGTTGATTCAGGAATTCAAGCTGGTCATTGACTATTTGAAACGGCTGGATCTCAATTTAAAAAGTCAGCCCCACAGTTGGAACATCTCCCCTCTTCATCTGAAGGACAGCTCTGAAAAAGATTTGAAACTTAACCTTGAATAAAATCGGATGCAAATGAGCATGGAGTGGACCACGGCTTTTGTTCTCCACCTCCAGACATTGTGTGACTTAAGTTTTGTTCTGAAAAGGAGGCTGAACCTAATCACACTGCAGGCCCTGAGTCATCGCAGAGAGTTGTGCAATAATCCCTCGTGAATGAACATTAGGGAAAAGAGAGAAGCTTGAGGCAGAAGAAGGCCTCTTAAACACCAGAACAAAAAGCACCTCTGATATAACCTTTAGCCTGACATTGTTTGTAGAGCGAGATTTAGATGATGAAAACAAATTCAAATTCAAAATTATATTGTTCATCAGTGTCATCCGTCACGTTATCGAACCGGCATTTTCCACATTTTCTGATGTCACAGGAACAGTTTTGTCATGATAACATATTTCAAAGTGCGATACAAATGAAACACCTCCATGCTACTGAAACAAAAATCCAGAATAAACCCAGTAAAGCCATTTTTTTAATGTCCATTATCATAAAAAATCTTGAGCAGCTTCAAATCAAAGCAAAAATGTGACAAAGTAGAACCTCCCTTTTACGCTTTGTTGTGTAAATCTTATCGTTGTACAATAAATGAACAAAAATCCCCCAAAAACGCAAAGAAAATATGCACATGATAAATTTCCAGCCCCAAAACAAATTGTTCCAGCTCTAATTTATTAGATGAGTCAACATAATAATTATTGTGGCAGGCCTCGTTTTGACAGTCTTATCCATAATGTTTAGTTTGCACGTTAGATCGTCTCTCTGTGAACAATAAAGAAGCTTTATCTTTTTTATTGAGCTCAGTTGAGGGAGAAGAGATCGGGGGTTTCTTGGTCAGTGCACTTGTTCTCTTGTGTGTCTATGACCTGCTTTCCGGTGCTGTTTGTTATTTGCATGTCTGTGTGTAGATGTGCGCAGTGTCAGTGTTTGTGTGTGTGTTGTCTGGGTGTCTGGCCTCGGGCTCACAGTGAGTCTGGAAGGACCGCTGCCGTTTCCCGGACGGGCCAGGCCACAGTTCAGTTGATAACAAAAGCCCCTTGAACTCGCTGGGTGTTTTTGGCTCAGAAGTAGCTGCAGATACAATCAGTCTGTTAATTGGCAAAAATGTACGCGATGATTACATACAATGCTGCAATAAACGGTGCAGTGTTGTACAAATGTCACTGTGGTAAACTGTGCCTCATAAATGTATAAACTTACAAAAGGACAGTTACATTGGCCTTGAACCAGTTATTCTTTTTGTCCATGTTTCTAGTCTTTTCTTTTACATCCTTCTTCATTTATTACTTTTTTGTCACAATAACAAATCTGGAAGTGCGATATAAGGCTGCAACCAACGATTATGTTAATAATTAGTCCAGCAATTTTTCTTTCGATTAATTGATTAGTTGTTTAAAACGCAAATGTTTCATAATTAATATATTTTTACAAAGTTTGACCCAGATGAAGCTGAAGTGAAGCTGTTTGAGGATCCTTGTGGAGTACAATTAGGGACAATAGTGTTTTCATCAAATAGACTGAATTTGCACATATTTTCTGCATAAATTTCAGGCAATTTCGACTCAATTTGAGACATAAAACGTTTTTTCTCAGCACATTGATTGTTTTGGAATCAATGTATAGACCGATTAATTCAGAAATCGTTTAGTTGTGCTGAATCGATTAACTTATTAACTGACAATATATTGTCAGTTACCAGTTACTGGAAATCTCATAAAAACCTTCTGACTCAAAAACCATAAAGCAAGACTATCCCGGTCAATGTACAGTTTATCATAAATTAAACAGCACAATGAATATGATGTCATAAAAGTTATTAACTCGGCCCTCTACAGCCCAAATGTTATCCAACTACAAACTAATTTAACTAATTTTTAACAACTAGTGCAAAGAAATGGTGCTCACAGTAAATACTGAAAGCCAACAAATATTATTCCATATTTTATTAAACATTAAATCGTAGTAAATGTTGTGTCCGGCCAAATGTATTCATCTTCAGTTCTGGTTTCAGCAGCAGTGTATGAGTGTGGAAACATCAAGGCCCGTTGCTAAATTAAGCGTGTTTATAAATGATCTTGTAATGACATTTCCAGTTGTCTATTACGGACAAGGCTGTGACCTTTAAAGCTACAGCTGCTGCTTTAAGACTACTTTGCTTTTGCAGTGATCAAGCATGAATCACAAACATCACTTACTAAATAAAACTGTCATGGCATCTCTTCAATCTGACCTACTTCCTTTGGCAAAAGCTTGTTGTCAGTTGGAGTGTGATTTGCCTGTAGCTCTGGTGTAATCTCAGGTTGTACCACGCCCAGCCTCGGTGCACCTTGTGGACTATACACTCGCTACTACATAAAATAAACCAATAAAACAGGTTAAAGACTGTTACTCTATCTAAGACATACAGATTGGATTTAAGACTACACATTCAGCAGTGGTATTACTAAACCAAATAGATCCTGCTTCACATACTTTCTGTCATATCTTAATCAAGTTTAACCTGTTTTTAAACTGTCAAACTTTATTGTGATTCTGAAAACAGATCTATAGCTTTAACAAACAGTACTTGGTTCTACTGTCACTTCCATTTAGTTTCAAGTGCATTCAATGCCTGTAGGGCTTCACAATAAATCACAAAATGTATAGAATTTATAAAATTGGAAAGAAACACAAAACGTCGCAATCTGTGAGGAAATCTACAGTTTATTTTATTTTTTTATTAGTTAAAATGCAAAACCAGACGGATTTTAGTCCACAGTATTTAGTATTTTATTGTCGTTTTGGTCTTTGTTGTTTAGTCTCTGTTATTTTACACTATTGGACTAGTTAATTAAGGCATGTACATGTTTGTTTTGATTTTAAATTGCGTATTGTGTCTAAAAGTATGTACGCATTAGGGCTGCACAATATTTACTTGTTATGTTCTGTTGTAAATGCAGTTTTTATTGCTCAGCTTAATGTTGTTCCAAGTCAGAGAACATAACACAGAATCACAATTTTTATACATAAACCACAAATTTAATCGCAGCACTTGAATTAGATTTTTATAAACTGTGCAGCCCAACTAAACTTAGTCATAAATATTTTTGTCTATTATTGTGGTGCCTTTAAAGACAGTGACAGACTGAACATATGACCGACTGAACTAAAGCAGACCTTGCCGTTTCCAGGTCTTGCACTTCATAGACACCTCTCTTACCTGAAGCCTGTCATTTTCTTGTTTTATTACGGCTGTCCACTGCTCTCCTGGATCATCCTGCCCAGATCCTATCATTGGGCCACATGCACTTGTTGGGCGTGCGTTGTGTGGGACTCGTGGTATGTTTTGACAGTGACTGAGCCTGGACGGAGATTAGAACTGTTACCAAAGCATTGTTGGCAGCTCCTAAATGCTCCCTCTTTGCTCGTTCTGAACCTTGAGCCCTCGCTGCTGCCATGGACACATTTGTTGACACGTTTTAGTCATGTTCCTTTGTAATATCTTCCTTATTGCTGTTCACCACGGTCAGTGACAGGGTTGGTAAACAAATCAGTGTGGTCTCTGTGTCACAAATGAATTTCACACAAGCGCTGTAACCACCCAGCACGATCCTCTCCTCCTTCCAACCTCAACAAGAAGAATAACAATTCAAGATGTACTACTATAACATTATCATAATAACGTCTGTATATTTAATGACCTCAAGCTCTTCAGTAATATGATATACTTCATTTTAGTTTTCTTCTTTTGAAACCTGTTCAATTGATAATTTTCTGCCCTTTTACTCAGTTTTCTTATTGACCTGAGAATTTGCAAAATGCACTAATGACTTGCTTAGTTGCTCCCAGTGCTGACGTAATGCTTTCCCCTGTCACTTTCCACTCTTCCTGCCTCAAATCTCTTGTTTCTGTTATTTCAGTTGTGTCAGTCACAATGGCTCAGCCCTGTCCAATAATTTGGGTGAATAGTTGATGATAAGATGTGAATGTAGAAGAATTCTCTATTTAATTGGCAAATGTTGTTATGCATGAGATGATAAATACCTATTTTTAAGTGTTTTTGTGTGTTTTTTTCTTTTACAGTGCCATCATGAGGACCTGAGTAAACAGACAAGTAACCGGACTCAACGAGATCAAAGAAATTCCTCAGATCTGTTTGCTGGTTTATACAGCTGCACTAAGCTTCTGTTTCTGCTCAACAAATCCATGTGGAGAAAATGCAGTTCCTAAAGACATAACTACCCCTCCCTGCTCATAATGGTGAACTGAGTTTTTTCTTAAACCTGGGATGGCCTCGGAAAAGACCCAGACGCGCTTAGGTGCTTTGGCCGTGGCTCAGCGCGCATCACCGTCCTCCACCGGCACAAAGAACGGCGGCTTCCAAGAGTTTCACCCGTTCGCCGACCTGTGCCGGCCCAGACAGCACTGCGGCCCGTCCCTGCGCTTCTACAGGAAGTTGTCGACGGACAGCGGGAGAGACACGCTCGCGGACGAGAACGGCCTGTACTCCGGAGATTTAAGCTGCACTCCAGGCACCGGGGACAGACTAAATCCAGATGGAGTTATTGGCCAGGAGAGCGATGCGATCAGAATTTCTATGACCGTCTCTGTGAGGTCTTCCGCTGGATGTTCGGGCCAGCTGGACTCTTCAGCAGAGGAGAGGTCTGGTCTTTACACAAGTCCTATGTCCAGTCCATGTTCCAGTCCACACACAATGCAGCGCCACCACCGCCGCAGCAGCCTCCCTGTGTCTGTGCTCAGCCTCAAGAAGGTAACGCACACAGAAATACATGTCTCTCATATCACGTCAGATCACAGTTTCGATTTTAGTACGATTCATATGACCTTTTATACATTTTTTATTGCCTTTAAGAGATGGACACACAATTCACTGTGGTTGTTTAAATGCAGCTGTCACTCACTCAGAGCCTTACAGAGACATCATTAAATAGAGAAATAGAGAAATCTTGATAATAATAATAATGGAGGGATGGGATCGCAATTTCATTTTTTATCACAGAGCCCTACTTCATATTAATCTCAGGTCTATTATTCATTATTTGAATGGTTGACCCAGCCTTTCTGCAATGAATTAATAAAGTTACATTGTGTGAATGACAATATTGGCAGCAGTGGGTAATAGAAAGAGAAATATTTAAACAGAATAACATCAAAATTAACGTTAATATTGAAAATACACAATATCCCTAATGCAGCATAATTCAGCCTTTAAGCGCTGGTTAGCTTCTGTAATAAGTCAGATATTTATCATGATTCGACCCTCAACACGTCACCTTAGTATTCTCCAAAAAGTAACAAAACTTTCCCCGTTTTTGCAGTGAAAGTTACACACAATAAATCTTGAGCCTCCTCCCTTCAAATAGTTTTTCCAGCTATCATTTATTGAGTGATAAGTAGATTATGTTGGAGCAAGCATCCAAAAACTCAAAGATTGGTGGTTCAATTCCAGCTTTAACTTGCACAAGCTAAAAGTGCAAGGATATAAGAACAGCATGCATAAGTTAAGGGTTAGTAAAGTCACAATACTAAAATTGAAAATTAGATTTATTTTATTTAGATTAAATTTAGATTCTAAAATTCAAGAATATGCTTGATACTCGATACTGATGTCTATAGCACTATTAACACTATGATAATTAAAAACTTAAAATACCTTCAGTATTGATACTTAAATGTTTAGTGTCATTCAGGCTCTGTGTATCGATTTATCTGAAAACCCTAATGTAGAGGTTAAATGAATAATGAAATGTGTAAAGCAAGTTTGAATGTCTGGAAAAGTGTTAAGGCACCCAAATGTGTCCAGATATTGTACTATTTATTTCATATTCCCCTTGAAAACCCGATAATTGATGTCAAAGGCTCTTTGTCAGTACTAATTTATCTTCACAAATTCATAATTACATAATTTCGGTTTAGACTGTGTGTAATGCAGCCCTTGTTCTGTCTCAGGCGTCTCTGTGCATGAGCTGGTCCGGTCCCTGCAGTGAGCCAGACTCCCGGGGCTCGTCTCCCGCTGGTTCCCCCGATCTCCCTCGCCTCGGTCTCCCCCCGGGACAACTTAAGCGCCAGCGCGTCATCACAGGCTACTCCAGTTTAGAGCGCCTCAACAGACGTCCCAGGACCAACAAGTGCGTGCTGGACAAGCTGTTCCTGCCTCCGTCTGCCCCGGGGCAAGTGTCTGGGAGCAGCAGCAGCAGTGAGGGCAGCGCTGAGGAGGCAGACGAAGAGGACTTTGAGAGGAACCGCAAGGAGCGCTCCACACTTCTCGTGCGACGCTTTTACAAAAACAACAGGAAGGTAAAAAACAACAACAAGTTTTATTTTTACATTCAATACATGTTTTGTTTTTGTTTAATTTATCGAATGTATGTGTTTTGTTTGTTTTTATCAGGTCAAGAAATCAGTGTGCACGGGAACCAGGGCTATCGTCAGGACGCTGCCATCAGGACACATCTCAGAGGAGACCTGGCAGAAAGTCATGAGTTTCCAGAACTGGAGACCGGCAAAAGACCAAGTGTGGACTCTTCTGACCTGTGCCACACCAGAGGAGCTCAGGGTGCGCAGGGACATGCTCCGATTAGTCCTCAACCTCCAACAGGTAAGAGGGTTTTTACAATTACAGGAGTGGCTCATAATTAAGTATTGCACGTTTAATTACAATTCTGTGTTTGCCTTTTAAAATATTTGACATGCACTGAAATTTTGGAAAAACAAACAAACATGTAAACACAATCAATTTTATCCCTCTTGCTGTGTAAAGTAAAGAGAAATAGTTTACACGGCATAATTCATTTTCACTTGTGTACTGTATCTCTGCTGTTATACTTTTTCCAGTGATTTGACAATGTTGGGAGAATGATAAGGCCCTGGGTTTATGAGTCAGTTTGATTTACTTGTCCCCTCAGTAAGTTCTAGTATAGTTTTATGACTTGATTGAATGTTTTGCCTTTTTATGCAGGAAAGTTATTTCAGCAGTATGCCAGTGGACCAGCACACATCCCCAACACACACAGGCTCTTTGTTCAGTGGAAAATGATTTATTCTGTGTCAGTGCTGCTGCCTATATTACTGACAGACTGAGTGTGTGCGTATGAGAGCAAGAGAGGGAGAGCAGTGTTGGCACATGCGAAGTAGAGCTGGGGAATATGTGGAGAGAGAGAAGTGGGGGCATTACTTTTATTATTCACTTTCCATAAAAATGCCTCAATATTGAGCAGCAGCTGTAACTCAGTCTCAAACGGGAGTTGGAGTCTTCCCAACACATTTAAACCTAGTTATCTGTTAAACTATAATGTATATGTGGAATGGTAGCTTTTGTGTCACTATCAGTAAAGTATACTAGTATGGATACTGCGAGGTCTATTTCCACTCCGCCATAACCGTCGCATATGCAGTTCTCAGTTGTGTGTAATGGTGCTGAGTGGATTCTGAATTTGCCAAAGTGTTTTTACGAGTCCTTTGTGGTTGTAGAAACAGCGCTGCTCTAATAATGAGCCCATTGAAAAGGCCAGAGCTGCCAGAGGTTCCTCAGCCAAACCCCAGGCCGATGTTCATCTCAAAAACTAAGAACAGAACTTTGAGCAGAGTGCGAGGGATTACGCAACCCTTCAAACCACTGCAGTAACATCCTACAACGCGAACTCTAACTGTAGCTTCACACAGCAGCAGAGAAGACACAACATAACCTTTGACCTGCAGTGCACAAATTAAACTCTAGTGTTTCTGCTCGGTTTTTCAGCACACAATCAGACTGTGTGTTGAACCCTGAAAGTGCGATGTAAGCCATACTTCTGTAATCACACTGAGGAGTTTTCTGGAGGTATCCCGTGGCCCTCTGTTTATTGCTACTAGTAATGAAGTGAGCCAAAGAACACACGAGTATGTGAGGGAGGCACTGGAGCAGGGAGAAGCCTGTGTGTGAGAGACAGGAGGCGGAAAGAATCAACTTTAACAATGGAAAAGGTGAAAATCGATTTCGACTGCTCTCTTATTAGACCCTTTGGTCAATACAATAAGACATTAAGGTGTAGGAAGTTTTATAATGTCCCTCTGGGCTGGGCGGCCTCCACCTGGCAATGAAATCAGACCGTTTCTGAACCAGATGTGTTTTACTGCCTTTTGTGAAGGCAACAATCGGGGCCCCGGGGCCACCAAGTGTCACTTGTGGTGTCTGGTGTGGAGTGACAAGCCACACAAGCAAGTTTAAACGTGTGAGAGTTGATTTTAGAACAAAACAGTGCAACAAGATGTGGCTATGTGTAAAGATCATGACAGTAATAGTTCCAGACATATGCGTTACTCAACATGCAGCTTTTGGTTGGGTCTTCATCTGCACGTCATAAAAGCAGTGCCCTTAGTACATAACATGGAAATTCCTGCTAGATGTGCATATTGTTTGCACAAGGGGCGCCTTTGAAACCCCAGCTTGTTAAACTGACTGATTTGTTTAAAGATCAAGATATATGCTGGTCTGTAATTACTTCAACAAACACAACCCTGTCTTAGTCCCATTGTTTCTCTTTAAACACAGCGTTAAAGATAAGACACCAGCATTTATCTTGTCCCTAACTGAACGCTTCATTTTAGCAGAGACGGGCTTATTATTGTTTACCTAGTTAAATTAAAAAACTCAAATAACGGTTTTATTACACCCCTAACATTTTATGCCTGTGTTATATAGCTCTGCCAAATATGTCTGTAAGTTATTGTACTCTGGTCGTCTGATAAGGACAGGTTTGCAGGGCCAAGTTCACTCTTTAGGTGGTTGTTTAGACTTGGCTAGAGCCGCAACGATTAATCACAACAAAAAGGACTAATCCACTATTAAAATAATCATTGACTATTTTATTCATTGTTATCTAAATTATACAGACTCGTCCAAAAATATGTTTTGTAAATAAGAAGGTGGCATTAAATCAAAATGGCAAAAAAGAGAACTGTTTCTTGTTTTATTCTCTATCAAGGAGTCTTCAGTAAGCATATTTTTTCCCTTACCTATCTGGTTAAAATATATATTTTTTAAATCTAAATATACAATTTAAATAATTATTTGACTAGTTGACTTATTGAAAAAGTAATTGCTGACTAGTTGACAACTGAAATAATCATTAGTTACAGTTTATAAGCTTAAGACAAACTAAAATACAGCCCAAGTAGCCAAAAATGACTAAATAAAGGCATATACTATATATATAAATATTTATTTAACTGAAAAACATAGAAATATATTTGTCCTTTCTGTGAGCGGGCTTGCATCGTCACAAACCTGACTTTACATGCTTGTTTCCATGGAAATGTTGATTCTTTGGCTCTAATATTTCACATCATGCAATAAAACTTGTGTATCTTGATGGATGGTTTTAACTTTCTTTAGTGACAATACCTGTCTGTCAATGCCTGATCTCGTCTGATCTCGTAAGCTAAGCAGGTCAGGGCTATATTATTATTATTATTATTATTATTATTATTATTATTATTATTATTATTCCTTTTTCCATGGAGTCATGAAAGTGACATTCCCCCTCCAAAGTGATGTTGCTTTTAGTCACTGCTTGATGATTGAACGATAATTGCACAGAATGTAATATTTTCGAGGAAGAGCTTCAATGTAGATTGTGTAGACGCCATGTAGTAATCAAAACATTGAATGAGGCTGCACACAAATATTTATCTGTCCAATATCCTTGTCATGGTTGTGTTTTCCACAATGGCACAATGTTAACAAACCTGTCCATGCATTTGTCTCAGGTGTCAGACTGTGAATAGCTCAAGAGCCAATCGAGAGAGGTGGCAGAGTGCCGCAGCAGCAGGACATAAACACACTTTCTCCCCATGCATTTAACCCTGTCAGTCTCGGTGTAATTGTTTTTCAGTGTGAGCCGTGGCACTACAAAAGAATGTGCGGCGCGGGCCACTTTGTCCACTCTTTGTCCACAGCTGGCAGCGCGGCTTAGCACAGATTAGTCTGAGTGAAACCCGCGCTTGCTAAGTCACTTGTGCTGTGCGGAAAGAGCTTGGGTGATAAATATTTGGCATGCTTCTAGGACGAATACCTGTCTCTCAAAGCGTGGCGTTCTTGACACTGAAACTGATTGTGCAGGTTCACCTCTTGGCCCAATTATTACTATATCAACTTCAATAAACAATAGCTCTTTTTGAAACGCAATATTTATCATTTGGACTCATTTACACTTTCTCTTCTTTATTTCTTGTAGTATGCCAAGATATGAGCTGTAGAGGTTGGATAATAAACACATCTGTTATAGGTCTTTCTCCTTTATTAAAGCCGTGTTAAAACGTAAACAAACATTGTGCTATTTATTTATTGTAGCTTTCGTTTTATTTATTTATTATCAAGGGGATTATTCAGGGGTATTCTCTCAAATTGTCTTCAATATTAATGTCACGCCAGGCCATTGACCTGTCTTTGTTTCTAACACGTTTCACCACTTTGTGTTTTGTTTTGGTTGACTTTATCTGGGTTTTGTGAAGTGACAGAGAAGTGTCAAAAGCTTCTGTTGACATGCCTTCACCTCTGGGTTCTTACGCTGAGGAGTTTTTCGCTGTTAGCTGGAGCCTCTCGTGTGCTCGTGACTGCGTGGGAAAAGAACTGGAAATGTGTCCCAAAAGAGAATTAAAGTTTGGGTCAGTGACCGAAAGGGCATTGAGTGAACTGTAGAAACGTGAACCCTAAATAGAACTTCTCGAAAACCAACAATTGCATTAAGACAACACGCATTTATAAATGAGTTTACCTTCGTCACTCCACGTCACCTTTTGCTTCGTCAACAGATATTGGTCATAGAGACTTTAGCCTTCGTTGCTTGTTTCATTCCTGAATTATTACAGACTAAATATGTCATTGTCAACTGCAAAACTGTTGATACAAAAATGATTCAGACTAACAATGTCTTGACCAGTTTGAAACACAATGAAAACAAAAGCCAGACCTTCCCTTTCCCAACACTTTCACAGATTTAGCTAAAAATAAATTCATGAATCTTTGGGGAAAGTGTGTATTGTGTCGACATTGGTGGGTGTTTTAATGCTTTTGATTTATGGGTAAAAAAGGTTAACTTGGGTTTCTTGAAAATAACTGACCTCATTGTTAGTGCTATACTACGGTGCTTTAGTGCCATCTTCTGGTCAGAAAAGGAACACTTGATTTGTGACCCTGAAAGATGGACAGAAAAATAAGCACAAAAAGCATTATAGTGTAGAAGTGTAATTTTTTTGTATTTTTTTATTGTATGATATAATAAATTTTAACTATACCTGTTATGATGAGGAATATTACCTGTCATATTATCTCAAGAAAAAAAAGTATGGTTTTTTTGTTGAATTTGTCAGTTGATTTCCCTTTCATTTTGTTTACCTTTGCTCCATATAGAGTCATCTTCGTGCTTGTCCAGTAGAGGTCAGTATATTAACATAAGAGTGGCCACTGAAGGATCTGGAGCTCGCTGTCTCCGGCTGCTCCTCTGCATTTGTTCTGATTTCCATATGGAGTTGTCCTTTTGTGATAATATTCATGCTTCATATGTAGCACAATAGCCCTGACCCTGTTGTGTGCGGATCAAAGACAGAGTACAGCAGCTGTTTGCTTTGTTCTCACACACTTTGATTTGAGCCTCCTCTGTCTCCGTCCTTGATTAGACTTTCTCAATACAACGTGATGTATTTATTCATTGCCGTTTGTGTCAGCTCACTGCACAATTTCTGACTTGAGAACAATGGGACTTTGACTTAACTAAATCATATATCAATATCACCGTAGTTAAATCGTTATCTTTGGGCTGCTTCCTCTTCTGTTAAACCTGTTTGTGTCACGCCGATTGAATGAAAGACTTGGTTTAGTAATAATAATCAGCAGCAGTAGTCCATAGAACAACTCTTAAGTGGTCCCACAGCACCTCCAGCAATACAAGAGGAACACCTCTAATAATGAGAGGGATGAGATTATATTCTACCTACAGTTGTTTTATAATTTGTGTTCAGAAACAATTGTTTAAGACAATTTGTTTAAGATTGAAGTGACGGGACCAGCACAGAAACTACAGCTTGTACTCCTCTGGGCAGCATTCTTCTTATGGAAAGTGATCATTTTAGTTCAATTCTGGTAGTAGTTTTAATAAAGGGGGGCAATATATCGAATGATCATGTTATTATGAATATTGAGTATAAAGTATAAATTAATGCTGCAAGAAGAGCTGGATAAAAAAGTAAATAAAGCTCATTTTAATTGTAAAATTTAAAAACTTTCATGATTGTCTAATATTTAAACTTCAACTAATACATTTAAAGTGACAGTAACGTAAACTGCATGATTCCATGGAAAACCATACTTTGGAACATTCTCCATGAAGATGGGCTAGATAAGTTTCATTCCAGAGGGTGGAATATTATAACCAAAGAAACAACTTTTCAATGGAAACAAGCAGGTGGAGGCTCCTCCAAGCCACGTCAGGTTTGTGGAGATTCAAGCTCACATGTTTAAAGGTTTTCATACTCTTTCAGTGTAATAAAAACATCTAAAATTGAAAAAAAAAACTTAACATGGTTTTAATTAATTAAATATTTTGGCTAAAAAGATACGTACTTGGGCTTTAAAGACACACATTTCTGTTGGATTGCCAAAATATCTCCGTACTATTTTTATCAAGATTCTCAAAATAATATATTGGGATTTTCTTTTTTTTTCTTTTCACTAATGCCCTAAGTTTTAATGTTCTTTTGGAAAATGACCCAAAACAGCTCGTACATCGCACGGCGCAATCCGCAGTACGTTTCCCACAAGAGAGGCCTCCAGAGAAGGATCGATCGAATCATAAGTGGTTTTAAGTTTGGAGTGTTCTCTGATGATAAAATCTCACCTCTATCTGCTGCTTTGAGGCTTCCAGCCACATGACCTAATATGGGGCACCCGGACTCCCCAGCCAAACTGTGCGTGCTCCTCTGTGCTTTTTATCTCTGCGCTCAGGGCCAATTTCACTGATGTCCTCCCGCTCCCTCGCCGCCTCTCTTCCTCCGAGTCAATCGCCCACTTCTGCAACACGCTCCGAGAGGCTTTGAGGGGCTGCTGGTACTGTAAGTGTCCGACTGTAAGTAAAATATCGCTGTACTTAAGTGAGCCTTTGTGGTGGTAGCTCTTTGTTCACTGCAAGTTGTCCAAATAATAGTTAGTCTTGAATATTTCCTGTTAGGGTTTGATAAAGTGGCAAGTAGTATCTAATCTACAAGTTAAGAGTTCAAGGTTGTCAAAAGTATTTCTACAAATTCAAGTATCAAAACTAGATCATAATTTTGTGTTGAAAATTACATTCTATAGAAAAAGAGAGTCTTGAAATCTGTATAGAGGGTTAAGCCTTTCCCATGGTATCGAAATCGAGTTTGAAATGTTAATATCGTGACATTACTACGCTGAAGTAGAGGTTGTTTTCCTCATGTAGCTGCAGCAGGACTTCGAGCACGTGAGGGAGCAGAGTTGAGGAACATTAATCAGAGTTATCTCGATCTGTCCGAGCGAGGCGGCGATGTGAAGCGTAGTCTGTGATGACATCATGAGAACTGCAACGGGTCGAGTGTGGACGGACTAATGGCTTCCAGCTCGGTTTTTAAGGCTCATTAAAATATCTTGTTTCCTTTTCGGACGTTTTCATATTTTTCTAATCACACTGTGTAACAGGATACCACTGTGCTGTAGTTATATACTGTACGATATTTGGTGTAATTGTTGCGTAGATGATGTTGCACATTTTTGGGCGTCTCAGTATTTATCGGAAGTGCTTTTATTTGCTCTCGGGGTGGAACTGTTTTATAAGCAGTTGTTGTTGTGCAGTAAGGGTTGAATAATTTGATTGTGACTCACTGATATTAACATGTCATTTTTACTACTGTTTTATAACTGTTTTATTGTGGTCCATATTTATTGCACCTCATGTGTTATTTAATAGCACTGTGGGATCATTTAGCCAAGTTTTTACTTGAGATAGGGTTGCAGTATAACTGTCATAAACTGAGCCCATTTAGTTTTTTAATAGGAATGTTTTCTGTATAATGTGTGGAGATTGACCTTTTCTTTTTTGACTTCTTTTTTTTAATGGCTAATACCAATCTGTTGATATTAGCCATACTGTTGATACACTTTTGACCATTTTCCCCAAAATATATGATGATAAATCACTACAAACTGAATTAGTAATACTGTCTTTACATTGTACTGCTCTGCATAACAAAAGTATAATACAGAAAACAATATTGGAAATGTATAAAAAATGATTATGTGCATTATCCTCTTCAGTCATAAGTATAAATGTAAGCTTTATGTCTTTCCTCATAAGCAATTGATCAGCCCAAACAAAATATTAGCCTGTGCTGAACATTTCAGACCAGACTGCTCACGATACGCTAAAATGTGCGCGATATATCAGTCTATAATATCACACTTTGTTGTGGAGCTGCTGTATATGAGTGTTAATTAATAAAATCAGTTTGGGTCTTTTTAATGACAAGTTTACAGCCAATCCTCTGTTAGTAAAAGCATGTGGTTTGAAGCATATTTCAGACTTTGGAGAGTACAGTTAATGATTTTTATTTTGTTTTAAATTACACTGATAAAAATTCTGGGTACCACTTCAGAATAACTACACTACACTACACCTTATTTTGCCTCAACAAAGCATTAACAAAGACTTAATTCATCATGAACAAATAGTTTATTAAGCATGATTCAGAATTAGTAACTAATTAATGAAGGTTAAAGTTAGGGTCGGGGTTAGGAATTAGGGTTGGATGATTAGTTACCAATCCTGAATCATTCTTAACTATGAATTAAGGCTTTGTTCATGCTTTATTTAGGCCGAAATATGTGTAATTATTATAAAGTGTTACCAAATTCTGTTTTATTAATGGTCAAGGTTGAAATCCATATTGTGTTTTGGTGCATTTTTCTAATTTGGTGCATTTTTCATGATTCCTCAATAAAAGGAAAAGCATGTTTTTTTTCATACTGCCCAGTCCCACTGTACAAAGTGTCACGGCGTCAGCTTGTTAGAAGTGTGAGTCCATGCTCTGCAGGTGTTACCGCCTTCTGGTTCTTTGGTAACTCAGCTCAGTGTGAAGTTTAACAGCAGATTATGACTGGAGAGGTGCCCCTGACCTGCTTCAATTTCCTCTGTAGTGGTCCCCTGCATGATCCATCCCCAGCTCTGCATGCGCCGTTGTTTCCTCCTGCGTTTACTGACAACCAATGTAGTTAGTGTTTTGTTCATGTTTTTTTTAATTATTATTATTTTTTTTTTATAAACTTTTGTTCCTTTTGTTCCGTTAGGTTTCGTCATTGCTCCTCGGCCCCTGTTGGGTTTACAACCGTCTTGACAACTCTGGCTGACTTACAAATGGGTGTAGATGAAATATGTCACTGATAACTGGTCAGCCCACCTTTGGAAAGTACAGTGCTTCTTGGGCAGAAACACCCAGTCTGACCTCACACATCACTTGGTATTGCACGAGTCCAACACTAGGAATGCCAGTATCATAATCCGCAAAGTCCAGCCCAAGAATGTGCACTAATCTCTACAAAAACAAAAAAAGCCTACGTAAATTAGCCGTTTTGATTTAAAATACCCATATATACTCGACAGGGTCAAAGGTCTGTCAACTCTGTATGTTGACGCTGCTCATTTTGTCTCCAGCTCCATCTCTCCCTGGTTTAAATTGCTTTTTGTTGTTACAAGAGAACATAGAGCCCTGACAGAAATTGCATACATTTTCCAAGATGGTAAAGAAAACTGACTTTGATTTTTGCTTACAGACGCACTACAAAGTCATTTATAGATCTAAAATAAGCCTGTGCAGTTGGACGATGAGAAACATAATCAGGATCTGGTCCCTGTGACGTTATGTGATTTTGATGACGTCAAATCCTGAGTCAGTGGTTCTCTTTTAAGTTTATGCACAGACTCTTTTCCCCTCTCTTTGGACCTGAGTGATTGATAGGTAGTGGTGGGTGACATTAATCTCAATATTCTTAGCTGGATGACAATATTTAGACAATATTATGACAAACATGCCTGTAAATCTGATGGTTAAGATTCCAATATCACTAAAAACTTGTCAAGTTTTATAAGTATAAGTATTATAAGTGCAAACAGATCATTTTGTACAATGTTTTGGAAGAATACGTTACACTCAACGTAACAATGTGTGTTAATGAGAAAGTGACTGTTATTTAAAAAAAATAATAATAATAACCAGGAGAATCCCATTGAGATTAAAAACCTCTTTTCCAAGGCAGCAACGTTTTACAGATCAAACAACAAACAACATTAAAATTAGATTAAATGACATCAACATTAAAGTTATGAAAAACAATTGAACATTGTGGAGGTAGTCTTTAATGCTTTCAACTTTGTTTTTAAACACGTTTAAGGACAAGAACGCAATCAACTCATATTTCAAGCAAAATCAGCCCTTTTACTGCCTTTTAAATCATGTTTTATAATAGCTGATGATACCCAACATTCAAATGTATAGCTCCAGGACAACATTTGTGATCTATTATCCAATTTTCGATTCTTGTGATGGGTGGATTCAACCAATCACAGTTTGTATCCCCATTTATAAACAACAAAACTGGACACAGCGCTGTCAAGGGCAGCAAGGAATCCAGAATGAGCCACTAACGTAAACATGGTGCTGTGAAGATGGACACAGCTCCAAACTAAAATGTGTAAAGAGACTAGTGCCCCCTTAGTCTACAAACCTGGACTATACAGCACAATCACGCTCTGTTGCTTATATGTTTAGACATTATTTATTCCATCATTGTCTGAAGGAAATGTATGAAATGTTTCGGTGTTTATAATCGTGCATCTTTTGGCATGTTATTTATGCCAGTGTCTTCAGTCCTCAAAGTACTGTCCAGGTTGCTGTTTTTTGGCTTGAGATGCCAGAGATGCAGAACATACCTACAGAGTATCTCTTTCAAATAGACAGAAGATTTACACTCCTCTGACACATTTGTTGGACTGCATGTATACACACCGTCCCTAACAACAACTTCAATTTTTTTTCTGAATGACACCAACATTGTCTTATTGTCATCTAGTCTTATTCACTGGTTTTGTTTTGATAAGCTTTAATTTCCACAAATTTTAATTTTTTTAACCAGTAAAAAGTACACATGACAAGATTACATTTATAGTTACTCAAAATCCTTTGGTAAATCTTTTTCCTGTTCCTTACTAAAGGCATGGTATGTCGGGTTTGTATTTAATATTTCATGTCTGTGTCCCCAGATATGTAGAAGACATGTTCAAATCAAATATCAAACATCTAACATTTGTCAAATTTCTTTCTTTATTACTAAAACATTATGAATGGCCAAATTTGTTGTTTACATTTTTTGCTTTGGTTCTCAAGTCGATCCAATAAGAGATGAGCTCTTCATTTTGGGTTGCCAGATCAACAGCAACGCAGCTTCAGTTGTGATTGTAGTTCCTCTTTCGAAGAAACTGCAATCCCAACTATAATTTGTTACAGAGCGCAGACTACATACTCCATATCTTTAACCGTTTTATAATGTTCCTATTTTTTACTTGCGACGTCACGTGATTTCAAACCACAGCGCGCCGCTTGCTCAGTGCAAGGGGGGTCAGAGCTGACGTGTGCGTGTGACCCCAGCTCTGCCCCGGACCAGAAAAACACATCTCTGCAGACATTAACCTTGTCTAACCCCGACCCTCCGTGAGCCCGCTAAAAGTAGATATTACTGCAAACTTATGCATTTCGTAATCCAAAATGTCAGTACTTTTCCATCACTATTTGTTGCAGCCCCACAACACCACATCAGCTTTCTGCTTTTGAGTATTTTGTTGCTAAAGATACCTTGAAAAAAAAGCATGCATTCTTTCTGTGAGTGTCCTCTCCTCTCCACAGATGTGACCTCCACAGAGATAGATGTGTTTTAAAATCTGCACAGAGACAAGCAGGTATAGAGGACTCTCCACAAAAAAAGTTACACAGCGCACCTCTAACCTCTAAGAACTTTTCCATTCGCTCGTGTTGCATTTCCACATAGCGTCATTACATTTTTATGTGCGTGACCAAGCGAACGAGACTTGATGGAGATGGTGCGATCGCTGGAGTATGTTCAGCTCTGTGGTGGGTCAGCGGCATCAAAGTAAAGGGGCTGGTCTTTGGAAGTGTGTCTTAAGAAGCTCGTTGTTAGGACGAAAATACTTAAATGGGATTAGATTTGCAGTTTGTGTTGTAGGATTCAGTTTGAAGTTCGAACTACAATACAATATCCAAGCCGAATTGTCATTAGTTAGTATCTATAATTTGTTTCAGAGGTTACATATTTGACTCTCTAAAGCTCAGATTGCATTGTACATAAACAAATAATTACACACGTTAAATATTGAACCCCAAAAAATATTGTTCCAGCTATTATTTATTCAATTATAAGTTGATATAGTAATTCTTTTGACTGGCCTAACATTTGAGCGAGGACTGAATTACCATTACAAGAATAAAATACATTTCAGAATCAGTTCGTAGAAGTCTGAAGTACACGGTTAGCAGGATTTATACATAATAAGACAGGATATTTTGTTTTTATGATGTGACTTATGTAATTGTATTCAAATTTCCATTCAATTGCGATAAATCTTGTTGCCCGAGTCACTCCAGCGCACAGGCTCAGCTCATGAAGCCTGCGTCTGATATGCATGGAGCTCCAGACCCAACTGTGTGTTTTCATACGGCAGCTACAGCCCTGTGCGTCCCAGTGTGTATATTGCATACCAGCTCAAAGTTCAGGAGATGTGTGCACTGCCCCTCCGCGCTAAGCCTTTCCCAGAATGACTGTTGCCAGGCAGAGAAATTACCCAACAGGTCACTTAATGGTCCTCAATGACAAACACATTCATAATCACTCACAGCTCAAGCTAAACATGTTAAGTCTTTGCTTCAATAAATACTGACATAGCATATCTGCATGAGGGCTTCTCCATTCTGTGTGGTAATGTAAAATAATAATACAAAGAACAGTTACAGAATATTTGATGATTTTTCAATAATAAATACCAATTTTACTCTGGGTTACCGCTATAGTTTTACAGCGCAGACTAACAATACAAATACTGTAGTCTAGTGTAGTGTAGTATCAGTTTAAAGTAAAGGTTGTGTTCGCTCTATGGGAGTCTTTGGGAGATTTCTTTTAAAACAAAATATTCAAATGATGTCTTATCTGTACTTGTTTGGAATGTGACAAACTTGCCATATTACTCTTCATAAAGTACTTTCAACTGACAACTATCACATATTTTTTTGAGAAATAACACCACATCACCACATTTTTAGGAGCTGCAGTTAGGAAACATAATCGTCTTGGTGTGTTTATGTTGACGGAGAAGACATTGAACTTCATGCCATGCAGTTTTTGTTTCATGTGGCTAGGCCCTAATTCACATTTCTCTCATACTTAACAACGATGCGAGTCAAAGCACTGTTAAAAACAAAGTTCATTGCTAGCCTCGAATGATTTTCCTCAAATTGTGCTTATTTGTTTACACAAATAATCAAATTGTTAAAATAAGCATAACATACTTTTTTAAAATCTTCAATATAAGTAATATAGAGTACTTCTTCCTCTGTGCTGTTTAAATTATTCAAATATAGATTGATTAATGTAACTAAACCAAATCGGAATTTATAATTATTATAACTGCTGCTCAAATGACATCTTAAATTGTCTTTAATAAATCTACAAGAGCATCTCCAGATTACAGTATGTTAGTAATTTGAGACCGCGTCATTCAGTTTCACACATTGAATACTTCTGATTTCCATAAGCTCTAAATGATATGTTTTAATTACGTTCTATTTTTACCATGGAGTCATTAGTATTGTATGCAACGTGATCTCTTGTCTGGGGTTTAATTGGTGGCAGCAGACTCACATACTCGGAGTTCCTCAAAGTGTTTAAGTGGAAGAGCTGTTACTGCAACTGAGTGTCGTAATGACCCAGTACTGTGTTCTATTAACTGGTATTGATCTTATACAAAATGGGACTCTGACAAATGGTACTGCTATTCTACTACTTCATATAAGGTTATTAAGACTGCTTTAAGAACTATATTGAAATTCATTTTGTTTGTACCCAAAGCGTCAGCTGAGTCACTCCATGCTTTCTCCTTTCTTGCAACATAATATTTTGTTGAATAAAAATGCGATTGACTAAGACACAACCGGTTAATCGTCTAATACACTACAGCCCTAGTTTGTTGTCCCTCTGTGAGAGTGGGCAGCTGCTCTGTGTCCGTCAAAAGCAGCGCCGCATTCCCAGCACGGCTCTTTTTGTAGTTTATATTACTCACAGCTCTTTCAGATTCATAAGTCGCCCTCTTGACCTCGTCGCGTGCGCAAACTTTGACAGAGAAACCTCCTGGTCTCTGATTTTACACATCAGACTAGTCATTGTATTTTGGGATGGCACGCGATGGCAAAAACAAAATGATTTTGTCTCCTCTTAAGTCACAACAGAAAACATGGTAACGTTATGCTCAAAGTGAATTGGACAGGTTTTCATGTTGTCATCAGCCCAGTGGCGTTTTGTGAAGACAGAGTTCTAAAATAAGTCCCTCTATGTCATTTATACACAAAATGCAGTGACAATTTAAAACAAGGAATAAATGTTCCTACTGTTAAAACATCAATGTTAGAAAATAAAGGTGTTGTCTTATATTTGTATTCATCAATCATAGCTATTGTGCAAATGATTAAAGTTTTTGCCCTTGTTTACTGTAATGTTTCTAGGTAACATTACCCCTTGGTGTGTTACATCCATTGAGTTATAATAAGGGCTAGAGGAGTGTTTCTCAAACTGTGGTACGCAAACTTCTTCTGGTGGTACGTGGACGCCTCTTCAATTGTAACGCTAACTTCACTTAGAGTACATTTTATTCACATTTTTTGCTTTTCCTTTAGTACATTTCTGTGGCAATAGTGTATCTGGTTTATACCTCCCTAATTTAGACCTGAAATAGTCTTGTTAGAGACCCAGTTTAGATTTGGTGGTGTTCAGAAGCCAGATCTTTTCTGTGGTGGTACTTGGGGTTGAAAGTTTGAGAACCACTGGGCTAGAGAGAACGTCGCCATGGTAAATTAGACTAACCCAACGCCAAGCTGGCTGCCATCTTGTGTTGTAAAATTCTACTAAAGAACACATACAAACGAATAGGGATACTTTTGTAATAACTACTTTGATAATTGTTAAGATAAGAGTTTATACTTTATCTAACGCCCATGTTCTACAGAGAGATCATGGAATTGTTTTTAATTTTGATTTTAGGTTGTAAATTCCTCCTAACAAGCCAAGCTGCAGTTCCTGGAGTGGACATCTCTGAACCCCTCTCACATGTTACACCATTTTCTAGCTTCTCCCTTCCTTCCGTCCAAACCATCTCTGATCTCATTTTGAACTCTAAACCTTCTACCTGTCACCTCGACCCTCTCCCCACAGCTCTTGTCAAATCTTGCCTACCTTCGCTTGCCCCCTTCATTACTAATATCATCCACTCATCCTTGACCTCCGGAACTGTTCCATTATCACTCAAAACTGCCTCTGTTACCCCTATTCTGAAAAAACCTGGATTAGATCCCAACAACTTCAATAATCTGCGCCCCATCTCTAATTTACCTTTCATATCCAAAATTCTTGAAAAAACAGTCGCCTCTCAACTTCACACCCATCTCATTTCAAACAGTCTCTATGAACATTTTCAATCTGGTTTTCGCCCACTCCACAGCACAGAAACTGCACTTCTTAAAATTACAAACGATCTCCTCATAGCTTCTGACTCTAATTTACTATCTATTCTCATCCTCCTCGATCTAACAGCAGCATTTGACACCATCTCACACAGCACTCTCATCCACAGGCTTAAATCTATTGGCATCTCCCACACTCCTCTCTCTTGGTTCACTTCCTCTCTCTCAGATCGCAGTCAGTTCATTCAACTTAAATCCCACCAATCCAACCCCTTCCCTGTCCCAGCTGGTGTGCCCCAGGGCTCTGTCCTGGGTCCCCTTCTCTTCATCATCTACATTCTCCCTCTTGGTTCTATCTTCCGTAAACACAACATTCATTTCCATTGCTCATGGATGACACCCAGCTCTACCTCTCCTCTAAAACCCACTGCATCACTTCCACCAGCCTCTCTTACCTCTGTCTGCAGGAAATCAATTCCTGGTTCTCTTCAAATTTCCTCAAACTTAACAGCTCAAAAACCGAAGTCTTACTGGTCGGCACCCCTTCCACTCTCTCAAATTCAAACAGTTTAACAATTTCTATCAATGACTCCACCGGCCCTCCCCTCCCCTCAAGTCAAGAGTCTGGGTGTCATCCTCGACAGCACCCTTTCTTTCCACTCCCACATCAACAACATCACCCGTTCTCTGCCTACTTCCACCTTCAGAACATCTCGTCCTCCGCCCTTCTCTCACTCCCTCACACCACAGCCATACTTTTGTCCACAGTCTAGTCACCTCCCGGATCGATTATTGTAACTCTCTCCTCTTTGGTCTCCCCAATAAATCCTCCAGAAACTGCAGCTTCTCCAAAACTCTGCAGCCCGCATCATCACCACAGGACGCCCTCCCACCATCACATCACCCCATCCTCCAACAACTTCACTGGCTCCCCATAAACAACGAATTCACTTCAAAATTCTCCTTACCACTTTCAAAGCTATCCATAACCTGGCTCCACCGTACATCTCTGACCTCCTCCACATCTCCACTCCCTCTCGCTCCCTCCGGTCCTCCTCTTCTCTCCAGCTCTCTGTCCCCTCTTCCGTCTTTGTTTCAATGGGGGCAGAGCCTTCAGCCGCTCTGCTCCTCAGCTCTGGAACTCTCTCCTCCTGACCTCCGCAACATAGACACCCTTCCACTTTTCAAATCCAGACTCAAAAACTCACCTGTTCAGACAATCCTACACCACATAACTCAGTCACTCCAACACCATCATCCAGTTCTGTACTGTGGGTTTTATTCTGTTGTTTTTATTTCTTGTTGTCCTGTACAGTGTCCTTGGGTGTTTTGAAAGGCGCTTATAAATAAAATGTATTATTATTATTATTATTTTATAATAATGGTCAATGGTCGTGTCCCTATGGTTTATTGACACACAAACAGCAGTTTAATTCTTCATAAAATATAGACCAGTGTAGTGTTTTTATGACATACAAAAATAGGTAGAATTTTCTGCATTATTAGGACCACACATATACCATTACATGTGAACCTAAACACCTCAATCCATATTTTTATTGTCTTATTATTGCCGACATTATTTTCTATTTGAGTGCAGAAAGAGCAACATTCTCAAGTCGGTCTCTGCATTTGCCACAGCAACAGAACCCACCCTCTCTCATATTACGCCTCAGTGGTTATATCTGCTGTTCATGTCCAACCAGGCAGTAAAATCATAAACTTGTATATAGTAAAACTAGGAAAAACTAGGTGTACTATGTACCTTTCAAAAGCACTTCAATGACAAACATGTTGCTGGGACAGATATTTGCTTTTTATTTGAGGAAAAAGTCTGATGTCTGTAATGTTTATTTCCTTGATTCTTTCGTACTCTTGCTCCTCTAATCATGCAGCCTGGTATGTCCACTCTCCCTCGGGACGTCCCAGATCTGACAACAGTTAGGCAACACCCCACTCAGGAAACCCATCCCTCCCTCACTATAAGCCATTACCATAGCGCTCGTACACTACACTCACATGCCACCCACTTCCAGCGCGCATAGTTTTCGTAGCCGGAAATATTAATTAGACTGATGTGTCACCGGCAACCTTCCAGTCAGCAAGTAATATTACTGCCAGTGTCCATTCATTTTAATTAGATTTTCTCATTAGCGTACATTGTTACGTTGAGTGTACTTTGCTTCAGACCCTAGAAACCCTCAGAGTTCTCTAAAAAGGTCCAAAACTAGGAACATAAATGATGTAACTTGCGCACTTTCAAGGTCCACAAAATGTATTTCCGCTTTTGACAATGTACCTCTGTTATTTTGCATCAATTGCCTTCACTCGGTGTTCTCGCCTCCTCGGGGTAGTTTGATCTGTTTCTTCCTCTCACAGTTGGAACGCTGTTAACAATGTTGCTTCTTAGAATGGCCATAACAGAAGCACTAACGTCTGGGAAGATAACGGGTTACGTAACAGTCAAGTCATTGTGTTTCTATCTTTTTAATGGAAAGCAATCCCCAGCGTCAAATTATGGGAAAATTGTGAAAGAAGTCATAAAGATACTGTATTTATGTACCTGTATTTGTTGTCAAAGGTGTGCGGCGCTGTCCCGGGCAGAGGGGGGCCTTGCCTGACTCATCCGGCCCAAAAGCTGCTGTCGTGCCCTGGACATGAGCGCCTCAGAGACCGCGGTGCTCCCGGTCCTGTCCCAGTGCCTCTGAGCTCCAAGCCTGCGTCGCATTCAACCAGGTTTGACTGTTCACGACACAAACATTTATAATTAGGCCTAACGGGTAATGAAATATAGTTCAGCATATAATTAAAATGTTAAGATTTGTTTTTAGAGTCTTGTTTATTTCAGTTTAATTGTCCTGAGGATTTATTGCTTATTGTCATTTAGGATTTACTGAGCTCCCTGAAGAAGCCTGGAGTCATTTTCAGAATCAGAAAAGCTTTATTGCCATTATCAGTGAACAAAATACACCGACTAGGATGGTGCATTGGCGATGTAGCGCAACATAAAACTAAATGACGAAAAGAAAAGAAAGGTGAACTTTACACGATTAAGAAAAATTCCCATTTTAACTTAACCCTCACAACATATTTACATTTTACAATCCACGCATTATATATCCAAGTGAAAACAAATATTCAGCCTATACTAGAGAAGGCAAGCCCACCTTTGTTTGTCTTGTTTTTTTCTATTTGTGTTGTAATTTAGTCCCAGTTTTGATGGGTGTGTGCGCAAATGTGAACGCAGCCATTAATCAAACACTGTAAGAGATGCTTCAGTTGTTCAATAGAAGAACAACAAAAACACAAAAAGCGATAGTGTTTTGTTTTTTTTCTCACATATTCACTGTTGTTCATGTTCTTGTTCTTGTCCAGGTTGTATCGTGCCTGCAGCGTGCGGACCTCTGTGAGTTCCCTATTGTCTGGAGCTCTTCTTGAGGCCACGGCAGCTCTTGGCGCCCGCTGCTCTCTGCCTCTGCCCGCGCCCAGTCCTCAGAGCGCCAACTGCCACGCTGTGCTCAAAGGTAAGCACTAAACGGGCTTTGTGCAAAAGAGGCTGGAACACCTGCACAAGGAGCTGAGGGGACATTTAGCATCAATTGAACAAAGGCACTCATCTTAGGGTTTGCTCTCAATCCTCAATACAACTGCAATACAACTGTCCTACCGTAAAACTGTTAATTTGATCACCTGATTCTATATAGTTTGTTTTATTGTAGCTGTTGTCTGGGTGTTGTGGATGACGTTTGCCTGAAATTTCTGTTTGATCTTGGGAAAGACAAATAATATTCTGTTCTATTCAAATATAGAAATTATTTGAATAGAACAAGAATGGAAATTGAAATCTTATAGTTCAGCTGTAAGCACTTTGGACGATGTGTAACACTGATCCACAAAGCCATTGCATCTCACGATAGGAAAACATTTTGTTCCATCATGACTAGATTTTAGTCCTTCTTTGACCCCATTTTACTGTAAAAAATTGTTATCATTGTAAAGAAATCCAGAAAAAGCAACAATTTACATTAGTCATTTCCTCTAACCATTACTGACCTTTCAGTTTTGTCCTGACTATTATCAACTTAACAAACAGTACAGCTGTCTAACGGGGGTGGCATACTGCCCTATATAAAATGATTTATATTAGGTTTGTTTTTCTGGAAAAATATTTTCCTAATTACCATCTTTATTTTTCCACTGCTGATAGAGGAGTTTGGGTGTAATGCCACAGACGAGGGCTGAAGATTCTCAGTATTCCCCTGTGGCTTCCATCCTCTGTTGTTTTCCCACATGGATCCTGCTCCTCGGCCGCGTTTGGTCTGGACTTGATCCAGTGGTTGCCCTTTGCTTTTTTCTTTATCTCTTTATTTCCTCTTCTTGTCGTCCACTTCATCTTGGTCTTTCAGAGCCGGACACTCGCTCGGCTCAAGTGGTGCATCACAGGAGTAGCTCACTTGGTTTTTTTTACCATCTGAAAGGAGCTCATATACACTTCAAACAAGATTTTAAACACCTCGGAACACCATTATCAAACGTGTCTTATTTCATACAAAGTGTAGCATTGAAAATAGTCAGGGAAGATTTGGTTGGTTCACTTTCAAATCGTTTTAAGTTATCTACCCCCCATCCTCCATACATTTACAATTTTGTCCACAACTATGTAATCTTATCTCTGACACATGCATCCACAATTTTGTATCAAACGGAAATTAAATCTGAGTAAAAAATGAATTCTCACTGACAAACGTAATGGGGAAAATGTATCCACTTTCTTTGATGAAACTAAATAAAAAACAAAAACTGAGTACCTGGTATATACACTTACAGGCCGTACATATCTGGTTCATGACGCTGCGGTGTTACAGGAAACTGAATAGAGCCAGACACAAGCTCAGATGGCTGCGCTGAAGTCTTTGCAAGAATTAGATTTCATAACAACTACTCACACTTACAATACGCAGAATGACTCGCTCCTTCACAATGTATAACGAACTAAAACGGTATTAATGGGCTCTCAAATGTAAAGCCGTTTGATATCCATACATACATTTTGTTATAACGTTTAGTCTTATTTGAATAGAAAAGACCCCAACCTTAGCATCTAATTGTCTTCTTTATGGTAGTTGAACAAAATATTGTGAAGATATGTTTTGATTCAGAAGCTTGACTGATGAAAATATAAAGGACCACTTAAGGATTAAACTGAAGCATTAAGTGACATCTTCCTGCGTATAAAAGCTCTCTGAAATCTATGGGAAACATTGCAACCGTAGTCTTTAAAAATCCCATGTAAAAGCTACGATTCAACACTTTTCACAAAGATGATGGCGATTTGCTGATATAGAATGTTTTACTTATGTTCTTAAAAAGCCATTTAATAGTGTGCCATAGTAAATTATGAAATATCAACATAATAAATGGTGTACAAAATGTGGTCATAAATGCATGCTGTCCTCGTGTTTATATGTGTAGAATACTTGAACGACAGCCTTGGCATGAGTGGATATGACGCATGTAGCTGTGCCGGGGCCATGGACAGTGCTCTGACTGCGGAGGTGGTCTTGAGCAGGAATTCAAAGGGTTTGGTCCACCTTGTGCCGGGGGTTATTTTGGAGTGTCTTCTATAGAAAGGCCCGAGGTGAAGGGTTCCAGGCATTGTCTTTAAAGTCTTCTCCCTTTATGTTTTGTTGCTTGCTTTCGCGCTCCTGTATTTCCAGCGCACCTGCCTAGGTAACCCAGATTTGTGCTTTATGTTTGGTTAGTTTTTGTAAAATGTGTTATGAGTTTGCACTAGATGAAGTGTGCTTTGACCGCAGCAATTGTGCGGAGGTAGGTCAAGAGGAGCTTTGATTTGCCATCGAAAATCTGCAGCACAAGTAGGAGGAGAATAGGTCTGTATAATGGGACTTCAGAATGAGGTTGTATGGCATAAGACTGCTGAACACAATCTGCACTCTTGTTTTTTTTAGCGCTGTGTAATGATTGCAGCTTTGGGCATATGAATATTTTAGTTGTTGTATGAAATGTTGTAATTACTGTCAGAGATTCTCAAAGATCAGATTGAAAGTGTTTGTATTTGCTCAGTGTGGAAAATGGTTTGCCTGTGCAGTGAAAATGTAGTAACACTTTATTTTATGGTACACTTATTAACATCTGCTGATTTGCATATGTGTAAGTGGTTAATTCGGTGTTAGTTTGTATTTATTTGGACGTTCTTATTGTATAACTCCATAACCTTACTGCATAACTCCTTATTACTACTTATTGGTGTGATGTCAACACATTTTTGTACATTAGTTAGCGTTATTTAGTCCTAACAGAATTCATGTACAATCACTGGGGAATGTCACACTAATAAGGTGTAATAAGGATTTTATTAAAGTGGGATTACCTGATTTTCACACCGCAAAACCAGAAGTAAGTTTTTAAATCTGCGCAACTTGTTCGTCCCTAGCTCTCACAAACCCTTTGGTACATCGTTAATATTCCCAGGCATTCATTTTCAGGCACAGGTTTAAAACACTGTTTTGTCCAACGGCAAAGTGAAACTGGGATGGACCACCCAAGCGCAGCCAATCAAGGCACTACTTTCAACTCATACTTGTGGGTAATTATTAGATGAAAGCAGTGCACAGTGGTCTCAATTTTGTCACGAAGGGGTGGAAAACATAAAATGTTTACGTCTACAAAAAACAAAGCAAAAATTCCCCAAAAACCCAGCTTTAATAGGAAAGTGTTAGAAAATGTCTAATTGTCAGCAGAATTTAAAAAAAACAAACATTAAAAACATTGTCATTGTGTCCTTTGACAACATTGCCTGAGTGAAAGTTGTATGTGCATGAGTGTTGGTGGTTAAGGTTATTATATGTACTCTAAAATAAAGTGACAGTTTATTTCATTCAATAAATCTCAACTTCTGTGTTGCTTGTGGTATTTTGTTCTCCAGGTGCAAGCATTGGTGGCTGGGGCTCACTTTACTAATCTTGCATTTAGACCACTAATCTTAACCCACATTTCCCTTAACTGTGTGGCGAGAGCTTCCGTGCGTCCGGCAGTATTGACAGTATTTGCGGTGAGGGTGTGAGTGGCGCTGCAGCGGGGCCGGCCTGTCCGCTCTCGCTGTAACGCGCGGCTGCGAACTGTCTCTGGAGTCAGCAAAGCGAGAGGGAGGGCCTCGGAGGTGGAGGGCGAGCGAGCAGTAATCTGAGCTCAATCAGGACAAGAACCAAAGCGAGCGACCTCGACCAGCTGAGCAGAAGACGCTGAGACATGGGGGAAGAGAGAGAGAGAGGGAGTGAGAGCGGAGCTGTTTGAAAAGGCGACTTCAATGTGGACCACTGTAGTGTTGTGGGACCATGAAGCACCGAATGGACTTAAAGCTGATCAGTGAGTAATCCATGTGAGTTGTGTCTACTGCTTTCATACAGTATTGGCTTTATGCGCGGTCAGACTTAACTTTATTTACGTGAGCACATTGATACTGATCTTATTGATGATTGCCTATCTTGTTTGTTTACTAAATCCACTAACTTCTCTTCAAACTAAGCCGTAGACTCCATTTAAGTGATTCTTTACTGATTTGGCTCAAGGGGAAAAAAACGTTTTGCCATGTTTCTCTGTTTCTTGTTCTTTTGGGTTGTCAGCACTTTTTCTCTAGGCTGTATCTAAGAATTTGCACATGAATTCAAAACTGTGTAACAGTCTTCCCGGTAGGAGATGGGAGTGAGGTGCACTCTGGCCTTTTTCATTCCACAAACCTGACAACAAGACACTTCAGGATTTCTTACATACAGAGGGCAAAATATTGAACGGACTGAACGCTACATGTTTTAGCGTTTATGACATGTGTGTAATACTTAAAAGATTGACTTAAGCTTAATTGCAATTGTCAGTGAACACAGTTTATAAAGTAGGAATGTGCTTTGGCAAATGAGCGCTAATGGTAAAAATGCACATGTAAATTGTAAAATAAGCTCAAATATAAGGTTTGAATACCACAGATGTCTGAAAAAGACTGTCATTCAAAATTCTCTAATGTTACTTGTTAAATTTGTTTTTTATTTGCCAGTTTTGTTCTCGTTAAACTTTTTAAACTGTCCATCCAAGAAGAAACTGTAAACAAGAAAGTCAAATGCATCCAGAAACTAGTTTATTTCAGCGTGATGTGCGTTTAAGGGGCTGAATGTGATGTAGCTGGTGGTTGTCACTGGTCAGACAGATCAATGTTTATTGTGTGAGGATGTCTGACAGTTTTATAATAAGCCCATACACAGTGTCCCGGAGTATTTCTGTTGGATACTGGACATGTCATTCTGCCTGTCAGCTGTCATTTGCGTGCACTTGAGTTGTGCGTAGTGCAGTGTTGTGTATGTGGAAGTTGTGAATGTCCTGTACGGTACTCCAGCAGGTAACTCGACGCCAGAAGAAACATTTTGATTTTATCACAGCTAATATAGATATTTACTATGGCGCTGTTCTGATCGAATGTATTTATAGACTACAGTCAGTCAGTCAGTCAGTGTGCTGAATGAGTTTATTTGTGTTGCACCTGTTGAAGCGCCCCACATTCTCCTGAGGACATTGTCATCAGCTCTGTGTGTGTGTGTGTGCCTTTGAAAATGTACGGTTCACAGAGGAACACTGAGAGAAGTAATATATTTTAATTGTGGACACCATGATCGAAATAGTGAAGTACTTCATTCACTTTAATTCACTCAAAAAATTTACTGTGAAAGACACTCAACACGTTTACTTTTTACAGTTAAAACTTACATCAGTACTTTTTGCCTCTTTTTTTTCTTGTACAATTCTTAGCCTAGTTATGTTGTCTTCCATAACAATAATGGACAAATTGATTAATCTTGACAAGCTCATACCACAAATAAAGTAACCCAATTTTACTATGCTTGTAATAGCAATCTATATCTCATAACATTAAATCCAAGTATTTATCTAGACTTGGAACCAGGACAAGATGAACAAAGCATCCACAAGTTCAAGTATTTACAGTATCTTGAGTTAAAATTAGGCCTTTTCCCTCTTTCCTTGGTGCTATCGTCTCAAGTGAGTACAGTTGGTTTAGTTTAGAAAATAAATCTGCTTTTCTTTTCAAGCAAGTCAGCTGTAAAAAAGGATGTTCAGGTTGTTGACTGTGTTTGTTTTTGAGGAGGTAGCATAACTAACGTTACACAAATATGCCGTACCCGGACCCCTGCGGAGGACGGAATTGAGCATAAAATTCAGTGAACTCATGAATATAAATGACTGAGAGCTCTTGAACTATTAGCTCTGATGCATGTTCACTCCAGGTCACCGCGGGAGACCTACAGTTACATTACTACTGGAGCTGTTTGAAGATTGCCCATATCTGTAAAAAATCAGTGTTATGTTTCACTCACCTCCGTTTGTTACAGGGGCGAGGCCAATTCTAGCATAACAAAGATGAACACTGACACCACTACTACATGGATGAGTGAAGAAGAGGATGTTTTTACTTAAAGGAGACATATGCAAAGTCAACTTTAGTCATAATTGTTTTCCCTTCTCATTTACCCACTCAGTTGCATTCAGAGTGATTCGTGCATGTTTGAGTAATATTTATTCTCCTGCAACCGAGACACTGCACCGAAAATTCCTATTTCCCCTACCCCCCAAACACACCCACTGTTATATATGTATAAAAGTGTGTATATATTTATTATTATATTTATTTATTTAAAAAGAAGAACGTTTTTATCACTCTAATGCATGTAGAATTCAGCAGCGTCTGACATCCATTTTTTTTAGATCAATAGTGTGATTCAAAATGTCCAAAATATAAAATAATGATCCACGGGTGTCATAGTGTAGAATTGTGTAGCAGACAAAATCATATTATGTCTTCTTTAATTGCTTACAGTTGTTTTAGTAAGTAGTAGTAATAAAAGGGAAAGTTTCTGTTTAGTGGTACATGTTAACCTTATTCTAATCATTAAATCATTTCTGTTATTCTATTTTCTACTTTAAACACTTAAGTCTGTGTTATTTGTATATACATTGTTAGTGTAAAATGAAAACTCTGCACAATCATTCAGATAATTTTCTTACATATCTGTATTAATTGTAGGAGCTACCTATATCTTTAATGTACTTGTACTACTGTATAATTACATTTTTACTTTGTCGAGCCTTGACTCTCATGTCTGTCGTACCACAAGCATGTGACACACATTTACATGTCGCAATTCTTTTCAAAAGTAGCTTTATTTTTTGCCAGACAAACCAACCTTTAGGCTAATCTGTTTATAATCACACATTTACTGCACCTAATTCAGAGCTCACACCTCATCCTCATGTACACCAAATTCATTTAAGAGACGCTGCAAGGCTACAAATCAAAGAGCGTAAATTAGCAAGTTTTGTTTGCGCGGCGGCCATTGCTGTTTCTATAGCGACCTGTTGCTCATCTCGAGGGTTACCAAGGACAACCTCTAAGTATGTCTCTCTCTGCAGACGTGTCCAGCTGCAGTTTGTGTGTTTAGCGGCAAAGGCACGGCGCTGCAGATCCAGTCGGGATGACAGTTGACAATGAGCAGGCTCTGATTCTTGGAGTCCGGTCCATTTTGCCACTAGACCTCTTTGTCTTGATGCTATTGTATACTATAAACACTGTCTAAATAATGGGCCACCGCGGTGTTACCTATAAATATAACACAAACTCTTCTTTTTGAAAATGTGTAAATGAATAAATCTTTATGATGGAATAACAATGTGTTTCTGTAGCAGTCTTAGCGAGCATCAATAGTCTAAATCTATATAATCAGTCCGACCGTTCTTTTATCTATGTATTGGTTTGGTTAGCTGGGAGTTGCTTTTGTATAGTGAGAGTAAACACACTAATGGAGCAGAGTGGAATCCAAATAGTGGAAGTGGCAGGTGATCAATGCCTTTTACCTCCTGTAGGCTTCTTTTTGTGGAAGAGAGAGATAACACAAGGTCCTATTGATCTGAACATCTACCACCTTTTTTTGAGAATTGTTAGATTAGTCGAGACTGACATGTTTGTTGGTTAGCTTTACACTTTCATATGCAATATTGAATCCCATTATATTGAATGGTGATATTGTCAATAATAGATTTTTGTTGTGATCAATCAAGTCCAAGGGCCCAGTCTCTAATATAAATGAGGCTTGTGGATTTGATGATTGCGTTGGATGTTTCTTAAGCAAATGAATGGAGGGAAAACTGGCTCTCATTTGCCCCCCATCTGGAAGCATGACATCATTACATTCTCGAATCCGAAAGTCACCCACTAGCTTTCATCATCTTTTGCGTTATGTGTGTGTGACGTTAGGTTGTCAAACAAAAACAATGCTCAATATTTCCAAAACTATTCAAATCAAATCAAATCAAACTTTATTTATAAAGCACTTTTCATACATAGCATGTAGCACAAAGTGCTTTACAGTGTATATTAAAAACATTCCCACACATGACCATTTCCCACCCCACCGCCTCCCACGAGCCAAGCAACCCACCCACAGTCACATACACACCTGAACACACACACACACACAAACACACACACACACACCCACACATACAGATACACACCCATCTATGTGCATACACACGTATTTACACACACATACCCTAAGATACAATAGGCTGAGTGCGGATACACCAGTTGAGGAAGCACCATCAGAGGAGCCGTCTGCACCAGGAGCAGAGAGTCCGTAGCCACAGGACACAGACTCAGGGCCCCGAGGAGAGATGGGGCAAGCACCAAACCTCCACCAGGGGCCCATGAGCCAGGGCCCAGCAACCACAGACGCCCGCCGCTCCCAGTACAGAGGGCCCCTCAGAGGAAACACTGGAGTCTAAAATAAATAAAAGAATAAATAAATAAATAAATAAATATGGGTAATTAATAAATAAATAGAACTAGAGTAAAACTTAAATAAATACATATAAAATAAGTAAACACAATAAATAAATGTAACAAATACACAAATTAAATATTAGTCAAAAGCTAAACTAAAAAGGTGGGTCTTGAGCCTGCTCTTAAAAACCTGAACGTTCTCTGCAGCCCTGAGGTTCTCCGGCAGGCTGTTCCACAGACGAGGGCCGTAGTGCTGGAAGGACGCCTCGCCGTGAGTGTGTGTCCTGACTTTGGGAATGACTAGGAGCCGGCTGCCGGAGGAGCGCAGGGGCTGCGAGGGTTCATATGGTAAAAGCAGTTCTGATAGATAAGAAGGCCCAAGACCATTAAGACATTTATAAACCAGTAAAAGAACCTTAAAATCGATCCTGAAAGACACGGGGAGCCAATGCAGTGATTTTAAAACCGGTGTAATGTGGTCCCGTCCCCTGGTCTTAGTCAGGACACGTGCTGCTGAATTTTGTAATAATTGCAAACCTGAAATACTCTTTTTGGGAAGACCAGAGAGCAGGGCATTACAGTAGTCTATACGACTGGAGATAAAACCATGCATCAGCGTCTCCGTGTTGGCCCGAGAGAGAATGGGACGGACTCTGGCTATGTTCTTTAAGTGATAAAAACCTATTTTTGTGATATTCTTGATGTGCGGGATAAAAGTCAGCTCAGAGTCAAAGATGACGCCCAGGTTTTTTACTTGTGCTGATGGATTAAAAGACTGTGCTTGCAGTTTGGATAAAAGTTTCTCTCTCTGGGCCTCAGGACCGATGACTAAAACCTCAGTTTTGTCCTGGTTAAGCTGGAGAAAGTTTTCTGCCATACAGGATATGATGTCTAAAATGCAGTTAAAAAGAGCATCCATTGGCCTGGTGTCATCGGGAGACATGGAGATATAAAGCTGCGTATCATCAGCATAACTGTGGAAGTTGACTCCATGTCTCCTGATGACATCACCAAGAGGGAGCATGTATAGGTTAAAAAGTACAGGACCTAAAATCGAACCCTGGGGCACACCACATGGGATTTTATGGACCTTGGAGGAGCAGGTATCTAAACATACCATGAATGTTCTGTCTGTGAGATAGGAAGTAAACCATTTGTGCACAGTACCAGAGAGGCCCACCAGGTGCTTAAGTCTGTTTAAAAGAATAGTGTGGTCTACTGTATCAAAGGCAGCGCTTAGATCCAGTAGGACCAACACTGTCACCTGTTTAAAATCATAATTTAACCTAAAATCATTTAAAATCTTTGTCAAGGCTGTCTCGGTACTGTGGTTTACCCTAAAACCAGACTGATATTCCTCAAAAATGTTGTGTGTGTTTAAGAAATAATTTAGCTGAGTAAAAACAAGTTTTTCTAAAATTTTGCTTAAAAATGGTAAGTTAGATACCGGCCTATAGTTGTTAAAATCATTAAAATCTAAATTGCTCTTCTTCAGCAGGGGCCTCACCACCGCCGCTTTAAAGGCAGTGGGAAAGACCCCTGTCTGAAGAGAGCAATTCATCATGTTTAAAAGCTCCTCCCTAAAAGATCCATAAAATGACTTAAAAAACCTTGTAGGAACTGGATCTAAAAGACATGTGGTGGGTCTCACTGAGGAGAAAACTTTATCAAGACTCTCAGCATTAACCAGGACAAAACTGTCCAGTGTTTCCTCCGGTAAAGACAGACAATCAGATGTAGATAGATATTGAAACTAGATACTAATTTGAGCAGGTATTGATACGATAAAAAACAAAAAACTACATATAGGACATGATTAGATCTCTCCTGAATGATTTTAGAATGGTTTGATCTATAGCAGAATTTATGTAAGACCACATATTAAAACTGAACATATACAAATAATGTACGTTGAAAATTACGTTCTAATCTATTATGTTTTTATCATCATTCTATTGATGTGGAACGTCAATCCTTCGCCTTAGTTTCGAAGTCGGGTTTTGACATTTTAGTAGATTTGTGAAAACACCAGTATAGACCTGTTTCTTGATTCTTTCCCCCAGAACGGCAACTGGCCAACAGCATGACCAGCAGCACTCTCCCTCCCAGCGTCAGTGGCATCAGTAAAGAGCTGGCCGACCTCCGACCGCTCGTGCAGTTTCCAGAAGAAATCGCATGTATCCTCACCGAGCAGGAGCAGCAGCTGTACCAACGGGTGAGTATCAAATATCAAATCTGAAAAAAAAAACTATGTGGAGAATTGCTTGATGCATGTGCGTCTACAGGTGTTTCCCTTGGACTACCTCTGTTTCCTCACTCGAGACCTGGGCAGCCCTGAGTGCCAAACCAAACGCCACCCCAACCTCAAAGCCACACTGTCTGCGCCCTCCATGCCGACCCAGAATGCCATGCGCGCCAATGCTGTTGAGGACCTGGTCGCACGCTTCAATGAGGTACGGACTGAACCTTTTACTGTGTCGTTTTTGTTTAATTTCAGAGCCACTGCATTACGTTTACAAAGCCATTGAATCTCACAACCGATTAAAAAATTCAAATATCATACCAGGAGAACGTTTGGAATTAAAGGTGCACTTTGTAACATTTCAGGCCGCTTCCTTGTCTGAGTGAAGATGTTATTGCTTTGCCTTGAACGCTCCACAGTATGGTATTACACTTTCTCCACAGAGACAAGCAGAACACAGAACAGGTCCAGAGAGCAGAAAACAAATAGAAAATGGACATAAAAACAAACAGCAGTGAAATAAAATCAATACAATTACGGCACACCCAAACTAACATAAAAGTCCCATATAGTCCAAAGTCTGTCGAAAAGGTTTCAAATTAAGTTCAAAATGTTATCTTTACCATTTTCTAACTTTTCTAATAATACAAACATGTTTTCCAAGATATTTTTGAACAATTAAATAAACGCTAGATGACATTTATAACCATACTGTGGAACATTACAGGCAAAGCAATAACAGCGATCCATTGGAACACCCACCAGAAAAGTTGCATTATTGGCTATTCATGATTCACTTTTTGATGCACAATGAATTAATCCTATTGGCAAACACTTAATCTGATATTCATCTGAAAAGTTTAAAATCAATGGTGACCAGTAATTGCATTTTTCTTCAATCTGAAAATTGAAGAACGTATTGGCTAGTACCTCTTCCTGTGTCTTTTATGATGATTGACTAAAAGCATCACAACGCTCGGGCTGTGAGAGAGCGAGAGAGGGAATCAGATTGACTGGGAATGATGATGTCATCTTTAAGTTGCGTGCCGTTCACAACATCAGCTGGTTTTCATTTAAGTCAGCGAGGGGAAAGTCGCACAACACGCTTTCGGTAATGTGCGCGTAACCTTATATGGACACGCTGAAACCGGAGTCGAATGATAACGGCAATGCTTTGAAAAGAAGTAGTTAAAAATTTTATACCTCGTTGCTGTTACAATATATCGCGTTACGGTTAAAGTGAGCGTGAGTTATAGCGGCACATGCTACGGCTCTGTGGTAATGCGTTCCAGTTTTTGTAGTGGACATTTTAAGTGCCTCTTGTGAATGGCGTCACTTTTCCTGACTCCAACCACTCTTTAAAGATGATCTGTCATAATTCTTTATGCTTGGTAGATTTTTGATAAATTGTGTACACATTCAGCAGCCCTTGTATGGAAATAAATCATAGTGTGATTAGAAACAGTCTTTGCAAGCTGTATAAAGTGTTTAGCTGTAACACACAGTGAAGTTTGTAGTTTCCTATCAACCTTGGTTATGCAATGCATGTATCAAGGAGAAACTTTTGGCTTGGTCCAACTCATACACAGCGGAGGCAGACAGACGGGCAGACAGATGGACATGCACATCAAAGGCTATCGGCTTGTACCAGGCTCAAGATATGCGTCTGCATTTCAAAGTCTTGTCAAGCTTTGCTATTTACTATTTCTACACAGTGCATTTGATCACAGCCTCCTCGCCTTCATTAACGCTCTCTCACTCTGTTTGTCTTTGATTGTCTTTGCCACATACCACCACGCAGTCATGTCCACTATCTGGAATATCAGAAGCGATGCCAACTCTGTGCAGCGCCTTGATCTGGCGCATTTGAAAAAGCCACTTTACAGATGGTCGGAATGGTTTTGATGGTGACAGTAATTCAACCCAGCGGTGGGCAAGCTTTCCCATCATGTCTTATCGACAGAGGTCACTGCTGCTCATCTGGACAGGCGCAGAGGGCCTAGACATAAGGACTGCAGGGGTTAGGGTTCAGCTTAAAGAAAATGTCACTATGTGTCACTTCAAATCCAGAATGTTGAAGTGTTCTCATAGATGTAAAGCCTCAGAGCTCATTTTGTATTTAATTGTGGATAGAAGTCCAATCTAGTGATGGACTGTCAAGTTTGTTTGGAGCTGGTCCCAGTAAAGAGACGGCTCTTATGGCTCCCAGACATTCATTACCATGCTGAGCATTTTATTGTGAGTCTTTTGTGTTGTGAAGATTGTTTTTTTTTCTCACAAAAAATCATCAAACTATTACTTTTTAATTATTTTTAATTTTTATTTTATATTTATTCACCAAGATCATATCACTTATTTTTAAACAATCTGTATAACCAATTATAGTTTATCCAAGCATACAATTAATGGTGGTGATGGTATTTCATCTCTTATGGTGTGACTTTAAATAAATTTTAACAGTAATTGGAACAGCTAAAGATTCGTCTCTTATCTTTTGAAAAGTCTCTCCTGATTCCCAACAAAGAATCAGTTCTTAAAATCAGATCTGAGCTGAAGGATGTATCACTAGTTCAATCTTAAGTTAAACATTTAGATGACACTTGGTGATTATTTTATTTGTGTTGCCCTTTCTAAATTGAACATTTTTTTTGTTCTTTATATTAGGTGTGTCTGCACTTGCTTACATAAAACATGCATATCTGGGGACTTGGTCATATTGTCTGCGTCCTGTTGCATGCAGCACCTTTGTGTCTTTATTTAGTCACTGTTAAATTGGCTCTGGGGGTCTGTCCAGATCCTTACATAACACTGTAATAGATCTGGGGCCACGGGGATGTTTTGGAGCCTGTGAGGGGGTTAGTAAGTTTTGAGGGCGTGCAGTTACAGTATGTGCATAGAAACTTTTGCAAGTATCGTCTGAAATCTGACTCTTTTCTGTAAGTCTGGTGTATAGGCCCCCGTGACAGAAAGTGATAAAGGAGCTGGCCCTATCTGTTTTTGCTGGCTTGTGTTGTAGTTTGCACGTGCTCAAGGCCAGTCAGCGCAGCGACAAAGCACAGCCGCTGGGTATCTGATCTCATTCTTGCTGGACTGTGTCACCATGTGGTCAGCGGGCAAACCTTCTACACAGTACACGCTGCCTCTTTAGACACAGGTGCAGGTATCAGAGTATTACAGCGTGACGCAATCCAGCCTTGAATGCTGGAGGTTAATCAATGAGAACTCTATGGCTAGGAACAAAGCGAGAAACTTTTGGGTGATGAAATGGGACTTACTCTTGTACCATTCCAGAAAGAAAGGATGGGTGATATTGACAAAAATCTGTTAAAATTTTACGATTGTATTATGGCAGTCCATCAGAAACGTGCTCAGTGTTGCACAAATATGGGATTAACAGTAAAATTAACTATAAAAGTGAGGAAATATGTTATACCCTGTTTGAAAGATTATATTGTTTTCTTTCTTTCTCTTTTTGTGGTCCTTTTTAACTATTTCATTATTCTAGTTTTCCATATCTCCATAAAAACAACCGTATATTATCATATTTGTTTGATATGTCGGCCACCTCTTACAGTACCCATCAATTGAAAGTATTACGCAAAGAAGACTGGGAAAATGGCTTAATATAATCTTTGGGAAGGGCGTTTATTTGATATGTAGTTGACAACATTGCATTTAAATGTGAACCTTTTAGGTCAGTTCTTGGGTGACATGGCTAGTCCTCACAGCGAGTTCAATGGAGGAGAAGAGAGAAGTCTTTTCCTACCTGGTGCACGTGGCCAAATCCTGCTGGAACATGGGCAACTACAACGGCGTCATGGAGTTTCTTGCCGGGCTGAGGTATCACAACTGTCAAAAAATAACATTTAGGTAAAGCTGTGAAAAATGCAGTCCTTTTTGATATATTTTTGGCGGCTTGGTAGGTCTCGCAAGGTTCTCAAGATGTGGCAGTTTATGGACCAGTCGGACATAGAAACCATGAGAAGCCTGAAGGACGCCATGGCACAGCATGAGACTTCATCCGAGTACAAGAAGGTGGTGACCAGAGCCCTCAATATACCTGGGTGCAAGGTCAGTAAACATGTTTTCTTCTTCAATTTGGGCTGCTGTGCAATTAATCAACATTTAATTTAATCAAGCTCCAATTGTTTCAAATTTTCAATGATAAGTTGGGGGCTTTTTAATCAAAAGGTCTACAACAGGGTGATAATGATAAAAATGTATAACATTTGTGCAACGATATTCAGGCGTTATTGTGTTAATCCAACAGAAATATGTTAAAACATGTCTTTTAAATGTAGTTGTCGAGATTTAATTATTTGACAAATGTGAAATATCTGTTAAACTAATTACAAAAGTACAGAAATGTCACCATATACACACATATACACACCGTTTGAAAGTTTACAACATAACTTTTTCCATTTTTATGACTTAATATTCAAATTTCACTTATCTTCTAAACAACAGTCACAATATTATCTCAACCCGAACCTATCTACACCTAATCCTCTAGATTTTGTTGGAATAAACTGGACTTTTTTGTGGTCATTTGCACTGAATAAAATTATGCATTTCTATATGTCTTAAATTAAATAGTGAACCAAAAATTGTGATTGATTAACACAAGGGAAAAAATCCTATTGCCCATAACATAATTAAAATATCGACCTTTTTTTTTCGTTACAAAGTACTAATAGCTGGATGTAATGTACTTTTCAGGTGGTACCGTTCTGTGGAGTTTTTCTGAAGGAGCTCAGTGACGCTTTAGATGGCACGGCAAGCATCATCAGTCTGAAACCAGATAATACAGAGAATTCACTGGAGGTACGCACACCACACTCCCCCGTAGTAAATGGATTTAAATCACTGTAAATATTATGTTAAGATGGTGTAGGAGTGTAGCCTAGTTTTATTTTTGTTTATTTTGCTTCCTCTGTACAGTTTGTGTCTGACTACAGCGGCCAACAGAACTTCATGTCTCGCTCCGGACCAGACGGACTGCACGTTCCCGAAAAAGAAGCAACAGTCAGCAACATACTACAAATCATCCGGTACCAGTATTTATTTATTTATTTGTTACTGTTTGGTTTCTTCCAGTCTCTGATCATTTGACTCCCCACTTGGTTTTTAGGTCGTGTAATCGGAGTTTGGAGGCCGAGGATCCAGATGATGCGTCGATCAGTGGTTCTTCTTGTCCATCGATGGCATCCAGAAATAACTCCTTCAAGGACTACAACCGCAATCAGTCAGTCTATTAACTTTTCATTTTATTTAGCAGTTTTAACAAAAAAAATTTTTCTGATTGTGAATCTTCCAATTGGTTCATTTTCTCATTTCTGATTTTTGCACAATACACCTTACTTATTACATTGAAGTTTCTTTTCTCCAGACAGGAAGTTTTCAGTCTCTTGTTCTGTTTATGTTATTGTTCTTGGAATGTACAGGAAGGAACCTGGATTGTTTTACTGTATTTTTGGACATTTTTTGATGTGTAATTATTCAACAGCGGGGCTTGGACGTGAATATATGATCTTTCTTGTGAAGGAAGTTTAGAAATGCCTTTTGTGTTTCTGGTTTCAGCTAGAAATTACTCACATTCTGATGTAGCGGATATCTTTATAACAAATTTAAATAAAAAATGTACTTTGAGCACCTGGAAACGCTATTTAGGACCAATGCCATAGTCTGGTCATGTCATGTGTCATCATCAGTGTCATCATTTGTCTTTCATCATCATTGTTTAGGACATTCTCTCATCTTTCTATCTTCCCATTGTTCCCTCTTCCACTTTAGTTCCTGTTCATTTAGGACCCCATCAGATTCAAACCGCATCTTGTAAGTGGTTTAGCCGTTTGGTCAGCGCTGTTTCATTATTGCATAGGTTTAAATTGAATTCTACCACGTTTTTGACAAAGCATGACATATCTGCTTGTTCAACCATTGCACAGTGGGCACAATCTACTTCACTTGTTCTTTCTGTTTATGCATTAGTCGGTTTTATTGCATTTTTTGTAGCGAGGCATTTGAATGCACTGGAAGAATGATGCATGGTGGATTGTATTTCTGAAAGAAAAGGTAAAAAAAAAAAAAAACTCTTTCTCATCTTGATCCACAGCTTCATGGTGGGAGATTTGTCAGACTCAGAAGGCGACTTGTCTTCAGAGCCTGTTTCAAAGGACGGGGACTGTCAGAGCATTGAGGACGCACACAAAGCCTTCGGCCACAACACGGAGCTTATTCCCTGGTAAGAAATCGTTCAAAATAATAAAAAAGGTGCTAATTTAACCCGCTTATTACTCAAACATGTCTCCCTCTCCAGGTATGTTTTGTCTCTCCAACCCGACATTCATAAGTTCCTGCTACAAGGAGCCACAGTGATCCACTACGATCAGGACGGCCACCTCACCGCCCGCTGCCTGCTGCGTCTCCAGCCCGACAACATCACTCTGACCTGGGGTACGTACACAACCCTGCATTAGAAAGAAGTGAAGTCTTTTTAAGCCACAATAATTTTCCTCAAGATACTTCTAAAACTCTTTTATATTTTTGAGAGACAGTAGTTTTCCATGAGTTAAAATGTATTGGTTATATATTTATTCTGCTTTTCCTGTAATAAAAAGCTTCTACACACACAATCTCAGCTCCAGGCCCTTTAGTATATGCAGTGCAAACTACTTGTAAATGTGCCATCCCTGCTCAATTTCCTCTGCTTTTACTGCATTTCAAACATCTCATAAATGTGTTGAATTGCGGCAGGTAAGCCTCCGAGCGGTGGGGGCTTCCCCTCTGAGCACCACTGTGGTTCAGGACAGTCCATCGCGGTGGGGCTCGCAGAAGGCCTGTTGGACCTTGCAGTTGTCAAGGTTTGTGCTCGTTACATTTAGAGGAGAAAATGCATGCTCCGTCATCCCTCTGGAGTAATGTTTTTCTCTTTGTTCTGGTGTGAATGCACAGGCCGTCTTCATGGGTCACCAGGGCATAGACATCCATGGAGTGTGCGTACAGAACAAGCTGAGTCAGATGAGCGTGGAGGAAAATGGACTGAGCCTCCTCTATGGGCTTAGCACCACTGACAACAGGTGAGATATTCCACAGCACGACATATATAATGTAGATAGGAGCATCCCTCCACAAAATAAAGGACTTTTTAAAATGTATTCTGATTTTTCTACCTCTCAGACTCTTGATGAGAAGGCAAGTTATTTTTTCAAAGTGTATCTGTTCATCCAGGAAGAGCAACTGACTGTTTTTTTTAATCAAGACTTAGATCGATCTTGATTTTCAATTTTTATGGACTCTTAGGAAAGCCACCAAAAATATAATTATAGGTTTATTAACACAACAAATTGATGCTATAATATAATAATCACAGTAGTATAGAATATCAAGTAAAATAGTCTGTAAGAATACTTTTAAAAAGCCACAAAAAGAGCTGAGAAAAAGTATAGCAACTTGCTAATATTGCCCCCTTCCCATTGGACATGTATAAGTGTTTTTTGCATGTATTTTATAACTTAACTTAAATAACACATTTCTCCATCATTTCTCCATCAGACTCCTGCACTTTGTTGCCCCAAAAAACACAGCACAAATGGTGTACAAAGGTCTGTCCGAGCTGGTAAATGCCATCAGAAAACTAAAGAAGTTTCCAGATCAAAGACTGCAATGGCTACGGAGGCAATATGTCAGTCTGTATCAGGTAAACTGTTATGTTCTGCTTACTTTTCACTTCCACTGTTTATATCTGCGTATTGATTAATGGATGCTGAGAAACGCATATCTTTTTAATAGGAGGATGGCAGGCACGAGGGCCCTACTTTAGCCCAGGCGATTGAGCTTTTCGGGGGAAGGAGGTGGAACATGGGCTCTGGGGGAGTGGAGAAAAGTGCTGCACAGAAAAACAGTCCACTGGGAATAAATGAAAAGGCCAAAAAGAAGAAGAAGGCCTTAGTGCGGGTCAGTGCTGTTCATTTCACACTGCATTTGGCCGGTGTTTTGGGCAATTTGCTCATTCCCTTTTTCTGTCTTCCACTCTGCTCACTGTACGGCCTGCTGCTGACATGACTTTCTTATCTGTAACTTGTGGGTACCACTTACACAGGGAGACAGTGGAGACGCTACGGATGATGAAATGGTTTCCAGGAAAACTCGCAGCTGTAAGGAAGGACTCTACAGAAACGGGCCCGAGTCTGACAGTGTCGAACAAGAAGATCCAGGTAATATTAAAATGGATCAAACAACTCAAATACAGGGTATAAATGTCTGGAAACAAACACCATTATCTTACTCCACAGAGGATGGTTTTCCTGGACCGTTCTCTCTCTCGTCCAGCCGGAGTCCTGGGCTGTTCGTTTCTTCTTCCTCTTCGTCCTCTTCGTCCAGTATGACCGGGGCCAGCCAGTCCCGGCCACAATCCTCCCCAATCCTCTCCGGAGGCACAAAGTCTCAGCCTGGGTATGTGGGACAATGCTTTTCTGTTCTAATTTAGAATTATGTTAATATAAATTTGATCTGAAGTTTTGACGTTCTGTTGCTGTAGGGCGTGGAGCAGCAGGTCGTGGCATGGCCGAGGAAAGGGCTGTTTCAAAGGTTTCCAAAATCTGATGATTTCTGACAGCACCATGAGCTTCATTGAATTTGTGGAGCTTTTCAAATCATTCAGGTGAGAACCACTTCACATTTCAAGCGTTTCAGTTAAATTTCTTGTAAAAGTATAGAGCTCCAAGTTTTAAGTTTTATAAAGCTTCTGTTAGGGGGGATTTGAAAATCATGGTGAAAGCAATTATCAGATATTTGTCATGTCATTCCCTGTATTTTATAACCCTTTTGTCGTCTGCATCAATATAAAAGACAGTTTGGTAAAACAAATTAACCAAATGTTTTTCAGAGCTATCATGTCTGGGAAATTTTCCAAGGGATCTTCACTAAAATATTTAGCTTCTGTTTTCTCTTGTTTGCGGAAAGGGAGTGTTTTTTCCTTGATAAGCAGCGGATTATTTTCATACCAATCATTCTGCATTTTTAAGATTGCATTGTGTTCTCCAGTTTGTTGCTTTTGGTACTATTCAAGCAGTAATGATAATAAAAGAGGAGTACCCATTATTGTATAGTCATAGTTTTAGAATGCAATTTCAGTTTTTACAGGAAGAAAATGTTTTTATATTTAGTTTAGTTATTTCTTTCTCCCATCCTCCGCAGCATCCGGAGCAGGAAGGACCTGAAGGAGCTGTTTGACACTTTTGCGATCCCCTGCAGCCGCTCAGGCCCGGAGTCTGCTCCTCTTTACACAAACCTCAAGATAGACGACAAAGACACAGGCACACAGCCAGACCTCGGTACAATCTGCACTGTTTATATGAATTTGTCTTTATTATTAACAACTGTGTTCCTTAACTTTCCTTGACTCCTCAGATTTACTCACCAGAAACAGCTCAGATTTGGGTTTGTTTATTCGGACGAGGCAGCTCATGTCGGACAACCAGAAGCAGATCTCAGACGCCATCGCAGCGGCCAGCATCGTGACCAACGGCACCGGGGTGGAGAATGCCTCTCTGGGGGTCCTGGGACTGTCCATTACTCAGCTCAACGACTTTTTAGTGAACTGTCAGAAAGAACATCTTAGCTATGATGAGATTCTCAGCATTATTCAGGTTAGAAAAGATGGGAAATTCTATTATAAATTATGGGGAGTACATTTATTACTTGAACTACTTTTTATTGCAGAAATTTGAACCCTCTGCGAGTATGAGACAAATGGGGTGGATGTCGTTTGAAGGATTTGCCAGGTATGTTGAAATGGTCTTCAGAGACCCACTACTCTGTAATTACTTTGGGCACATTACCGACAGTGTATTTTTACGATAGGTATTTGATGGACAAGGATAACTTTGCTTCAAGAAATGAGGAATCCCAGATAAACCCGGAGGAGCTGCAGTATCCACTGTCGTACTATTACATTGAATCCTCTCACAACACTTACCTGACCGGACACCAGCTCAAAGGAGAGTCCTCTGTAGAGCTTTACAGTCAGGTGAGCTGTCAATCAAGTCACTCTTTGTACCTTTTAAACCTTATGTAAGCACTTATAGAAATGCCCTCTCCAGGTTTTACTGCAGGGCTGTAGGAGCGTGGAGCTGGACTGTTGGGATGGGGATGACGGGATGCCAGTAATCTATCACGGACACACGCTCACGACCAAGATTCCTTTTAAGGTATGAAGCCTTTTTTAATGTGGATGCAATAAACATCATTTTCTTGCACGCAGCAATCAGGCATTTTAAACACTTGTATTTATTGTGGTTTACCCTGCTGTTTCTTATTATAGGATGTGGTAGAAGCAATAAACCGCTCGGCGTTCGTTACCTCCGACATGCCGGTCATACTGTCAATAGAGAATCACTGCTCTCTTCCTCAGCAGCGCAAGATGGCTGACATATTCAAGGTAAAACTGGTTGTCTTATTGTTTTCATTTCCAGGCTGAAAATCCACTACTTTAGTTAAACATGTCGGACACTGAAGGATGCACATATTTTACCATGACTAATATATCATCAAATATTATTGGGCTTTTATCTGGTGAAACTTCCTGGTATGCCAGCCCTCCCAAAGGACCAGTTTGATAAAGAAAAGCCTTTCATCTCAACACAGCTTAGTGCCTCTGGACATCCCCTGCTGTGTGTTTGTGATTTTAAAAAATGTAAATATATTTCTGTATAGAATATGGTATATTTATATTACCTTTGTCATTATAGTAACTAGAAATGGGACTGCATAATTAATTGCAACAGAATTCAAATTGCAATTGGGTAAAACAATCAAATTGTAAAAACTGGAATTATTTTGCTGAATTATTTCCACTGTAGAGAACAAAAGCCTTGTAGTTCAGGCCCTTAACAAACATGTTCTTAAAAGTATGTAATTCTTCAAGTATCTCGACATAAAATGCTCCTTGACATGTATCTTGATTTAATCACAATTTTGTAAAAGTTATTCAGTAGTCACAAGTCATAAGTAGGATCATGGTAAATGGCGTGATCTCCATAACTGCAAAAAATTGTCCTTACAATTTAAACAAAAACGACTGAAGATTTTACCCCATAAAATTGAACATAAACCTCAACTTGCTTGCATTGTTAATACATTTGTACTGTCCTTTCCATTTATCTAAATCACAGACAGTGTTTGGAGATCGTCTTGTGACCCGTTTCTTGTTTGAAAGCGACTTCAGCGACGACCCTCACCTGCCTTCACCGTGGCAACTCAGGGGCAAGATCCTGTTGAAAAACAAGAAGCTCAAAGCCCACCAGGCGCCCGTGGACATCCTCAAGCAGAAGGTTGACCAAATGGCCACACTCACTCATCAATGCCCCTGTGCATAATTCATGTTTATTGTTCTTATTATCGGCTTGTACAGGCACTTTCACATGGCATCGGCTCATACAATATTTAACAGTCTTCATAAAAAGTGCTGTCAAACATTAATTATGAATGCACCTCCATAGCACCATTTCCTCTAAGTTTCAAGTGTAGATCTAACAAAACGTGCTGCAATGTACCCACTCATACTCAGCAGGTTGTGCGCATCTACTTCATGGACAGCCACAGATTATAGTTGATTCTTGTTTGACTTTCTAAATATTCTCATACTCCTGTCACTTTACAGGCTCACCAGCTCGCCCATATGCAAGCTCAGGCCAGCAACGGCGCACAAGGCATCCCATCGCCCAGCAACAACCCAAACGAGGAGGAAGAAGAGGAGGAGGACGAGTACGATTATGACTACGAGTCGCTATCAGATGGTGAGAAAGAACTATTTAAGTCAAGTATATTTGGGTCTGTGCTATATTTTCCTATTTCTACTTTTCTTGATCAAATGTTGACGCTTAAATCCCACTACTTTCTTCTCTGTTACTATTCTCCTCTTAGCTGATGTCCTTTCAGCCTCTACTGCCTCCTATGGCCTGGAAGGTAAATGCATGGCTCAGCGTAGCTTTATTCACTGTGTTGTTTGCACAGTTTTTGACTTTTTCAGACACTGATACAGTTATCAGAGCAACGACAAATGAGGACACAGACACATTGTTATTCTTTTTAACTTAGTAAATATGGACATGCTATACCTCATTTTAAAGCTCAGAATGTCCAGAAGTCAGTCACTGAGTTAATTTAGATTATTTTAGTTGGTTTGCTGTTATAAAGTTACTGTAACAGACATGTGAATAATCTCATTAGCCTATTATTATGATAACACCTAACTGTTCCTTGCATTTTAGGAAGTGTTTTCATAACATGTTTAACGAGATTTAAGGAAAGTCAGCTCTCAACAGATACTTAAAGCCCAAATATTGATATAAACTGGATCGGTGCATCCCTAGTTTATTTACCAATTTATTAGCTTCCCCTTTAATCGATTTGAAGAAACTATTTAGTCAGCCTTTTTGCCTTTACTGCTGATAAGAGATGTTTTTAACCGTAAATGCCACTTGCAGTTACCAGTATATTATGGTGCTATAGTTAGTCAAAATTTCCCAATGCAATCAATGCTGCTGTAAGCATCAAAAAGAAGCCATGTTGAGTTAAAGTTTTGCCATGTTATCTTTTGCAATCGTGTTAGCGGTGTATTCATGGTGGAGTTAGCAGTTTTGTTTCTTAGTGCTGACAAAGTGAGTGAATTTAATGTCACAAAGCAATCCATGCAATTCGAAACGTTTATGGACAGATAACTACTCATCTTTACATACTTTTTTTTGGAGGCTCAGTTTCTCCCACGCAAACACCACCTCCTGCTCTGCTCCTTTTGACTGGATTTGTCTGTGACCTCGCCCGTGGCTGGGCAGACTCATCAGGGAAACAAAACAAAGCCATCTGGTTTCTCAGGCCCCGCGCTGCCCCTGTGCTCAAACAGAGACCAGGGGAAAGCACCAGGGCCCGCTCAATCCCACAGCAGATCGTCCCAACATGTTCACTGTCCCAGCTAGAAGAATAGAATAGGCAGAAGACACAAGCTTGCATTCTGTTTTATTGTTTTCATTTGTTGCTATGTTACTATTGTAGTGTGCCTTTGTTTATAAAAGCAGACGTCTTATCTAACGTTTGACTGTTAGACTGTTTCTTTGAGGACTATTATTATAAAACTGTAATGAATTAAAGAAGTAATTTATGTGCACAGATAACATCCTGGATGACAAACCTGAGGGGAAGAGCCCTGCCGAAAAAGAGGAGCATCCAGTCGATGAAATGCCTAAAAGGAAAAAGACCGACAGCACAAGCCAGAGCAAAGGAAAGGTAAAGAAAAGTCACCAACTGTTACTGTTTACACAATGTATTTTGTATTAAAGAAGCCCTACTTTTTAACTGTTTTACTGTTTTTGGTTTTGGTTTATATAGGTGTTTGACATGGAGCTGGGAGAGGAGTTTTACCTGCCTCAGAATAAAAAAGAGAGTCGTCAGATTGCACAGGAGCTCTCGGATCTTATCATCTATTGCCAGGCCATAAAGTTTCCTGGTACAAAACCTCCACTTTCACCCTTTTCCCCAGATTCATACTCTCTTTTAATAACAGGTTGTATATCTTAAATAGTACAAACATGGATGATGCTGTGCAGTTAGTTTTAAGATGTAAAAAAAAAACGTTTTTGTCACATTTTAAGTGTCAGTGCTTCTTTTAATTCCTCTCCCACAAAAGACACTCACTATGAAGGTAAATATTTTATTGACCCATGGAAAAAAATAGGTTTCTACATTGTGTAATTAAGGTTCTAATCCACATTTGGTACACAGATAAGAACACACTTCTAAAAACATTAATACTTTTTTTTACTCCTTTGAGTGTCCTGTTTGTCTTATATTCTAACAAGACTTTTGCCCTTAAAACAGCAGCTTTTATTTGTTTACTCTTTCCAGGAACTTGCAGAGAGTGTGAAAAGACTATGCATGTCTCTGATGTTTCTGACAATAAACATATGAGACAGATAGAATAAGACACATTTGTAACTAAGACATTTAATTCTGTTCCACATTGCTGACCATCTTTTGTTCTTGTCTTCGGTGTCTTATTTGCGGGTGCCCAGGCCTGTCCTCTCTGTCTCCGACTGGCTCCAGCCGAGGGAAGGACCGGGGGAAGAGCAGGAAGTCCATATTTGGAACCGCTCCCACTCGCTGCAGCACAACAGGGGAGGTTGTTGCACAGAACCGCACCCCTGGGAAAGGTAGAACAGGCCACGGTCCCAGAATAATTCTAAGCATTACAAAACAGTGGAAAGTTTTACCCTTTTAACTTAAATCATGGATAACAGTGGAGTGGATTTTTTTGTTGTTTATGGGTGGCCAGTGGCTCAGGAGATTTAGGAGGCATTCACATTTATCTTGGTTTGGTCATGGTTTGAGTACAGTTTAGTCCTGATGCTGACTTGTTTTGGGAATCTTCTTGTCCTGATCTAGTTACGTTAATTTCTGGGTTTAGTCTCAGTCTAGTTCCAGTATTGACCACACGCTTAGTCCCCTTAGTTATTTACCCACTGTATTGTTAGTAATTTAATAGGTGCACTGCTATTTAGTATTAGGCAAGGATTTAAAAAAATAATAATAAAGGCTGTGGAACTGCAAAAATACAATTAAAATGGTGTCTATCCTTAGCTGTCTATGTCACTGTTGTTTGCAGGTGGCAGTGAGCGTTTGAGCTGGGAAGAGCTGCAGCCATCTCCTGTTCTTAACACTCCGACCTCTCTAAGCGCCATCATTCGGACACCAAAGTGCTACCACATCTCCTCTGTGAACGAGAACGCGGCCAAGCGACTTTACAGACGCTACTCTCAGAAGCTGATCCAACACACGGCGTGCCAGCTGCTGAGGACGTACCCCGCTGCCACCAGAATCGACTCCACCAACCCAAACCCCCTGCTCTTCTGGCTGCACGGCATTCAGCTGGTGGCCCTCAATTATCAGACAGATGGTGAGGATGCCTCATAAGATGACATTTTAAAACTGATTAACATTTGAAACTTGTCCTATATAGAGATCGGGTGCAACATCAGGGCTTGACAATATTTTATTCTCACTGGCCACCATAATTACTTTTATCAACATATTACCAGCCACATTGCGCTAGTTTATGGTCCATTTTCAACATCAGCTTTGAGTACGTTAATTAATTGAATGCATTTATAAGTAGTTATAAGTAGTCATCAGGATCAGATTGCTTTGTTGCAATTTGTCAATGAACTAGAGGTTTGGCATAAAGAAAAACGTATATAATTAAATGTATGTAGTTATGTCTTCCTTGTGTTTATTCTCCCCAGATTTACCAATGCAACTCAGTGTGGCCTTATTTGAAGCCAATGGTGGATGTGGGTACGTTCTGAAGCCTGCAGTTTTGTGGGATCGCAGTTGTCCTCTTTACCGTCAGTTCTGTCCAATCGAGAGGGATGTTGACAGAATGACTCCTGCTCTTTATTCAATCACAGTGAGTAAAAAGAATTCTATAATGAGCATTGCATCTTCAAATTGTAGTTTGCTCACATCCCACACTATGAGGTTCAGACACATTAGACGTTGGTCTCATTAAGGCATGTTTAGACAGTTTTACTGCGAGGTGAGCTGTGTGTGTTTGGACTATGTGACAGTCAAGGAGGGCCACCCACTTAACTCAAGTAAAGGAAATGAGAACTGGCATCATAAAAAGCCTTTAGGCCTGTATATATGTTAAAATTGTTGTTTTAAATTAATGTAATTTATTTTGCAACTTATGAATTGCCATGGTTCAACTGGTTTGAAAAACAAAGACATGGAGAAATATTTTGCTTCTTTAATCACATGAAATTGCAGTTGGTGTGTATCATGTGTTTGCATTTCTCTTAATGAGGCTAACACTTATGTGTGCAGATTGTCTCTGGGCAGAACGTGTGTCCTGGAAACAGCTCGGGCAGCCCCTGTGTGGAGGTGGACATTCTAGGCATGCCCGTCGACAGCTGCCACTTCAGAACCAAACCTATCCACCGAAACACACTGAACCCCATGTGGAGCGAGCACTTTCAGTTCAGCGTCTACTTCGACGACCTGTGCTTTGTGAGGTTTTCTGTGGTGGAGAACAACAGCTCCCAGACCACAGCGCAGAGGACACTGTCTCTGAAGGCCCTCAAGCTCGGTAGGTGAAAACTGTTTTTTATTTTATTTTTTTTATTTCATAACATAATTTATGAATTTTAAAAATCATTAACATGCTTATATTTTCTATTATGTCCACCAGGCTACAGGCATGTCCAGCTCAGGACACAGCACAATGAGCTTCTGGAAGTGTCTACTTTATTCATCTTCAGCTCCAGAACAGAGGAAGGTCCAACAGGGAGCACTACTCCTGCATCACTGGTTTGAATTCTTAAATTCACATAGTGTGATTACAGGCTGCTTGTATATGTTTGTGTTATATATTCTTTCTTGGTTGTAGCTCTTCAGTTCAGAGGAGAAGCGGTTGCTGCAGCAGCACAAAGTGACAGTCCATGGAGCTCCTGGCCCTGAGCCTTTCACACTGTTTTCTGTCACAGAGCTCACCACAGTCAGGCAGCTGCTGGAGAAGGTGTGTCTACTGTGTTCTGTCTAAACTGTGCTTTAAGACCTGTATGTCCAATATGCATCTCCTGTCACAGGTCATGACCTCTGCAGAGGGGCCCTGCGAGTATGTGTTGTGTGAGGAGAAACTGCCTCTGTTGAAGGAGCGCGGAGCCGACACGAAGAGGTCTGCTCAGGTCCGGACTCTGACTGCTGAGGAGAAAGTCCTCAGACTGGTCTCGAACTGGACCATGGACGAGGGATATGTGGGGAGACTATGTCTGAAACTCAGAGAAGAGGTACTGCCTGACTTTGACTTTGACATTGATATGAGTTTATGGGACCTAAACATAGTGGCAGTGTTTATTGTTTATGTTGTATTGATTGCGTTAAACATAGAAATTGCTCAGTGTTTATACATTTATGTTTGTAATTAACCATGGTTTGTTAAAAAGTAGATCACAGTGTAGATCTTGGGGAAAAAATAGTCCTCCTTATAATCGAGCTGTGAGAATATTATTTCTGAGATGGCATGCATATTATTTATCCTAGGTCTCCCCCTGCTGGATTATGTTGGAAACACCACCCTCAGTGATGGAATACTGTTTCTATCATTTGAAAACAATATTGATTGAGGACAAAATTGTTTTTAAATTTTGTAGAAAGCAGCTGATAAAGCCCTGTCTCTTGATGGAGGAGAGGAAATGGCAGTTGGCAGTAGAGAGTCTGGAGAGGACGACATGTTCTTTGTCCAGGTTCATGAAGTTTCTCCTGAACAGCCACACACAGTCATCAAAGCTCCACGCTACAGCACTGCACAGGACATCATCACACAGGTTAATACACACAACTAAGCATTTTACTGTGATCTTGGACATCAACGTTAACACAGTGTGGTCTATTAGACTCTGTCAAAGGCCAAATACTCCTGCAGCTTTCTATCCAACCCTAACCCTGGAGACTATGTCCTGATGGAGGAGGTGACCAAGGACTTAGGTTCCACAAAGAAGTCGTCTGGGTCTAAACCAGTGCAGAGAATGCTTCAGGATCAGGAGTGTGTGTACCAGGCACAGAGCCGGTGGCGCGGCGCTGGGAAGTTCATCCTTAAACTGAAGGAGCAGGTAGCTCTGAGGGCTGTGGAGGAATATAGAGAGAGACTATTTATTTTAAGTGTGCTTTGACGTTCATCAGCTTCCTCTGACATTTCTCTGATTGTTTAGGTCTTGTAGCGCTAACACTTTTTGTACATGTAATGTGCTTGTCTTACTTTAACTTGCATGGCTATTTTAACCTGCTTGTCTACTTTTAAGACTAATTCTGTCCTGTTGCTTTGGCTATGCCTTATTTATTTTTTAGCCCACATGGAGGCTTTAACTTCACTATGTATTTATTTGCCTCATTGAATAAATAGGATCTTGATTGAGTGATCATATTGCCATTACACATCATTTTGAACTCTTGGCATCTGGTAAGTAACTGCATGGCTTCTTTGCATGTTCATCTGAGGAAATTGACATCCAGATCTAACAATAATATGGCCTTGCATTTATCTAACCAAAAACTGCTGGTGTCCAGATGGTTCGTGAGGATAAGAAGAAAGGGATGTCATTTGCCAGTGAGCTGAAGAAGCTGACTAGCCGCAGTCGCACTATGACCACAGGCGGCACAGCAGACGGTCCGGCGCAGAGTAAGGACGAGAGAGCAGCATGCTGTGTGGCTCTGACTGAACTCCAGGAGTGACTCTGTCTGCTGTCTGTGCATGGAGCGGCAACAGAGGTAGTGCCTCTAACCACCACACACAGGGTTAACTCCTCCTCTGCACATGTTACTACTACAGTAATAATGGTTAGATGTGCTGTTCTTACACAAAAAACGTGTTTTTTGTCCACCATGATGTGATTACACAAAATAATAGGGCATGATAGAATCATAAAATGATTAATTATTCATTTGGAAAGGGTGATGAACATTAATATTGTAAGTATGTAGTACCATTCATTTTACAGAAACCAAACTAAAATATAATGAGGAGCAATCAAGCTTGTATTTATAAAGATGATGTCTTAACTGTCTGACTTATTATTTAGAAAGAAAGGAAAGAAAGGAAAGAAAGGAAAGAAAGGAAAGAAAAGAAAGAAAGAAAGAAAGAAAGAAAGAAAGAAAGAAATTTATTCAAAGCGCACCGTTATTACACTTTTAAGGCTGATTGAATCTATGTTTTAGTTCATAATAAATCATTTGGTTTGCTCTGTGGTTTTATGTGTTTTTAATCATAGATTTCTCAGTGCTTGGAACTAGTATTTTTGTAACACCATTTTCAGGCTAGTATTAACTAGTGACCAGTAGTGTAAATGTGGGTGCTGTCTCTCTCACAGGGTGCCTGTCTGCAGCAGTGGGGCTGAAGGCCTGGGTGACCGAGGGGAGGCTCATGCAGAGCTCTTCCTCCAGGAAACTGCTCCGGGAAGGTCCACTCTCTCTCTCCACTCTCACCCCTGGTTCCTGGAAACTCCACCTCCTCCGCAACTGGAAGATCCACAAATAAAGCCAGATGAATGAGAGTTCTGACATGACCACTTTTATTGAAGCTCTGGAGTAAAGGAGCGTCTAGACTCCACAGTCATGTTTTAGTTGGTACTATGAGGCCCCTCTGGACTGGACCTTAGCTCTGGTACTTGGTAGAGGACAGACCGAGGTTTGAGGGTTCACCTTGTCACATTTGGATGGGGTTGTGTTTGAAGACCCCATGCTATGTCACTTTAGAGCTGAGGCTCATATCGCAGAGCAGCTAAGAGGGCTCCAGGTTTAGGTGGTTCTGGAGTCACGTTATTGAGAAGAAGGTGTTTTTTGAGGAGTAGATCTGTCCCCTTAAGAATTTAAATGGAGGACGTAGGTCAAACTACATCCACATTTACATTACTGAGTTTTTTACTTGCAGATTATTTAATTTAATTTGCACACATTGTGTAAAGTATTGTGCATTCTTTACAAATAGCCACCAAGTAGCTAAACATGCATTTTCCACTATACACTAAATGAGTTACAAGTGCTGCGTGAGAAGGCAAGGAAGCAGAGTATGTAGAGGGCAAAGTAGACAAGCAGGCTTGTTTAGATGTGTTTGTACTGTTGGATAATAACAGTACTGTACGAGTATGTAAATCGGCGGGTGCAGATGGTCATCAGGGACAAGAGTGACTTTTCAGCTTCTGCATTTTGTTCCCATGAAAAGATCAAGCTGACATACATTTGATTGATTGATTTTATTGAGGAAGCATTGTGTTTTACTTTCATTTCAAAATAGTTAAACGTACATTGTTAAATTTTTTCTGAGATAATTGCGGAAACTACTTTTTTAGTCCAAAGTTTGAATTTAGATTGACTGATATTTAATTTGTTGTATTCTTTGTTCCCTTTTGAAAAAGTGCATTATTTACATTTCCTTGAAATCCTTTTTTTTAAATTATTATTTTGGGGGGACTCGCATGGTGTTTTATTTTAAACAGGTTCACAACTTGTACAAAGTATATAAAAAGAAGACATGGTGAATTTCATGAATAGATCTTCACAACTTGGTAAAAATTGTGGAAAGTTACATTGTTAATTGGAAAAGACTAATTTTCTTTGTCACATGCTTATACTAGTGCAATGTTGAACTGCTCTTGTGTCCACATGTCCACATTTAATTTCTGCCTAATTTGGTCCAGTTAATAATGCCTATTTCCTTAAGTGCAGTGGCATGTGTGGTGCTTTGGTCTAATAGGTTTTAAGGAAAATGAGATTGTGATTTTCAAAAGCGCAGCTCTTTCTGCACATGATAATCAGCTGCAACTCTAATCCTGTTATTCATTCAGGAAATATAACGCACACCAGCCTTTTACCCACTGCTGCACTGATTAAATGTACCATAAAGAAATGCATCACCTACATGATACCACAAAGGGACATTTCCCTCACATTTGTCTTTGGCAGAGCTGACGGCTCACTTTCCTCCTTTGTTCTTTGTAGAGCCTGCTTTTGAATGTACTGTGGTAAAGAAAGAGTGATAAATCATTATTTATTTCAATGTGAAGCCCTGGTTGGCATTTTTCTGTGTATCATTTGTCAATATTTTTTATTTATTTCATCTGCTCTAATTGTACTCTTATTTAGTTTTAATAAAATTGTGTTATAAGATTCCCCAGTGGTGGTCATCACACAGCAGCATGATGTCTTTTGCGTTTTAGTTTTGTTTGTGTCCTCTGAATGAGCATGCAGTACAAACGTGCATAAAAACATGTTACACTCCACATCATGCACAGGCATGTTGCTGTTAATATTGACTATTTACTTGAATTGAAGGAATTGTATATTGGTGAATGTCATAATTTACCAGTATCACAATAAAATATATTTTAAGATTTGCAGCTTGCAAGAATGTCTTTTTATCTTTACCGTGTCAATGTAACAAATAAGGAGTGATTCTAAACCATAGTTGTGAGCACCACATTGAGGGTTGCGTTAATGTCATATTATATATGTGTTGTATTTGATACTGTTAGATGTGAATTAACGCCAGGTTATTTGATACTGTGAAAGTTAGAGCCCAAGAGGTTGTAGGGCTAAACAAACAGTACAGTACAATTGTTTTTCTTTTTCTACAGCATCATTTTAACAAATTAAAATTAAGTGACATTTCATGACACCAAGTGTACAAATTGTTAACACTGAAACCAGAAGAAAGAGAACAAAGTGAAGTGAAAAAGTGTGTTTTATTACTTTAATTAATTTTAATCAATTTTAATTCTGTTAATCTGCACACAATCTTGTACTATTTCTCACTGCTTTCTAAATAGACTATTACATTATTTTATCCAATCCATTGTATCCAAAGGGAACACATTATGGAAATTCAACTAATGGACGTTTAACCTTGTTATAATAGTGTTTCTTCAACATCTATCTATGTATCTCAGAATTGTATTTGGACTGCTTCATGCATGTTTGAGTAATCCTGTATTCTCCTGCAACTTAGGCTCAGCTCAAGTACTCAGAAAATTATTGTTTTCACCAACCCCCTGTTCCCACCAACATATTGCACACAGTGGCGATTATTTGAATATTGAGTATTTGAGTTATACATGTAGGTTATAAATAGTCACATAGCCACTTTTCAAAAGTAAAACATGTAAATGACAATCTGCTGCTTGTTATGGTGAATTGCCACTATGAAGAGGCGGGGTTTATACTTTCTGCAGTTTTCAACAGGAAATCGATAGACCTCAATAGAATGCATAGTTAAGAGGGGACAGTTTGTTCTGTAGTTAAGTTTGTGCACTAAAACATTATCTGGGAGCATCCACAGAGGGCAAGAAAGATAATTCTATATGCTTCATCTGGTCTAAGTTAAGAAGCGTATCATGCCACATGACAGACATCAAATTGTTACATATTTATTTTCTCTGTACTGACTACATAAGTGTAAATGCATGACATTTAGTAATACATAGTACTCATGGATCTAGTACATGGCTAAGTTTAGAGGGGCGGGTCAAACGATGCGCTGAACCAATCAGACGCGTGGTGGATGTGACGATGAGGAAGTGATAAAACGATGTCGTTCGGAAAAGAAGTAGTTCGACAATTTACTCTAAAAGAAGACGGTGAAGAAGTTGTAGTGTTACAGATAAATGTTGGAGAAAACAAAGTTGCTGTAAATGACTTGTGTCGTTTATGCTCTACAAACCTGAGGAGAAATGGCGTTATTTCCCGCTCAGTGCTCATTTTCTCTCCGAGTAAGTTGCATGAGAAGTGTGTGGCGGACAGACTGGCAGCTTTGGGATTGATTTTAAAGCCAAGCAAGAATAAATCCACACGCGTTTGCAGGTCATGTGTAAATGTTGTCCAGCGGTTGGAAAATGACTTGCTCGTTTTTCGCAAATGGAAGGAAGAAGAGGAAAAGACGGACACAGATCACACAGACGAAACAGCATTGACAACCCCTGAATCCTCTGATAAAAGAGCCCGCTCCCCATCGCCCACCAGAGCACCCAGACCTCTGCCGAAGAAGCTCCGCACTGACCCCCTGCCGTGCCAGCAGAGGAGGCGAAGTGTCACACAGGTAACATGCTGCAGTCAGAGTACATGTGGATGTGTGTATATGGTTACAAAAAGCATGACTTATTGTTGAACCTTTTTTTTTTTAGGTCATTACTACCTATGCAAGCAAAACAGAGGTTAAGATCCCTTCTGAAAGTGAAGCAGGAATAATCCACAACATTGCATACCAAAAGTGGAGGACTGCGGCCAACTTGCTTTGCTCCCATGAAGAGCTTTTCGATGAGATAAAAATGAAGATTCTTGTTAGAGTCAATGATGAAAGTCAGACCCTCTCAAATCCCCACAACAAATGTATGCTGTGGAAAACCACTCCAGACGACCTCAGGTCTTTTTCTATGGACAGCCTGATTTCAGAACTCGAGCACAGGTCACCTTTGTTATGGTCAATTTTCCAAACGATCACCAAAAACAACAATGACGAGGCTGCTTGTGCTGCTCTTTGCATAGCGCTCAGAGGAAGGGAGCCCCGTCTATCTGCGTTGGCTTATCACATCAACAGTATAATCTCACGTGGAGGTTTGAAAAAGGCAGTCTTTCACAAACTCAGTCAAATGGCAATCACAACATGTTACACCCAGGCTTTGTTTAAGCAAAGGGAGATGAAGGGACTTAAAAAACGAGCCACCTGTGGAGAAACTTCCCCAGAATTTAAAGCTCCCAATGAAATTTTGCAAAACTCCAGTGAGAAAATTGACAATTCTGCAGATCCAGAGGAACTGGGAACTAAAGACACAGGTTTGGAGAGCCATTTAGCTCCTTTGGAGCAGGAACTTTCTACTCCCTCTGAAAATATTACATGACATAACTACATTATGACATTGTTACTACTATGTGTACTTGTTTTGTACTTTTCAATGCACATTCTACTTTTGGACAATTCTATATATTATACATTTTGTATAATATATAATTCAACACATGGACAACAACTTGAAATAGGTAACACTTGTGGGGCTGTTGATTTTAGTCAATCAGTTAAAGGCATTTTAGTCAACCAAGATTTGTGTTGGTTGATAAATTGTTTTATATAGATTATAAGGATTGGGACTAAAGTAGAAAGGAGTTGGCATGAAGTCAGTTGGCTGAAGTCTGCGTTTGGGTCAAATATATGATCAGATCATGGAAATACTGAACATTTTCTCGAGGGTGAAATAAAAAATAAATAAATAAATGTTGAACCTAATCATCTTTTGTCATTTCAACTTACAACAATGATGCGTTTGTGATTGAATATTGTGTGCAAAGCTTATTACGACTTATGATTAGAGTAAATCAGACATCAGAGGCCAAAACTAGAGCTCAGAAGTGTGTTTGTTCAAAGGGTTCAGAAATAGCTTCAGTTAGAATGGAGGGTCCTTTGAATCTAAATCAACTGGAATGATAAGAGTTAAAAATTTCCCCTGCTTCACAAATGATGACATTATCTTAATCTTGATAACCTTCATTGTGTACCAGACTCTAATTGTGACTTTGTGGCAGTGATAGTGTGAGTCTTGTAAAAAAAAACAGAAAACGTATTTAACTAATTAAATGCACCAAAAATCAGCGTATGCATGTGATTCATATTGAAAGGCGGGACAAACGCAGCCTAAACCAATCAGACAAATGAGCGCCATGAAGGATGAGGAAGTGAAACCTGACATGGAATTAAAAGTGAGATTTATCTAAAAGAAGGTGGTGAGGAGATTGTTTACAGATAAATGTAGGTGCACACGAGACTGCTGCTGTGAATGACTTCTGTCTGACCCGATTTTCATAATTAAAAACTGGGACACACACGGGTTGGAGTGGGGAGTTACAGTAAAATTTTACAAAGAGCGGCTAGTTAAGTGCATTATTATACACTTAACCATTCACGGCTCATTCACGACTTCAGTAAACAGTGTAATATGAGAAACTTCTATTTATAGTGCTCTGATTTTTTTTCGGTTGTGGTCATTTTGGCAATTCATTCCTCTCTTTATTGTTGGCCGGTATCAAATTGGTCAAAAATAGGGACAACTCGGGCATGACTTGTGTAAAACTGGGACAAATAAATGGTTTTGGACACATCTTCTCAGACATGGGACACAGGGCTCAAAACTGGGACTGTCCCAGGTAAATAGGGACGTCTGGTCACTCAAGTTATAGCACACTCTGTGCTTAATTTCACATTGAACAAGCCACAATACAGGTCTGCATCGGGCAGACTGGAAAAACTGTGATTGACTTTAAAGCCAAACAAAAATAAGTCGACACGCATGTTTGAATGTTGATCGCCTGGAAAAAAAACGTGTCCGTTTTTCATAAATGGAAGGAAGAAGAGGAAAAGACTGATTTAGGTGAAACAGCATCAAGAAATTCCCCTGAATCCAGTGATAAAAGAGGCCGCTCCCCATCACCCTCCAGACCACCCAAGCCCCTGCAGAAGAAGCTCCACACTGACCCTCTGCCCTCTCAGCAGAAGAGGCGAGTGTCACACACAGGTAACTGTGTGTGTGGGACACTGAAACAGTGAGAAGCATCTTAAGATGTGGAACAAACCATATGAAATAAATGGTAGGCTACATTTGACCTATACACCTGTTAACCCCTGTCTTTACTAAATGTGTGTGCAGTGTGCCAGTGTTTGGTCAGTCACTTACTTTTAAACATTAACCCTTATTGTAAACGGCCATCACTAAACTACACTGAGGTTCCTTCTGAAAGTGAAGCAGGAATCATTCAACACATTGCCAACCAAAACTGGAGGACTGCGGCCAACTTGCTGTCCACCCACAAAGAGCTTTTTGATAAGATAAAATCCAATGTTCTCGTTGCCATCAATGAAGACAGTTAAGAGCATCTCGAACCCCAGTAACAAATGTATGTTGTGGAACACTACACCTGACAATCTCAGATCCTTTTCAGTTGAAAATCTAACTTTGGAACTACAGTGATCTTCACCTTCTCAAAATATCACCAACAACGACACTGCTTGTGCTGCACTTTGTATGGCACTCAGAGGGAGCAAGCCCTGCATGTCTGCTTTTGCCTCACATCCACAGTATAATCGCACGGGGAGGTATAAAGAAGGCTGTCTTTAACAAACTGAGCAAATTAGCAATTAGAACATCATACTGCAATGCTGTAAAAAAGCAAAAGGAGATGATGGGAACTAAAGGAGCCGCCTGTGGAGAGACTCCAGCAGCTTTAGAAGATCTTCCTTCTGAACATTTCCTGAACCCTGAAGCAGAAATGAACAACGTTCCAAACACAGGAGAAACGGGGACAGGAGACACAGATTTGGAGAGGCTTTCAGGCCGTCCTCTGGAGGAGGAAGTCAGCATGAAACCATTTTTGTGTGATTAAGAGAGTTTTTGTTTATCACCTGTAGATGATAAACATGTATATTATATACTTTGTCAAAATCTATTTTTATTTTAGTCAACACCTTATTTGTCATGCATGCCTTATTTTATCATAGTTTATTTTTATTTATTTTTTATTATTATTCATTGTTTTATGTTGGCTAAAGCAAGTTATAGTTTACAAATTATGCTGACTGCGGCAGTAAAACATATTCTGATATCCAGTAAAATAAACAAACATGCAACAAATGCTTATGATAGGTGAAAAAGTGCATTTGGTTTTGTTCTGGCATTTTGTATTAAATTGTATTGGTAGATTATCATTTCACATTTTGTTCATTGTAAACTGCAATATTGACCTTAAAGGCCTTAGTAATAGAAACAGGTCCATTGATTTCCTGTTCATATCTGCAGAACTGATCGGTTCAAAGAGCAGTGAATCAAAATACAACTTTGAATACGTTTATGGTGAAGGAACACATGGTACATGGTTAAAAGCTCACAAAAATGAGGTTAAGGTACACTTTATTCCTATAATGCTGCTGAGGCAACCTGTCAGCGGCAGTGTCTTGACTTGGCTGACGGGAATATTTGACCCGTTGTGCGTGTTATGGGTTGATATAGGAAACTCACAGTAATCTCAAACTCCACATAGAAAACCTTAGCCTGAGTCAAGAGCGCAAGTCACTCAACCACGTGTCCTTTGAGAGAAGTACAATACAGGTGGAAGTTAGTTGTTAAAAGTGCTTATAAACTCATGGCAGTGAATATGTAGGATGCTGGGACTGCATTAAGAAAGTGAGCGATACATGTGACTGATGTAAAGACTTTAACAACAACTAGTTCTGACTTTCACGTTTCAAAACAGTAAAAATCAGGAACAGGGCCTTTAAGTCAAATCTGAAGTCACAAACCTTTTTTAAAATCATAAATTAAGTTACATATTTGGTTTTCATTTCTACTATTATTTTAGGTTTTTGTTGCTATTTTGGACACTCCAAATCAATGAGGGAAGTGGGTCAGGTTAAATAATTGTAGTGTATATGACATGTGGCACCTCTGATTGTCCAAGCCACAACATTGGTATAAGGACTACACTGAACCAAGTTCATAAATAATAATAAGCATCCATTTGTTAAAAGTATAGCACAACATTATGTATTAATATTTTGACATAAAATCAAACTGACTTATATGTGTAGTAACACATTTTGTGGCATTCTTCTTCTTGCTTGAATTGAACCTTAGTCTTCAGAATTTTTTTAGAGCACGGTGCAATTAAGCAACTAAATCATGTGAATGAAATATTCTTTTATTTGAATAAAGTTTGTCAAGCACCTTGACAGCAGTAAAAAGGCAGGTTTGGATGAACAATACAGGACGTGTCAATGCAAAGAAATCAGGCAGATTCTGTATGAGTTGCACCAGCTTAATACTAAATGAACAGTGTGTTCCATACAGAGACACCAGTCTTTAAAGGGCCATAGAAAATCCTCATATACTTTCTTCATCTCATTTTTCAGTAATTCCTTACAAAGTACAAATACTTTATAGCAAATATAGTGCGTCTGGCTCCACAAAGGTGATCTGAGTTGAAAAATAAAATAGAGCCTTTGTTTTGTAAAATAAAAATAAAATGGAGTAGTATTTCTCATTACTTTATCATTGTTTAGATTGAAAGTGATAAATGTGATCAAAATAAATTCCATAAAACGAGAACAGGTGACCAATACTTCTTTTTTCATTTGAAATGAAAAGCAAACAGCGGTTGGCCTGTCCATTAGACATACATGAAATAATAAAAAGAGACAATAAAAAGGTCACTGTAGTTCCCATGTGGAAAATCCTCATCAAACTCTTTGGCTAGCTTTATGCTAATTGGCCTTTTAGCTGAGGACCATCAGATTCCTTCCTCCCTCTTCTTTGCAGTGGTGCCGTGATGACATGACCTGTAGTAGTCCTTACAGTGACAGGAGCACAGTGAGTCAGAGTTTGGTCATGGGGATGTGCAGGCTGTTCCATGGGCCCATCCACAGCTCCTCCTCGTCCGTCTGTGTCCGATCAGAGGGACACTCCAGGGGCTCCCTCATCACCAGACCTCCCTCGTCACTGGTGTTACTCCCGTCCACCTGCGACTCCCTCTCCCCCTCTCTGCCCTCCTCCCTCCTCTCCTCTGTCTGTACCTGCGGGCCCTGTGCAGCCTTCACCAGGTTGGACTTGGACGCGGACGATTCGGGGCCCGTGTTGCTGGTGCTTGTGGAGACTAAGGACACACTTGAGTTTCGAGTGTTGAGCACATTCAGTGTCTTGGTGTTGTCCGCGTTGGAGAAGGAGGAAGTGGCCAACGTAGAAGCCTTTCCTGAGCTTTGAAAGGTGCGCAAGATGGTGCACCCTCCGTCCGCCGCCGTTCTCGGGGTGTTCAGCGGGATTCTCTCCTCCAGCGTGGCGGCCATTTTGTCTAATTTTTTAAAGTGCTTGGCTAGCCGCGAACTGAAGACAGGGGAGATTGGAAGTTTAAGGTTATTGTTGGTTGATTGTGTGTTTGCAGCGTTAGCCGTGCGCCTGGTTCGAATTATAGATCCGTTCTGGGCCACGTAGACGCTGCCGTTGACATTGGCGTGGCTGTTCAAAGTGGTCGTTACTCGGTTTGGTTGCGTCCCCGGCAAAGTGTCCTCCCCGGTGGAACTGGTCTCGTACTCTCGATCCAACACCAACTTGATCCGACGCTTCCCTCGCCCCTGCTGAAACAAAAAAAGAGGGAAAAGTTTGACTTACAGACACGGAAAGCAAGGAATAATTCAACCACTGTGTCAGAGCAGGTGGCACTTTGAGAATAGTAAAAGATACAAAAGTGCAAACTCAGGTCACCACGCAGCCTTGCAAAGACATTTTCTGCTAGCAGTAATTTAAGACTCACTCGAAACTGTAAAATAAGAGTAATAAGAGGTTGAACATGGAGAGGACATTAGCTGATAAGAGAAGACATGATTTTAGACTTGAGGGCAGCGTAGGACAAATCTTAAAATTGTAAATCATGCCAAACAAGGTAAAAATTCCACTCAGGAAATCACTGCACTCCAATCATTATCACCCACTTCTTACTCAGTGCTAATGAGGTAATCTTCGACGATTGCTACGTTATCTAGCATCTCAGTCCTCGTCTTGTCCGCTGCTCCTCTCCTCCTCGCTGTCCTCCATGATTGGCGACAGGTCGTCATGATTACGCTGGGATTCCGCCTCGTCGTCATCAGAGCCCTCGGTCTCTTCCTCGCTTTCCTCATCTGCTGAACGGGAACGCCGTTTGGAAGTTCTGGGCCTAGACTTGGCACTTTTGCTACGCGAGTTTTCCCCGCTTTCACTCTCTGACCCATTGTCCGAGCTTTCCCCATCGTCGCTATCAGAATCTTCGGTAGTGTTAAGGTCTTTCTCTGTATCCGAATCCTCAGTTTCAGTTTTGGACACGCTGTCAAATTCAGAATCCTTGGAATTCTCAGTCGCCGTGATTGAAGAGGAAGGACTGCTTGTATCTGAAAATTCTTTGGACTCTTTCCCATTCTTTCCACCCCACCATTTCTCTGTTAAACCTCTAGATGGCTGCTCTTCTGAGGATCCACTGGACATCGCAACACTCCCATCTCCCACAGAAGTGTTTGGTTCTGCATGGTTTTCCCAGTCCGTTGCTATGGCAGCCCCCTGGAGTCTCCTGCTCAGGCTGATAAGACTCAACGCCTCACTAAGCTTTTGTTTGGGAGCTGGTTTGCTGGCTTCGCTCGCCGTTTGGAAATAAGTCCCGTCAATGAGTATCCCATTGCTAACACTGCCAAACCAGCTCGAAGACGGCAAGCCTGGAAGCTCTATTCTCCGCTGTTCTGGTGGAGGTCCAAGTCCCCCGGCAAAACCATTCCTCATCCCATTGTTTGGCATTCTTCTATACTCTCTCCCCACTCCCTGTTCTGTCCCTTCTTCTCTATTGACGTGATTTTCCGACCCTCTTCCGGGTTTTTCCAGGCCAGCCTTCTCCTGCTCCATGGGGCCAATGCGTGCTTTGCTCCACGGAGGGTGAACAGCAGGAGGTTGTCCGCTGGTCTTACTTCCCGATGAGAACAGAGAGCCTACTTTTATCAAGGACTTTAACTTGTCCATAGTACTTTTAGGTTTTGCATTTTCTGAAGAGGATTTTTTGCTGTCTTTGGTTTGTGAAGTTTTTCCTGAAGCAGCATTCGGAGTGTGGGGTTGGGGGGATTTGGAATTGGAGGATACTCTACCTCCGTGCGTCTGCCTCTTCACCTGTTGTCATATTAATGTGTTTAGTTTTATATGAGTAAGCAGGTATGAAACTATTTCAACATAAATAACCATTCATGAAAAAAGTGAGAATGTGCAAATAGGAATTGTATAATTTAATTTGCAAGTCTAACATTGATATTTTGTATCCTTATAACCCATAATAGTAAACAACAGCTACATTTCAATTGAACACTTTTAGAAAAGACTAAGTGATATTATTTCTTCCCATTTAGTTTTCACAACCAACGTTTTGGAACATAGCACCACTTAAAATATAAGATAAAATAGTCTCAGGTAGTTATATATATCGGTTTCAGTGAGTGTACATACCTCTCCGTCGGACTCCTGGGGACTGTAGTAGTAACTGCCATCCTCGTCCACTATCACCTCTCCGTACTCATCGTAGGGTCCAGTAGGAGAGATCAGCTTCCTCCTGCTGCCGTACTGAGGGAGCTCATACCTGCACAAACACAATACCACAAAGAATACATCATACAGGCTTTGTGTGCAAAGTTGAATTATAGAAAAATGATTACTCCAACAATGCATTACAATATTTCAAATATTCTGAATGTAAAGTGATGAAGGAAGAAGTTAAACTATAACTCCAGGGTGGTTCTGTCCCGGCATAGTTTTATGTTGTTTTTTAATTAGGTCAATGGAGTGCGTTTTTCAATTAATTTATTGTGTTATCACAAGTGCAATTGCCTCAAAGCGAAGCGAACAGAAAAAAAAGTAAAAAATCAATGTAGCTATTCCATTAATCTAAAAGCTGTATTATGTTATTTTAATATAGAGGCCTCAAACTCAGCATTTGCCATGGCCTGTTAAGCCCCTACATCCTTTCTGCATCTTTGTTCACTTAACATCAAACAAGGACTAACGACTTTTCATTCAAAGTCCACTAACTTGCCAAAACACAGCGACCTTAATCACAAAAGCAGTGTTTTCTAGCCGGGAGTAATTTCTTTAGTGGACAATGGTTGAATCAATTGTGCTGTCTTTTTGTCTCTCTTTGTTTGCCGTAGCTGGAAGCAGCGCTGGTCCTCCGTGGCCACAGCAGTATAGTGCATCACTTCCTGAGGTTCTCTGCCCTGAAGCTACAAGCTCCAAGAGAACAGGTCAACAAGATCCTCTTTTTAAACGTGTCCAGGAAACAATATGTCCCTCTGTGATAAGACCAGCCCGTGTGGATTCACCTGGCCTTCACAGTGAGGAGGAGGAGGGGGCAGATTCTGGGATATGAGAAGTGTTCAGGTTTTCTCTTGTCTGGTTGTTCAGCCTCCCTTTTATTTATAGTGAATCAAATCACATAAACGGAACTAGATTGTATTAATTTTAGAATGGTCTTTGATCTATATCAGAATTAGTATACGTGTTTTAAAATGATCACTTTTCTTTTATAAGAGTAATTCATTTGTATATGGCCCCTGTTAAAAAAAGATTAACTAAACTAAACTAAAATCATGTCGGAAATGTTAGTATTCTGACAGCATTACTTGGCTGAGATTCAAAAATTATGAATGGACCTAAAAATTAACCACAAGAGGGCAGAAATATATTGCTATCATTTCATGGTTTATATGGCTTTATACTATTGTATACTATCTCTTTTTGAGGACATGTCTTACAGTTTTAATCATATGATTTTCTTAATATTCTAATTTTGCATATCTGCAGAACAACACTTACAATATTTACTGGCACCTCTACTGGCAAGCATTCATTTTAGACAGCTTCCAACTGGATTATTCAATAAACAATAACACTTTAGTTTTTCTGGCAAGTCAATGAAATATAAACAATTGGCTTTTCTCTTGCCTTTAGACCAGCACAATATGGCACACTCCAAAATGCAGCAGCCAGAAAATTGTATAATTGTTTTCATTTTCTCTCTCTCGCTATCTTTTTTCTTCACCTTCACCTTTTCATCTTTTAAGATGATGATGAAAAGTTAAAGCTAGACTCTAATACCCTCTATGCAATGGTCATCATAAACCTAACTGGTTATTTCTCATTTCTGTAAAGTATTTTAACGTGCTAAATGGACAAACTGGCCGGAATCACTTTGCCCGCTGCCACTGAAGTAACCTTATTACTGTAAAGAGCAAGGGCTACAGAAATGTAGCATGGGTGTAATAAAAAAGTGCAGATTACACAGAGTGGTGCTGTGGGCAGTTAAATATAAGGTGCTTTTACAGTGCGTCCCCACTCTAATGTAATGAGCCTTCCCTTCTGCTAAACCTGCTTATAGGATTTCACAGTCATTACCCACACTTAAGCATATACTGGCTTCTTTGTGCCATGTGTGTTCCTCTGTCCACGTCCACTGGGGGGCAGTAATGTTCCAATAATGCCTGTAACGTCTGCTGACTGCTGTCCTCTCTGGCTTCAGACGGTTTTCTGAGCTCTGTGTGCGAACTCAAATGGACCAAATTGGGTCAGTGGCCTGTTTCTGTGGAGTCTCCAAATGTTAAATGATTATTTAATGAAGAGCCCCAGTCCGGGAGATTATACAGCACAGCCGCACACGCCTGGCTCATGACACTCAGTATTGTAAGCCTTATTAGCGCCGAATTGTCCAAATTAAACCCAATTTGTAATCCCCTTGATGAAATGAAATGCTTACTAGTTTTTATTTTTTCTGTGGAACAAAAGGAGTTCAGTAGAGTAGTTAAAATGTGATAATAATCCTATTCGTCAAGTAATAGCACATTTGGGTTACCCTAGTTAAGAAAATATTTGGTGAAAAACAGTTTGTACATAGAGATTCAAGACTTTATTAGTGATTTCAAGCTGATTCACTCACAAGTTCCACAGAACAGATCATAACTGTAAAATAAAGATATTGACTCTTAGTATATGCCAGTGACACAAAGTACCACATATTTTCAACAATTTACAGCTCGCAAAGGGAAGACTATGATGTCATCTAGTCATTGCACTTTGAACATAATCCCTTGTTTGAAGTATAATTGTATCATGTACCTGAGTAATGTGCCCCTCGCTTTGTACAGATGAGTTTGTGCAGACATTTGTGGTGTGATGTGAGTGGGAGCCAGAGAAGTCACACCTAGCTCAGTCATGGTGCTCCTCTCCCACGCCAAGAACACACAGAGAGGCAGCTGAAAGTCATTACTTCACCGTGGGGAGCAAAAGCCTTCTTAGCCGATGGGAGCTACAAAATCTGGCCTTGTTGCATCTGAGGTGAGTAGTGCAACCAGACGCTACAGTTATCTGCATCATAATCCGGTGACTTTGCCCGTTCTGAGTGACCTCGTAAGTTAGTCTCGTCTAATATATCTGCAAGTTAAGTTGTTAAGACGTGGGAAGATTAAAAATACCGAGAATACTGGGAGAGTAGAGTCGATGGGCTTTTTACCGAGAATATTGTTTTGATGGTAAGCAAAGTTTGATAAACAGATGCAGTATATTCTTTATAATAACGCTGTAAGACAAGCTGATGAAAATAAAATGCACTAAACAAGGGAACAAAGTGAAATTTCTGCACTTTTGTGAGTAAAATAACATTTCACATTTGTCTCATACTTAAACCTCATCTTATCCATTTACAAGTCCAATCGGAATCTATTTAAAGACATGTTTTAGCACATTTCTTTTGGGTAACATAATCGTCTGAATACTGTTATCAGGAAACTCCCCCAGAAATCGTCTTCATTTTTCCCTACATTACCCGCATCTAGTTACCTGATCCTGTATCAAAACTGGACAGTACGTGGTATAAGGTGCATTAACTTTTCCGTTTTTGGTTTGGCACCTGCTTGTCTCCCTGGAGATGTTATTGCTTTGCCAGGAATGTTCCACAGTATGGCATTTAATTTCAATTCGAATCAATTACAAGCGTTTTCATAGCTAAACAAAAACATGCATTCTTTACACGGAGCGGGTACGCCTCTCCACAGATCTGACCTGAAACATGATGTGGTGGTGGCGCCTGCTTGTCTCCATAGAGAGATATACAAGTTAAATGCCATGCTGCGGAACATTCCAGACACAAGCAACAGGGTCTTCATGGAAACAAGAATGTGGCAGGCTTATAGCTTAGAAATATTAGCGATTAAATAGAGCTGTGCAAAAAGAAAGCCTATTAAAAGCCTATCTATTAAGGCAGCACAATATATTGAAAAAATATTGTTATTGTGATGATAATATGTGCAATATGTGCATCGAAAAGATAACGATAATTTCTAATGGTTAAATGCATTAATCTTGTGTTTCTTGCGCGCCTGAGCTTGTTTTTACTTTTGACCAATCAGATGCGCTCTTAAATGTTCAACCCCAAAAGCGCCGTTTTGCTAAGTACAGAAACGGCAAGAGTCGTTTTAGTGTTTTATTGTTAAAGCTCTTGCTTCAAAATCCACATAATTTTTTTCACTATTTCATGCACATTAACGAAGATGAATAAAATGTGTGAAATGTTCAAAATGCCTAAGTAATGTATTTGCAGAGTGATGGATAAAACAGCTCCAGGTTCTAACACTACGAAGGTCTCCAGTGTGTGTATATTTGTACCTAAGCGACTATATTTTAAAGTAAGAGTTGAGTACTTAATTGTTATCCTTTATACCTGAAAAAGAAATTTAAAAAATATGCGCAAATAGGGAAAGATATCACGATAATATTGCAATACCTGACGCCTGTATATCGCACTAATTTCCAACATCGTGCAGCCCTAATGTCTATTCTATACGAGCCAATCAGACACAAGCATTAAGCAACCAAGCATTTGTCCAGTAACAATTGTACCAAGTCCCACTGCGCCATTTCCTTGTACATTTCTAAAAAGTTGTATTTTCAATTATCAAGCCAAATCAACCATCAGGATATAAATTCCACGAAAACACAACCCCAGCAGCAGATGGAACTATTTACGACGTCCTTAAAAATAACAATAAAACTTGCATTGCTCATTGAGTAAAACTTCTTACTCCCTGGCGCCCATTAGCGGTAGCATATAGTGTGTAAAAAAAACAACAACAACAACAACAACGAGCACCAAAACATCTCATTTACGAGTGCAGCAAATCTGGTAATTAGGTGTGTGTCCCACCAGGTCACGTGGCGCATCTTCCCAAGTCAGACATGAAATTGTGGATGTTGCACTAAGCTAGCAGCATCTGGCCTATTGTCTGGCTCCACGGCTGGCTGCCTGATTAGCTGCTCGGCTCCTCTGGTACGGCGCCGGTGTGTACTTCGCGCCGTGGTGTGATGGAAGGAGCGCGAGTGCGTCGGGGGGATATGAATGGAGTCGGAGTGTGTGGCGCTATTTATTTATGTGGCGGTGTGGGCGGCGGGATAAAAATCAAGTTCCCGGGAGGGCGCAGCTAAAATTATAAGAATTACACAATGCATCACACGCGGCGGCGGGTCGAGTTCGAAGGGGAAGAGAAAGCCACAGGTCTCGTTTGGGAATCAATAGCGAAGGAGTACTCGACGTGTGACCTGGAAACATGACTCTAGTAGAGGCATGACTATTTGACGGGGGCACCATTAGTCTTAATACGGTGCTGTTGATTCTACCGTTCTTATTTTATTGAACCTATACTTGTGCTACTTGACATTTTCTTGCAGCTAGCATTTACCTTTGCAATTCATTCCAATCGGTTTTGTGCACAGGGGCAGTTGGCTAACAATTTCTCACAGATGATGCAAACTTTTTTATTAAAACATAAAAAACCAAGCAACCAATTAAAATGTAAAGTAAGACTGCCAAATGATTTTTATATATAGAATACATTATTTTATTTATTTTTTATTAGCATTAGCATTAACCCACAAACATCTCCTTTTATCAACATACAAGTGTTCACAGCCTCATCTTCAAGTATTTATTCATTTTTGTGTGTGACTCTGTAAAAACCTCATAGAGATCTGGACAGGAAGTATAACAATAAATATCCAACTGAAATTCTGTGCACAGAGCCCATACATCACTAGTCACTATTGCTACTGTCATGGCATTGCTGATATTTCAAATACTACTACTGTCCTGTTATTACCCATGCTAATAATACTGAAAACAGAAATGATTAGAACACTATTTCTGAACAAATATATTATGCTTTTGTGTAGTACATTATTAATTATAATAATGACACAAGCGGATTATTATTTTATATTTTGGACATTTATCCATCTAATCTGCTCTTCTAATAGTGACCAATGACTGTTGCATTGCCGCCCACCGAAGCAACTGCTGTTATGATTTTGGACAAAAATAAATTGAACTGACATTTTAAATCACAATATTGATCTAAAAAGCTTTACTAAAGGAAACAAGTCGGCTGATTTCCTGCACAAAACTGCGGAGCTGATTCCCGCCTGCCATTTTACAGTTCATGAACTAAGTACAGAGTGGTGGGTGTAAATTGGGGATTGGGGAAAACAGGAATTTTTGGAGCAATGCAGGAGAAAAAAGATTCCTCAAACATAAATAACCATGATCATAGGGCTGGGCGATATGGCAAAATATTATTAGCACGATTTTCTTGGGGCCAGATCATGATTTCGATTTTATCAAGATTCATGTTCACTTTGTATTTTTCATTGCTTTTAATAGAGCTGCACCATTTAGAAAAATATCCAAATGTGATTTTTCTGACCAGTGTGATAGTGATTAGATGTGCAATGTATGTTAATAATAGGATTCTGTTCAAATTCACATTTTAAACTCAGTTTTGTCACTTTTAGTCACGTTTTTGTCTCTTTTAGTCGTTTTTTGGTGCATTTAGTTGCGCGTTTTTATTGCTTTTAGTTGTGCTTTTGTTGCTTGTTTCAGAACATGTTTATACAAATCCAAATTAGAGTGTTAGCCATTTTTATTCAAATCCAAGCAACACAGTTTGTTGTTTGTGAAGAAATTATTGCACTTTAAACATTGCCGCCTTTGTGATTTGCTAATTGCATCCATTAAAACTGCAATTTTGTGTTGATTTGGTTTAATTGTGCGTAACCTTTAAGAGGTAAATAAAGTCATCTGCTCAGAGGCTTCAGAGGCTAAACAACAGGAGAAAAAGTGTGTTTGAACAGACAGAAACAGTGAATCACGATACGATTTCACAAAAATAGCAGATTGTCACAGGGATCAGCTTTTTATCACCGTATCGCCCAGCCCTACATGATCATTCTAAATACAACACTGAATCAGTTAAATATAAGGGAAAACAATTATAAAAAGCTTTTAAAAGTGAATTCTGCATAAGAGTAAGATAAGATAAGAGAATCTTTATTTGTCCCTCAATGGGGAAATTCCATGTGTGTATGTCTCCTTTAAGAACATCTGAACTGAATGACTTCATTGACCTGGGTTAGGTTCAAACTCTTATGTTTAGCTGTGCAGATGACTGAAAGGCTTTTATCTGCTTTTTCTTTTGTAACGTATTTATGTATTTTATTTGTTTGTTCAGCTTTTCCTATTTGGAAAAGCACTCTGAGATACTTTGTGTAGCAGCTAACCCACAAACAAACTTGCCCCGCTTTGCCCTAGTGTATAAAGCTACTAACTAGCCTCCTCTGGTCCTACGATTACCTTGTTTCTCATCCTTAGACACTCGCACCAGACAAACAGGGCATTGTGCAGCTGGATGATTGCTTGAACTCTGTGGCATCCTCCTGCTGCGATGGACAACACAGAGGAGCGAGGATCTGTCCAGGCTTCAGAGCAGAGCCTCGGTGACACGAGGTCAGACTGTATCAAAGAGCATACGTGCTGCGGCCTCAGTGCAGCGCCGACAAATCCAGTGCAGCGTGCGGCAACCTCCAGCCAGGGCAAGACGTACATCGTGTGTTTGATGTGAGCGCCGCTAAAGAGAGCTCCACTGTTCAGGGTCAAAAGTCTCCTCAAAGACTGTACGCTAAAGCTACTATACCTAAATGTTTTGCCGCTTTTCTTTGGTTTTTTTGTGAATTTGTGACCAACGTTTTTCATTTACCAATCGTTATCACACTCATAAATATAGAAGTCCTTTAACATGCAACTTTTTACAAATTTGATGAACCGCAAGCTTCAGAATGAACTTTTGCTCAGCCTAATAAGTCCCTTTACTTGCTCTGATGTTGAACCATAGCCATAGTTATTTCCACAGGGGTTTCATCTAACAACATCGGATCAAATTGTCTGTCCCAGGTAGTTGCTTCTTTATACTTCTCTTTCATTGAACGCCCACTAAAATTTATAGGCAATATTATCTTTTATTTCACAAATATCTGCCTTACAATGCACTTTATGGAGTGAAAATAGAAGACGACATAAAAGACCACGATCATGACTAAAGTTACCAAGTTATGCCAGCTGAAAAACTGTCAAATATATTTTTATGATGTAGTCTAGACTCCATATAACTGCAGTTCTCACCCGTGGTCGTAGTTGTAGTAATCCTGTGTGTAGTAGTCCTGTCCTGGATCGATGCCCGACTCCATGGACAACTCCTGCGGGAACGACATTTGTTATGAACCAAGATCTAGCAGAAAAACATAGGTTATAAACGCCTACAAAATGAAACGAAGAAAGAAAGTGAATTTATGGAACAATAGACGAAAGTACCTCGGGTCTGAGCAGAGACGGGCGCAAGAGCTGCTGAGTCTGTCAGACGAGAGGAAAGAGGCAAAAGGCAAAAGAACACGGCAGAATTTATTAAATATTTCAAACAACAGGTCGATGTGTCTCATTTTGTTTTAATTTCCAGTTGGAATGACTTTGATTTTCACAGCCAACGTGATTCATTAATATTAAAAAGCCAGATTTTTAAATTTTAATGCCAAATCAATCGTTTTAATCAATTTTAAGCTTTAATGAGCAACATCAAGACAGAAAAGAAATGACAGAAACTGGACTTTGGCCCAGCTAACGTCAAAACATGCACTTAAGATCATGCCAGGAATAAGAAATCAAAGTTCATGCAGTTCAACTTATATCTGCACAATTGACATTCATGCAATTGCACATACCTCGTGTTGGCCGTACAAGCCTATCCGCCTAAAATGGAAAGAATATTCTGTTAGTGAACATTGTACTGTTGCATTTAATTAGAGTTTTTGTTTTAAACGATCTTCATAATTACAGCTTGTTTTGCCGTTTGCTCTTGCTTACCATTCTAATAATGACTTCATGCATAGAAACTTAATGATCTCAGTCATAAACCATAACAAAAACGCAGTTATGGCCCTATATATAAAAACAATTATCGCACAAAAACTCACTTACAAAAATTGCTTTGCACTTTGCTCTGAACCTTGGCCAAGTCTGTGATCAAGTTCATAACTACAAGCTTGACTGTCCAAAAGAGTGGTGCTGTTTTGATCTTGAGCTGCAATAATGAAGTCTTGACAGTCTAATTCCCGTTCATCAGTGTCATCTTTGTTTACACCAGCAAAATCAAAGCACGTATCAGTGTTTTTAAAGGATTCTGAGGTCATTTATGTCAGTGTGAGAACCAGGCAGATGCACAAAATCCGCTTCAGTTGCAAGGATTTTGGGAAAAGGGTTGGTTTAGTATTTTTAGGCCGTGCACTGGGCAACAACAAAACATATTTAGCCAGCTGAAAAAAATCAATGTCAGTTGAAGTCTGGGTCAAACTGTCCTTTCCAACTGGGAACTAAAGCCCTTTAAAGTGCCGTGTAAAGCCACCGGACCCAACTAAGAAAATGGCCATTTTTACCTTGCACAATGCTAACTGTTACCTTGTGTGACTTTGTGAATGTTAAATGAATTAAATCATTAGGTAAGCATGAAATAAAACAAACATAGGTCTGTTTTGGAAAGTTATTTAACCCCAAAAGATAATGTGAATTGGTCTCTAGGCAGTGATTTATCTGGCATGTTGTTTATACTGAAGTTAACTATAAACTGTATGTTACATTTGGAGTTCACAAAGCATAAGTGACACTGTTTTTCAAAGTATTTATCATTTATCATAAATGCTGATGAATAAGTCACCCGCTCCTCTTGAGATCCTGAGTCATTTTCCCCCCAGTTTGCCTCTGATTTCTCAACAGTGTTCGTCAAAAGGGCCGCTGCATGCATGAATAATACGCATGGCCTTTCAGTATAACGAGTTTGAGAGTTTCATACAAAATTTCAATGCTACCACTGCAGATTTGGCTTGAGTAGTTTTTGGTTTGCAACTTTCTTAAATCTTTTCTGCCACAAATCAAATCTTTACTGGTGAGTTAACATAGCTATATCATGGATGATACCAGATTGTACAGAACAGTTGAAATTAGGACTGCACAATATATCGTAAAAACATTAGCATCGCAATAATGGCTGACACAATAAGCAATATCGCAACAAACTAAATATATATTGCAATAACACTGAAGGTCTTCGTCTGACAGAAAATAACTGTTTTTAATGAGAATTTGTGTAAATGAAAAAGACAAATTAGCCTTGATTTAATCTTGGTTTTGTCAATTCTGAGCTTTTGTTTTGACCAGTAAAAAGAAGGGATGCACACGTTTCAATATGAAGTTATTGTCATTTAAATGATTGTTTAAAATGATGTTAAATTATTGCAGTAATATTGACACCACAGTAGTAACCACAATCATTTCTAATACCGTGCAGCCCTCGTTGAAATATTTTATTTATTTTCAATTTCATTATATCATCATATAGTGACCAACTTTATTCTCTTTAACCCAGAGTCCCAGTGTATGTGCCACAACGCGCATTCACATTTTATTAACTGGCAAAATAATGACAAATGAACATGAACCAGGAACACAATGAAACCCAAATTATATTTCCGACTCAAGTATTCAGGTGGGACAGAAAAAGAATAACACAAACAAATGATTGTCAAAGGAAGAAAAGAGGCAGAGCCACCCATCGGCTGCGTCCATGTGTGGCAGCAGGATCCATTGTCATGTGAAACCAGGGTAATGAGCTGGCAAAATGAAGATGCATCGCGCAACAATGACTTTCAGAGAGGACACATCCGATTCCCTACCACACTCGCATGCAGACGTTTCTTTAAATATATTCAGAATGAGAATAATTGTGTCCATTAATCACAGACAGGGACATTTTTTGCATCTTCAGTCATCCAGTCACCTTTGTATTCTCATAAAGACAGGATTACCGCGGCGGTGTGAGTAGGTGCCATGACTGACACATGAGTGGAAAGGGAGATAAAAGTCGATGAATAGAAGGCATACTCGTGCGGAGATGAAAAGGAGCTATCTACAGAACAGCTTGGAACAGAATGGTCCCGTCATTGGCTCTGTCTCTATGTATGTTCGGTGTGTCTCTGTATGTGTGAGGCGAGTACGGATGGGAATGTCAATCTGTAATCCTCGTACAATGAGAGTTAAGCACAGAGATGGCGACGGCGAGGTCGGTTATATCAGCTGTACAGTGTTAAAGCAAAATACAGTGGAATCGTGATTGAATAGTTACTTTACATGCACATTAAATGATGCAGCGGTGAAAGAAGTGCTCAGTTTGGCGGTGCAGATACAGGAGCAAAAGCATAACTCAAGTAAAAGTATTTAAATACCTGTTGGAGTAAAAAGTAAAAATACGTAGTGCTTTTGATAAAGAACTTTGAAGATTTTGGGTTTGCAGTAGTGACTGAATCTTATTTGAGTTTCAGGTAGGATGTTACCATGAGCATGCTAAAAAATAAACCTCAAACCATATGAAAACTATTACTAATGTAGTGGAGTAGAAAGTACAGATAATTACTCTCAAATGTAATGAAGAAAAGTAAAAAGAAAGAATAAGTGTTGTCCCAATGAGCCCTAGAGTTGTAAGGAGACTCTGCATGTCTGAGGGAGGAGGTTTATTTACCCGCTGACTTGAATACTCAACACATTACGCTACTATCAGCAAGCCTGACTCTCCTTCCAAACAAAAGAAAGGGAAATAGCAGCCAAGAAAGCTAGATAAAATGAGAAGAGCATGAGATACCACTTCTCTGAGATAAGTTGACCAAGGGAACTGAGAATGTTCTGTAACATTGGGATAACGCTTGTCATGGATAGAGCTAATCACATAGAGATGTCGACAATAATAGAACTCGAGGTGTCCTTGCTAAGACTATGGATAGATGGAAAATTCAGTATCCACTTTGAAATGAACTAAAGTAAAGTACTTATACGTAAAATAATTGACTTAACTACAGTGCTTTTACATCTCACGCATTTTAACATTTGCTATTTCACTGATGCCTTGAGATATTGAGATGTGTTGGTGGTACAGTACACGACATTGCCTTACATTACCTACATCCTAAATAACAAACTGTCCTGAAGTATTACAATAAGGTTCAATTATGATTCACCATGGTAAATCAGATTTCCATTTTTACTTTCTGTTTTAAAGGATAACGGACCAAACTCTAACCCTAAATTCCAGAAATGTCACAAAAGTACAGGCTATTGACTGCAGTCTTAGTCAAATATCCAAACAAGTTTAGACTGTTGGATTTTCTATACCTATACTTGTATAAACCAACTTAAACCAAATAAATTGTTAATTAATAAGATTAATAAGAGTTTTATAGAGCAACTTTTATTAAAAACCAAAACACAAAGTATCATTTATGTACAGAATTACCTTGGTCCAGGGCAAGAGAAAGTTGTTACTATCATTTCAACCATATCTCAATAATTAATGAAATACAGTCTTTTGTGATAAAGTGAGTATAAAAACAATATTTTCTGTTCAAGGTCTTTGCTATTCTGCAGGGAAACAACAGAATGTGGCGACCTCTGCTGGTTCACCTGCCTGGTCACCTTGCAAGACTGATTCTATTGTTAGTCAATGTTAAGTAGTGGTAGTCATTGTTCATTGATTTATTTATTTTTTAACAAACATGAGCCCCATTTACATGAACTGTACTGTAGTAGCTAGTGTGTTGTTTGAGATGAATAGTAATGTAAGTGTTCTTCTTGCTTTGACAGTCCTATTATTAGGTCCATTCGCAGCGCATCGACAGTAAATGCATGGTACCCGCACATCCAACATGATTGACTCCCTGTCTCCTGTTCGCATCACCTTGTTTGATAGCATGTATCACAATTACACTCGAAAACCGCACCTCTCTTTTGTCTTCCTACTATCTCTCCACGCTGGCTCTGCTCTCATTTGTGGAAAGAGCTTTGTCCTCCTGGCCATTTTCATTCTAGCCATCTTCTCTTTACAGCTTTCTCTATACTTCTATTGTAGTTACAAGTCATGCAGAAAATAACAGAAATACTTCAAAAATGTCTGAAAGAAGAAAAGAAATCCGTGATACACTTGGGTTTAAGGCTCGAGAAAATATCAATCCTCTTCGCACCAATAGTCCACCTTTACAAGCTTTAGAGCTTTACAACTCATGTTTTAGATGAGAATGGCAGGCAACGAACAAGTCTTTGTGTTTAGGGCCTATAGAACTGTCCCCTGGTACCCCAATCGTATCTTTATACATTTAAGGAAGGCTAAAACATATATTTTGAGACATATACTTTAACTTCATGTCGGATTTGAGCAATGAATTCCATCAAGATTCAACTTTTTTCCATAGTTCTAGTTGAAACATGGGCGTATAATTTGGGGAGGGCAGAATTTCCGACAAAAAGGCCAAAACAATGAAGTTCAAATCTTTTCTCCGCCATACTGTATGTTGTGTCCCTGGGAAAGAGACTTAACCCACTTTGAATGTAGTTCCCAATGTGTGTCCAAGAAAAAGATGCAATATGTTGTTATCTTTTGTGTACAACTGTGCTTACTGAAAATGCAATCAATACTTTACCATGAACATATCAAAAAGACTAACAAATGGAGCAAATTTGGGGGAGGTAAAAATTGAATCATCAATGCCAAAACAAGCCTCCTAGACCCTCTCTTTCTTGTTATAATAACTTTATCTGTGTTTGTACTATTTGTTCAGTCTGTTGTCCCTTTGGACTTAACTCTCGATCCAAAATACAATGTTTTGTGCTTCTCTAAACGCTCCGAAAACAACACATATTCCCCCCATGTCACTGATGTCTCCTCCCCAGAAAGGCTCGCACAATAGAAACCTGATACAGCCCTATGTTTCTCCCTGACAAAGACTACACACTGTGACTATGTTTGTCTGACAGGTGGCAAGCTGCGCATTACAGAAAATGTCGAATAAAGCTTTCTTTCTCTCTCTCTTTCCCTCCATCCCTAGTGCAGGGGTCTCCTCACTGCATGCAGCAAAACGTATGTGATTCTCTGTCAAGGCTTCAAATAAGAGGATTTTTATGTGTTTTTTTCTATTATGGCTTGATGATATACGGTGTAGATCGGAATCTTGATAAAAAGCATTCCTACAAAGGCTGCTATCTTGTTCCCAGGTAGTTTTCATAATAAAAGAGTCATTTAATGCAAAGCAAAAAGTACGAGATGAATTATCTCCCAGGTAGAATTTATCAGCCGTAAATGCCATTCTGTCAAGGGCCGACTTTATTGACATTAGAATGATATTTATGGAGCTGCGAGGTGATTGTAGTGTAAAAGTGTAATAATGAGAAATGCACAGTGTTGCACTTAAAGCTGCAGGGCGTGGCGACGAGATGAAAACTGAGTCAATGTAAGCGGCAAAGACAGAACAGAAGACACATTAAGGCAACCATGAGCTGTTTAAAGGTGTACTGTGTAACTTTTCTGAGCGTTCTACCACCCACCAGGCAAAGCAATAACCAAGAGAGTGCAGACGCTTTTTCTTGCTGCTCCTGCTTGCTACAGCTTTTTTCTTATTTATTTTGCTTTTAAATCAAATTTTTTCCTCTATAAATCTTGGATTATGACTTTTTGAAGGAAACCAAGGATTTTAAGATAATTTTTTCAATTTTTAAGAAACTATCTGACGAGCCAGCGACATGTCCGGAGAGAGAAGTCAAACAAACTCTTGTGAACGCTGTCGGAAATATCAACATGAAATAATTGAGCTACAAGCACGGATATTCGCTCTAGAATCTGAAAAAGGACTTCACGATACAATTCCAGTGTCACCGAGGGGTAAGAAGTCTACATATCTTTCAAGAAAAGCTACTTTCAACTTAAACCGGAGTGACTCTGTGTCTTTCCCAAAACTGGGTAAAGACCAGCCGGCTGCATCTTGGGTCAAACTCGGTGCAAAACCAAAACGATACAAAGCTAATGTAAAGTCGCCTGCTATACAGCTTACAAACAGATTTTTGCCACTATCAGAGGCTGAATTTACAGAACGAGAAAACTGTAGCCTCCATGATGTTGATAAAAAGCAGCAGAAAGACAGACAGTCTGTGCCAAACGTCAAGGACAGTGACACACTCTTGATAGGAGACGGTGCTATCAGTGGAGTCGTACATGGAAGAATGAAAACATGTAGCTACCCCAGCAGCACAGTTTCTGAGATTACGTCACTGCTTCCCAGAGTACTGTCCACACACAGAGGAGTTAAACAGCTGATTGTACATGTGGGTGCAGTGGACATTCGAAAGGAGCAGACTGAAGTTTTGAAAAAAGACTTCATGAAGTTATTTGAGGAGCTTGATAAAGTAGAAATCAAAACATTCATCAGTGGACCTCTTCCAAATATTGACAGGAAGATCAACAAGTTTAGCCGGCTGCTACAATTGAACACTTGGCTGTCCAAAGAGTGTGCACCTAGAGGATTGCACTACATTGAGAACTTCTATCTGTTCTGGAAACGAGAGGACCTGTTCAGGGAAGGGGCCCACATCTGTGCAGAGGTGGAGTGAGGGCACTGACAGAGAACCTCCTCCACGCTCTCAGGCATCAGAATGGCCGTGGACAGGGTCGTGAACAGATAGTTCGAGAAGAGAGTAATGAGAGAAGAACACCGGATCAATCAGCCAGAGACCAAGTCAATGCTTCAACATCAGCAGTAACAAAACAGCCGCCTCCACAAAAGGATTTATCAACAGCAGCTCCACCAGGCCCAGCAAAGGATTCAGCTCCAGCTGCTCCAAAATCACCTACACTGCCTCCAGTAAAGAGCTCATCAGCTGCAGCACCACAAAGATCTCCACCGCCCCCAGTGAAGGGTTCAAGCTCAACATCTGTACCCCCTCCCTCGGGGTCCTCATCACAGGCAATGGGCCGGTCAGTGACAGGCCCAGCAGCTGCCCTGTCACCACCCCTACCCTCAGACCAGTCCTGGGTCCCCCCTGCAACATCTACTCCCACTCAATCATCACTCTCCTTTTCATCTCCACCTTCACCCAGGGACCTTCCCAACCATCTTGAAAGTCTGATCAAATCAGGAGTAAAGATGGTTCCACTCACACCTAATTTAGCAAGATCAAGAGTTCTGATGTCAACAATGATGAACTCTTCCCGTGCAAATCTGTGCCCACCATACCACCCAGGAGCTTCAACTCTCCTGCTTCACCAAAACGACCTGCACCTCCACCCCTCGCCTTTCACCTGGTCCATCACCCAAACACCTTCCAGCTCACCACACACAGCCTTTGCACAAACCTCCTCCAGGTCTCCCCTTCGCCCCTCCCCACCTCCCCCCAGAACTGTTATCTCCCATAGCTAGGATGTAGTGGGTCTCAGCGTTGCCGGGACTTATGGTCATGAAAATGGTCAAACAAACCCGGGGCCCTGTGTTATATCTGTAGTCACGTCACACAGACTGGAGAACAGAAGGACAGTTAGACTGTCCAATCTTAGAAATTTAATTCATATTCCTGTGAAAAGATAACGTCCAGTCACATTGAAACCAATCTGAAACTTGCTGTGCTTAATGTCAGATCATTATGTAACAAATCACTTTTAATTAATGATTTTATATCTTCTTATAATCTTGATTTTATGTTTTTAACTGAAACATGGCTTGACAAAAACACTGGGAATGTAGTCCTAATAGAAGCGACTCCACCGAGCTTCAAGTTTGAATCTGAAACACGACAACAAAAAGGGTGGAGGTGTCTGTGCAGTTTTTAGAGATAAAATAGTTACTCAGAGGTTGTCTTTTGGGATGTTTTCATCATTTGAGTATTTGTCTTTTAAAATGGAGCTAAAACAGTCTCCCTCCATACTCTACATTGTCCTGTACAAGCCCCCCCAGCACTGCCAAGGTTTTATTGATGATTTTACTGAGATGCTTTCAGTTGTATGCACAGACTTTGACGGTTTGGTCATTACAGGTGATTTCAATGTTCACGTGGATAATGTTTGCGACAGAAACGCTAAAGAGCTTGATGCTGTCCTTGAAACCTTTGGTCTTACTCAGCATGTGAGTGGCCCCACCCACAGCAGAGGACACACTCTGGACCTGCTAATTACTAAAGGGGTTAATATTTCAAACATCAGTGTGGTCGATGTGGCACTGTCTGATCATTTCTGTGTTTTCTTTGACCTGTCTGTTATTCCCAAATCACCGGCTGGTCCTGCAGTTGTTCGGAGGAGACACATAAATGACAGCACAAGTGCACTCTTCGTGGAAATGATAAACTTTGAAAATCCTTCATGTTCAAATGTTGACAACTTTTTAAATTCTGTTACATCTAATATCTTGAATGTTCTGGACACCATTGCTCCTATGAAGGTTAAAATGGTTAAAAATAAGCAGAAGGCGCCATGGAGGAATAATGAGACAGTCAGGGCACAGAAAAGGGAGTGCCGCAGGGCTGAGCGAAAATGGCGCAAGTCAAAGCTCCAGATTCATAAAGAGATTTATGGAGAAAAGTTGTATATGTACAACCTCATTTTATGTAAAACAAGGGAAGGATTTTTTTCTGAAATAATTGGAAATTGCAGTAAAAACTCGCGTGCTCTGTTTGCAACAGTAAACAGACTAACAAACCCTCCAATTCTGCTGCCATTAGAACTAATTTCCACAGCTAAGTGCAATGAGTTTGCAGTATTCTTTAATGACAAGGTTCAGGGCATTAAAAATGCCATAAATTCCACAGTGCAAATAATAACTTTAAAACCACCTACACATTTAGAGCTGACTCAGTTTGCACCTGTAACTGACAAAACTGTCCAAGAGATCATCACCAGTCTGAGTTCTGCTACATGCTGCCTTGATGTGTTACCCACCAGATTTCTAAAGTCTGTTCTGAGCACTTTGTTAACACCACTTACTCACATAGTTAACATGTCGCTTCAATCTGGAACATTCCCAAGGGCCTTGAAAACTGCGGTCATTAAGCCTCTCCTAAAGAAGAGCAGTCTTGATGCCTCAGTACTGAAAAATTATCGGCCCATCTCAAATCTGCCATTTTTAGGCAAAGTCCTCGAAAAGGTTGTTTACCAACAGCTCACTGACTTCCTCTTAATAAACAACTCATTTGATGTTTTTCAGTCAGGTTTTAGACCTCATCACAGCACTGAGACTGCTCTTATCAAGGTGACAAATGACATCCGCCTGAACACTGACGCGGGCAAAGCCTCAGTCTTAATTCTGTTAGATCTGAGCGCTGCTTTTGACACTGTCGATCATGGGATCCTCCTACAGAGACTAGAGGACTGGGTGGGCATCACTGGCACTGCCCTAAATTGGTTGAAGTCCTACCTTGAGGACAGAGAGTACTTTGTTGAGATTGGTAACTGTGTCTCAGACCACGTGAGCTTGACCTGTGGGGTGCCCCAAGGGTCAATCCTGGGACCCCTTCTGTTCAACCTCTATATGCTGCCCTTAGGTCAGTTAATACTCAGCACAAATGTGTCTTATCACAACTACGCATGACGACACTCAGATCTATGTCTCACTGACGGCAGGTGAATATGGACCAGTGGATTCACTCTGTCATTGCATCCAACAGATCAGCTTGTGGATGCAAAACAATTTTCTTCAGCTAAACTCAGACAAGACTGAAATCATCGTCTTTGGGCCGCAGAAACAGAGAGAAAGTGTCAGCAGTCACCTCCAGTCTCTCGCTCTAAAACCGACAAATCAAGTTAGAAATCTGGGGGTAATAATGGACTCAGACCTGAACTTAAACAGCCACATCAAATCAATAACATCAACAGCTTTACCACCTAAAAACATTGCCAAAATTAAAGGTATAGTGTCTAAACCAGACTTGGAGAGACTTATCCATGCATTTGTCTCCAGTAGGTTAGACTACTGCAACGGCCTGTTCACTGGCCTCTCCAAACGAGCTGTAAAACAGCTGCAGTACATCCAGAATGCTGCTGCTCGGGTCCTGACAAGAACCAGGAAGTACGATCACATTAGTCCTGTGCTCAGGTCTCTGCACTGGCTTCCTGTGGCTCAGAGAATTGACTTTAAAGCAGCTCTGCTTGTGTTCAAGTCTCTCCACGGCCAAGCACCAAAGTACATCTCTGACATGTTAGTGCCATATGAACCATCTCGCACTCTGAGGACCTCAGGGACCGGCCTCCTGCAGGTGCCTAGAGTCAGGACTAAACATGGGGAATCAGCATTTCAGTTTTTTGCAGCTAAAATCTGGAACAGTCTCCCTGAAGATGTGAGACAGGCCTCCACTCTGACAATGTTTAAATCCAGGCTAAAAACAGTTCTCTTTAGACGTGCATACGACTGAAAGATCTATCTGCACTCTTCTCTTTTAAAGTACTTTATTTTAAAATGATTTTAAAATGATTCTGTGTGTCTTTTTGTGTTTTGTGATTTTAATGCAACTTTTCCTGTTTATGTAAAGCACTTTGAATTGCCCTGTGTACGAATTGTGCTCTACAAATAAACTTGCCTTGCCTTGCCTTGCACTTGTCTCCATGGCAATATTTCTTGGAATATTCCACAGTATGGTAGTAAACTGATCCATTTTGCATTTATCCAATGTCATTGCTAAAACTTTGGATTATCAATTAAAGTCATCATGAAGAAGTGAATAAAACCTTCAAGTTTATTTTAATGACAACACAATATAAATTAAAGCAACAACTTATAGACAAAAAGAGTGAGTTTAACTATAAAATGCTATCTATTTGTAGCTAAATAAGGGTACAAATACAGAAGTGGATAAAACAAGTAAACAATATTAGAGTCTATTTGCTGATATGCTGATCCAGTTATGAATAAATGTTGTTCTTGTTACATTATTAAATCTACAGCAGAGTCCCAGTAAGCAAATTTTGAATTAATTGGCAGTACAACCAAAGAACTAAATGTTTTTTTCTATTTGGCGGGTTTTTAGATTTTTTTTTTTTTTCAAATTCTTTAGGGATTGTTCTCATCACACAGTCTTCTTGTGAAACCGGCCCGCCAACCACACATATTCTCATAATTCTTCCCATACAGCTGATTAGTCAGAATTTGTTGCTGAAACGAATGCCAGGACTGATGTCAATTTAATGACCAGAGGACATTTTGACACTTGCTGTTGGATTTCACAGTTCCCATCAGCAGCTATTAAAGCCAATTGCCTCAGATTAAATCCATCAATGTCCAAAAATGACGTTCTGGGGAAATGTGTCTCTGCAAGATAATAAGTCATTCATCCAAAACACAGTGATTTATCGTAGAAAGAATGTATTTCAGCTGTGTCTAGTTTGGGTCAACTCGATGACCTCTTCAAAACTTTTCACAAACTGAACTGAGATCCATTGTCTTAGCAGTTCTCATTTTAGCTTGTCGTATAGAAAAGCACAGCTGTAGCTCGAAATCATCAGAGCGTCCCAGTGTGCTATTTTCGGCAGCGGTCCCATGACGACACACACATTGCCAAGACATTTCCCTCTGTGTATTTTTTCCAATATAAGAAAAGGCTAGAACATAGTAGACTGTGAGGGAAAGCGTTTCTCCAGCTCCTCCACGATTGAGTTCATATTTGGGTTAGGCTCAATTTTTGGAGCTATGTGATCCTCTATCGCACCGTCTGAATTTCCTTCTCCGCTTCCGACAACCCCATTCCTAGCATCTTCACCTCCTGTAAGATTTAGCGCGTCTAAAGAGTCCAAGGAGTCAAGCGAATCCACAGACGCCCTACTTTTAATAACCTTCTTAAGCGGAATCTGCTTTTGATCGATCTGGCTGAACATGTTTGCGACGGACTTTTCGATCTCTGCGATGTTTTGGATGTTCTTCAAGATTCCCTTGAGTTCCTTGCGTGGAGGTTCCGGTTCGGTTGGGAGGGGAGGCGGAGTCGGGCGGAGGGATACGGGACGCAAGGTTGGCGCTTCGGCCAGGGACGGCAGGACGAAGGTCGAAGGGCGCAGGAGCGAGGGTGACAACGGGGGAGGAGGAGGAGGAGGCGGTGGGGGAGGCGGAGGAGGTGGCGGCGGGGTAGAAGGGACCGGTGGTGCTGGACGCTTTGTATGATTCGGTGTGGATGCTGGGGGCGGGGAGGTGGGCGCAGATATGGGGGGCGGGGTTAAAGACGGCGGGGGTAGTGGGGGTGGAGGGGGCGCGGTGGTGGGCGGGGGAGGTGGTGGAGGTGAGGAAGGAGGGGGAGGCGGGGGAGGAGGAGTGGTGGGAGGATCGGGAATGACCTCTAGCTGAAGTTGCACCCGTTCTTCAGAGCCTGGGGAAAGATTGGCCCCGAATCGTCTCAGCACAGGCGGAGTTGGTTTGCGACTCGGAGGTGGCGTTCCCGGGTCGCTAAGGGTTACGATGATACTTGGTGGACCGACGTTATGAGTAGGAGTGGACATCTTTTGATGCTGTGGGGATTCTGGGAAAACTGAAAGCAAAAAATCCGGCGACAAAGACCCTCTTGAGTCCCTCGTTTGGCGCTGCTTCATCTCGGCCTGTTGCTCAAACTGCCTCGCTTGTTCTTTGACGGTAAGTTTTGGTTCAAGGCTTTCACTTTCCAATAAATCAGAGTCCAATCCATGGTCGAAGCCGGAATCCAGTCCCGCATCTTTGCTTTCTGCCTTGAGTAACTCCAGTTCCCATTGTACAGGATCCATAACCACTTGACGTCTCAAAGCATCGTACATGTCCCTACGGTGGAGTCTACTTGGAAGGGTCCAGCTATGACTGATTTCAGATCCCCACCCTACATCGCCAAACCCATATCCCATATCTCCACCAGAACTAAGTCTCAACCAAGCTTCTCTAAGACCTTTCCGAGTTGGGGAAAAATGCCCGAGCATGTCCCGCCTCCGTTGGCTTTTCCCGCACGTTTCTGGGCTACTAAGTGTCCCGTCTTCATGATAGATAGGGTTCTTGATAGTCAAAGGGTTTTCATCGGAAAGAAAAGTGATGTTGGATTCAGACTTGGGCAAGTTGTTGAGTCCACGTCCGTTGGCGAGACACTGCTTATGGGCAGCGATGGCGCGGGTGGCAAAGTCGGAAAGTAGACGCTGGCGATCGCACTCGTCCAAGCTGCCTGCACTGCCATGGCTTGAGCGACTGGTTAATGGACACAAGAGGAGAGGACAGAATGAAGAGGGAATGGTGAAATGGCATGCAAAATAATAGTTAAAATATGAAACAATAAGGTACAGCAATCAAGCAAGACATTATGACCACTGGCCTTTTCTGAAGAGTTAGGGGGGTATTCAGTTTTTTTTAGTTTTTTTGTCTTTAGTCTGGGTCAGAGTATTTACAATAGTTTGCAGTGGACAGTAAATATCGAATGAGGTTCAACAAAGGACAGACTAAGGACAGTTTTTGCACGTATGAAGGGGATGAAGGTTAGTCTGCGTGCAAGCCAATGCACATGTTATAGCTCAAAATGCAGAGGAAATATTGCACAACTGCACGACTCCAGCAGCAGGTGGTCAAAATGTTTTGCATGATTGGTGCATTAAAGCTACGAACATGAATAAAAAAATTAACAAAAAGGAAAAAATCTGCACAGAAAAATATCACAGCATCCAGCCACAAAGTTAAGAAATTAAACAAGATAGAAATCAGATTTTAGAGCGTTTTTAAACTTATCAAACAGACAACACATTACAAGATAAATGGGGACTAAAATGAAAGGAAATAGATGGGATCGGAGCTGATTTGTGTAATTTAGATCAAGATACAACACTAATAGGATCATTTTAAATGACAGGGAAGAATTTTTCATTTTATAATGAAATTATAGCCAGACAGACTAGGACATAGAAGGATGGATCGACTCTGGCTCATGTTAAGGGGAAAGTGAATTGGTTTCCTACTACATACAGATACTAATTGGTCTCATGGTGGTGTGTCTTGGCTCTAGTATCAATGCTACTCCACAAAACAAGTTATTCACTACTGAACAGCTACCAACACATTAAATAGCAAAACTACCAGCATAAGCCAAAAAACTCACTTTTGTCTGTCAATCACAGATAAAGATGGATGACGAACAGCAAAAAAACAACAACAACAAATAGACAAACAAGCAAAACAGATATATTAATCAAACATGACATGGAAAACAAATGAAATGCTGTTAAAGTTGTAAAAGTAAAAGTAGTATACGACATTTTGTGCCATTTGACAAAGTCTCTTGTTGCCCTAATCCATACTGGAGTGGCTGAGCACAAATGATGTTTTACTTCATTACACTGCGTCATTTGGATGATACACAGTTCCCTCTGGCGGATCATCAGATATAAAGCCAATACTACTGTCCAAATGGGCTTAGTGTCTTAATACTCTGCAGTTTTCTGAAACTTTTTATAGTGTTTGTTAGTCCACTCTTGCAATGAAGGTACAGTGTTTAGACATAAAACCGATACCTGTATGTTTTAGTGTAGATTTGAACTGGTTTACATGAGATAGACAGATTTTCTGGCTCCTCAGGAAGGCCCTAAAATAGAATGCGTCTCTGGCTGTTTGCAAACAAGGGATGTATCTTTTTTCTGACCAAAAACCTCCAACAAGGCATTGACATAGATCAAGAATATTCATCTCGTCCTCTAAGTAGAATAATTTAACATGCCTCCTTCGACATGCCCTTGTAATAGATAAACCTACATCATGTTCAGACATTTGTTCATACAAGTTCAGGGCTAATGGATCCATATCCCATGGCAGGATTTAGCTGATAATGAAGTATAATAAATCTTTCTACAAGACGTTTAACATGTGGTCTAAGATAATCCGTTTTAATGAGAAAGATGACAAACTCATTGGCCATCAAAGACAAGCCAGCAGTTATTAAGTTGTATGTAAGTTTTCTGGTGGAGAGTGCCTGCTTGTCTGATAAAATGTTACACAATATAGCATAGACTGATACATCTTACAAGTATTATTATTATTGCCAAAATACTTGGTTTGGTGGATGTTTTATGCCATACTGTGGAACATTCCAGGCAAAACAGAGCACCTTTAAAGCCAGAGAACTCTCTTCAGATCCTCTGCTGGTCAGACTTTAGAAATAGACCGTAATTATGATAAGACAGTTAGATAAGTTAAATGTTTTATGGTACTTATTAAATGGCAATGATATGGAAAATATTTATTGTATTGCACTCTCCAATCTGCACAGACTACTCTCCACAACAATTACATATGCACTGAAGCTTATCACTGAAATTAATTACTGCCCGAGGAGGTCTTCATAAATCTGTGCCTACATTTATTTCAATTATCTGAAATTGTGAATTATTTCTGCGTGCATTTTTCAGGCAATGGCTTGTGGCTACAGCTCCAATAGATACACATAGACTTGGGGGTGTACAGTTGAAAATCCCTGTTGTCATTTGGAGAGATAGCAAGTGCCATCTTGCATACGAATTGCTCTTATGTTAATGGGAAAAGAGGGAAGCCGTATCAAGGACAGACAGGAAACCAGTGATGCATGTAATACCGATAAGAGTTCAACTTCTTTGCTGCGCCTCGGTAGGAAATGAGAAATTAACTAACTGTGCTTTGCCTTGAGTGGGTCTGTTAAATGTTTAGTGGAAATTAATAGTGGCTAAATGTGGTGTGGTGATTAGACAGGAGTTTAACCAAAGCAGGGAAAATTGGTAATAAGACAATTTAAATATGATTGTGTAACTCTCAAAGAAGCACAGTGAGGTGAGAAGACATTTGCATGGATCAGTGATTGGTATACATGAAGTCAATTTTTAGGAATGTAGTTTGATTTTTACCTCTGCACCGAATGCACTGTGTCTAGTTTAGAAAGGTCATGTTTTATCAATAATTGCACAAGGGAGATAAAACCAGGCAGATCAACTTTCTTTGGAGTTTTAATCATAGAAACATCTGAGGTCATCTCCTTGGAGGAATACAAATATTGAAAAATAAGTTTCAGTATGAAGTTAGAAGTTCTTTTTGGCTCGATTTACAAAACCTCCTCTTTCACTTTCTTCTCTGAGTTATACTGGATTTTATTTTTGATTTATTTTATTTTTTTAAAGATTTGCTGTACTGAGCATGTTGAATTTGTTCATTAAAAAGCTTTTGCATGAAATTAAGACACATCTTTAAACTTGACTGACCTCAATGAATGAAAAGTTGAGCAATAATACCATAATTTTGTGTCCCACCATCTTAGACAAGGTTGTTTTCTGGGCAATTTATTTTCTTTCATCAAAAAAGTCATTGTTTATTTGTATCCGCTAAAGGTCACAGTTGAATGTCTCGTATTTGGTATTTGTTTCCATCACTGTTTTGTTGAACGCCATGACAACATTTTATAAAAAGATAAGAAAAAAGTTCTGATACTGCATATTCACAAACAGAATATAATTTTGGTGCAATCTCCAGATATATTTGAATGGTGAGGATATTGGTATGCATTACAAGAGCAGGGCTGACAAGCAAAGAGCTGAATGTCACTGAACTTTGAGGAGATAAAATTGCGGGGTTTATCTGGAGCTGTTAATGCGTTTTCCTAAATCAGAGCGTTGTTTAGTGCTGTTGTGATGGCGAGCTACGAGACTGGCTTTGATCAATGTGAGATTGGGTCATTTATTTGGACCGAGAGAGTCCTTTTCTACCAGAGGAAATGTAAATAATGGCGGAAAACGATCAAACCTCGCCAAAAAGTCATTTTGGTTGAATTAAGAGCCACAAATTTAGCTTAGAGACATTTTGATATGCTGTTGTTTGGATGTTTGGCATAATGTATATAGTTTGTGCATGCACTGTATGTCGGCTTGTGCTAGTCATTGAGCTTATAGTTAAGTGTTACAAGGTTATTGTTTTAGATTGATTTATTATTTCTGCCCTGAAGACTGGACAGGACAGTTGTAGCATGAAGTGAGGAGAGAGATAGTTGAGACATTCGCAAACAGTTGTGGTCAAGAGGCAAAACGACAATGCCGAGGTGGTAACAACCACATGTTCAACGCCTAAAGTAAAGACAGCTTCTAATTTTTCTAATTATTATTTAGTTTGAAGGGATAACACATGTGGTAAATATTTATTAAAGTTTTACATTTGTGAAGTTGCAGTTTCCGAAGACAATTTGAAAAATACAAGTGCCAAATTACAGGAAGTAATGCTAAGATCTAAAACAGAATCATGCTACTGTATGTCATAAATAGGCAACGTATAAAAGGGACAATTTACACACAACTGCTAATGTGCAATTACCTCTATCTATCATGTTCACTCCAATTTAGTGAAATGTGTAGTCTAACCCAGTGGTTCCCAAAGTGAAGGTTGCGGGTGTGAGCTAGATGAGTCACGAGATGATTTCAAGATCTCATTTTAACTAATATGACATTGTATTTGCTCTATTTTTTTATTAAAAACAGTATCTTTTAGTGAAATAGGGTCCAGTAAGACAATAAACCATTCAAATAACCAATATTTTAACATGCTTTGATGCTTAAATTTATTGCTACTGCCATTTTCATTTTGCTTTGGAGATCCTGAGTCGATTGCATGGCTATTTTGGGGGTCCCAGACAGAAAAGTTTGGGAACCCCTGGTCTAACCTGTCATATGTATTATAAACCACAACTACACCACCAGCAAGAGGGTACTTTTCACCATTTGAAAGACAGATCACTTTGTATTGAATTGTTAGTTGTCATGGCAACCACCACTTTTGCGTTTACTCTGATACACTCTCTTTTTTTCTACGAACACTATCCATTAAAAATAAACCTATTATCAAGAATATAAGAAAGAAACTATAAATAAATGTGGCAATACTTTTAATGGACATTGACAGTTAACTGAGTAAATGTTGACAATGGACCTGTGCACTTGTTTGGTAATACTTAATCTGATTACCACTATGGCACAATAGTTACAGCATGTGTGTAACTTTCCCTGGTAAACAGTTCTCTCCATTACATTTTGATTGCATGGTTCACCTCTGCTTGTGGCTGTTTATGCGACTCGACCGCTGAGAAGGCGGATGGGAGCTGATCAGTGACCTGGAGAGCCTCGGCCACTCACTGGTTTAGTCTTGTTAGAGCTGTTCTGTTTACTCATAGTGCACACTGCCACAGGATATTAAATAAATTGCCTCCAGTACATGTTTGAGAAAAAAATAAATTGTTGCTTGGACATGCACATAAATTTACACGTATAATTTCGCATGTTCAGTATATTTGACATTTTTCTTCAACTCTTTGGTTTATAACGATATGCTGGAAAGAGATGTTCTGTTACTTTTCAAAAATGTTTATATTCTTTCATTCAAGTTGTTAAAGCTCAACAGTCAAAGCCCGCAGAGGATTCAGAAGTAAATTCCCCATTCATTTTCACAAAGATTTGAAAAATGTAAAGAGTTTAAAGACACGACAGAGGCTAACCGACTATGTGGCAACTAATGTCCAGTATGCAGATGTTTTCAATGCAAAAAACACATTTAAAGTTGAAATTAAGCAAAATGTTTTAATTACTTAAAGGTTAAGTGTTCAGAAACTTGAAATGTTGTGGTGTTTTTAGTTACCGCAAGACCTATAATTTGCTCTGCTTCTGCTTTTTTCCTCCTCTTTTTTCAGTCTATAGAAGAAAATTAATGGTAACAACTCCATAGACTAAACTGTGAATACTGGAATAGGTATAGAATTAAGTAGTTGCAAGTACTGGCTGCCAAATATATCGTAATAAAAACAAAATCACAAATTGAAAAACGCAAAAACTGCAATTATTCAAGTCCTCTGTAAACAACAAAATGTCCTCTTACTCTGTATAAAACCTGCTAACCCTGTAGTTCTGACTCTTGTATTAGTTTAGATCAGGAGTCTCAGTTTTTCAGTCAGACTGCTACTTGTACTAAACAAAAATGGCAGGGAGCTACTCCTTTCAGGTGCTGCAAGACACTGAGTCGATGTAACAGTGACAATAAGCCTTAGATGGGGTACAAGGAGATGTATAAAACCTAACGTGGTTCTCAAACATTCTGCACCAAGTAACATCTAAGAAAACAGTTGGCTTTCCGATTGCCACCACATCTAAATTGGATCATAACATAAACTATAACTATACTGTGTTTTTGGTCTAAACTAGTTCAGGTTTAAATTAGGATGAAAATAGGACCACACCATTGTTGCAGTACATCTGACTAAGAACTAACCCAAAAATGTAGAAAATGTGAAATGAAATCTGCTGGAATCTGTGTACCATCTGAAAGAGCTCGCGCACCACAGCTTGAGAAACACTGACATAAACCATTATCTGTTTATTAGTTAGACATTTTAATGCATAAATTTACGTAAGAGGACTGTGATTAATCTTCAGATGTGTTATTCCTAAATCCTCTGGGGAGCTACTGGTATTACTGGTTTAGACGTACTTATTTTAGTCTCCTGTCAGATGTTAATGCTCCTGAATGTGTGTAAAAAGCGCCCTTTGAATGGAATAATACCATTAAAACATGAATTGCAAATTGAATCGCGATGCTTGAATGACACTGATTTCAATTGAGACTCAACTGTTTCAATAGAGATCATTTAGGGGCGCTAACATTATTGTCTAAATGTACAAAATTTGTTGCACAATTGGTGTTACAACTACTACTATACTGCGTGAACCAGTGTGTTAGTGGATATTTGTATTCAGAACATGTAATTTTCTGTAATGACCCAAAGTAAAATATGGGAGAAACATTTAATTACACGCTGGCAATTAGTTCTCACTCCCTTTTCCTTATAATCGAGACATTTTGAACACTGTAACCTATTAAACCTTGCTTAACAAAATCTAAAAAGCGAGTAGTTGCATGTGTCTTTTGTGTCTATATTTAAAATGAAAACCTCGTTCACCACTATGCATGTATCAAAGGTAGATTAGAATAACGTTGAATCTGCTGTAGCTTGTAAAGCACTTACATGGCGTTGTCTCCCAGCTCTTCGTACAGGTTGTTGGCCATGCCTCCCCCAGGTTTCCCGGTTGGAAGAGACATCTGGATACGGGCCGTTTTGGCACACTCCTCCTGGCGCCTGCACAGAGACGAGCACGGTGAATTTGACTCAGGTTAAGGCAAAAAATAGCACAGAGGAAAGTTATACTATAGAGTTTGCGCATGTGAAATTCTAGCATTGACTAACATTAAGACATTCAGGAGGAAGAGTTCGCCTTTTGTGTTTTTTTGAATAGAATTTCTGTGTAGAGAAAGGGGTACTGTAATTACCAACCAGACCCGGAAACAAGTGACACAGGGAGTGCAATTTATATTTCGATCATATTCATGGGTTCCAAGTGATTTAAAATTAGGATTGATGCCATAGCAATAAATGGCGTCCATAACAGTGAAAAGTTATGGGGCTGAAAGCCTGGCTGTATGATAAAAACTGAGTAGGGCACACCCCCTTGAGCTCGGCGAGAATATAATCTTTTTTAAAAATGTATTATTATTATTTATTTTTCAAGAGTTTAGTTTTCTTTGCAGACAAGAGACAAAACAAGATACAATACTGAACGGAGCAGGACACATACATAACATAACAAACACACACACACACACACACACACACACACACACACACACACACACACACACACACACACACACACACACACACAAATAATAATAATAAACAAAACAAAAAAAAAAAAATAATAATAAAGTCTGTGGTATTGCACTTTGGTCCAGAAATACTTCCCCCATAGAGCAACCCCATTTGAGTGAAATCAAACAGCTTGTGTTCGGCTGTCAAAAAGGTTGGGTTTTGTACAGGGATTATGCTCTATTTTTACAATATAAAAGCACCTCAAAGTTAACTGCAATGTTTAGCCTAGCCCTGCTCTAAGGCTCAGATTTACTAAGCATTTACACAGGTGCAAAATGGGTTGCGCGCGCTAAACTGGAGCAAAAAGCGGGTGCAGTTGAGGTTTGCGTCTCTCTCAGTCCTCAGCGCAAATTTAGCGCATGGGACCTCATGAATATGCAAAACAGTGCAATTTTGCTACAAAATTGGAGGCGGAGGAAATGCAAATGACAATGTTTTGCGGGCGCTGTTTGATTTATCAATATCGCGAGGAGCAAAACAGCAGGAAAATTTAGTACGTCCGAAACTTCTGCGCAGAACAGACTACTGCAGTTTTCACGTCAATGTGCCGTTAAAAATGTTTCAAATGATTGTGTTTGGCTCATTTACAAATAGGCCTACAACAGAAATATTACTGTTGTTGTGACGGAGGGGAGAGGATATAAAAACACACTTTACCTGATTTAACTGATACCTAATTGTGTCTGTGTCGCTTTGAACTGCAGCAGTTACAGAAGCTGTGCCTCGTCCCAGATCCTTTTAATGTCCTTAAACAGTGCACTCTGTGAACGGTGTACTGGAGAAGATGCAACTCGTGCACCTGATCGTTTCCTTCTCATTCGAGGTACCTCACTCTCATCTCGTGCTGTGCGCCTCCAACGCTGCGCCCGTGTTGTCCCTTTATCCCTAAACTCTGTTTTCGAGGAGGCTGTAATAAAATCCTCGCAATCTGTGGTCCCAAATTCATCTTTTGGGCAGCGCTGGTTAAATGCAAACGCCTGTGGGTTTTGTATCACTTCGCGCTGGAGTGAACTCTGGAGAAACGCACAGGATGACTGGCTCTTTCTGCCTAAACGTTCACAAACACCGCAGTGTAGATTCGAATGTTTGAAGGAGCCAGACACTAATCACAGATGCTCCCTTTAGCTTAAGATGTAGATATCATAAAACATGTGCTATATGATTAAAATACTGTATACATTTTTAGTTGTTGTCCTTTGAGGCTGTTAAATATCATCATTTAACATCATTTCTTAAATACATCCATGGTTGAAACATGTCAATAACCTGGGTGGGACTGAACCCAGAAGTATTTCGAAGAAGATTAGAATCTGCTAACCACCACGACATGTAAACCAACGATTGGAAATGTCCCTCAAACACAAGGTCATTTCTGTGTATTTTTTGTTTTGGACGTTCGATTTTGGCAGCGTTCTCAGCACTAATGATTGCTGTCTTCTCCTCGGATTAATTTCTCTGATTATGTTCTGTCCTTTACGTGTCACCGCATGAGCCCATCTATTTTACCGCACGCCCAAAGTCAACACATAAATCACAGCCCATGAACAAATATTTAGTGCAAGGAAGGCATTACTTACTCTTTGAATCTGGTGTGGGCCCGGGCAGCAGCGGCAGATGAAACAAAGACAGGGACCAGAATTAGTCATCTTGCTCTTCATAAATCATGCAATTGTTTGTGTTGGAAGAAATATACAAGTAAGGTGGAGACAATTGGTCTTCATTACGGTCACTTAGGAACATAAGAGAGTACTTAGGATCACTTTGTTAGCTTTGTGTGGTAAATCATCTTTGTGTAACTATTGTGTGTGGAGGACTCGATGAAATAAATCGCCTTTAACAGTGGTTGGTTAGCTAAACAAACTCAGACAGGCTGCCATGCTGAATTACATGAGAGCGATAAGAAGTGCCCAAGGACATCCCGAGGGAGATGCTGCTAATGTGGGTTGGTCCTGGAAATTAATATGCTTATTTCATGATCCATGGTTGTTTTTCAAAGAGGTTTGTTTTCGGGGCCACACTGGGACACTTGCCACTTCTTATTGTTTGCTTTTTATTCTTCTGCTTATTCCCCGACGGCAAGAGCTTTGGACTACTGTTTCAATCATTACTTATTGGTGCACCAACGTTGGAAAATGTGCCAGTTAGAAAATTGTAAATTAATTAAACAGAAGAATGTTTTTACGGTTTTTATTGTGGTCATGGTCATATAAAATTAATAAGGTAGGTCTTTCATCCTGTTAAAGGTGCACTATGTCATTTTTCAACTTCTCAAAATCCAACCCTAAGTCCCAGTTGTGAGAGATGGAAGTGTGCAAGGCCGACCAGCAGCGCTCTGGTGAAATCTGATCAGGCCAATCCCCTGTCAGATGGATTCAAAGGATTACAAAATCACAAACAAGTAATGAAAGAGGGAATCGGGCCCCTGGTGAGGCGGTAGTGTTGAATAAATGCAAGATAAATCAGTTCAAAGGGGCTCTACCAGATTTTTCATGACAAAAGGTAAAATCTGTTTGACCCCAGTACATACATATTGTAAAAGCGACCCATAGGATGAAAAAGAAACCACTGTGTACTGTCTGTTTATAGTTATAGTGTTATATCTGGAAGTAGAGATTTACACAGTTCAGAAACAGATTTGAATGATGTGGTCATTAGTTAGTTAAGACCTTCATTTGCTCTGCTTTCAAACTTAATATCATTATTTTTTGATACGTCTTTTTAGAATTGTAAAAATGCAAAAACGGCAATTATTTAAATCCTTTGTAAGTAACAAAATGTCCTCTTACTCTGCATAAAACTACACCTCTGTGTACATTCATCTTCAAATAAATGCAAGATAAATACGTTTAAAGGGGCTTCTCATGAAATAAAGTAAAATCTGTTTTGCCCCAGTGCATATATATTGTAAAATCACCCCTTAAAATGAAAAAATATCTCTGTGTCCTGTCTGTTTATACATGTAGTATTGTAGTAATGTAAATGAGCTAAGCTAAGTAAACTCCTCTTGGGTCATTGAAAGTTGTGAAAAGCACTTATAAACTGCTTGGAAAGCCGTAGGTTTGTGAGGTATAACTCTGGACTTCTGCACAAAGTTTAAAATGAACTGGTTCTGTTGTTCACGTTTTGAACACTGTAAAAAATCTGGTACAGCACCATTAATGCCATTCTGTGGAACATTCCAGGTAGCGCATTAGAGACAAGAATGTAGCGGACCATCTACTGACACAGTGCACCTTTAAATACCGAATGTTACTAACTCAAGTGTCCATTCGACCCTCACCAGCCATGTTCACTGTACATGATACAAGGCTGTTTCAGAACTCATTTGAACCCACAGTGCAGATTCACTTTTCAGAGCACTGCACATATATGCCAGATTATTCAAATCCATAATCTTCTATTGAGGACTACAGATGCAAACTAGGTATTTAGCTGGTGCAGAACATCACATAAATGAAATAAAACAAGATTTAGTTAGAAGAAGGAGACTCGGGCTTGTACTTACTGTTTGTATGTGACCACCACGATGAGTATGGCAGGGACACAGCAGATAATAATGATGACAGCCAGAGCCAGCAGAGCCCCCTCAGTGTAGCCTACAGTCTGCACAGCCTTCTTTACTCCGCTCACCACCTCAGGAGTCCGAATCTCCAGGATACGACCACCGGGGGGCATAAAAGGCTGGAACTCTTTATTTATATCCAACAGTTTGCCATCCAGAAACCTTAGCAGAAGAAAATACTTTGTGAGCAGAGCATTTTGAGAAGAATATTTTTATTTGCACTTTTATTTTTTTATTTTTTTTTAACATACTTGTATAGTTCTTGCTGCGCTATGGGTCTGTTTGTCAGCGGGTCTATGGCATAAATCATTAAGCCAGATTTAGAGTAGTCCTCCTGCTCCATTCCGTCGCCGTAGCGATGAGGTCCAATTGTTTCAACGATAACTTTAGCTCCGGGGATTTGGTCCTGGACATGGCGCTCCAATATGCTGCAGAAAAAAATATGTTTGGGGGAAAAAGAAAGGAAAAATGCAAGCAATAAGTAGAAGTAACACACATTAAGAATAAGCATTTTAAGCAATCTTCCTGTGACTGCATGTGATTCTTTTCTTTTAAAGTTGATTTTGTAATGCTTGTTTCTATTCTGAGTGATGTGTTTTTCTCAGCATCTCCCTACAGATTCTATAGAGCACCTTTAAAGGACATACAGAGACTCCAGTGCCTACAGAACACATGTGGAACGAACAGTTTTCCCTGTGATCTTTACACTGGGCCCACACTGACACGTATCGACTGTCTCACCCACAGAAACACCTTACACCAGTCCTGTTGCGTCCTGTACCTGTGTTTCCCACCAGCGCAGCGGGAAGTACAGAAAGGACCTACACTTGTAAATCTCAATATCAACTCTAAAGCTGAGCCAAATCACCAGAAAGATTATTCACTCCAGCAGCTTTTGACTGAAAGCAGCGTGCGGACTGTATGTAATTTAATCTGACGAGGAAGTGGTTTCGTTTCTTAATAGAAGACAAAGTATGTTGTAATGTAGTTTTTGCTGACTTATGCACATACAAATTAAGAGTTGCTGAGGTTTAGAAAGAATGTCACCCAAAAGGTAAAAGTATGAATGCACTGTTGGTGTGTGCGCATAGGATAATGTATCAATTAAAAAGTTCTGTAGTCTCAATATCATTAATTCTTGTGCTACAACCACAACTTCTGCCACTACACAAACATAAATAAAATACTGCCACTACTACGTTACTATAACTTTGGTTTAGTTTAGTTAGTTTATTTACTTTTATGGGTGGGCGATATACAGAAACATTTATATTATCATTTTCTTTATATTGCCCTGAAGAAGTCACCTGTTTCTTATGAAAGCCCACACTTCATTGCTTTGGTTAAATCCACCAGTCACTGGGTGACCAATAGGAAGAGTGGGTTGGGAAACCAGTCTTTGTTTAAGCATACAGCTGAATTCTCACAATAAGGCGACTTTACCAATAAACTGATCAGTCACAGGAATGAGATCACAATTTGATTTGTTTCACCGTATTGCCCTGCTGTAATAACTATGTCCATGTGTGTGCTGCTACAATGCAAAAGTATATGTACCTTCTATCCTTAGACAAACTTTACTGACCAGTAAGAGAAATAACTTGGACAGTACTCCGCTTCAAATAATAGACGCAAACATTCATAATAATGATGCAAGCTTGAGATAAGGATTTAGATTCCCCGTGACTGCAATTATGACCTTATTTCAAAATCAGGATTCAGTTTGTGCACATTTTAAATTAAGTTCAGGAGCAATTGAGAGTAAGATCACATGCATCTCTTTATTTATTCCTTTATACAGAACAAAATATGTTGTTATTTGCAGATGTATAATGCTAACAGCCTTTTCTTACCATAACAAACAATCAAAATCATTTTACTCCCGGCCCTGATATTGTTTAGGTGTTCTGCATTGTTTGTATGATCGATGTTGCACCCGGACAACGCAACAGGAAATAAAATGATGCTTTAAGCCTTAAGCATATCCAATAATCCATTCAGTCTCTTCTGGCCAACTACAATTTACTTGTTGCCACTCCTGCAACTTTAACAAAATACTCTGTACAGCTACACAATAACTACTTCCATGAGTGTGCTGCAGTAAAAGTATGACAAATGTATCACAATCTTCTATCCTTAGACAAACTTTATTGAACCAGAAGGGAAATGACTTGGACACTACTCCTCTCCAAATAATAAAAGCGAATTTATATAATATTGATGCCAGTTTGAGATAAGGATTTTGTTTCCCCATGACTGCAATTATGACTGAAGGAGGCACAACTAAATCAATAGAACAAAGGCAGTATGTTTGTAGATATATATCACTTACTGACAAAACTTTCACTGGGCAAGAATACTGGAATCTGTGTTTCAGTGTCTCTTACCTGAGTAGTCTGTCTTTGTTTTTCTCCACAACAGTTGGAGGGACGTTTAATACGACCACCTGCATGTCCAGCTGGTTCACCACAGACACCTACCAGACAAATAAAGAGCGAGCAGATGTGAAATGTAACACAAGAGCAGCAAAACACAACATCGAATTTGTAAATCTGACATGGGAAGCGTGCTTAAAAGACAAGACAGGGTTAGCAATATTACTAATTTGGCCAAAAGGAAGAAAAGGAGATGCTTGAGAATGTAAGCCGCAGTGTTGAAAATGTTAAGCTTTTTCTTTGTCCGTGATAAGGATAAAATAATCTAAAATAAACTGCAAGATTAAAATGGTGACATTTAAGATTTTCACTTTACCACAATGTCGGCCTTGCTGCTGTGCCCGAGCCCGTAGTTGTCGGTGGCGACGACCTCAAACTTGAAGTAGGATCTTCTCATGTTGCGGTACATGATGGCGGTCTTGACCACGCCGGTGAACGCGTCGATGACGAAACCGTCCTTGCTCGCATCTTTGGAGGTCGGAGGCGGCATTATCAAGCGATACATCATAGAACTGTAGTTACCTGTGTCTTCATCCAGAGCCTGAGAACACCGAATTTACAGAGAATTATTAAGAGTATTACAATAAATCATATATTTCAATGCCGGAATGGTTTTGAAAAATGATGTTAAATGATGATTATGTTGAAATTTAGATTGTGATGCATTTCGGAGCATGTTTGTAGAGATTAGAACTGCAGTGTGAGCAGTTTTGTTTGTGTTATGTTTTACGTTCAGAGGAATAATATCACTTGTAGCCGTCGCTCACCATTGCAAACAATCAAAACCATTTATTTCCCAGTCATTGATATTACTAATGTGTTCCCTATTGTTTTGTACGGCAACTTGTAAGATCAATGTTGCACACGGACAACGCAACAGGAGGTAAAATGATGCTTTGAGCCTTAAGCATATCCAATAATCTATTCAATCTGTTCTGGACGACTATGAAGTGCCCCCCCCACCACCTCTCTCTCTCTGTATTTCCCTCCCTCCCTCCCTCCCTCTCACAGATGCACAAGCAGGCGGCCATTGATTTATGGCAGTTTCTTTTAAAAGGCTGGAAGAACAGACTGCAGATTTTGCCTGGAACACCCGCAGCATCAGGGGCGATGATAAAAATGGCTGTATGTATGGTTTCCTATGGAAATGAACGCCTTATAGAAAAAAAGGCTAGAATGTATCCAAATAACAGTAAAAACATTCAGAAAACTATAAAGCAGTGGTTGTTAACGTCTTAGTCACTGCAGAAATAAGGATAATAGACTTGAAACTGACGTGAATGAATAATTTATAAACGTGCGACAGGTAGAGAGATGTTAGCAAAGTAAAATGGTGAAGAGGAGAAGATGAGAGGTGTGGTTCTGCTGCTGCGGGGGAGATAAGGAGGAAGAAGGCTGCAATGGGTTTAAAGGGGATTAAGAAATAGAAAATAGTAAAAAAAACAGGTAGTAGAAAGTAGGATTAAGGTACAGTGTGTAATTGTCCTGGTTGAAATGATGCATAAATTATGCATAAAACTTAAAGGTGCTGCGCCAGAATTTTACTGTTTTGAAATGTGAAAAACAGAACTTGTTTGTTTTAAGTCTTTAGTGCAGTCACATGTATCGCTAATGCAGTCCCAGCAAGTGTCTTCCTGCTTTGTGGAGAATAAAACACTGTATAATTAGATGCTTTTACAAAATATCTGTACTGAGGCAAAACAGATTTGACTTTATTACATGCACACACAAAAAACTGGTTTCAAAATAATTCAAATTTTCAACTTTAAGAAAACAAAATAACACACTGTCTTACATTTTTGCTTCAGACAGGGTTAGGGTTACAAATGAGTGATTTTGACTAATAAGCAACAAAGAAGTTTAATTAAATAGTTTGCCATCTTTCAAGCTAACTCCTCCTGAGGCACATAACATACTTACTGAAATCCCAGGTAAACTAAGTAAATCTGTATTCTTTCATTTTCTGACACATTTTGACAGAAAATTGACATTCTAAATGATGCACAAGAAAAAGATCCCCCTCGGAGTGTCATTCATTTGCAGGGGATGACTCAATTACAACCAATTACAAGAAAATGGAGAATAACAAAAACAGAGTGAGATAAAGGGATGAATGCAAATGACTTTAATGCCTAAGCCTCATAGACTTTCAGATTGGCAGAAATCCTGTGAGTCTGATGAACCAAATCACAAATTATGTCTTCAAACTCAAAGCAACAGGGAGTCATTTCCATTTGCCTGTAATTGCATTAGTTACAGAAAAGTACGGAAAGTAAGCAGCGGTGTGGCAAGAAAACAGAATTATTGCTGCTATTTGCTAACGTAATGTTCATCTGCAATGCTTTAAACCCATGGGTGTTAGAGTGATGAAAATCTAGGATTGTTGTCATAAAAATTATCAATTCGAGGGAAAATATTATATCTCTTGAATGAGCAAAAGTCCTCAAAATATAATCCATAAACAGGAAGCTGAAATGAATATGTTCTATCTAGTCTATGTCTTAGTTTTTACGCTGGTTTATTTATTTATGTACGTTGTTGTTGGTATGATCAGTAAGTTGCATTTTTACAAAGTATGAGTACTGAGTAAAATAAATACTAGCAGTATTACATATCGTGAAAAGGACATCTTCAAAAACAAGTAATCTGATACATTTTAAATAATAAATAATAATAGTGTCTAACCTGGACAATGTACTGTATACTTTAAAAGGGACATACTGTGTTATGTAAAATTGACTTTTTTGAGCTTTTAACCATGTTTTAACAATGTTTTCCCATTAGTTTATCATTAGTTTACTGTATTTAGATTGATTCATGCATGTTTGAGAAATCCTGCATTGTCCAAAGTTTGAGTGTCTGTTTTCACCTACCCCCTACCTCCACCTTCTGCTTTGCAATTGTAATTATTAGTCAAATTTTTTCAACAATAAAAACATGTAAAAGTAAATATATGCCATGGTGAAAAGCCACTATGAAGAGGCGGGGCTCATCAATTATGCAGCTTTTAACAGGAAGTCAGTTTCCATATTACGCTGTTTTAGATCAATATTGCGTTTCACCTTGAACAAAAGGTAAAATCATAATCTATATTTTATCATAGTACAAAACAAAGCTCCCAAAACAAAAAACATGATAGGTCATCTTTAACACACATTACAAGAATACACTTTGTCTCAGAAATAACCACAAACAATCATTGACTAGATTAGTTTGTCCATTTTTATAGAAGTATTCCTCCAGCTCTGAATCTCTCATCTTGAGTTTTGTTTAGAGACTTTACCAGTTGCTAGGAGAAGTCCAACTCACGTCCACCTCCACTCCCTCAGCTGCTCAGTGCTAGGCATGTACCCTGCATTTCTATGTGCTCCTGTCTGTACCCATTTCCTCAATCACCTCTGCTCTACATCCACCTATAAATCATGTACGTCCTCCCTGCCGCCGTCTGTCGGCTTGAGTTTGTCTCACAGCGGGATGCCAGTTATCTTTATCCAACGTCAATCTCCCTCAGAGCGTCCAAAGGCGGGGTATTCGCATTTTTAGAGTATGAAGTATTTAAGAAGGTCATGTAATTAGACAAGGTTATAAAAATGTGTATACACCGGTAACATTATGAACACCTGCTTAATATTGTTATTAGGTGTTGCTTGAAAGGCTGTTTTTGAAATGCTCTGATCCAATCTTGCAGCTATTGCAAGGAATTTATTTGTTTGTGAGCTGTGTATTTTATGTAGCTTGCATCCATTATGAATTATTGTTGCATCACATGAAACATGTAGGCAGTTTATGTAAATAAACTATTACTGCAATAAGCACACATGCCTTGGACATTTCCTTTTTCTGAACAAACCACCCTTTTTGACCCTGAAGAGCATCACTAAGATCTAGAGAGCCCTCCCATCATCTTCTAAATCTATCACAGGTCATCATTTTGCTTGGAATGTTCCACAGTATGACATTAAACTTGCTCCCTTTCTCAATTTCAAGTGGTTTTATTGCTTAAAATGATTTTTGAAAAACTTGTATTCTTGCTGTGAGTGGTGTTCCTATCCACAGATCTGACCGGTAAGTTGGCCTGGTGGTGTCTACTGCTTGTTTCCATAGAGACAGACAAGTTTAATGCCATTTTGTGGGACATTTCAGGAAAACCAATAACATCTCCATTGTGGATTGCTCTTATCGATCAAGTTCCTAACCATTCTAGTCGATTCCTAATGAATAAAACAACATGTGCCTATATAGTTTTACAAGCCTACATTTGAACTAAACCAGAATATATGCTGTGTTATTACTAAAACTACAACGTAAAGCATTTCAAATTGTAAAACTGCATTTGAGGCTCAATTTCAGAGGGACAGCTTATTCTTAAAGGTCCCATAACATGCAAAATCGACTTTTCAGAGGTTTTAACCTTCCTATAGTGCTATTTGGGCCTCGTATGTGTGCCCAAAGTGGTTTTTTGATTGATTCCCTCATGCTTTCGCTAGAGAACTGTCTTTTTTGTCCCCCTCGGCTGAGCAGGCAGACGGGGGCTCATCCCATGGATGACGCGGCTTCCCATGGATGGCGCGGTGTTTAAGCCATGCCTCCGGGAAGCGCGCAGCCGCAGAATAAAAACAGCTAATGCTAATGCTACACAGTAATTACACGATGGATACGACAGATCGAAGAGTTAGCTTGTTATTTACCAAACGGCAACGTCCGTCGTGGAGGTACTGGAGCACGTCAAACTCCAGGTCAGATCCAGGACGTAGGACTCAGCACGACGCACCGTCACGACGGATAAAATGTTTATTCCCGTGTTTGTGTATCGCTGTTTACCGGAGCACACGGCGCATGCGCACTATCTCCGCTCTAGGCTTGGCACGAGTTGGGCGGGGGGAGGCGCGCGAGTTGGGCGGGGGAGCAGCCTGCTCTCTGTTCGGGGGGGTCAGATCTCAGAGTGAGCCGTTTGCTTTTGCAAGGAGGGGGGCCAGTCCAAGAAATGGGTGTTTTTTGGAAACTGTTATGTTATGGATATTACACAACGCAAAATTTGATCAACAAAGCCCTTAGAATAGACTGTGTAAAGGGCAAAATAGCAGAATATGGGACCTTTAAAATAAATGGATTATTGTACTGCGTTAAACCAAGACAAACACTGGCAGAGATCAAACCGGTACACCTAATGCAGATAAAGGAAGACCGTATTCTCAAGAGCAAGTTGTAGGGTTCATAGAGGCGGAAACTTTTACTTACAGTGAAAGAGAAAGTACAAAGAGCTGCACAGGAACAAAGCTGACATGGCATTTAAAGATACAGCAATCCAAAGCAGCATCGATAAGAGGAATCGTTAAGAATGGAGATGATTTCGATAGAAGTAGAAATAGAACCTGTTCTTGATTCCGATCAGTACCCTCGAGAAAGTGATACAAGGAAGAGATAATCTGTGTTCACCTTCATCCATCTGTGGTCATAAAGTTTTGCCAGATCTTTGTACAGTTAGCTTCAAATCCTTCAACTTTCTCAGTGAGCAAAGCACGTTTTCAATTCCGACTTTCAATAATGAGTTTTTGTTGCACGCTCGCCTTCTCCTCTCATCTTCGTGTCACTTTTTGCTGCCGTTGTGATATAATGAAGGGGAAATATCTAAGAATGATTTAAAAAAAACTGTGATAAAATATTAAAAGTGCATATATACTTTTCTGCGTGCGCCTGCACCTCTGCTCATTAAAACATATTGCTTCTTCACAGAGGGAGAAGGCTCAAAGACATGACCCATTTTTGGGACAAGAAAGGTTTCAACTGCGCAGGTTGTTCGAGGGTAAAATATGAACGCAACTAGACAGGTTTCTCAGCGGTTAATCTTGTTACGAGGTGGACTGGAGATTATATCTGTTTAAAGAAAATGGTGCACACAGGTTGTAATCAGCTCCACACTGCAGGTCTAACAGGAGAGAGCAGAGACTAGGGAAAGATGAAAACAGCAATAAGAGCCAGCAGTGCAGAAGAGGGCACGCGAAAACATCAAAAAGCAAGAGTTTCTTAAAGAGCAAAATTGTAAGGGCATAGGCATCTAGACACATCAACTAGTAGGGTCTCCAGGGAAATCATTTTTATAATAGTAGTGCAGTCACAACACTAACGTTTCAAACTCTATTTGATATTAAGGAAAAGGCTCAGTACCAGTTTTGAAACGACAATGTTGAGAAGCGTTTCTGTGGTTTTATTTTTGTTCTGTAAATAACATTCAAAAACTATTCAGGAAAGGTCAGACTTTGTCCTTTTTATGTGATTTATTTCAATATCGATACTTGCTCAGATGAGTTTAAGAATAAATTGTTTCTCTACTATTATCCACAAAAAGAAGGCAGTAGATTTTACGAAGAATATATCAACACATTCAAATAAGTGAATGGAATGTAAGTGAGTTGTTTTTTTAATGGTTCTGCTGAAAATAATCTTTGTTTAAATATTGATCGCTTGTGACTGAAGTTATTTGCAATTCCATATCGGTAACTTGGTACATTTTGATATTTTTAAACTGTAAATCACATAATTTAGCGCAATTTACTCCTCTTTTTGCCTTTCAAACTTGCCCTGAATAAATTGAAAGCTTTTTTATGAATGATTTATAAATAATTTACACAAAACTGAAAGGCTGAAGTGGCAAATCTGTATATTGGTTTTAAAAGACACTTTAATGTTTACTTTTGCACAACATTTTAAATTGGTCACATACTATACAGCAAAGTAAAAAGGGTTTTTGTACCTGCACTTGTAGAACCGACGTGAATGTTTTGGCGTCTTCCGTAACCCCGGCGATATAAAGGGATTTGGTGAACACCGGAGCGTGGTCATTCTCATCTCGCACATCAATCATCACCTTGGCGGTGTTTGCTGCAACACAAAGAGTTTGCACAATACATAAATGCATAGAGAGCAGACAGCACAGCAGACACAGCGGAGGTACAACTGTGAGCTTTGATTGACAGCTGCCATGGCGACTGGCTCCCTGTGTGCTCCACGTTGACAGGTGCAGAATTAGTGTGACAAGGAATAATGTTCCCCCGTGGAAATGTGATCTCTCATTCTAAATATAAACACTTTTTGACCTGTGGTTTAACTCTACAAAAGTATTTATGATGCGTTTGTTATTTAGTGCTCGTCAGAAAACAGGAACATTGAAGAAAAAGGTTTGTTTTTGGTATATTTTTTTATCTTGTTATGTCTAAATTGTTACACATGGGATTTACTCTTGAATTTACAATAAAGGTCAGTGATGAACCAAAGAGCAAAGCTGTTTTTGGTTTGCATTTGAAATTCATAATTCAAAGGTGTACGGCATTTACTCTTGAACTTGAGTTTGGGCACTGTCTAATGCCTTGGCAATGACGGCAGCTTCCAAATACAGTATTAAAAACAAACCAAGCATAAATGTCCCTAACGACAAAGAAAACCTGCCAATTCAATGAAAGCAATTGTTACAGACTAAACCAACAGCTAGAAGATATCAATATTTGCAGAGCTTCTACCGCACACAGCAAAACAGCAAATCTTCAATCAAAAGATGCTACATTTTCTCTCAAGTGTATAAAATTTAGAAAGTTTGGCAAGCTGAAGAAACACGGCAAACACAGATCTGTTTAACCACTTCTTGAGCCTTCACATTGTCTATTTACAAATCCAACTTTCACTTGAATTAGAGTGTCAGATTAACACATTCTGCGAGTCCTATTGATTTGACGCCTGATTAAAATCCAAATGAAAAGGAAATCTGTGGAGATCCGCTAATGACGACAATGATTTGTAGTTTAATCCCAGAACGTTAGCTTGAATTCAAACGGTTGCATTGAAGGGAGCAGCATGTGGTAAACAGCGTAATTAAAGAAGAAAGGAGAAACTCGAGGAGGCGAGAGTCTATTAGAACAAATGCAGATATGTTTTCAGAGAGAGTAAAGACGAGACGGTGCAGAGAATGATAAAGACTTTTAGAGTAATTACGGCCATTTTCACTGCAGTTATAGTTTCAATTATAAGTGCAGAAACCCACTTTAGTTAGTCTTGACTCCCATATGCAATTAGCCAAAAAGACCAATAACGTTTGGATGAAGTGACAATAGTAGAAATTATGACACAGATTAAATTAATGGACAATCTGAAATAAAATATGAGGCCGGAGAGAGTGGGCCAAGAATGTTCATTTTGGCTCCTTACCAATTACTACACTGTGTAATAATGTCTCGGGCACTTTGGAGAAGTTTTCAGATAAAATCTCCCCCACTTTGATCGTCTTCAAATGTTTGATATCCTGCATTTAAATTCTAGACGCTCCTGTCGTCTGCTTACGAGACCAACCTGCAAAAGTCACTGGCGAGTTTTAGTGTTTTAGAGGGAAACTCTGTCAACAATGCGGACTAGCCTCAAGACAAAGGCAGATGATGGATGAGATAAGACTCAAGTTTTTGGGAACGCATTCTCTCTGACATTTTGATGTAAAACTTAAAAGATGTCGACAGGAAGTAAGGAATAGCAATCATGGATGACCAATCTTTGTTTTTTAAGGTGTTAAACCATAAAAGCTGTGCAGCATTTCCCTTACAAAATCTATATTCTCTATGAGTTACTGTAAATAACAATTTCCAAAGAATTTTATGTCATCATTATAAAACAGTAAGTGCACATGTTTATGTAAAGACGCACAATGGACCTGTTTTGGTGGGGGAGCTGCCATCTTCATGGCAATGTTCATTTTTTGCCATGAATGTTACACAGAATGGCATTTCATCATTAATTATTGCAAAAAATGCTTTTAAAAACATGCATTCTTACTTTGAGTGGGCTAGCATCTCCACATATCTAACCTTTCTCTTGGACTGGTGGCATTACCTGCTTGTCCCCATTGAGATGTATAAGATCAAATACCAAAATGTTGAACTTTTTGGGTAAAGCAATCACATCTCCATGCAGGTATGTGGCGGACCCACCACCAGAAATGTTACATATGTGCACCTTCAAGAAGAACACAAATCATGGCAAAAACATAACTGCCTTGATAATAGTCTTATTTACCCAACAATTATTTCTTTGTTATTGTAAAAATGTGTGTTTTGAAATGTTTCTAGTGCTTTCTGCATGTAAGATTTGTCCTTACATTTGGAGGGAGCTCTGAAGTTGGACAGCACCACTCCCATGGAATCGGCTTCCACTTTGAGCACATAGCTGGAATTGGCCTCATAGTCCAGGGGTTTGGCAGTGGAGATCAGACCCGTAGACTCGTTCAGGAAAAACATACCTAGAAGGACAAAAGTAAATGACAAAAACACTCAAACTAACATCAAATCAACTCCTCTTGTCAAAAAACATTTCTAAAACCTGACCCATTTGTCTATGTCCTGAATATGATACAGAAAACATCAAATAGGGAAAACAGCAAAAATACATTGATCCATTCCAACAACAGCAGTAATTATGATAGAGGCCAGTGTTATGGAAATATGCCAGGGTGAGAGATAAGAGCTAAACATGCAGTCTTTCATCCCTAACATCACAGATTTAAAAGTAGTGAGTAAAGTGAATGAGTCAGCCTCCACTAAACATCAGTCGTACTTTAACTCCAGCTGTGGTGTAAAACAAAGGACATATCAAAGGGCACACTTTGGAAGTGGACACGCTGTTGGCACAAATGACTCACAATGCCTCCTCCACTCTGAAGAAGAAACGTTAATATTATCACTGCCAACTTCAAAAATATCTGTTTGACTTTCATTTACCTGCGCACCTCACAGTAGACTTTACTGCACATACAGCCTCGATAGACTAACCCTGTGGTGTTAGAAGTTACACACTATGTCATAATGATGCGTGGGTCGAACTGTAACCAGCGGGCGGAGTAGATAGCGCGGTGTACAGCCGGTGCGAGTGGGTCGGATCCAGGCTTTGTAAAGTGCAAGTCACTGATCATAGATTATGTGTGTTATGTGCTCGAAAGTTCCTCACCTGGAGGCTATACAAGTAAAAGTCTATATTGAGAGATTATACTGTATTTGGATTTATTCATCAAAAATTCACCAGATTACAGGAAGTTATATCTACTTTCTGCAAATGTTTTAATTTGCCTTAAAAAGGTGATCTACTTCAGATGTTTACAATCAATTGTAGGAATTAATTGAAGGGGCCTAGTGACATCCCTGGACAAAAAAAACAAACAAACAAATTGTGAATATCTTTAAGTCTCAGCGTGAAACACTGGACCAAATTAACAATTCAATCAAGATATGATATATTTTGAATGGGCAAAAGTCTAAAGTCATGCAACTGAAACAAATGAATGGTGATAATGCCAACAAACAAAACAGCACTCATTGTCTGCTTAAATAATTTACACATTGCAAACTAATGCACATACAAAAGGTACATATAGAAAATATGATTTCCAATGTGAATGATTAGTTTATAGCTACTTTACCAAGTGTACCAACAATACAATGACAAACATAAACTGTGTCACAAAGGGAGTGCCATAATAAAGATCTGTTTGTATATTGTCGTCAAGAAAGTAAGGAAGTATAATGCTTATATTAAAAACTTCTCCATCTTGATTACAGCCTCCTCCCTGTGCTTCACTCACAAATGCCCCCCCTGTCCATTTGAGCGCACTCACCGAGCTCGTTGCCCTCGATGATGGAGTACACGATGGTTTGATTGACAGCGGCGGCCGTGATTTTTCCCACGGGGGTCCCAACAGCAGCCTCCTCGCTCACCGCGGCAAACCTGCAACACACCAGTCAATGCCCATCAGCTGATAAGAGGGCTTAATACAGCAGGTGGATAAGAGAAGGGTCTGGTCTCTCTGGGTCCACAGGAAGGATTTGCAGAGTTAAATACCAGCGAGACTTAAGCCTGTCAAACGCTGCCCAAAGTTCATTTCATTTTGACGGCTTCCTGTACTTTGAAAGCGCAGAGCCGACAAAGCTACGGTGGTTTTGTTGCATCAAGGTTTACTACACACTAACGCAGGATTTACGCAGACTGCCTGACACACAGATTGCGGTGTGGTGTACTGCTGTGCGTATTTGACCGACGCAAAGAGGTACTTGTCTATTTACCTGAAAACAGCGGTGTCCAGGAAAAATACTCCAGCAATTCAAATAGACTCACGTTTTCAGTGCTCCGAGGTCAGTGTAACATCGATTTGAATGACTTTGAACTACACCTGACTCGCTTTTAGTATAAAACCAGTGTAAAACAATCAATACTGAAAACGATTCTCTCAAATTCAAGTTCACGATCAGTGATTAAGCATATGACCACCTGCCAGTTATTGGTCATAGCATTTGTTCTATCTGTAACCAGTCTATATTTTGGACACATTCAATTCAATTTATTTTTGTAACGCCCCAAATCACGACAGCAGTGGCCTTGGTGGGCGACAATGAAACAGTCAGTAATAGAAAAAGCAGATTCAACAACGTTCACAGGAATTTAGCACCAGATAACAGCTCCAGAGAATACAAAAATACAAAAAAATCTGTGGAAAAAAGTATAAACCTTGGGGAGTACACATAATAATATTATAACTATTCCAAAACATGTATTAACAATGGGTCAAAAGGTGCAAAATACTTTTAACAAGCTTTTTTTGGCCCGAGCCAGTAAACTGGCGAGGGACATTGTGTTTCGCTGGTTTCTTGCTTATCATTATTTTTTGCGTTTTCATACTCTTCGCTGCCCTTTTTGACCCAGTAAACATGCACGAAAAGTCTTCAATGGGGGTATAGGGGGTATCGGCCCGGAAAAAAATTTCGTATTTCGCACGTCTCAAGAGCGTCCGACCCGACCCGAACGAACAGCACCGGCTTTAAGTTTATTTTACACTTTTAAATTTTTTTCCCTCAAAATGTTCTGTAATTATCAGTTTCCGTGGCCCGACTCTAACTAATCAATCACCAAACGGATTTGTCACAGTTTTGTCTACTAGTACTACTGCTACTACTACTACTGCTAGTACTACTACTACTAGTACTACTACTGCTAGTACTACTACTACTACTACTAGTTTGTTGTGGTGTCATGTGACACGTGTCGTCATGGAGTCAATGACTGATGATGCTGAGATCGGAACGTGACATCACAGTCTGAGGCCCATAAATACTGCAGCGGCTCAGAACAATCATTCCACTTCAGAGAGCCGATAGAGAGAGAGAGACTGCACTTATATAGATTCACGTTTACAACTTCAACAGTTGTAACTCACTTTATTCACTTTTGAATAAATTGTGAGGGTCCAGATATCCTGGTTGGTAGAGCGCCTGTTCCTCCAGCAGCGATATCTGAGAGTGAGGCATCAGTGATGATGTCTGCTCAGGACGCCGGGGCTGGAGTCCACGGTCCGCTCTGTGGAGAGTGGATGGTGGACTTCAGCCTCCCTGGATGTCCCGACACGTGGGTCATGTCCAGTGCCCAGACCCAGGTCTCTGCACAGCAGCCCAGCTCTGTGCCGGACCTGCCTGAAGGACCTCGTCCTTCGGCTGAAGGACCTCGTCCTTCTTGGCTGAAGAGGAGGTTTCGCCTCCCTTTTGGGTCGAGGTACTGCGTGAAGGAGACTGCGGTTTCGTCCTCTGAGCTGTCTGGAGGCCACGCCCAGAGTCCTCAGAGGAGCAAGAAGCGATCGCTCTGGAGTCGCTTCAGGAACCGCAGGAGGTGCAGCCCAGAGGACCAGGCCCCCACCACAGGGCCTGCTCCCTCTGGTCGGGAGCCTCCCATCGACCTCTTCTTTGGGTCTTCACCCCCCGAGAAGAACGAGGAGGAGGCTGTCCACGATGGACTCGACGACTCAACGGAGTCCACCCCGAAGGAGCGTCCGGCTGAGGACTTCCCCCGCTTCAGCTGGAGGGCCCCTCTGTCTTCGGTGAGAAAACGGATCTGGAGCCGACTGAGGAGAGCAGGGAACTGGTCCAACAAGAGGATGTTTTACATCTCCTTGTTCATTTTCCTCATTGGGATCATCATCTGGATCGCTGCCTGTGTTTAATTTGGACACAGCTTTGACAAACCCCCAAAGGCCTTGGACTCAGACAAATCAGTGGATTTGACGTGAAGCTGTCAAAACCTGAAACCTAAAAAGCACCGCTGCAGTTTATGTTCCACATCTGGACTGACTTCACGTCGACCAAATCCCACCATGTAACAACTAAACGCAGTGTCTGTGTCGTATCCAGAGCACGAAGGCCGTTTGTCCCTCAGTCTCAAACGTTATTATCTCGGTCACTGTTTTTTTGCCGACGGTTCCATCTGAAGTGTCTGTAGGTTTTCTCCGGGTCCTCCGGTTTCCCCTACACCCAAACAACTAAACTAATGTGCCACTAAAAATAAACACTCCGGTGTTAAGCCTCACATGTTGTTTCTCTGTGCATTTCATTTTTTCAATTCTCTTTATTCATTTTGGACCAGTTTAGCTTCATGTTCAGACATTTTAGACAAAACAAGAGAAAGAGCTGAAACAGTCACTGATTTGTGAAGAAAAGACAGAAGGAAAACTGACAGAGTTAAAGACGTCTTCTCTGGTAAAATAAATAAACTTTCATAAAATCTTCAGAAAGTTGCTCCGTTATTCAAGCTCAAAGACGCTGCAGTCGGTGAGAAAGTTGTGGTAAACTTTTTCTTTCAAACACAGTAGAGTGTAAAGCTTTAGTCGTTCGGTCAATTCATCGGTCGACGGCGTCTGAGTTGAACAATTAATTTATCCTTCATTAAAACAAAAATATGATCTTCAATCAAATAATAAATGATGAAGTGTTTGATTTAAGCTTTATTTAATCTTGATTTGAGGATTTTCTTCTTTGGAACGAGCATAAAATATCTTCTTTAATCTTATTTAAGACGGTAAAAATAGACTAAAATGAAGATAAATGTGATGTAACTCCAGCCCTTATGAGCACATGATCTTATCTGAGACAGTTGAACGGAAAAAACAGACAAAAATCAGAAGATGTGAGTTTGAGAAGATTGTGGGTTGAATCTTGAGTTGAATCAAACTTATAAATACAGGGTTTATTAGTGCTTTTAGTTGTTTCAGCATGAATTCCAGTGCAGTTGTGTCTTTTGAGTGCAGTTTGGGTCAGAAACATGGACAGACTTCACAGTTTAGACATATTTATGCCACGCCCCCTTTTAGTCGCCTGATCGGTCGATGGAGCAGGACTTTATTTTTATGTTTCCATTTATGTTTTTATTAGAAAAGGTTGGTACCAATACAGTTATCAGTTACAATTATTGTGGCTCATCGAGGCAACTGTTGTTGTGATTTTGGGCATTACAAAAATACATTGATTTGATTTGATTTGATTTGAGTTATAACAAACGTTCATCAAATCTTGGTTTCTTTACATTTTTTCCAACAAAACAATGAAACGTAACAAGGAGCTTCACTGGGAGTTTACCGTCTGGTTTGATCCAGTAAACAAAGTCAAATCAGGGGTTATTTGTTACGTTGCCAGTATTCAACATGTTTTACAAAATCGGCCCGAAAAGGAGACACAAACTGGATCCACTTATTCCAAATTTTATAAAATGTTTCCCTTTGAGTTCTTAAAGAATACGTCAACTTTTCCATTTTGAATACGTCCAAAACTATACTGAACCAATCATCAAGTGTTGGAGGATTTGGATTCAGACATTGTTCTTCGTCGGTTTCTTGCTTATTATTACGCCCCCCGTTTTCTTACTTTTCGCGGGCCTTTTTGACCCAGTAAACATGCACGAAAAGTCTTCAATGGGGGTATAGTCGCGATCGGCCCGGAAAAATTTTTTGGCCCGAATCGGACCCCTATGGGAAATGGGACGAGCAAATTTGCCCGACGCACACGAAACTCGGAGCAGTGACAGAGAACAGTGACCCGAGCAAAACATGACATTGGAGCGCGGCCCTCGGACCAAGCGCACGGCGGCCATATTGGACCGAAGTCGCCACGCCAGTTTGACTTTTTTTTTTTGACGGAGAACTTGTCCTAGGGCTTTTGCCTGACGTTGGTCTTGCACACATTTATGCGATCGGGACACATTGAAATTTAATAATCGGCCACTTTTTTTCGGATATCTCAAATGGTTTCGCCGCGGCTCGCCATCGACAAACGCCTTCGTTTTCTGTTTTTCCGATCGCATGTCACGGCTACACGCTTGGACTGACAGAGCTGTAATTTCAGTCACGAGTGCGTAATTATGGTCTGAATGTAATGCATTAATAAAAATAAATAAAAAGTACTCGCTAGCGCCCCCTACCTATTAAGTCAAACATCGACTTTGTCCGATTTGGACAAAACTTGGGAAGATGTCCAGTGCAGGGCGCCATGAAAAAAAACTGAATTAGTGATATGGTGCATTTATCACCGTTGGCCACCAGGGGCGCAAAGAGTACTCACAAAATCATTCCTGCACGCACACGCATACTCCGATCGACATGAAATTTGAAACACACGTAAATGTCAAGCAGCTAAATCCATTTATGTGCACACAATAGCAATCAACCTTACGGCGCCACCTGTAGGAGCGCACTAAATTACAATGTGGAGAAAAACAATTACTTTGACTTTTATTTGTGAAAATTTGCACACAATTCCTAGACGGCCTTCTGATCAGAAAAGCCAATGAGACCCATGGCCTATTTTTCAGATTTTTGCCTCTAGAGCCCTCCAGAGTTCCTATTCATTCTCTATGGGAGTCTAACTGCCTTCACACAAGACTGCAATAAAAAATAACTAAAACCTGCAGGACAGCCACCAAACTCAATACAGAGACTCCTTTTAAGGGACATTAATGGGTCATAACTGTATTTTTCGTGAAACTAATAAACAGCCTCTACAGCGCCACCTTTTGGGTGAGGCCTATGGAGAGGGAGACACACTTACTTTGGAGGAGGCCCATAACATTTGGCACAGTGATAGTACAGTGATCCCTCGTTTATCGCGGGAGTTGCGTTCCAAAAATAACACGCGAAAAGTGAAATCCGTGAAATAGTCACAGCTTTATTTTTTATTATTTTACAATGCAATACTGAACTATGGAATGAAACCAAAAATCAAAACCTGTTTTAAAGCCCAAAATTTGTTTAAAACAATAATTTTAATATAGTAATACAAGGTTGGAAACATTGTCACTCGCGTATTTCACAGTCTGTACCTCTTCGTCCTGACTCGTCCTGAGAGCAGCGCCCGCCAATGCACTTCTGTAGGGACACCGCCTGGTGTGAGGGGGGGAGGGGGGGCACGGGGGCCCGAGTGATGTTCAGAGGAGGACGACGGCACACCGGGGCGGTTTGGGACCGGCCGAGGCTGCGTGGGAAGGCGGTCGCGCGCCGGGCGAGGGCCACCATCGCCGCTGCGCGGCTTTAATTTTTTTTTTTAATTTGTATCCAACTTCAAAGAGTGCATTTAAAATAATTATATTAAAAGGTAAAGCATAAGTAACAAGATAACATATTCCCGTATTACATTTCAGAAATGTGTGCAAAACGTTCTTTTTTATTTTAATGAAATTGCATTGATGACTTACTTTCAACACCATTCGCTCTGTGCCAATTGTTACTTTTTTCTTTTTTTTTTTGTTTGTTTTTAGCATATTATAGTGCACAAAAGTTCACAATGTGTTCACAAAATAGTTCAGATTCATTTACGACCAGGTGGATGTGCCTTGCCGTGAAAACAATGCCATCAACAGCGTTTGGAAATCCAAGACAAGCTGTTTCCTCGTACCATGTGGCTGATAACCTCCTTCCTCACAGTCTTGACAGATCTTCCAAGAATCTGGCAAGTTTCACATTTCCAGCAGATTCCACTCCATTAAATAAACCCAGTTCAGTCATTAAGCCGCGCGTCACAGCTGGCTAAGCATTATAACACGGGCGACCGGGTGCGTAAGCTGTCGAGTAATCAGGAGCAGATAAATGATGTGGGACGGGGGGGAGAGTGTGGACTTTCACTCGGAAGCCTCCTGGATGCTATCAACAATACCTGTCCTTGCAATTATGCTGTAAAGAGGCAAGTATTATCAAGAATAATTTTGCGTTTATGGACCTTTATTTCTCTTTCAAGGTAGCAGGAATAAAGTGAGGATTTTTTTTGTACATTCTGAATTACTTTTTGAGTCACAAAATGTTTTTAAATTGGTGGAAAGCATTTGGAAATAGGGCTGCACAATTTATCGTAATCAAATCGCAATTTTAATGGATGCAACTAGCAAATAGCAACCGAAAATAACCTGGTTAATTCTGAATAAAAACTGCTAACACTGTAGTTTAGATATGTGCAAACATGTTCTGAATTACATGTGATTCATTTATTAGTTTAACACTTTATAGGTCTATTTCAGTCTTTTTGTTAATTCTAATGGATGCATATAAAATGTGATATAAAACAAAATACTACTGCTAGTCCAATGAAGTCCTCCTTAAGTTCCATCTTAGCTGTAGCGTAGGCAACTGAAATACATAAAAGTGCGTAAGGGGCCTGTAAACCGGCACGAGGGGCCTTTTACTCATCACACCATACTGCCCTGAAGAAGCTGGACCGCAGATGGTGCTGTTGTCCTGCCTCTAACAGCAGGAAGACAGCGCCAAAACCCGTATAAATCAGCTGACAAGACACATCACGGCACCAACAAGTGACGACAACTGCAAGGGAGCCATTGAAACTGTCAGATAAACAAAACAAAAGTCTGATCTGAAGAAAGAACCTTGTAAAATAAATACTACAGCTGCTGATTTATCACTCATTTATTACTCCAAATGCGGTGATGAGTGAAGCTATCATGAATAAAAGTACCATCTTGATTTCCTAAGGTTATTTCTACTTTGTAATTTATAAGCACAGATTGTTCGTTCGAAATCTCAAATTATTTACAGGAATCCTTTTTTCCCGCATAATAGACCAAAGCTATATTGGCGCCAAAGACATATTATTATTATACATTTTGTTCATTTTAAACCACTATAGTGTTCTAAATCATGCCTTGTGTCTTGTTCAAAACGGCAGAATCGATTCGTTGTGACATTTGTTTGCAGCAAGCAGTGGATTTTCATGTATGATGTTCTTCTTTTTTGAAAAATGGCTACGCGACATTTTTGAACGTTTGCGTATGACCCGGCGTCTGAATTTTTCGAAATAATTGCAAGTACACACAGAGCCATGGACGGGCCACGGAGAGAACATCTAAGAATACTTTTATTCTTGGCTTTGTGAGTTCTATCATATCGGCAGAAAATACCCCTCAAAGAAGATGCACTCTCCCCCGCCATGGAGTCTTGAAAAGGGTTTGATAACTTTGTAATTCCCGCTAGCCGTCAAAACTCTCTTCCTCTCGCCGTCTGCTCTCTCCTGGCCGCCATTGCACCTTTTGCTGCCGGTTCCCCTGACCTCACCTGTCTCTCCTCTCTCCCCTCAGGCTCCAGCTGCCAGCCGACATTCCAGCAGAACTCCACAACAATCCTGTGTCCATTCTCCCACTGCTCACTTCAACACTTAGGCCACAATGGTGACTTGACAGGGCTGGGGGGAGCACAAGTACAAGCCGAAGCAAGGAGCTATAGCTATAGGGACTTACAATGCAGCCGAGCAGTACATCTTCACTATTGCAACCGCACACAATGAAATACGACTCTCTACTCTGTAATCTCGGCTGTCCCAAAGCAAGCTGGGGCCACGCTGATAAGAGTGGAGTAGTTCTGCACACTCGCAGTCAGAAGGTGCCGTCTTTTGAGCCGCGGTTGGTTGTGAGGCCCGTTTAATGCGGTTTATTCTCCGGCTGCTGGTGATTCCAAAATGTACATATACAAGCAGGATTGTTCTATGATGAAAAAGTAGCAAGAACGTGTGGTAGAACTCATTTTCAAACAGTTACGATTGGTTTTCCTATGATAGAGACTTGCAGGGAACGTATCTAAGCAAGTTCTGATGAAAGTGATTGACAGGCGGCTTAACCAATCAGAGAAATGCATGGTCTGTTATGAAAAGAATGAGGAAGAATGATCCCACACAACACCCAACAGTGTTAATGGCAATAAGAGAAGTTATAGATTTGATTCTGAAAGATGTTCTTCTGCATTTGAAATGATATGAGCTAAAAATTAATGGCTGTGATGGAATCGTCACCAAAGCTGACAGAGAAGTAATTTCCTGTGAGCATGAAAGGTCCCAGACGTCCCTGCATTTGAACAGAGTGAAGAAGGAGTGGCTGGCTCGATAAAGGATTAATTATACCTGATTTTTGTTAGGTTTGGGTAAAATTGGAAATGAAAACTGTACTAGCTATTATATTTAGTCAGTCCGCTGAATGTGTAATCTTTGTAACAAAGCATTGCCAAAAAAGTGCAAGAACTACACCGTGTGATGAAGTGTTCCAATTAGTTTGATTCAGATTAGAGGTGGGCAGTCTATAGAACATGTATTACATTGTGATTGTTGTTTAGAAGATGTGCAAAATATGAATATCATGTATATTGTTTATAGTAAAAAAATGCACGGACTTTTCAAAACAAAGAGTATCAAGTGGTATTTCTTCACTGTTATGGGTATAATTTTACAGTCTTCACATTTTTCCGATATTTAAACCTCAACTAATACGTTTGAAGTAGGGCTGCGACAAGTTAATCAATTAATCACAACTAATCAATTATTGAAATGGTTGTCAACTAATAAAGGAATCGAATAATCATTAGACTCCAATACAAGCCATGAGCTGAGAGAAGAGGTTTTATGCCTCAGACAGAGCAGAAATCACTGAAACATGACGCAGGAAATGTGCAAGTTTTCAGTTTTTTAAAAATTATATCACTCTTTTGTCTCCACCGGAACATCCTCAAATGGCTTCACTTCAGCTTTATGTAGGTAAAACTTAGTAAAAAACCTTGCGTTCTAAACAAGTCTCTCTCACTATTAAATCTATTAAATGAAAAGCTGCAGCTCCAATTTAAAGATATCTTTTAACACATTTCTGTTAAATTGACAAAATATCATTGCCGGGAGACACCAAAAAAGTACTGAGATTTCCATTTTTGTAAATAATCCTGAACTGTGTTGATAACAGTGAAGAATCTAAACTAAAGTAATCACAAACATGGCTCTATCAGACAGCTTTTCTATTTTCATAATAACACAATCCAGCCACAAGAGGCCATGACCAAATATAGACTGTCTGCGCACCAGCAACATACAGACATAAATAGCGAGTGGTGTCAAGAAGGGTGAAAAATATGTACGGAAATGAATATGCAAATGGCTGTACACGAGGAGGCAGATGATTTGTTGTGGTGATCCTGGAGGAGAGAATCCAAAAGGAGGAAGTGGAATAGCTATAAGACACAACCTACAGTGCGCCGTGGCAGGATGGAGAGAATAATGAGCCTGGTGACAGATGTACGCAGTGTCTCCCCTCCCTGTCTCTCCCTCCCTCCCTCTCGTCCAGGATCATTCGTTTACCTTACTCATTACGCGTTGGCATTTTGGGCTGTATCCTCCTGCCCCTATTTTCTTTATGATCCACTGTACCATCCTGAGCCCATTGTTCTTCCTGTTCCTCGCTCTTCCTGTCATGTCTTTTCATCTCCGTCGGCCCATCCAATCTCCTGCGTGTGGATGTGCCGGGCTGCGGACTGCCTTCCAAAAACGCCTTCTCCGTGTGACAGCTAAGCGACATGTGCGGCGTGACACAGTGTACTCTGCGTAGGAGCTGATGCCTCTGAGACACTAAACAGCTCAAGTAAATAGATCGATATTCAGATTTAAGATTTTTTTTTCTTTTTTCTCATTTTGTATTAAGGGGCCACTGTGAACTATTGTTATTTACATGTGAGTTGACTTATAATAATTTAAGGTGTCATGCTACTTTAAATGAAAGTAATTTAAAGCTGCATTACCCAACTTTTCTCTTATATATATATGAGTAAATTCTGTTTTCCTCCCGAGAAAGTTTGTAAAAGCAGAACTTTGTGACAAAAATCAAAACATTACAAAAACATTTATCACTTCCAAACTTGGGAAAGAGCCATGTGCGTCTCTATATGATGCTTTTGGATTGATTTTCAAACAAAACAAACAGGGTTTCAGCTTTGTGTTGCCTTAAAGCAGTAGCTCTCAGACTTTTCACATCAAGTGCCACCCAAAAAAATACATATTTGGCTTTTTGAATACAACTAGAGCCAAAAAAGGACTATTCCAGATCTAAATATGCACTGAACCAGGTCTAAAATGGGCTGCATCATTGCTACAGTCGTTTCAACATTACCCAAAGAAGAGTTCAAATATGTATTTAGGTAAACACTAGAAGTGAAGAGGACTCTGAAACAGACGATGCTTGATAACCACTGCCTTAGAGGTTTCACATCGCAACAGAAGGCCCTAAAACAATTATCGCTATTTCTTCAAATTTACCTCTAATTTAACAGATTTTCTTTTTCATTACCTGAACCGGATTAAATCTAGATCTGACCCCAATGTGTTAACTACTTAAATAGTCAAAACGCTCTCTTATTGTAATTTTGTTTTGAAAAAAGAAGCAATAAAATTTAACTGAAAAGATAAATCCAGAGTTTTGCATCACCTTCACTTTATATTCATCACATCACAGACTTAAAATGACAGCTAGAAGCCAGAAGCCAGTTTCACCAAAGACACTTCATCTGATCACGGCGCAGGCAGTACAAAGACTTGTACTTTTACCTCAAGCAATGGACTGAACTTTAAGTGTGTTAAGCCAAGTGTGACATCATATTTTCAGAGCTACACATAATTTGGGGATGGTTTGCCTCCCACTGTGATACCTATAGCAAAATCTGTCAGACATTTTCTGTTCTATTCAAGTCGTACTTTTCCTTCGGCTCTTCTCATTTCAGATTGCCAAATCAGCTGTACTTGTTCATTGTGCGGGTTGTGTTTCAAATCTGTTCTGAAAATTGTCCTGGTGGCATCACTGACAAACAGGTGGTGCACTCTCCAGAAAAGCTACATAGTGCACCTTTAATAAACATCCATTGGGCTAAAACATGGGTTTCAATCTGCTGAGGTGGTGACCTCTTTGACCACTACCAATAACTCATATATCACCCACATTATAAGTCACGTTTCAACTGGCCCTCAGACTGGTTCTGCATTGTGGGACAGAGATCTGATCTGAGCAGCTGACGTCTCCCAAACATAACAAATGTTTTCTTAATAAAGCAAATTTAAATTGTAGCTGAATTTCATAAGGGACCTCAGCAGTTCACAAAAAGGCATTTAGTGATTCCAAGTTTGGTGCTTTGAGACGTGGCTAAAGCTAGAGTAAACAAGAAAGTGGTTTATCAGCTTTTTCTGCATTTATTTCTCTTCTCTGCCCCACCACACGCATTTTAACGTCTCTTTATGTAGTGCATTGGGTTTGGATAATGTTAGATGCATTATGCATCTGCATAATATGCATCATCGTGATGGGAGTTCACATAAACAGGAAAAAACGTAGTTTGCACTATCTTAGTTTTGCTAAGCATGTCAGCTCAGCATGAAAGCGAGCTTGACCCCTTTGGAAGCTAGACCGTGGAGGGTCCTCATTGGATCATGGGCTGGTATGGTTTACTTTTAGGACACATATTCTGCTACAGTGACTTTTTTGACCATGTTATAACAAAGTTCGATCATCAAAAACATACCTGGAGTTGCATTTAGCTGCTTTTATGCTGTTTTGAGTAATGTTCACTAGAACACCCCCCTCCGAGCGTCAAAAAAATTTCCTGTTGAACTCCCTCGATCCGGAACATACATACATTTTTCTGAGAATCTTCTACTGTTTTAAGTCCTTAAATCCCTTGATCCGCTCCAAAGCAAACCAGTGGAAACCTGCCTATAGGCTTAAGGACAACCACTCTAACCTGAGCTGCTGTAGCCTTTGCCACTTTTCAGTAAAGTATACATTTGCAATCTTTAGCCTAAAGGTAAATATCATAAATAATCTCTCTAAAGGTCGGACCAGGAGGCCAGCCAGTAATGTCCGCTGTGTAAGGCTTCCTTTTAGATTTCCCTAAAGCAAACATTACATTTTATAAAGTCTATAAAGCAGAGGTTCAGAGCCTTATTAATTCTGCTTGGCTCCCGACACCAAACAAAGCAATGCAAGTAGTAATATATATTCAATAGGGAAATACTGCAGCCTGCCAGGGGTGCAAGCTAAATTATTGTGCTAGCATAAGCTATATAAACAAAAGACATGAGAGTTGTTTTTAAAATCTAACTGGATCAGTATTAAAATAACAGTAAATGTTGATGTATGCCATTTTAGGTAACACTTTTCCAGTTAAACTTTTCAGCTCAACAGCGACAGAGAAATCAAAAATCGTTTTCTGAACCCTAGAGCACTCTTCCTCTTCCCCGCTTCTTCTTTTACGTCTCATTCACAAAACAGTCCCTATTTGTGTCACTATTCCAAGCTGTCAATCACCTTGTCGTGTGTTCCCATCATATTGTTGTAGAGTTTTAAGTTGAATTTAGCAGGTTATTTTAAATTCTTCGTCATAATCAGAACAAAAATAGCCAACTACAGAGCAATTGTGGGTTGGAATTTCATGTTGCGTTGGGTTCTGTATACAATAAAATAACATTCAAGATTAAGATCATAAATATACACAAGCCAGACTTTTAATTCCCGCTAAAAGAGTCAAATGTATTCCTTCAAAGCTTCAACTCTGCTCCAAACCACATTCTTTTACAGAGGATTAGCTGTGGACCTGTCGATTAAACCCCCCTCCCAAGTTGATCATTGACCTCTTCAAACGATCAGATCTTGATTTGATTAAAATTCAATTAATTGCACAGCCCTAGTACTGATTCACCCTTTGAGCTCAGAGTTGGTTAAAAAACAATTACGTTTCTGAAATACTTGACTGCTTTCTCTAACAGTGAAGTAAACGACTGACCAGGCAGAAAAAGCTCTTGTCCAAGTTGCCTGCTTTTTCGTCTTGCCTTCAGGCCACTTAAAGTGTATTTGGAGCTAACAGCGGATTGTTATGCATTGGTTAATAATGTCCTGGGGTGATGAGAAGGAAGAGCGTTAACTATGACCCCCCAAGGCAAGTGAGCCTGCCAACATTCACATGAATATTCACAAAGTACAGCTCAACAGGCCAACACACCAAGTTCACCATAAGTACAGTTAAGGTTTTAGTCATCCATCACAAAGTTGTCAAAATAAAGCAGATACAGAAGCAAAAAAGTAACTCAAATTTACACTTTACGTCATTCATTTTCTCCAGTAGTGGAAGAAGAATTGTGTTAGTTAAGTAAAAGTACAGCTACACAAGCAAAAATGTTGACTCTGTACCACTACTTTTAAGGTGGAAAAAGTAAAAGTATTTCTCACAGATTTAGAAAACCGTTTAGGAATCAAATGGGGTGATTTTAAAGATGCAGTACTTGACTTTGATTTCTTTAAACTGTACGCACAAGTCCAAAGTCATTCCTCACTTTCTCACACATAGTTTGAGCATCCTAATAATTCATCACGCTTTTCATACAAGTTTCATAAGCCCGAGTAAGTTTCTGCCATCATCGTAAAGCTAATAATAACTCCTGGTTTTCGGAGAATAACATGCTCTGTAATTAGATGCAGAACGATCTTCATGGTCTTGTATTGACCCAAACAGAAAAGAATTGTGCTGATTTTTATTTATTATATAATTTGGTCTGTTCAAAGATGGGAACTCAAAATCTTTTGGAAGGATGTCATCATGAACATGCTAAAAAATAAACCCAAATCAAAAAATATTTCAAAAATGTTCAAAAATGTAGTGGTCAGGTCTATTTTTGACGAATTCCAACTTGAAAGACCCAAGTTTATAGAAAGTGGAGTAGAAGTCAAAGTACTGATACCTGCTCTCAAATATAGTGAAGTAAAAGTAAAAAGTATCTACTGTAAAAAAAAAAAAAATAATAAAGACTGAAGTACAGATAGCTACAAATTTGACCTGTGTTGTGTACTTTTACTTTTTTAAAGCCAGAGTTCCCAGACCAGCTCTCTGATTGACAATGACTTTTGGATAGAAGTCTCGATCTTTCGAACACCCCTGAAACCTTTTCTACGATGGAACACGCCTGGACGAATGAGGGTTTACATCGACGTACTTTTACTTTTGTTCATCATTAATCATTAGCACTGATTTTCTCAAAACACCAGGAACCATTCCAACTCCTAGAAAATGTATCATACCTTGCAATGCTAAATACGTTTATAATAATAATGTATATAATGTAGATCCTTTGACCGTCAACTGCGTCTCTCTTTAAAATGTTAGCTTTGCATGGAATGTTCCACAGTGTGACATATACTTTTTTTCTTTCACGGGTGTTTTTATTGCTGAAAAGTTGTTTTTGGTATTTTGCTTACCACTTGTCTCTACGGTTATTTTGTGGAACATTCCAGGGAAAACAATAAGGTTTTGAACCATCCGATAAAAACGTTCACACTTCCAACATTGTTTTATTTTTTTGTATAATCCTGTCAGCCAACTGACAAATAAAGTTCTTCCTCAGTCATACTTGTCAAACAACCAAACAAAAGAAGTTACAGGAGGACAAAGCTGTGAAAGATTAAGCCGAAAATCCCTCAATCATCAAATCGACATATGTGTCCTCTTATCTGCGCCTGTCACCTGGCACAGTCCACACAGTATTTGTTGTATCAGTCTGTGCTTCAGTCTTATCTTGTTCATCTGTCCATCATTTCATCTGCGGTCTTCAGCTCCTAGTTTGCGTGTTTGCTTCAGTCTCTATTCAGTAACGCTGTCGACTCGCGTGCCACTTAAACGCAGCAGCTCTCGCATGTTGGCGTCAGTGGGAACATCATCCTGTCTATCAGTGTCGGCCTATTCTTGACACTCGCTATCCTTTGCACCTCATGTTTTCTTTTGGTCGGCTGCACTTTCGTAAACTTTTGCCCTTGCCGCTTCCCGACTTTTATCCGATCTGCAATTCCCATTTTAAACCTTCTATCACTGCTATACACCGCTGACAATCTTCTACTTATCCATCACTTGCCGCGTGTACTCTCATCTCCGCTATCTTATAAACATCATGCTTGTTTGCCATTCCTCGCAACAGTTGTAGCGTTGCCAGCAGCGGTCCACGTGCGTCAACACAACAAGGTAACCTTCAACAGAATCAGTCCGACATATACCTGATTTATATGGCGCCAGTATAGAACGTGCTTGCATTGGTAAACATGGGGAGTGAGACTGTCTGTTTATCTCGTAGTTAAAGCGTTTAGAGGCCTCGGGGAGTTTAGTCTGTCTGCTGAAGAAACATGTTTAATTTAATACAAGAGAAGTTTACAGCCAATAAAATACAGGCCATAAAATAAGTGAATGGAAAGAATTGAGAGTGAGGTGAGATAAGGATATGGCTATTCGGGGGAAACAAGAGATTTTAACAATATAAAAGTTTATGGTGCATGGAGTACAAATCTGATGTGTAGAATGTGATAAATAAAACACATTATAAAGTCACCAATCTTTTCTCGTAATGGTAAAATTAGGCTCTTTTAGTTCTGGGATAAATCGTATGGCAATTGAGGTAAAAAGTACTGTGAAAAGACATCGGATACTTATCGATACCAAAACTAGAACGAAACTATTGTAGATACTAATTTGAAGTATTGATACAAAACAGAAATAATGATAACTGACCGTTCCTGAAGAGTTTTAGAATGATCTTGAGCTTAATCAGAACTAGTATAAGCGAAAGTATGTACAAAAAGTATAAGGAGAGATAGATTTTGTGTTGAAAATTACAGCTTAAAATTCTGTTCCACGTTGTTCCCTCATCTAAAACATACCTGGAGTTGTATTTAGCTTCATCCCCGCTTGTTTGATGAATCCTGTTTAGTGAGCCCTCTCCCCTCTGAGCCTCAGAAAACAGTCAGCGTCAAATTTCCCACAACAACATCACAAGTAGCTCTCTGGAGGTCTACTGTTTTTAAATTCACAAATCATTGACTTGTTCTGAGCATTTCTGCAATCAATTCCCATCCATGCATGTTGGGTCAGTCTAGCTTTTATTTATTTCCCCTCACTGCTGTCCTTGAGAGCATGCCCCACACAATATGTACATTATAAAAAAGGTATAATGTGTCCTTTAAAAATAACGTAGAAAGGGGTTCAGAGGTTGTCATCCGGACGCCGTTTAAAGATCGAGACGTTTCGACTTTTATCCAAAAGTCATTGTCAATCAGAGAGCTGGTATGGGAACTCAGGCTTATATGCTACTCTGAGTACTGGGAGTCCTGCCCCCAGGGAGGAGTCACTGAGTCCTGTCTTTGTTAGAAAATTGTTTGTTTGTCACCTGGGACTTGATTAATTGGTCTATCTTGTTGATTAATGGTTGGCCTCACCTAGTTTCACCTGTGTCTAAAGGTCTATTGTTATCTTGATAGCTGGCTGTTGCTCCCTCCTCACTGCTGATTACCTCATTAGCATTTGACTGGTCTATTGATCTGGACCAAGGTGTTAGGATGCTGTCATAAATTTTGGCTAAATTAAATCTTAAGCCCCCATTCCTGTTTAGAGAAGGATTCTCTCTTTTTACAAAAATGGCCTCCTTTACTCCTCTTTCAAACCAGTTCTTCTCTCTGCTTAATATCTTCACCTCACTGTCCTCAAACGAGTGATTTGTAGCTTTTAAGTGCAGATGGACTGCACTCTGCGGTCCTGTGGAGGCCGCTCTTCTGTGTTGGTACAGCCTTTTGTGCAATGGCTGTTTTGTTTCTCCTATGTAACGTTCTTTACAACTGTCCTCACTGCACTCTATCGAGTAAACTACATTGCTCTGTTTCTCTGTTTAAAAATAACAGTATTTTTTATTATCATTGTGGTATCTAAATTGGCATTGAGCACATTTCTTAATACTGAAATTGAGTTTGAAAAATTTGTCAAGCTGACCATGCCTGGGAACAACATGAGCTCATAGTCTTTTACAACCGAAATTCACAAGTAAATAATTAAAAAGAAGACAGGATGAATTTCCCAAACATAACTGTGGTATCATATTTTATCAATTTGCATTATTACTGGGATTAGAATATCAACTTTTGACATCAAATGTCCTTCCCAACACTGCTCACAGAATCTCAAATTAAGTGTATTCTGTCTATTTTAAATCGAATCATTGAGGGAACTGAGGGAAAACATGCTTTATTTATCTATTTTGTTATTCGTTACTATAGATAGCCCCGAGAAGTGCCCTCCCTTGTTTCTGCCGGTCAACGAGAAAACCCATCAACAAACAAAATGGTCCAATTTAAATTTGTCATTAACTCCTCCAAAACAAGCTAAATCCAAGAGCAGAAAGTGCGTCTAAATACACAAGAATATTTACCTGGTATTGAAGGAAGTCATCTTTTTACAATTTCCAGGACACAGCGAGCATTACTGAGAAACACATGTCCTGTGTGACATGTTTTGTGGGGCATGACAAGCAATTCAGAGGAATGTACAGGCCGAGAGAGACGAGCTTCAGGTGCAAAATAACAAGTACAAGATTTACCCCGGCTTTGGATTCATGCAGGCTTCAACCTTTGTTTCAAACTTTAATGAGAAAAGTTTGGTCGAAAGAATCACTTTTAACACCCTCACATCATTTAAAGAATTATATCTTTTGTATTACAACTTTGATGTACTTAACTTGTCGGTGGTTGGTAGATTTAAATGCACATTCAAGACAATTTAGCTTAAAAGAGACATATTATGCAAAATCGCCTTAACCATAATCGTTTTCCCTTCTCATTTACTCAAAGTTGTATTTAGAGTGATTCATGCATGTTTGAGTCACCCTAATTCTCCTGCATTCAAGACGCCATCGCTCAGAGAATTCAGCGGCGTTGCGTATCCATTTCGGCATAAATGAAAACACTGCTCTCTGCCGTGAACAAAAGCGTAATATGTCTTCTTTGACTTGCTCGTAAACAAGCTAAAAAAGATAGAATCGTGAAATTAAAACGTACTCTTACTCGTAACATGTTCCAAAAAAGAGGTCTTGGAGTGAGAGCATGGCACTGTGGCACCTTTTGGCTGCCATGGAGCACAAGCTAACAGTTGTTTTTAATGGTCTGTTTCAGATAATATCAGATTCCAGGCAACTTCAGGGAGCAACGGATAAAGTGTGAAAACGACAGCAATTCCACACTGAAAAATATGATGTTGCATGGCCATACTTTGGAGTTGTTGTGCCGAATTGAAAAGTTAATTGCTAACTGATTATTTCATTTATTTTGAATGTCATATTACTGATTTGAAAAAAAAAAACAATAACCCTGTTTTCTTCATCATTTCATACATTGTGTTAAATGTATTTTGAAACGTAATTTGAAACGTGTCATCCCGGGTAAAGCTAACAAACATTAGCATGCTAGCGTCACACTTCCTGCTTCTGGAAGAATAAAACATTGTATAAACAGATGCAGAGAAAATGTTCTCATTTTCACTCAAATAGATGCCTTTACAAACAGATTTTACTTTACTTCACATGAACTTGTTCTGTTCTTCATGTTTCAAAACGGTAAAAATCATGTACGGCGCTTTTAAGAGGATGTAATTTCAATATTATGAACAAATGAACGCTTTGATTTAGCAGCGTAATATACATTAGATTTAAATGATAGCGTTTGACAGTAACAAGTTAATTGCGTCTCCCGTGATGGATATCTGCACTCCTAATTAGAAGCTATTGTTTTTATACAAGTCCATGGTGAGAAACTGTTCATTTATCCCTTTTCAGTGCTATCTGAAACAGATTCATGACGCAAGACAAAGCAACACTTTACTATCACAATTTACAGATTAGCAAAACAACACTTTGATGTTTGTGCCTCTTAACTTTGCAACCGTTTTCTACTTAGATTTATTAACAAAGTGGCTCGCTCAGAGGCATTTCGTGAGCGCATGAGGAGGTGGCTGCAATCACAGACAAGATTAAGGGGTGTTATGTAGATTTTTTCGATTATCTATAAAAAGGCAATATTTTTCTCACTCAAGCTAATGGGGGAAATTGCCAGTGGGTGTAACTATGCATGTGTGCGTGATTCAAACGGCATACTAATTCTGCAGGTGCACCAGTGGCCTCGAGACAAGAGAGAAGGAGGAGAGAGAGGGGACAGCACAGGGAGACGGCGTTTAAAACAGGCCACAGACGTCGTTCAAATGTCATGAGCTTGTTAACGTGTTGGATGAGAGACCTACGGAGAGAAGTGCTCGAACGGCGAAGAACTGTGTCGAACTGAAAGCCTTCGGTGAGGATCGTTATCAAGGCTTTGACCGCCGGCTTTGTGGCTATCGCTCAACAAATACGCTTCCTTCAGGATCTGTCCAAAAGTTTAGATAAGAGTAACAATGCGTGGTTAAAAACTCTCGTCAAATATTTGATTTTGGTGTGGGCAGTGATGATGAGTACTTGAGACCTCGAAATTTTGAAAACACTTCTGGTGGAGGATTCATCTAGGCTGGTTTAAATGTACAATATTAAACAAAGACATGAGCCGCGAGAAATGAAAAGCAGAACGAGACACTTCAGTATAGTTAGTTCTTATCTATGAGTCATACAAGTTATTTATTCAACCGTCTACACACTCACGATAATTACTGACCTCCAAAATAGTTTATTCATTTATTGTAGTGGTTCTCAACCTTTTTTCTCTCAAATACCCCCTTGTCTCACACATGGAGTACCCCATAACTTGAGTTTCAGGCAAATAAATGGGTTTACTAATCACATATTATCAATTATTACTATTATATATTTGTTTTAATTATATTTATGGTTCAATATAGTCCAAAAAGATGGTAAAGTTACAACTATTACATTTTTTTATTCAGATAAAAGTACATTTCATCTTTTAAAACCTTAAACTATTCTAAGTATCTCCTGGTAATTGTTCACGTACGCCTTGGGGTCCCCGTACCCCTGGTTGGGAAACACTGATTTACTGAATGATAAGTAGATATAGTAATTATCATGACAGGCTTAGATCCTCCACCTGCTTGTCTCCATGGAGATGTTCATGCTTTGCCTAGAATGTTCCACTGTATACCGATAAACGTATCTCCATGGAGACAATCAGGAGGCGTCTCCAGGCCGAGTTACAGGTCAGATCCGTGTGAAGAGCAGAGAGAATTTGTGTTTTTCATTGTATTTTCACCAATTAAAACAGCCACAATCAAATGAATATTAGATAGATGAGTTTAATCACAGGGAAACACTTCTGACAAAGCATTTTGATGGAAACAAGAAGAAATGTTAAACGTTGCATACTTTCCCAGTGTGGATTTAGGGATGTTTATATGATATATGGTTATCAAAATGTTCTAATCATGGCTTAGTGGGGTGGGAGGACACTTTTGGCAATTATTTATTATAGCTTTATCGTAGAAAGGGTTTCAGAGGTTGTCATCCGGACGCTGTTTAAAGATCGAGACGTTTCGACTTTTATCCCAAAGTCATTGTCAATCAGAGAGCTGGTATGGGAACATGGTCTTATATGCTACTCTAAGTACTGGTATAGCTTTACTTTCGTGACGTTGCAGTTTGTGAAGACATTTAAAAAAATAAAAGTTTAAAATTACAGGAAGTAGTGTTGAGTTCTAAAACGGAATCGCTGTCATCAAAAAGCGAAGTATAGTTGTAAAACAAACAATTTACACACAAATGACACCTTTTGTCGACAGTTTAAGCCATGATTTAACAAAGTAAAGTTGTTATCAGGTAGTATTATTTGTCAAATCATAACTATTGTGTGATTTATATGGATTTTGGCCCTTGTTTTCAAAATGGTTGCTAGGTAACAGTTGTGGAATTACCTCTATCTATCTATGTCATATTTGCTGCCCATGAACAGGAACCAGGAAGTAACATTATAAACATTACAAAAACTGTCAAACTGGGGACAGATATGCAAAATGTTTAGTAAAATCTTAAATATAATCATGTTCACTATGTTTTGGTGAAATGTGTTTCTGAATCATCCTTTTGCTAGTAGTAACAATGGAGTGATAATTTAGTTTTGTTTAGTTTCTTGATGAATGGAATAGCAATATAAGAAAAGCTAGATACCTGTTCAAATACTTTTAATGGCTTACTACTCTAAATCTTTGCATGCTGTTTTTTTTATTTTTTCATTTTGCAAGACCTTTAAACATACCCTAGTCATAACTTCACAGAAAAGCTGTGTGTACACTTCATTGTTGTTAAATACAAATATGCAAAGTAAGCAATAGCCTTTATGAGGTTAGTAAATCAATAGAAAACAGAATTGCTGAACAAATACTGCACATGTATATCGCCTCCATAAATTCTGTTTGCATTTGTCGGCTGCATTCAGACTCAGGCCGCGCAGATAAAAGGTTGCTACGCTGACGCCTCATTCCGTCTTCATTTTCACTGGGGCTCCATGTGAATTTGAGCCTGCTTCTCGCCTGTGCCCCAGAGGTAAGAGGATGTAAACAACCTCCAAAACAGTTGTGTGGAAGTCAGCACTTTTAGCAAGTCTGGCAGAGGCAGCACAACAATGAGCCGTGCCAGTGCCCTGATGTTAGACAGGTAGAGCTTCAAACAGAATGTATGACCAGGGCTAGGGGCTTGTTAGAACACCTACTGGATCAGCAGGTGGGGAAAGGTAGGGTGCCTGCTAAAACATGGAACAGGTTCACTGCTACATCGCGGAAGTCTCACTGTATTTTGCATTGATAGCTACAGGTCTAGTCGGTTCAAAAGCAGGGTTCATATGTCTTGGTTTCAGGATATTAATCTTAATTTCAGACGTTAAGATTAGTTAACACTATTTATTTAATGGAATTAGATTATTTTACACCGTTTCTTCGAGTCTTCAAGCCCAATTATCTGCCAGTGGTTTAAGATTTTACTTATCCTACTGGTACATTTATTTTCTTATTTTAAGCTAAATAACTGCATGATCAGTCAGACCATACCTTGAAACCAGTGAAATATTTTGCATCACATAAATCATTAAATCTCATTAAGCCAAAAGTATTCAAATCCAGATAAAAATGAAAGATTAAAAAGAAAAAAAAAGAAAAAACACCAAACCTTACTGAAGTGTAAACAGATGGTGCTCAGGAACAAGATAAGAATATATAAAGAACTCAATTTCTAAAGACAGAACTATCAGATAAAACCCTGTAATTCTAAGGGGACGATATACTGCACTAATATTTATATTAACATTCAAATGTGTTTGGCAAATCCTTTATATTTCAGCAGTGAATCAATATTAGTAATAGATTCGCCTGTGGCTGGAAGCAAAAACCTACAAATTCATTAAGCAGCATTAGCCAGCTGAGCTCCCAAACCTCAGTGGTCCAGCGGTAAGCTCCGATTTAATAAAACAGGAATGACTTTTCCGATACACTAGACCGTACTCTTTGAATGGAGTTATTACAAATGTCTACAATGTGCACTTATACATATACTGTATACAATACACAATATCTATATAATTACATACGATTAAGAAATAGACTTAAAGATATGTACTCAAGTAAAAGTAACAGTGAGTCATTAGCATGTGAGGTACTACGCTGGCTCACTTTAGAGCGCGGACCGGTTAAGCACGTTAGCATCAGCTGTTTCCTGTTTACGACACGCGACGCTCGCATCTAGACCCAAAGTAATATTATTTTATTGCTTACGGCAGCCAACCCTATCCAAACCAAACGCATGTCATAGAGAGAAAAATTAAATAAATGCAGAAAAAGGTGATGGAAAAAAACAGAAGCCGTTTACACAAGCTTTATCCATGTCTGACAGCGTCACAAACTGCCACATATATTTAGTGTAATTAATAAACATATTTTTATGAATTGGGGAAATCGGCTGCATGAAGAAATATTGTAATTCAGGTACGATTTACATTTTTTTGTACTGTATTTATTGTTATTGTTATATTGTTATTTATGAAGAAAACCTTAGTCATGTTTATGCGACGTCAGCTGCTCACGTTGTGGGCCAATGTGAGCTGAAACTCTGAACGGAAACGCAGTCCGCCATTAACAGAAGCGCCCCGAGCCAGTCCCAAGGGGTCTGGGGGACCAGGTCCAGTGGACAATATTTAACATGGGATAGTCCTGTGGTAAATATTTATGAAAATTCACTAAAAGACACAGTTTGTGAAGAAAAAAAAAGTAAAATAAAAATAACATGACATGAACATGAATTACATGAAGTAGAGCAAAAGTTCTAAAAGATAATCCCTCTGTGACGTCATTGTAATTAGGTGACGTGCAGTACAAAGGACCAGGACTCAGGTAGAAGTTATAAAAGGCCTTTACTGATCGATCAGAGTGACTCACGGTCCTTTCAGTCGCTACTCACAAAGGTTGAACAAAGGAACAGGCCAGATATACCTTCATGTAAATTAGGTAAAAAGTAGGCGTGCATAATGAGTACTAAGTACAGAACTTAGGTTTCTACGAACATAACAGTACAAAGACACATAAATCAAAACATAAATCAGGAGGCCCTTGCTTGCAATAGTTATACGTGGATGGGTGTGGGGAACTTTAAGAAAATATTGGGATGTCTGAGGACGACACCATATAAGGCAACACCATATGTGAAGCCAGACATGGATGACCTTGCTCCCGAAGAAGAGCGTTTTCACTCTGTGGTCTAAAACATGCTTACAGTCATCAATAAGCGACATTCCATCCAAAATGCAGGGCAATTTTTATGGAACTGACACATTTTTAAATGTGTCAGTTCCATAAAACATTTTTAAATGTGTCAGTTGTTAAACAATCATTTAACAAATGGACCCCAGGAAAAAAAGTCTGTGCTGTTGCAGAGACTAATGGGGATCCTGAAATAAACAAATAAAGGATTGCCATTTGTCAGATCATATCTATTGTGTCATTTATATGGGTTTTGGGCCTAGTTTACAACATAGTTAGGTAACAGCTGTGGAATTACCTCTACCTATGTCACATCTGCTCCTCATGTCCAACCAGGAGGTAAAAATATAAAGTTTATCAAAACTGTGGCTGTGTCCAAATGTCCACACTCATTCCTAACCCCTCATTCATTATATAGTTCTGCAAACGTGAGCAGACTAAATAGTGCACTCAATCCTGCAGTGATTCAGACACACAGCTCACTGCTTTCACCTTGCTGCGGGTCACATGACTCTGGCGTGTGGGAGATAAGTTAGCAAAACTCTGATAAAAAATGATTTTTGTTATGAATGTGGATCAAATCTGCCTGACACGCACATATTTATGAACTAACAATCATCATCAGTTTTATTCATCATCAGTTTTATTCACCGTGGATTGCACGAACATCAAATGGACTGGATTATTCAACTTTTTTGCCAGAGATTTGCGATCTATTCACAGCTCAAGCTAAGGAAAGCGGCTAGCGCGAGCAACTCTGCTGCTAAAAGTTTGTTTAAAGTGTTTTGTTCATAATCTCGGCTCAACAGTTCGTTTAAACAGCTCCTCTTTCTGCTTTCATTCAGTTTGCTGTAGTTTTTCAGACTCTTGCAATGCATCGTGGTCAATATTGAACGGTCTTTTTCAAAATGCATTGTGGGACATTTTGAGTGCACTACTTGTTAAAGTGTTAAACATTCGGACACCACTAAAAATGGTGTGACTGCTATATAGTGCCCTATAGAGGGAATAGTGTGGACACTGGGACACAGCCCTTCAAACATTTTAGTGAAATGTGTGGTCTAACATGTTATATACACTTTAAAGTGCCAAAGTAAGTAAAAGACATCTTTTTTCAAATTGAAATATTGCAGTTACTACAGATGCACATCCATAAGGCGTGATAATAATAATAATACTGCCATAACCACAACTGGCACTGCTATCAATGGATTGTAAGCGTTTGTGGACTAAATCCACCATCTTTGGCAAAACATCCACAGAGACCCATGAGCCAAAACAATATAAAAAGCAGAACAGAACCTTAATTGGCATCTTAAAATCTCTAGCTGTGAATCTGTTGTAGCGTGACACCACAATCCCAAGATCTATTAGTACTACCACTGCCACAAGGCATTTTAATTCTGAATAATAACCCCATATTAGTGCTACTTATTACTGTGACTACAGCCCCCAACTACAGCAACACATTCAGAAAAGTGCTATAGTAAAAGATGTATGTGAACCTTTAACTGGGTTACTTCAAGTCAACAGTATGTATGTGAATGATAAGATAGACATTTTCCACGGTGCAGTTTATGATGCTTTTAAGCCACAAACTGTATACGCACACTCACACGCACTTTTGGCTGGGAGCTATGTTACATATTCATAAAGGCAGTATTATATAGCTGCCTGACATGCCTGCCTCTATTTTGCCTCTAACCCTTTTCCTAAAAATAGATGTTGGGTTTACTTGGCTCTCCGTGAAAGACAAGGCTTTTTTTTTTTTTTTTGTCCAAAAATGTGTGGATATTGTTGTTAAATTTGGCAGAGCTTAAAAAAAGAAAACTCATTACTTTACATGATGGTGTGACCAATTTGATAGTATGGCTACAATAGATGGAACGTGGTATGACTAAACTGAATCAAATTTAATGCAATTGGTATTAGCTTTGCACTGGGAAAACGGTCATTATTTTAACTGTTGATATGGGACAACTGACTGTAGCACAATTTTGACGCTATTTCTGTTGTACCCTATAGGCATGCTGCTGATCACAAAGTAGCTAAGTTTACATTTCATTTTGACAGTTAGGGACACAGCTATTTTAGTTCTTATACAATTGGAAACCTCCCCAGTTGCACAATTGGTAAGCATAATGTTATAGCTAAATTTACTGAGACAACTCAGACACAAATGAGCCATTTCCTAGTTCAAATAACAAGACGATGTAGAATTTGAAACTGCTAGAACGATTTCATGTATTACGTATGACATTGTGTTTGGATCTTGTGTCGATTTTCACTGTGCCCTAAGAATGATGTAGACTTAATAACTACTTTATTAAGGGGTTAGGGTTAGAGTATTAATTGAGGAGTTACTAAGCCTGAATTATTATTAAACTATTCAGTGTTTAACTATTTGTTCACCATGAATAAAGTCTTTGTTCATGTTAAATATTATGCATTATTTGTAGTTACTGACTTTTTAACATGTTCTTAAGTATCTTTACTTTGACGTTTCATGTTTTAGAACTAAGAATGATCATAGCCTTGGGAGATGCAAGAGTAACTTTGCTTGGGCTCCATCTACTGGCTGCAGAGGGAATTACACACATTTAAAAAGCACGTTGCTTTGTATGCTTGTCGTGTTTTTCCAGTTGTAATGATTGTGATTAGACGGCAGAAATACTGACATTAATTTATTGACTTAAAAACAGCGCAGAAGATTCTCGGAGCTATGTCACACACATCGTGGAGATTCACAATGGAGAGTTTTTGAGGGGAGAGGATTTTCTAACTCCAGGTATGTTTTTGATGACGGAACAAAAGCAAAAAAGTCAATTTTGCATAACATTTGTCCCTTAAGACCCAAAAAAGTGAAGGTATTATAAAGTGTTACAGACTTATCTCATCTGTTCTTCTTGGTGTCTAACACTAATCTTTAGGTATATCGTTCATTTTGACAATTTTCCAGACTTCCTCCGAGAAAACCTAAATAATAATAACAGTATGATGAACAGTCATTCCTTTGATGATTCCGCAAAAGCCCAGCTGAAGAAAAGCTGAACACATGACTCCACCCCGTTGCTGTAGTCCTCTGTGACAGTGACTAAGGAGAAAGCCCAGACAGCAGCAGTGCAGAGAATAAAGGACATAATAACAACAGCTGTAGGCACCAGATAACTCCAATTAACACGTACGACCCTGCCGCCCCTCAGCCCCCTGCATATGCCGTTCATTTTCGATTCAATATTTACATGAACGGTACACCAGTCTTAGCATTCAAAACAGCAACATTAGAACCTTTCAGCCTTTCTTTAAAAGTTTGGTTTGTACCCTTGCATTTACATATATTTAATTTGATACATCTTTAAAGGTGCACTATGCAAGGTTTCTGTCCCTTGCTGTTTCCATAGAGATGTTCCTGTAACTTGGTCCACAGACTTACAAATAAGTAGACGCGGTGTATTTTCATTAAAGCTGTTAGGAAATGCTAATTATGAATAATCCAGAGTGTGTCGGCTGGTACCAAGCATTCCACCAATTTTGAGCTAAACTTTACCTGCTCGTATCCATGGAAATAGGTAAGTTCGTGCCATATTGTGGAACATCTTAGACAAAGCAATAGCATCTCGGCACATTATTGATTTAAAGCAAAAACCCTGGATTTTGGAATTAATGAGATTTTTGGCTGCCTGGTTAAAATTGTTCACTTAATTAATACATTTTTGATGAAAGTTTTTTACCTAATCACATAATTTGAGTAATAAAAATTGAATTCGCCGAGCAAACATTGCAAGTCGTACTCCTCCGACATTGCACCTTCTGCCTCTGCGGCCGAGCTGCGACATTGGAACTAAAAAGATTGTAATTAAAAATCTCTTTAGTGTGCAGTGTTGAGATTTCTGAGAAAGTAATTTTCTTTACAGTAAACTACAAGAAAAATTGTAAAGAATTTGATGGAAGTCAGAACGTTTTATTTTTCACATACCATCAGTGAAAGGATGAAGTGTGGACTCATATTTCTGTAATTCAACAATGTCAAATTTTCTTAACTGGATAAAAATAGCAAAGGACACAAAGGGAGTTTACAGTACAGAGATGTGGTGAACGAATCTACTAAGCTCAACAAACTATCTATAACACTGTCACGGTTTTGAGCTTCAGCATAACGTGATCATTCTTGTTTATATTATCCTTAACTAATAAAACAGACATGTCTCCTTCACTTGTGCCATTGTAATTTCAATGACCACTTCTTCACTAGGGAAACTCTGAAAAGACAGGTATTTCAGTAATATCGATGTAAAACGGCTGAATAATTGACACGTGTCCATTGACTTCCTGAACTGATAAGCCCCGCCTCTTCATAGTAGCATTTCAACAAAACAAGCAACGGATGTTCATTCATACTTGTTTTTTGTTTGTTTGTTTTTTAGTTGTGAGAATGACTATGTGACATTTTTTAACCCTACGTCTATGACCCATGAGTCTGAATTACACAACTGTGTTTGAATAATTGCTAGTAAGTACAAAAAAGTGGGCAGAGATAGGGGGTAGGTGAAGACAGAAGCGCCCGAACTTTGATGCAATACAGGATTACTCAAACATGGATGAATCGATCTAAATACAACTTTGAGAAAGCAAATGATAAGGAAACAACCCGGTTAAAAGCTCCTAAAGAACATTTTTCATCATATTTTTGAATGTTTTAGGGTGCACTGTTTACAAAGTATGACAGAGAAACAACTGTCTGGGTAAGTCACATGCAGCTGTTTTCAAGTTAATCAACAATGTTTCTGATTGGATGAAAATGCTTCTTAAAATGTGTTGGCAATTCATTTGGTCAGATTTCTTTTTCATAACAACTGCTTATACAATATACTATATGGAATAAAAGGTGTTTTTCTGGACAAGAACTCACAGATATTAACGCCAGCCCCTTTAAGCTCTTCAACTGTGCTCCATTTTGCCTTGGGCCAGACTAATACCTAAAGTGCATTTACCTGTATTCTTCCTGTGTGAAGACTGGGATGACTGAAGGCTGCAGTACAGTGATCTCCACCAGCGCCGAGCTCTTCTTTATGGGAACGCCGTCGTCATAGGCAACCACCACCAACTGTCCATCAAACAGAGAACACGTACACAATTTAAAAGTCTAGCAGGGGTGAATATTGCTCAGCACGCACTCGAGTTTATGTCAGTTTTAATTGCTTTGTTTTTTTTGTTCAGTTACAACATAAATAGAGCAGAATATCACAAGAACATATTCATTATATTTTGCATTGTATAGATTAGTTTGTAATGTGGAATTATTAATCATATTTTAATTGGCATTCAGTCGTTGTCATTGCAGGAGATGACGCACTAAACGCTTGTATCAGAAGTAAGAGAAGTTATTAAGTTGTTTGTGAATTATATGGAGATTTTTGGTGATTATTCGTCCATAAACTTGAGGGAGAAGAAGGATTTTCTGTGAGAAGAGCATCAGCCCACTCCTGTGTTCCAACAGAAGGAAAGAAAGGTTGACTGGCCATGCTAATAATCACCTATTGATGTCTATTGATTGCAAAGAAACGTGTGTATATGTGGTTTCAATCCTAATGGTGCGCTTATGTTTTCTCACACGTTTTATCTGGGTTTAATTAGGAGGTAACTACTGCTAAGTCGACCCTCTGGAGTCCTAATGAGCGCTCAAGTTAAGTTAAGTTTTTTTTTTTTTCAAACATCATTAAAAATATTTGTGGTTCTTTTAGTTTGTGCATATGGGCAGGTGAAAATGAAAAATTCTCTTCTTTCTGCTCTGATGTGAAGCTGAAAATTGAGCTAAAGTAAAACCATTTAAGGACTAATTTTGGAGTTGCAAACAGTTTGACAAGCGTGGTTTGAATAACGGGGTGCAAATAAGGTAGAATTAATCCCTCGGGTGATGTAACGCCTTGTACAGCTAATTAGAGTCCAGTAAAAAGTAGGAATTAGCATATCCCCAAGACGCTTAAAAGGTATTAACTATTAAGCCACTACAGCTTTACCAGGTTGAATGATGGATTATTACTGTATTTCATGAAAATAATAATATTCACACATTTATACAGTGAAGGTTTTCTTGCCCAAGGACACAACATCAGTATGCAATGATATTAATGGGAATTAAATAACACCTAATTAGTGGGCCATCACTACTTACTGCAGCCTTGTCATTTTGTAACGTTGTTGATTTAGTTCTGCTTTCTAAACGTTCTTCTCACCATTTCCTGCACCACAGCCCGAACTTGAAGTCGGAAGCTTCAGATAAATGTTTCTTTTTTTTCTTTTTTTTCCTGTAATGATGTCTCTATTGACTACAGGGCCGGTGCCAGTGTTTACAGAATCGATGTGATGGATTAGGAATAAAATTAAGGAGTGCTGCATGCTGTATTTACGAAGTGCACTAAACTCTGAGTCAAAATGTATAGCCAGTTCAACTCTCTCAGGGGAACTTTTCCACTTACCAAATCAGATTGTTAAACGTAATATGGAGTTTTTATTGTAACTGATAGATAATGTTATAAATGTGGATTAAGCCACACACTCGAGCACAAAACATGAATCCTCCAGCTAAAGCAAGGCCAGACTCAAGCTCTGGAGATGGGTCCTCAGGTGCTACACTGTGTTGTCCCAGCAGCATAGAAGGGTGGGTCAAATGCAGAAGACAGTTAAGACAGTTAAGTATACCATAACCTTAAGCAAATGTACTTTTTTCTCTTCCTCTTAGCTGTTGTTGTATCTCCTTATCATCCTCCTTTAGTCACATATCCCCTATTCCTCCTCTGTACTCTAAATCTAGCATCAAAGATGAGCTTGACACAAAAGAAGGGAAATTTGTCGACTCAATTTGGCCCGTTCTTTAAAAACGGTTGCAGCGAAACGATCACAGGTTACGTTAACCGAGAATTCTACGGTATGTCATACTCTACAACATTCTGCAATTGTCTGCTTCTACCTAAGTAATCCACATAACCTTAAATACATCTTTTATCAGTGCCTTTTTAGACGTATTGGACAGAGCCAAAACCTGTGCTTTTTCCAGCTTGCCTCAGTCCCACCTCAGCACGAGGCTCCATTCTTTTCTCTTTCTCTTCAGCCTTTTAGTGCAGCGGTGATTCTGACATAATAAATGTGCACTCCTAACACGGGCAGAAAGCATGTTTAGACTATAAAAACACAAAGAACAGAGAGGAGTGTGGCGGCAGAGGTGAGGAGGAGACGGACAAAGAGCAGGCATGTGCTGTTACTTAATTACTAAGCCAAAAGGGATAAAATAAAGCTCCTATTTTACATCTGACAAAAAACATGTCTTTATTGTGAGCATTTTATTTATTTTTGACTGATTAAAATAGCTCATGACGGATTTTTGGGACCCTGCTCGTCACAGCAACAGACTGGAATTATCTGAAGCAAAACCTCTGGTCACGACTCACAAACAGTGGCTATGCTCTAGGACCCTCCACCAGATCTCGAGCGGGATTTTTGGTCAGATTATCAGGTTTGTTCTGCCCCTCTCGTTTTCTCATTCCCAATTTTATCACCTACTTCACTATCAAGGAGACACTTAGCTCCGCCAGCTTTAAATCAAACAATGTGTCCTCGTCTCTATCTTGTACACAAGCCACGTTATCACAGTTTAAAACCTACGCATTTTACATGGATCCCGTATTGCTTATGTGTGTAGGCAATTCATCGTACAGCATATAAGACGAAAACGTGTAAATATTTGTGGAATCCTGGTGTGGATCTTGCAGCAACCAACAAATAATTTACCCAAAGATTTAAATTTTGTGGTTTTAGTACCGACTTCCTTCCGTTCTCATATCAAACTACCATACCGCAAGTGCTCATTCGTCGGAGCAAATCAATAATACGTTGAATTCCTCAGGGTCTACAAAGGTATAAATAACAGACATGTTTTGATATATAGGTCATGCTGGTTAAATATGACAGTAAATCAAAGAAACAACTGTAACAAACCATCTGGCTAATCAGGTAATCACAACGTATTGCTTCATTGACAAGCGAAACATCTTAGAGTCATATTTTTAATACTACTATGGAGCCCACAAATTAACTTTTCACTTATAAATAAATAATAAGTAACAAAATTAACAATAACATGTATTTATCTGGGATATAAAATCATTTGTTACGCTATTTGTATAAACATAAGGCCATATTTTTTAGCCTAATTGCTCCTCTAGTTCTGTTTTTTAAATTAGTGCCTTGATTTTCGACAAGTGTCCCAGTGAATACTAGACCGCCTTGAAAAAATGTCCAATTATAGTTCGTTAAAATGGATTCACACAGAGATTTAATTGAATAATTTACCAGTTTGGAGTGTCCTGAGCAAACTTCTGCACCAAGACGTTAAACAATCATTATTGCCACATTTACAGAATCAGACATTTTACCACATTTTATGACAATTTTCTTTTTAGGTAACGTTGTAGTAGGTGGTGTGCTATGATTTATGTTAAAAAAACTGCATTAGTCTATAAGGAAACATTTTTAAAATAATAGCGCCAAATATCAGCAGTATTTTCTATATCAGCCAATACCGATCTCACTAAAAAACCGTCAATATACTGGTTCCAGAATCGGGCAATATCGATACTGGAACCGAAATTTGTCCACTGCATTTGACTCTGTAAGTGTGGTCAGGAGTTTATAGAAGGAGAATTATCCCACTGTGCATGTTTCCAAATCAATTCAATGCAACACACCGGAGGTTATTTCACTGCAAATCAAAAAAAGCCTCAGGAAACATTACTCATTTATTTAATTTATGTACACTTACACTGAACTTGAAGTTGGGCTCTTCATTGAGGTTCACCCTGGTTAGCACTTGCCCCTTGTGCTCGTCCACCTCGAAGATACTGGCGGAGTACGGGTAAGCCTCGTGGTCCACTCTATAGCGGATAAACCCTGCTGGCGTCCCCTGAAAAAAATGAAAAAGACAAAATTAGTAGCAACAAATTAAGTAATAATAATGACGAGTTAAATGTCAAGCAGTCTGCCCTTCTGTGTTAGAAGTACATCCACATTTGAAATAAAGAAGTCTAATTAACTATAATTTAACCTTGGGGATTAATTATCATGCACTGCCAAATTTCAAAATGCCATGAAATACACACAATTAAAACAGATACTATAAGTAACAATTATAAAATAAAAATAAAAAACTAATGCAATTACTATTCTGCAAATTCAGAACTCGTACAAACTGAAGGTGTTTGTCGAGGGCAACGGCGAAAATGTTTTGTAGAAAAAGGCAGTGCTTATTTGGATTTGATTCTTTAATTGCTCGAAACTTTTTCTTAATTCTCATCACGTAGCGCCGCAGTGATTATAGGCAAAGGGATTAGTGTGGTTTGGAGACAAATAGAAAAAGGAAAAGTCTAACAGTTGCTTCAGACGTTTGTTTATTTTATCATGCCCACCTCGGCGCAATGCATCATTTACAAAACATTAAGAAAGTGTACTGCCCAAGTTCTGTATACTGTCGAAAGGATATTTTTAAGATAAACAAGTACGGTTTACTCTAGTGGTTTTTAAGGCAGAATGGATAGTAACATCGCAATAGCAGCGGTATTGTGGTTTATTAGCATTTTTCATCGGCGTGATCTCAGCAGCACATCTACGGTGAGCTCTTCATTCCTGTCAGAGTCTTGATTAACTAACCGCTTAATAGTGAGTCAGCAAAAACTCCACCGTGACAAATTCCTTCAAAGATTTGCACTGCAGAGGTCTGAAGGGTACAAATGGCATTTTCAAGAAGGAAATATATCTATCCGGCGCCATTATAGGTGCTGCGAACGGTCATTTGAGTTTTGGGAGTGCTTTTATAGCCCAGTGTAGAGTGTGTAATGTTTCGGCGTGAGCGGAGAGAACAGTCTAATGGGCGATTTTCAAGCTGAAGTCCGTCTGGCCCAGGAAGAGCAACATTAGCTAAAATGCGCCGCCCTTGAAGCCGTTTCACACAAAGATTACTGTAAATGTCGTAAAAAACTACAGTTAAAAGTCGAGAGCCACTTGTTCCTAGAAATCAGTGCTGAAGAGAAACTGTTGGTGTAGTATTAGTATATTATACTTATATTTTGAATAATAATAATTACATCCTATTTCAGCTGCTATTCAAGGATGGAGTACATCCTTGAATACATTGTACATTTTTCAAAGTAGTATTACTGATTAGACTTTTATCCAATCCTAATGAATGAGTTAACTGAGCTATGATTACTAATATTACCGAAGTCTGAAATCCACTTCGGTAATCCACTGCAATGTCTACAAATGTGTACTTTTCACCTCTTTTATGACATTCATTTATTAATATTCTCGCGCTTGTTCCCATTATGGGTTGCAGGTGACTGGAGCCTATCCCAGTGACTTTGGGCCTTAGGTGGGGTACACTCTGGACAGTGGCGCACTTATCACAGGGTTTCTTTAATGACATTTATAACTTATTTTTGTACTAAAAACATTGTTTTTACAACTGTGACAACTGCCTTTCTGGTTAAATCTGGCATATTTACATGGTATTGTGTTAATCAATATGCAGAGTCTCATTTTACATTAAACAAATGCAGTCGCTAATATTTACATTGATTTGATGCAATCAAAATCATCTATCATCTATCTACCTACCTACCTACCTACCTATTTACCTATCTATCTATCATGCAATCATCTAAAGCAATTGGATGAAAACCCAATTAAACACACTCACAAGTTGCCTTTCTATCCAGTAAGCATTTGAACCCTTTCTGAAGTGCATGCACCATTTCTGTATTTATTCTTAGCAACTGACTATAAATAATAAACTATAAATAATAATAAACGAATAATAAACATAGAGTAATAATTATTTTTGCACATAAAAGTGGACAAAATTATCTTTAAAAAAGCAGAGCATGACTAGAGAGAACAGAAAAAGTTTCTTGATTTTGGACCTCTAAAAATTAGATTTTGATTAAATTAATAAATTAGTTATTTGCAAATTAGTTGCAATTTTGCGAAAATTGCAGGTTTGAAGTGTGAGGGTTGTAGAAATGTATAAGATAACGTAATAGTCCTAAAAAATGACACTACAGCAGCTAAAATGAAAATGAATGCCTAGGCGAACTTGTTCTATGGCAGGTCGTTAAGGGTTAGGCAGATGTATATGAAAAGAATCATTTTGTTAAAAGTTTATGGATTATGTCCAATACAATGTTTTCTTTGTGAAATATATTTTAGGAAATTAAAGGACACATATTCTGCTACATTTTACTTTTTTTTTTTTTAACCTTTTAACCATGTTCTAACAATGTTCCATCATCAAAAACAACAAAAACAAAGCATTCAATTGTATTCACGCTGTTTTGATGAATGTTTATTAGAAAAGCCTCCCCCCTTCGAGCGTCAAACACACTTTCTGCTGAACCTGGATTTTCTGACGTATTTTCGGATCATCTGTGTCACTTATCGCCAGACTCGTTCTGAGCATTTTTTCCGTCTAAACACGATATCTGCTGCTGCTAGCTTGATTACAGCCTCTCGCACATTCGCTTACAGAGATAAGTAGCTAAGTGCTGGATGCACCAAGTAAATGTCTTTCTAGACCTCAGAGGAAAAGACTAATTATTTAATAAAAAACCTTTTTTGTTTGTTTGTTTCTTTGAGAAATTAAAGGTACTCACAAGCATGTTTAAAGGCTAAAAACAATACAAAAAAAGCATATCTTTCCTTTAAGTGCAAAATGACTCAGCAAATTGAAAGTCAAATTGAGTTCAGACCCCGCTATGAAGATTTTATAACCTATTAAATGTCTGGTTAATGACAGCAGACTTTATAATGGCTCACAATAGAACAGTCTGAAGTGAAGCAATTAATTACAATAGCAAAAATTAGATGAAGGAAACTCAAAGGGCTAACATGAAACGCCTTTGGAGAAGGCTCAGCTTGAGAGGGGAAAAACACAATGTCGACTAAGCAGCACCAATCACACTAGAGGATTTGATAGAGCAGTAAAAACCCACCACAGGGTCCGAATCATTGGCCGTCACCGTGGTAACCAGGGTCCCCTTGAGAGCATTGGGGGCCACCATGCCTCGGTAAATTTCCTGACTGAAGACTGGGGTGAAGTCGTTCATGTCCTGCAGAATTAGAAAAGCACAATACATTGGATTTTCTTCTGTGGATGTTAAAGATTGCCTCCTATAAGTGATTACATGAGGTTAACTCTGAGAGGAGAACAACATAGTGCGGGGTACACAAACCAGTGTGTGACTTTCAGAAGGTGGCACGTCACCTGTTCATTCCATGGAAATAGAAAGGTAAAACCATATATTGCAATATTCTCCATGGGGATGCTATACTGTGGAATATTATAGCCAAAGGACCAACATTTCCATGGAGACAAGCAGGAAGAGGCTGCTCCAGGCCAAATAAGAGTCAGGTTTGTGGGAATGCAAGCCCCGCTTTTTCAGTTCAATAAAACCAACTAAAATGAAAAAATAAAAAATAAAATAATAATAATAATAAATTAAAAAGCTTTCATTCATTTTTGTGCAGAATTAACTCATTTGACTTCTCCATATCAAACACAAGAAAAGTCCTTTCTAGTATTCAAAAACTTAAAAAAGGTAAAATGATAAATCATGTTGCTCATATTCTTATACTTATGGTCCACTTCATTTAATCCTTAAATCCTTAAAGTGAACCAATCCCAGCAAGGCTGAATGCCCTTATATAACCCTTCCAGAAGTTCATAATCATGCATTATTAATCAATTCCAAATAGCCAGTGGTGGTTTGCTACTTCTGTAGCCACAGCTGCCATTTCAAATTTTCAATGATCAGCATAATTGAGAGGTCTAAGGCCAATTCTCCGTCAGTAAAAACATGTGGTTTGGAGGAGAGTTTGGACTTTGGAGAAATAAAGTTTACTTTTTGTGTTATATGACCTGGCATGCAAAATTAGATTATTATCAGACTTTTAGATAAATTAGATTATTAAAATGACGCGTAAACAGCAAAAACAATCAATAAAAATGTTAATAAATATGCATAAAGGACTAGGCCACAACAGCCAACGCTAAATCATCCAGACCTGCTGCTGTCACTCACCATGATAGTCACAGTGACCGAGGCCAGTCCAGGAGGCATGGTCCCGTTGGAGTCCAGAGCCTCCACTATGAAGGAGTATGTGGACACTGTCAGCTCCTCAAAGTCCAGCACCTTGAGCACCGACAGCTCTCCGGTGTGAGGGTCCACTCTGAAGAGCTTCTCCACCCCCCGGTCCGACCCCTCTGCCCTGATCCGGTACGTCAGGTTAGAGCCCAGGTCTGCATCGACCGCCTGGAGGAACAAGGACACAAGCACTCAGTTTGTGTTCAGTTACTCATTTAATATAGTCTCAATATGGGTTTCAGAATGATGAAAAATTAGGATTGTTGCTACAGAATAACAAGAACAAGAACAATTGTATGTAAATGTACAGATTATCTATGTATACATGTAAGTGATTTTTTTCCTGCGTTTAACAAACAAACAAAAGTGACAACAAACAGTGCTGTCTCCATCTAATTATAAACCGTATACAAAAAAGTAATCTTGCTGCGCTGTTAGCGTGATAGTTGTTGTTAGCAATGGCATGAATTCTGAAAATTGTGAAAAGTGCGGTGAATGCTTAAGATGCTCAGAATGTGTTAGAAAAGTATACGTTTGGACCTCTGCAAACATTAACTAGTACCTTTTTTTCTTCATTTTTCTAACACCAGCACCTTTAAATACCTTTGACCTGTACTTCAATATCACAGTTTCTCCCTTTGCACTTAATTTATTTGGTAGATGTCAGATTTTCACTTCTACTGAAATTATATCATTTGAAGTAACCACACTTCAATTCATTTTTTAGCTCCTCTGTCCTTCTCTGGTCAAAAGAGAGGATTTCAATTGAATATTTTATGTTTTTGCCAGTAGCTGCAGTGGTAGTAGAGTACTGGGGGATATTCTTTATGCCCTTGGTGAACTGGCTTGTAGGACTGGTCTTTTACTGTCCGCCTGTTCTGTTCAGCGGCTCTTCCACGTTCACTGTGTAGCGATTGTCAAAACATTTCAAACTGGGAAAAACGATTGTACTCTTTGTAACTCAATTGGTCCCGCCACGTTCCGTTGGTTCAAACTTTTTGGGTCTTGATACTTTTCAAACTCTGAGTGGAATGTTAAAAGTCAGCCCAATTAACAGTGCACTGACATGAGGCATTGGCTTACATGAATTTATGAGGCGAGCTGCGTAGCGTTAGCTTAAATTAACAGCAGTAATTAAGTCCTACAGGCAAAGTAGAGGCAAGGCAGGGCAATGAAAAGATGTGAAAGTGCTTCATTTTGCTTATTTTTGACAGAAGAAAACTGAAAACTTTGTTGAAGATGTTAATTAAGTTGTGTGGTTAAATTTTACAAGGGAGAATGTAGACTCCAACCTGTTCCTGCATCTGTCAGTTGCCGTCAGCCAATCACAACTGACTGCCACTCAAACGATTCGTCATATACCATCGCACAAAGACACACTCAACTTTGAAATCCTCCTCAGTAACACACACAACAGAAGCATCAGCCTCCTCAGCCTTCTTCTTCTTTCCCTTCACACTTTCCCATTATCAGTTGTAGCCATGTCTCTACTCTACTCTCTAGTCTTTGCTGGTGTAACGATTGGATCTTTTTTTTTTTAATGTTACTGTATTTATGGATATGCAATTACTAATCACAAATGTCATATTGTGATGGATGTGGGGCTTTTTAATCAAGAGGTCTACACCCAATTCTTTGTCAATAACAACATGATTTGGAGCAGAGTTCTGACTTTGAAGTAAGAAATGTGACTTGACTATTTTTTGTGTTAAACGGCAATGATTAAAAGTCTGTATTGTTTATGTTTAATGATGAATGTTGACACACGTTTTTATTGTTTTTTTCTTAAGACAAAATGAAATTGAATCTAAAATCAAGACTGTTTAATATGATGGGACAGTAATATGACAGCCCTGAAGTGTAAGAATCCTGATATCTGCATTAAGTTTTTGTCCTCTGCCATTATTTCGATTGTTCGTAAGTAAGTAAGAATATCTCAATGAAGACAAGTAGGTGGCAGATCCTCATCCAGAAAAGTTACAAGAGAAAGTTTGTGGAGAAACAGGCTCCCTTGCAGTGAGGATGCAACTTTTTTTTAGTGCACCTGATATTGTAAAGTAATTGTGTTTATTTAAGTACATTTTTGGGGCTTTAAAACATTGTCATTGTCAAAAGTGTCATTCCTCACTTTTCAAAACATATGTCAAGTCTGCACATCGAACAACGTTTTGCAGTTATTTGATTGTATAACCTAACCTATATTTGCAATGTATGTTATTCCTCCCAGAAAATACAGTATTTAAATGTTTCCCCTCTCGAGATTTGCGCTCCACTCGTTGGAATTCACAAAATGGCCCTAAAAAAACTCCCCCTGAAGCGCTCTCATAAACACATTCATGCATAATGCAGTATAGTTCATAGCCTTGGGGGCGTTGCATTCGCTCACCTTCAGCTTCAGGATGATGGTGTCTTTGGGTTTGTTCTCTGGCAGCTCCACGTTGTACTGCTGCTGGGTGAAAACCGGACTGTTGTCGTCGACGTCCAGGACCGTTATGAAGAGGGTCAGCCTGGATCTGCGAGGGTCCACAGCGCTGTCCGAGGCCTCCACGATCAGGAAGTAGTGTCCTCTCTCCTGTAGGAACACACAAAGAAGATTTTGAGGCATACAACAACCTGGAAACTGTATAAAAAATGAATATGAAAGGTTGGAGTATTCACAAAAGCATAGTTAACATAGTTATATTTAAGATTTTGCAAAGAATAATATCAAATTTTCCATAGTTTGACAATTGAGAACGTTTATACTTTTACTTCCTGGTTGGACATGAGTAGCAGAAGTGACATATGCTGCATTCATGTCATCCTCGTGTGTTCAGGTTTCCAACGGGAAAGTCCTAGCTCCGACTTCATTCTGTATTTATGTGGTTTTTATCTTGTAAACTCAGGATTTTGATGTCACCAATAATAAAATAACCGAGTCAGCTTTGTAACAACAATTAATAAAGTTAACATCATGATTTGATGTCACATGCACAAGGACAGTGACAGGGTGCAAAATAGCATGCTTTTAGAAGAAGTTTGAATACTTTGGAATGTTTTAGTTGATAATAGACCAAGGACATAATGATCAAGTTGTGCATTCCCTTTTGATTTATATCTTGCTTTTTAATTGCCACTTGAGATTAATAATCCTTTTTTTGAAGGGTTATTTATTTTATTTTTTTTTTCAGAAATGTTCAGATTCAAAGAATTGAAGTGTTTTGAGATATTTTTGGCAAATTTGATTTTGAACTCTTTGCTTCTTTTCAGACAGAGGAATGTTAACATGTTAACACCTCCTTAATAATTAATTTCAAGATACAATTTTAAAATGTAAAATTAAAAGTACTGTATTACACATATCCTAAGGTGCTATATTTATTGCACATACCCTAAAATTATATAGGTATTGCATGTACCCTAAAGTTCTGTATGTATTGAGCGTACCCTAAACTTCTATATTTATTGCACGTACCTAAAGTGCTACAAGTATTGAACATATGTTAAAGTGTTACGTGTATTGCACATATGTTAAAGTGTTACATGTATTGCACATACCCTAAAGAACTAAACTGAGTTCTTATGAATTGTGCTCATGGGTTTGAGCCACTCCTTTAAGTGACTTTTGAAAGCTGCAAAGGTGGTTGCCTTTCTTACAAAAGTCAGCAGACTGTTCCACAGTACAAAGAGCTTGCAGGATAAAACATTTTGCCCAAACATAGTTTTTCTCACAGGCACCTCACAGTTGCCCCTGCTCATGGCTCTGGTGGTTCGCAATGCAATGCTCCTATATTTAATGTGAGAGGTGCTGGAGCCATCCCATGTAAGCTTTTATACATAAGACAGGCATTTTTGAATTTTATAGAGTTTTCGAAGCTTAAAAGATTATACTTTTAAAGGATTTTACAATGGTGGTAAAAGAAAGGGAGTCAAATTCTGAGTTCTTTGTGCACAAGTCAGAGTTCAAATCCATCTTGCCTGAACCTCAAGTGTGATAACTGCCCTAAGAAACAAACAAGTCTGAGTCAAGTCTTTAGTCATTATGTTCAGGTCGAGTCACATAATTACATACATTATTACATTACATGGTTGACTAACACGGTATCCGGCCAAGTCTAAACCAGCTCTGCAGATTCAGTGTTTCAGCATGCCAACAAAGAATAATGGTGTCCAAGTGTAAATTACAAAATAGGGCAAGGGTCTTGGAGAAAATATATTCACTTTCTTCATAACCTTTCTCAAAATCCATACAGCACACATGATGCTGCTGCGGCTTTATCTTGTCATGTAATTGATAAGCCCATTACCTCTCTGTCCAGTGGCGCTGCTGTGGTGATGGCTCCCGTGGCGTTGATGGAAAACAGTGTTTGGTGGTTGACGAGGTGATAATGGACCTGGCCGCTCTCGCCCAAGTCCGGGTCTGTGGCCTGGAGGAAACGACAAAGAGCAACAAACAAACAAAGACTGAGGCGCTGTCCAATCAGAAAGGAGACATTGATTACACCCCATTATGGTGCCACCCCGGAGGCCGTCACTCTGCTGATTAAAAGCGTGTGAGGGTGTGAGAGAGCAGCCATGTTGTAAAAATCAGCTTTACGCATGGCAAAAGGCACCTCCTAACTGTAAACTCAAAAGCAGCAGTAATCACGTATTGATAGAAGTAAAATGTAATCTTGACAGTAAAAGAAAAGGACGAAACACATCATGGTGACAGTTTCTGTAGAAGTAAAATAAAAACAGCAGCAATTTGTTTTGTTTTTTAATCTTGTTGCTTATTTGAACAGTTTTGTTTTGCCCTGTACTTGACTTTTTCATGCAGTAGAGTGGACATAGTCTTCAACCGGTACAGTAAAAGCAGCTCTAAGAGTCAAATTAATGTTTTTTCACACAAACATCTAAAGTGGTGCTGTTAGCTATCGCTGAAAATTACACTTTGCTTCCTGACATAAAAAAACTAATAGCGGTAAATAATTGGGATGTTAGGAATGCATTAAGGAAGTGAAAAGTGAGATGGACTGACAACATTTTTTTCACATTAAAAAGTGAGAAAACTTGTTGTGATTTCGGGCAGTACAAAAAAGTCCTGTTTCAATCTGCATAAAAACTGCTAACCCGGTGGTTTAGATGTGTTAAAACGTGTTCTGAAACAAGCAACAAAATACAAATAAAGGTGAGAAAAATGTGATTAGAAACTGACAACACACAATTATACGTGATAAAAAAAAACAATACAAAAAGTGCAACTAAAAGAGACAAAAACGCTACGATGTGACAAAAAAGCGACAAAAATGATCCAAAACACGTGATTCTTTATAGTTTGTCAGTTCATTTCTCCTGGATGGGTTTAAAATATGAACTTTGAACAGAATTCCAAATCGAATCGCAATCACAATACTGGTCAGAAAAATCGCAAATCGCTCAGCTCTGGAAACAATATATTCCAAAGAACATCTATTACAAGAGACAAACATCAATATACAATGCACAGCCCTGATGGCATCAAAACTGAAGTTACTGTGTGCGCATTTGTTTATCCAAGCTACCTCTGGCCCAGCTCTGTCAGTGCTACGGCAGCGGCATGTCCAATGTGAAATGACAGTGTGTTTACAGTTTCACGGCTCTCCTTCCTGCTCTTTGTTTGCTGCGCGGCCCCTGTCTTCAGACTGATACTCAGCTCCTAAAGTGTTGACAAGATGACGAGCAGAAACCTTGGACTCCTGCCTCGTCTTAAGTGCGTGTGATCTCCGGTGTCAGCAACTTCGCCACAGCAACTCCACTTTTCCCCATGTCGTGTGCTCGCGGCTCAAATGTAACGTCGTCGTTTGTCACAACACGACGTACACACATATATAGTTATCTCGTCTGAATACAATTAAGCAACAAATGTTTGAATAATTAACGTTCGGCCTCCCAAGTCCAAGTGTTTTGAAAGAGGAACGCTTTCTCCTCCCGTCCAAGGTCAAAGAACTGTCAGATTTTTTACTTTTTTTTTTTGTAGCGTCACATTTCAATTATTCCAAGGCTATAGTTTTGTGTTAGAAAAAGTTGCATAATGTTATTTTAATGTGTTTTGCTTCCACTGATCCTGCTGGTTGGCTGGCTGGGTTATTTTGTTGTTTTCTGGGACACTGCACTGGCCAGAATACAAAAATCCTATTTACACCATGAGCACATTTGCGAAAAGCCAATTTTATGTTAATGTTGTCTTTCAATAATTCACTGACAGCTAAACAGTAGTGTAAATTGCCACAGAATATGTCTTAATATTTAATTCCCATTAGTCTTTGGGAACATTTACGATGGCATTATGGATCATTAAAGATTAATCTAATTTTGACATTGTGACTACGGCAATTAAACGTAATTTTCTTCTGTCTCATATTTGTTGCCTTTAGAAGAACGAACGGCCGCTTTTGATGCCATTTGTATTCTTTGGAGCGCTGCATTCTGGGGGTTGTATAAATTAAATAGCGCGTCTAGCTTTTGGGCTGATTATCTGGAGTTGTTTGAAAAGGGAGACGCAGAGTAATGGACTGAATCATGACCGTGGTTTATTTCTGAAGACGGGCCGAGCGTTCACACTGTTCATATTCTCAATAACTCAATAGTACGACGGTGCTTTGATGAAACACACCAGCGCTGACATTCACTGACATTTCATGGATGGAAAACAACACCACATGACGTCCAGCCAGACCAGTAATCACCCACAAGTCTCCTCACCGACCGTATATTTAAAACTACAGACTTTTGGGGACTGGTAGATAATGAGAGAAGCTTAATGACACTAACAAAATGTAGAATCAATGTTAAATAAAAGGAGAAGGGAGTAAAGGTGGGCAATAATGACAAAAATAAAAATCGAATTTGTATTTGGGATTGTCCAGATGAAGATGTTTAGATCTATGTCCTAAAATATGCCTGTAAATGTCATGGTTGAGGTTCTTTTTACCAACCTTTTGCGGCATTTCAAAGAAGTCTGGATATGGACAATTTACTAAATATAGCCTATTTACTAAATATTTTAAATTTGCGTAAACAAGGGGTGCACGGTGGCAGAGCGGTTAGAGCTTCTGCCTCTCAATAAGGAGATCGTGGGTTCGAATCCCGCACCACCCCAACATCGTGGTATTGAATTCTGAACCACCCTAACATCACACGATCTCTCTGGGTGGAGTCTGCATGTCCTCCCCGTGTTACCGTGGGTTCTCTCCGGGTTCTCCGGCTTCCTCCCACCGTCCAAAGACATGACTGTACAGGTTAATTGACAACTCTAAATTGTCCCTAGTGAGTGAATGTGAGAGTGAATGGTTGTCTGTCAAATGTCCTTGTCCTCTGTGTCAGCCCTGCGACGAGTTGGCCACTGTCCAGGGTGTACCCCGCCTAAGGCCCAAAGTCACTGGGATAGGCTCCAGTCACCCGCGACCCCTAACGGGAATAAGCGGTAGAAAATGAATGAAAGTTCAATATGTCTTCCAACTCTACTTCAGCGTTAGGTGCAAAATGCAAACAAACTTTTGCAAATCTGTTAACCCTAAGTTGTAAACAGACTCATAGCTTATAAACATAGCAGTCACGTTGCCTAAGGGCTTTATTTGTTTATTCCATTGAAGATGTACTTTGTAAAGTATGTTTTCCAAATGTAGACATTATTTTAGGTTAGAAAATGTGAAATATTGATCCCAAAGTGACCAAAAGCACGTTTAAAGTGAATTGTTGCTGCTAATGCATTTTCACTGGGAGAGTTAGCGTTGGGCTCAAAACAAATGATGGAAATCCAGAGCTGTTGTGGCGACAGACGACGATTACATGACGTGACTGAATCCAGAGCCTAGTTAGAAAACATTACCAGAAGTGCTTAGTTTGGTTTATTGACAAAGATTTAAGAAATGTTTATTACAGTCATTGGCATTCATGCTCATTTCTGTGCAACACTGAACCATAACTAAACAAAAATATTGTGCAGCAACAGTTTGACAATATAATGCTAGCTTTATTTCATCAAGCAAGCGCCACAAATTCTGCTTTAATAAGTGAACTTTACAAATTAAAGCCAGGCTCTGCACTCGCCATTATTTCACGCAACACTGTCCTGTCTAATAAAGCATTAAAAAAATTACAGCTGGTAGTTGAATATATTATAATATTGACTTAGTATTTGTTCTCAAATTAAAATGCTGGCTGTGTGCAACAATTCTAAACACAACAGTCCTAGAGGAGTCCAATACTGGCTGCAGGTGTCCATAATGTTGTAAAAATTGCTGCGAAAATACATGTTCTGAATTTTAAAAGTGTCTTATTGTTGCAAAAAACAAAACCCATACTCCAGTACTATTATTGGAACACATTTTCTTTTACTGATACCATTGCTAGTCAATGTCATCCTCTAAAACAATTGTATATTTTGGGACTCTCTTCTGCAGAAAACGCTCACCCTTGGACATTGCTTGCCTTACCTAATCATAAAAACAAGTTACGAAGACTCCCAAAGCAAAAACAAAATCACATTTTCTCAAAAAAAAAAAATCTCCAAATTCACAAAAGCGTTTATCAAACCACTCAAACCTATGTTTCGACTTTCTTCTAAACGAAAATAAACTGTTTCAATTATATTACCGACTCCAAACGCCTGTGCTTTGAAGCTAACCAAGCATTCCCGTACAGCGTCCTGCCATACGGTGTGCAACGTTCTCCAGCCGCCTTGCTCATTAGCGCTGGCTGTAATTTGCAATCGTACCAACATCTGTGTGAGACTTGCACTGATCGTTTCCATGCAACAGCGCGCAGTGAGATTAAAATGTGAAGCAGCCTGTTCTGGTGTACCCAAAATACCCCGTTCATTGTATTAGCGCTTCAACAGTTGGCCCGGTGCATTTTTTTGAGGACATCTTGACAAAATTGCACTGAGGGATGCGGAACAGAAGTGCAAGAACTGTGGGAAATTAGCAGACGGTAGACACAGTTCAAACGCATGCTTTTGCAATTTATACATTCAATTTACATGGATCTGTTGCTAGGAAATATCAGTTAGCTTTTCCATTCATTGTTTATGTTTTGGTTTTAGAAATACAGTACAGTTTTGAGGTACCTATTTTGGATGATGATGTTGTGTTCTTTAGGATCAGTTTTAGAGATGCATGACATGGCAGGAAAATAATACAAATAAAAATAATAACCCTTTTTTCCTCATATTGATTGATAATGAGTTAAATTCTATTTCTTCTTATTCTTATTCTTCTCTAAACAACTTCAAATATCATTATAATAATAAAAACTTTCAGTACAATTTAACATCAACAACAAGAGTCACATTTATTCCCCCAAGCTTGAACTCTGCTCCAAAACATGCTTTTACTTTTGTCTCTAAAACATGTAAACTACACATTTATTTTACTAAAATGTAGTTAACGTGATATATTTAAGATTTTACAAAACTCTTGCCAATTTGCCCCCAGTTTGCCAGTTCACATAAAGTTTAAAATTGTACTTCCTGGTAATTAAAGGTCAATATCTGGTTGAACACAGGCAGCAAATTCAGTCCCAAAAGTTTTTTTTCATTTTAATTTTTCAAAATTTCTTCACAAACTGCAACCTCACAAATGTAAAACTGTGATATATATCTAAGTCATAATTAAAAAGACATGAGTACCTGTCATATAGACTTAGTTTAAAAGACCCAAGCTTATTATTGACAAATTGAAACACTTGGATCTCAATTTGAAATGCATCAGTTGCACAACTCTTTGTCAGTTTTAGGTTGTTTGTCCCAATTTTCCACATATGGCATTTTTTATTATTGGTAAGTAATAATTTGACAAATCTCAGACTAGAATTCATGTCTTTAAAATTAATATCAAATTCACCAAGCTGGATTTGCACTAAACTATGCTTAGGGGTGAGTGATAATGACAAAAGTTGATATGCTGGTGTTTTGTTTGGAGTATCTTGATAACAATATTCCAACGATATAATATCAGTTCAATAGAAACGTGTTAAAACATGTCTTTAAACATATTAGTTGTATTTTAATTATCAAACAAATGTGAAATGTCTGTAAAAAGAATCCTAAAAGTGCAAAATCACCTTATACACTTATTTGACACATACTTTTTACTATTCCTACTCCTTTAATATTATTTGTAGGTTTATTATGGCAGGTGAAGATTAAATCCTGATTGAAAGGTGGGAGAAAGTGCTAAAACTATATTTGAGAGAGAGACACTGTTAAAAATAAGTTGTGGCCTTGTTTAATGTCAAATACAGTTTCAGTTGCCCACACGTGGCATTTTGTAAAATCTGGTGGTGTTGAAGCTAAACTGAACTGAACTGAAATGCAGAGAGTAACCTTTTGGAAACTCAGATGAGATGTTCATTATTATACAAAGATTATATTTGAAATGTGGAAAGCCATTCACGATACTTCCATAGACTTGAATGCATTATTTATATCAGATTAGTACAGTATAGTTAACGAAATGGGCAAGAATCTGAAACTTCTCTCTGCATCAATTGTTTCCAGTCGATAGTCACGGGCACAATCACATTCACGTCAAAAAATTCTATTCACCGCTTCTACGTTCTCGGTTCAACTTGGTTCATTTTGTCAATTTCGCACCCGCAATTGTATTCAAAGAAAGTATCCTCAGTATAGACTAAATTACAGTTGTTTTTTTCCCCTCTTCTCACTGCACAAATAAACCGTGCTGTCAGATCGTATAACCGTGTGGGATGAGTTCGGAGTAAGACAAGGCATCAGCGCAGAATATAACGCCAGTGATGATTGTCTTGTATTTGTGTTTTCCAGGGATTTGTGCTTCACCTCGGCTCAATGTAATAGACATTTCCGCCAGAGAAAGTTATGGGAAGTAAGGACGTGTCAGTTGTTCTGCAGTAAAAAGTTGTTTATGGACTTGGAAGAAAATGCAAAATGTAAATCTTGACTTGAGTTAAAGAATACAAGGGACAAAAATGCGTTTAAAGCCTGTGTTGGATGACTCATCTTACTAAAACACAGTTAAGATAAATATATTTAAGATTTTGCAAAAAAAAAAAAAGACAATTTTTATCTAAGTTTGGTCATTTTTAGGTTAATAATTTTACTTCCTGATTGTCATGACATCACAATAGGAAATTACATAACTGTTACCAAGCAACCATGTAGTACATTGGGCCAGAACTGTTATTATTTGACAATTAAAATACATGAAAACATATACAAATATTGCAAATAAATTGGGACAAAACTTGGTGATATTCTCAGTGTGATGTCATCAATATGTTATAGAACTCTGCTTAATTTTTCAACAGATTTTTCATCTTTTCTTCACAAACTACCAGTTGATTTTTTATTTACAACACGCATTATCCCACCAAATACTGTCAAAATTAGAAAATGATTAAAACCTGTCATATGCACTTTAAATACAACTTGTGATGTGTAAGGAAAGAAATAGACTCAGCGTTTAGCCTTAATCAGGACGTTTCTGGTGCAATAGGCCGACAACCTGACGACAATTTGATGAATGAAGTACGGTATATTGTTACAGAAAATATCAATATAAAGGATAATACTGAAACTACTTTATTCACCTTATTCCGGAAGTTGCCTTACGTGCCACCGTCTTGTTTTCGTTGTATTAGTTTACATGGAGGAGACGAGCTCAACAGAAAATAAGTTCTACATGGACTAAAAGGCAGTTTTCAGACCGCCCAGGAAATCGGTGCGTTGTTGACTTGTTGTTGCTCCTGTTCATTAAACATTTTACACAAATCAACCTACTTTATGTAATATTTTAGAGGCAAGACTTTTCCCTCGTCATTAGCTTTAACAGAGTTCTCGTCAAACGAAAGTGCGTTTACAACAAAAGTGCAAAAAACGGCAAAAGTGGGCGGGGCAGAATAAGGTCAATACCACTGATACAATAACTTCAAATCTGGAAAATCCCATCAAACCCTATTCCAAACGAACCATTGTAAAAACTATAAGCTGTATTTACCCTCGTAGTTAGTTTGTTGGAGTGTAATATATTGATTATCTAGTTTTTACTGCTGAAAATTGAATATATTACTTAAAAATAACAAAAACATTCATATTTGTATAAAGAAAAAAATACACACCATAAATACTGAGCCCCAAAAATATTGTTCTGGCTTTTTTTTACTGAACGATAAGTTGATATAATAATTATCGTGAGGCCAAGGAATGTGCTACCTGCTTGTCTTCATTATTATATTACATTAAATATATCCATTACAGATGCTACCAGGTCAAAAAGAATCCATGTTTTTCGATAGACTTAGATAGGCTAAAAATGAAAAGAATTGAACAAATACAGTACAAAATAGATGCGTTTAATACCATTCTGCGGAACATTCTTGGCAACATCTCCATGGAGACCCCCTCACAGTTACATAGTGCACCTTTATGTATCGTACAAAGAATAATCTGCTACTATTGGCTAAGCGAGCCAAAAAAAAAACAATACTGACTTCCGCCACAAGGGCAAGACCGCTTTTTTTCCCATGTAATTTTTTTGGTCAAAGTAATTTTAAAAGGGCAATGTGCCTCAATAGACCTATCATTTACCCCTGACCCAATTGCCTCTGTGGTGGTCTGCATGTGCCCGTCGAGTTTCCCATGAGCTCAATTTAAAACTGCAGCGTTGAATCAAAATATAACTGGTATCATTAAAGCAATTTCATCCACTCTTACTCCTCATAGAGACAGGCAATCAAGTCGGGCCGAAAGTTTCAATTTTTCATAGTGTTTCAGCGGAAAGTGCGGCTGGAGGTTTCAGTGACTCATTCCACTCCGGCTGAGAGTGCACGAGATATTTGGGGGCACAGCGTAGCCATCTTGACATGTAATTAGCAAAGGGCCAATGCTGAGGAGGGATGGAACAGAGCGGGATTTAGGGATGAATGTGGCACAATTAACTGTCATTGCGCTTTTAATTACAGCTGCTGGATCTAATAAGTACTCGCAAGAAGAAGCGAGACTATCGAAAGGAAATGTGCACATACTTAAATCTTTGTTGTGATTGAATAATACTTTTAATATATGTGTTTAAAGAATTTAAAGCAGAGGTAATTACATTAGTTTTATCCAAATTCATGTTCAGACGGAGGATAGTGAAAAGAAACCACGGGAGTCTTTTGTACCGTTTGACGTTCAGTAAAAATAGATATGCTGTCCTTATTGTGCTTTTTTTTTTTTTGTTTACGTGTATTGAGTATTAAATGTGAGTAGATAATCATTTTACATTTTGTACATTGTAAATTGCAATATTGATCTAAAACGGCTTAGCGAAGAATCAGGTTCATTCAAGACCCACCTCTTCATTGTGGCATTTCAGATTGTTATTTATGTGTTTTTATTTTTGAGGAGTGTATGTCATTCAGAGTCTTATTTTTCCCCCAAAATATTCACAACTAAGTACAGAGAAGGGGGCGGGGATAGGGGGTAGGTGAAAACAGGAGTTTTCTGAGCAGAGTCTGTTGCAGGACAATACAGGATTAACTCAAACACACGAATCAAAGTACAACTTTGAGTGAAACTAATGATGAGGAAACACTGTTGCAACAAGGTTAAAAGCTCATTAAAGTTGAGTTTGCATAATTTGTCCCTTTTAACACGGCGCATGACAATTATATGCAAAATCATGATGAAAAGCGTGAGGAGGACACGGTTTGATCAGTAAATTTCAAGTGAAAATGCCAAGATTGTGTTTTGATTTTCCAATGTACCTAGTTTCAAATGGATAAGGATAGATATGGCAAAAGTTTAATGCAAAATGCTATTTGCACTGCCATATTTTTTATGCCGTTAGATGAAAAGTGAGCACAGTACAGGCCTATCTAAAGTCTCATAAAGAGTAGAGGTGGAGACATATTCCCATTGCCAAGACAACAATAAAACCTGAGTTTTTGAGCAAACAAAATGAAGTTAAGGGTATCATTCATGCAAGAGTCTCTTTTGTCAATGAAAGGGATATGCTAGACAGTCACTCTCCTGAGAACAGAAGTAGAGATTCAAGTGGTAAAACTCAAAGTACAGGAAGTGGCCGGCTAGTTTCGAACACGCGAGCCACCTCTAAATTTCACATTTGAAGTTGAGAAATGCGCTGGTCATTGCCTCTCTATATTCCACCAGTGTCCAAATTCGAATGTGTTTCTCTCTCTTTAAAACAGAATCCATGTCTTAAACTCATGAAATTCAGATTAAAAAATGTGCTGCATCGTTTCCCCGTCTCTCGTTCCTCTCTCTTCCCATTTCCATCCTTTTCAAGCTCGCCCAGTGTCGGCAAAACCAAGGTCAGGCCCATTCATTCTTCCGGAAATCTGTTTAATACCAGGCAGGACCCTGGATTTGGAATGCCGCCCGGAATCGTGTCTTGGAGTGTCCGCTGAGGGATCGCGCCGTCTGTTTGGGCCTGGAAACGGTCCAAAAAGGGGCGCATGGAAGAGCGGGAGTCCAGGATTATTGGAATGTGTTCAAGTGCCCTCTCATAAAATTACAGAAGGACTTGGGGAAATGTTGTATTACGGATTAGACGTGCTGACCAAAGGTGGGTAGTTAAAGGTGCACTTTGTAACTTGGCGGAGGGTCCAGCTGTTTGTCTCCATGGAGCTGTAAGTGTTTGCCTGGAATGTTCCACGATAAGCCATTAAACTTATCTAACTCCATGGAAACAAGCAGGCGACGCTACCGGGCCAAGTACCAGGTCAGATCGGCGGGTAGATGAATCCGCTCAAAGTAAAAAATTACGCCAGATTGAGTGATTGTAAGACAATTAAGTCAATTTAGCAGAAGTGTGTAACGTTCCTTGGAAATCTCCTTGAAAAAAGCTTAAGAAAAAACCTTAAGTGTACTGTTACTTACATAAATAGAAGTATAAAGTATCCAGAAAGCTTGTAGAAATAGCACTTTACCCACAGTTTATCAACCAATTCTTATACAATTTACACGTTGCTATATACTTAAAAAGTTGGTTTAATTTGATCTGCAGTCTGTGTCAATGCCTACACACTACGCTCATACATGGGCAAAGTAGGTGTTTTGCCCAAGGACAAAACATCAGTGTGTGGGTGCTTCACAGAAGAAAAAACACTCTCTGTAAGGACAATAAGATCACATACAGTCTTTCTATTGAAATAACGGATTGCCTCACATTACTCAACTTTAAAACACAACTCAAACTGTGGCTAACATCAAACCGGTCGTGCGATCATCACTTTTTAACATTCACCTCTTTGTATTTGTTCTGTTACTGCGCATATAAATTAGTACTGTAGCTACAACAGGGCATGTTTACATTTGTTCAATACAGATGTTAATTCATGTGCACAGTCCCAACTAAATAAACAAGTAAATAAAAATAAACGCTCTCGTCGGAGCTGGGATTGCACAGCGACTCTTCCCGTTAGCTTTGCCATCTGAGTCACAGCCGCCTCAGTAGTCATTGTAACTCATTGCGACCCACCTTTGCAATTGACTGGGTGGAATTCATTTAGCTTAGAAACAAACTTGGAGAAATGCCCATGGCCTTAAATAAAAGCCCGACACGTAGGAGCGGACTGAAGATATAGCGGTACACATGGGCTTGGTGTATTTACGATAGAAGCAATCCTAGAGTTTGTGCAAGAGGCTTAATTAACATTTAGTGGCTGGCATTGTGGCGCAGTGATCAAAGAGCTCTGACACGGGTGAGTAAAGGCGAGGTATTAAACCTGGAACAAATCCAGACAGGCACCAAAGGCAGGGAGCGTCTCCAAAGATCACAGCCTATCAAAGTGTCATATTTAGCCACGACCCCTGACTGGGGAATGGTGTGCTGCAGACAGTTATTAGCTTTGGAGCGGGGCCAATGGTCTGTGTGCGGGGGATATAGAGACGGATCCAGGTGAAGAGTCCTGCCGCTGTCGACTCAATATAGTGCACCTGTTTAGAAGAGCCGCTTATTCTGAATTGAAATTACGATTATTTTGAACAATATAGTCAAAATTATTCTTATTATTCTATATATTTTAAAACTGTGTTAGTAAAGTGCCTTTGCCTTTGACGCATAAGGAGTGCACTTATAACTTTTTCTATTCTATTCTATTTTTGTAACTGAACAGAGTAATAATTGAAATCACTATTAAGCATATGATTAATTGCACAGCCTAAGTGCACTGCATGTACATTTTCTGGTTGAGCGTGTGCATCACCACCTTGTCTCCATGGAGATGTTTTGCTTTTTTTATTGCAGTGTTCCACAGAATTGCATTAAACCTATACATGTCTGAGCTGTTGCTTGACCTGGGAGCGTCACCTGATTGTCTTGTTGGAAATACTGTACATACGTTTAATGCTTTGCTTCGGAACATTCCAAGCGGAACAATAACATATCCATGGAAACAAGATAAATGGAGTACACTACACCAGAAAAATTACATATTGCACGTTTAAACATTTGCGAACTTTTAACCTTTGCCTTTCAGTTTGGACTGCCACAGCGAAGCAGTCTTTTTCAGTCACGACCCCCAAAATAACAACATTTGACATTTATGACCCCCAAACACAAAAAATAGCTGACCTGCGAGTAGTAAAGTAGCCTTATTTCTAACGTTTGATTTTATTTTGAGAATATAGACCTCGATGAATTACTTACCACTGCATTTGAATGGTGTTTCGCCTTGTTTAAACCTATTGTATCTATTTTCAATTTTTAAAGGTTGAGAACCACTGTGCTTTTTAAAGTTTAAAAAGAAAAGGAAATAAAAAAAAAACAATAAGTTGGAGAATGAGTTGGAGAAAAGTTGGAATTATTACAGTTTTTTCCACAATCTTTCTTGAATAAATCAGTTTATATATAGATTGGGTTTAAAGTGAATGATTTGATTTGTGTGTTTAGGAACAGAAATAGCAATGTACATGAAAACAAGTTATTCTGATTTTATGGCAACCTGTTATCTTGGTTCATTTCTAAATCTGTATCTAACCATGACACATTTAATTACCAGCTATGCAGAAAACCGTTTCAATAACAGCAGTCACGTTGTCAAAATGAATATTGTATGGCACATTTTGGCAAGCTAAATTTACCACCACGAGAGAAAAATGCAAATGAGGTGTATTTAAAATAATGACTGGGAAGCAAAAGGGTGTCTTAATGTGAGATACTTAGCTGAAAAACACAGCTTTTTAGCCGTCTTGTTTGGCAACTTCTACTTCTTGTTTTTAATGATGCCACACAACCACAACCCCATCCACATCATTGGATTTACTGTAGGCAGAGAGGATCATGTCCAAAACTCCACATTAGTGCACAACATTGCAAAAATGACATTCTATTTATGGAAACACAGCTAATAACAATTTCAGCTTGTGGAGTTTTCAGTCTTGGGGTCGAAAACCTTAACTATAACAACTTTATGAATCATAGTATACCCCAATATACACTAAAGCACATACAGTATAAAAATGTACTGCAATTGTTCCAAATACAAATAGTTTATTTCACATAGGAATTACTGAGTACAGCTCAACTTCCAACAAACAAACATAACAGCACCTAGTCGCCTGCTCTGTACAGATTGCGATACAAACAACTTAAAGGACCAATACCTGATTTTGAACCGTGAGACAGGAACATGTTTTTGTTTGAACCGTTAGCCCCGCCCACATCCTACAGTCCTTCCTTTCACTCAATATTGCACCATGACTCAGAAATAACCGAAGAGAATCACATGTCTGGCATAGTGTCAAGCAGTTATTTTCCCATGATTCATAGTGAACAATATGCCTGATTGGCTGAAAAGAGGTGACCCTGACAGAGGCTTCTGCAGTAGTTCTTTCCTAACAAGTGCGTTCATAATGTGCATTGTACATTACAAACCAAATGTCTTTCCATGAAGTTGCTTCTATCAATCCTTAAATACCGTAATTACCGTAAATAAAAATCAGGTACAGGCCCTTTAATTTAAACCTAACTCCTGCCAGATTTATATGTGTAACACTATGAAGTGAGGTCTACCCATTTAACAATCTGGAGAGTCTCTTGCCGAAAGCTGTTGGGAAAATGCATAACGCCATGACAAAAATTTGAAGCTGATTGGTTGAAGCGTCACAACAGCAGAACAAGCCGAGAAATCAAACTGTTGTTAAAGAGAAAAGCACATACCTCTTGCCCGTTCTCAAATGCACAAAGCACTTCTATAAAGCAAAATAGTTTGCAAATCTGCTAAAACGACACATAGCACGTCGGTTAACGCCATCATGTTTGTTTAGGTGCCTTCCTTTGACTTCTGCCCCAACCACAACGCTTCGCTTTGATTGATCCGGCACACAACCCAACAGTGGGAGACCGTCCAGATGGATTCTCAAAAGTTTGTGAACAAAAATCACAAGAATTCTGGCTGACCATGGTTAACATAATTCAACTTAGGCCAGACCAAAAATGCTACAAAAGTTGCAAAAAAAGGTAGTAGTATAATAGTTTGTACTTTATACTTTTACTTTAGTACAATTTTCTCAGTAATTGAGTCCATTTGTAGCCAGTAACTCTTCTTTACTGCACACATTTCCATTACTCTTCACACCACTGCTGTTTACAGACGCTAATACAGAACTGTGTGAATGTTTAGTGTCAACAAACTAATACGCCTTGCGAATTAGCGGCAAAAGTCATGCCCTGCTGTGTAAGAGCTGTAACAGGCATCCTCTTCATAACAGAACCATCCTGCTTATAGTTACGACGACAACAGCAACACACAGTCCCTCTTGAATCCGCGCTAAAACGATTACAAAGAACAGACTGATTAAACGGCATGTAGTTAACAGAAATGGGAAAAGACAAGAACACAATTGACTGACTAAAAAGATTGTTCACCTGCACATTTGCATAGACCGGTTTGCTTTATGATGTTCGCTTGTAATTACTAAGTGTGCGCATGTCTGACAGGTCTTATTAGAAATCCCTGTTCCCCATTGTGAAAGATTACAATGACTGCTTTTAATTAGAAGTTGGGTGACTCTGGCATATAGCTATTATAAAACAGAAGGGAAATGAAGAGATATTCAGAATAACAGAGTTTTACCAGATTCTAAAATGGGACAACTTCTGTATGTAATATGTAACAGGCAAGGATTTAAAATGTGCTGATTTTCTGTATGAAAATCTAAGGAGGCAACAAAAGCCGCCACATGCAGTTTTTCTGAGGGATCCCAGGGTGATGCAGATGCTGTGAGGAATTATTGATACGCACAAATAAATCATAATCTGAGATCGTCTGCAGTTTATGACTCCGCATCGTGATAGGGGATTTGCACAAAACAAGCATACAAAATACAAGGCCGTTTATTGTCACGGACCATCCTAATTGTTAGATGGGATAAGCTGTTTGCCGTCTATTTACCTAAGTTTGGTCATTTGTTATTATTGGAAAGTTTTGGGAAATTACAAAGCCAGACCGAGTTTATTTGTCTTTTAATTCTGTCTTAATTGCAATCATTTAAAACTAGTCATTTTTTTGCTATGAATTTGATATAATGTTGAAGTTTTGTTTTGGGAGAAATACTGATGAATGTTTTGCAGGGTTTTTATCGCTGAGGTGAATTAATTATAGTTTGATCGGCTTTGGAAACAGTCACTTGCTAATTGAATTACGCTTTTAAATGATATTAATTGTGTAAAATAACAACAAAACTGGAAAAACAATCCTGATTTGAGTAGTTTTAGTAGTTTTTACTGAGCTGTAACTAGATGTAACTAGATGGAAACTAAATAATTTAACTTATTTAGTGGTATTCAGGACTGTTTTAAAGGTCCCATATCATGCAAAATCGACTTTTCAGAGGTTTTAACCTTCCTACAGTGCTATTTGGGCCTCGTACGTGTGCCCAAAGTGGTTTTTTGATTGATTTCCGCATGTTTTCGCTAGAGAACTGTCTTTTCCGTCCCCCTCGGCTGAGCAGGCAGACGGGGGCTCCTCACAAGGATGACGCGGTGTTTAAGCCACGCCTCCGGGAAGCGCGCAGCCGCAGAATAAAAACAGCTAATGCTAATGCTACACAGTAATTACACGATGGATACGACAGATCGAAGAGTTAGCTTGTTATTTACCAAACGGCAACGTCCGTCGTCGAGGTCCTGGAGCACGTCAAACTCCAGGTCAGATCCAGGACGTAGGACTCAGCACAACGCACCGTCAGGACGGAGAAAATGTTTATTCCCGTGTTTGTGTATCGCTGTTTACCGGAGCACACGGCGCATGCGCACCATCTCCACTCTAGGTTTCGGCACGGGTTGGGCGGGGGAGGTGCGCGGGTTGGGCGGGGGAGGCACGCGGGTTGGGCGTGAGAGGCAGCCTGCTCTCTGTTCGGGGGGGTCAGATCTCAGAGTGAGCCGTTTGCTTTTGCAAGGAGGGGGGCCAGTCCAAGAAATGGGTGTTTTTTGGAAACTGTTATGTTATGGATATTGCACAACGCAAAATTTTATCAACAAAGCCCTTAGAATAGACTGTGTAATTGGGAAAATAGCAGAAAATGGGTCCTTTAATGACAAAAAGGAAAACTAAATCTTATTGATAGAACAGACAAAATGTAATTTAAGCTTAAAAACGTTAAAAAAAAGTATATTAACCCTTCTTGAAACTGGTAAAATAATCAAGCTTGCTGCAGTTTACCAGTCTGGACAACACAAATCGAGACAAATCGAACAAGTATTTCTCTGACTCAAACCATGTTCCTATATAATTTGTACAGAAGACAAAGCCTGGAGAAACGTACCTTGACTTGTCCGACGTATGCGTGGTCCTTCTCCTCGATGACGGTGAGGTTGACAGGTAAGGACAGGTCGAACAGCGGGTCGTTGTCGTTCACGTCCGTCACGACAATCTTCACTGTGGCGGTGGACGTCTGCAAGCAAAACATACACATTTACTCCGCTACTGCAATTCTTTCGGCTGTACTTTTGTAACTGCAAATAAACAGTGTTTTGTTTGTTAATGCGCCCGTCTGTTCCAAGCCCTGTTCCCAGTGTGCTTTGCAGTATCTTACGTCAAACTGGATATTTGGCTTGACTTGTGTTTAGCATATGGCTAATAGTCTTCTATGCAGTCACTTGTTTGTCAGAGAGATTGGTAGGAATGAAGCTTGCTTTTGTGACATGGGGTTTTATGTAAAGAAACAACGCATTTGGTAAAACTTCACCGAGCTAACCGTTGTACCAGTCGCTGAAGTTTGGTTCACAGCAATCCCAATGTGAATGAATCAAGATTAAGTACTACATAAGATAAATAATAATAAAAAAAAGCATAACCATAAATAAAAAACAAATAAAATAAAATGTTTAGTGCCCAATACTATAAAGTCAGTTGCCTCGGGAAGGCTTTTCAAAAATGTATTATTTACCAGACAGAAGGTTCGAAACTCAAAAATGAAACGGTAGGCAACAAAACGGCACAAATGCTCAGGCAGAACGTAATTGTAATGTTCTGGACTTTCTTTTATTGAACTGCTCTGGACGAATTTTAAAGAGAAAAAGTTCAAACATAAGAAATCATTTCCAAACTAACTGCCGTAATTATACTTTTCGTCACCATGCTGTTTTATGGCTAAATGTTCAGGACTTACTTTCACAGATTGTATTGTTCTGCCCAACTTTAAAGAAATATGTCGCTAATAATCCTGTATTACGCTATATTTCTGTCTAAAATACCATAGAGTTAACATTATACAACCAAAACTGAGCACTGCCCATTCTTTTCCCGATAATGTGCGTGACTGGGGTTCAAAGCTGCTGGAGTAGTCACACTTCCTGCCTGCGATTTCACTACAGGAGGAAGTGAACACCGGGAGGTCCCAGACGTCTCCTGTTACTTTAATAAGAGCATATGCCACGTAGAGACAGATAAATATATTTGATGGAAACAGAATGAGCAGAATGAGTGTGAATGAATTGAATGGTATAAAACAGAGTGAAAGGGCGGTCAAATTTGGCGTTCAAGTAATCTGAGGTTAGGAGTTCACAAATGACAAAGTCGTTTATCTAAATTCCTATAGGTGTTTTCCCTCAGTAGGAACTTGTTGCACTTCCTGGAACCTTTCTTTGTTCCAGGCCCACATTTAATGCTCGTTAACACAAAGTAGGAACTAGGGACTGGAACCAGACTTTGGGGACTTTTTAAAATTCCTGCTCAGGGGCAAATACGTTTCAGTAAGACCAGAATAAGTACATTTATAGCATTGACTTTATTGGGAAATATGTTTAATTACTTAGACCCTTGATTTTCAACCAGCGTGCCGGGGAACACTAGTGTGCCTTGAGGTTTTACCAGATGTGCCTTGAAACATATCCAGTTTGAGTTAACAGATTCACAAATGTGGATTTAATGAACTAATTTACCTTTTTGGAGTGTCCAGAGCAACATTTGCACCAAAGAAGGAATGCAAAACCATCACTATTACCAAATTTAAAGAACTAGACAGTGCCACAGACATTATTTGCCTCATTATATACAATATTTTTAATTAAATGGCCTGAATTGGTAATGTTTTAGTGGTAGGTGGCGTGCCGTGGTAGCTTTTAAACCCAACGTGTGCCACAACTGAAAAAAGGTTGAAAAACACTGACTTAGACAATCTGATTTATGTTTTTGATCCAAATGAGAAATTATCTTCAACACAATAGCTCCAATTCTCAATTAGTAAGAAAAATCCCAAACATTAGTGAATTATTGTGTTTTATTTTTAACTTCATTGTTTGAGCTTGTTGTTCATCATAGTTTTATGTCTAGGTTGACAGAGCATAAAAGGAGGAAAAAGACTTTTGTAATCCTAACTTAATTGAATAAGTACATTTTATAGTCAGTCAGACCCCCTTTCAGCCATTTCACAAGGTGGTTCCTCACACTAAATAGGGTCTGGGAGAAACCGGGACTTTAGTTCTTGGTACTGGTGAGTGTGAAAACGCCTTATGTAGAGTGCAATGATAGATGGGAAAAGAAGTACTTTCCATGGCTCCTTGACATCTCATTTTATTATCTTATGCTGATTCAAGGGCCTGCTGCCAAGTCTTTAGTGTTGCTCATAAAGGATTTAGATGCTACGACTCCCCTGGTGTCAAAGGACAGTTCAGAGGGGACCCCAAGCCATAACGGTTAAGATGGATTTGAAAACTATTGACCGACATTGTTAACAGACAAATAAAGGTTGGCATCAGGAAGCTGGCATTTGTATAAGATTCTATAAAATATTGACAGCTACAATAAAAAGCATTTTGTTAACAAAGCTCAATTCAGGTTGTCTAAAAAGCTCTTTATTTCTGTTTTACAATATGACTGTTTTTAACTATACAAAGGTGTTCACAACTCTAAAAGAACTCACCATGAGAGTAGAAAAAAAAGCAAAAATTTTCCCAAAAACTTGACCAACAATGATTCTTGTAACACTTGTGGTTTATAGCATTTTTTTCATGGCATGTGCTATTTTTGACAACGATATTTGCCTAAACTGTTTGGTTATTAAATCAAGAATTTTAAATTTGGAAGAGTTTTCAGTGACAGGACAAAAACTGATATGATTCATCTAGATTGAACGGTTTATTCATAATGTAGAATAAAACTGAAAATGGCCCAGTTGTTCTCTTCAGTGTTTGCACGCACATTTTTCACAACCAGGCTGACAAGTTGTTCATGCATAATGAGACAGCACATGATTTGTAAGTTCTTCTTTATAACAACCATTATAAAATCATAAATTCATACACTGAAGATAAGTCGAGCGGTGTCGGGTGAAACTTTTTGTGCATACAGTATTGTTCTCATGTATTGTGAACAAAGTTTAAAGTTCAGCCTAAGGGTGGGGGATATTGGCAAAAGACTTTTTATTTATTTCTTTTTTCATTGATAGCAATCCATTTGAAATGAGCTTTTAACTGCTATAGTTGTTCAAGTATTACGAAAAAAGTGAAAAGGGCAGAGGTGTGACTTTATACCCTTTGCTTTATTTTAATCAGTTATTTCTGCAGCTATTCAGCTATTTTGCTTATCTTCCAAACAACAGTTTCAGTGCTATTGATATGATTCATTCTATTGTCTACCTTTATTTATTTTTTATCTATTTCTATTTCCATACATCCACACAACCTTCATAAACTCACTTTCCACACACTTCATTACTCATTATAGGGGTGTTTTTTAAGTTTCCTGAAGACAATATCCAGATGATATTATGTCAATCCAACAGAACTGTGTTAAAATACGTCTTTAGGACCCTCTGGCACCACATTACACTCAATATTTTTCTTTGTATTCTGGGTCAAACCAGCACAGCAATGCTATGATTTGAGCTGAGGCAGTCATTTTTAAGACGAGGCAGACCCCAAGCCCCTTTTTCTTTTGATAGTAGTAGCGTTTTGAATTGGATAAGAGTTTTTTGCCATGCTACATGAATCTTGAGACAGTTTTTATCCCAATTGAAGTTTACAACATGATATTTTTTTCATTTTTATTTGTAATCAGCTCTTTTTTCTATAAACTATGCACTCAATACTCAAAGTTTGCATTTCTTCAAAATAAAAACTTGCATTTCTGAACACGCTTTACATCACACAAAAACAACACAGAGGAACACAGCTTCATTTACAAGCGCCGCGATCTTACGCCCCATCTGACGCCAGCACATTGTAGTCTGTGGCAAACTTTTTAAACGCTTCTTCCCACAATGCCGAGTGGTACAGTAGAGCCGGCGGTTTGTAGGGCCCTCATACTGTGGCAGTATGATGGATTCACCGGCCAAATAGCCAATTAGGCACTTTGTAGTCTGACACTCTCACAACAGGACATTTAATAATGGGGGACAACGCGGTGTGTGTGTGAGCGTGCGCGCATATGGAGACAACCCAAGGCCTTTGGAGTGATGCTGATTAATGGGGCCCATGTGAGCCAACTACACCCAATCTTCTATAGCCTTTCTATTCTAGTATTTTCTCTCTGCGGCTCAGCATCCTCCCATACAATGTTCACATTCTAAATACAGTACAGGACAGAAAAAGTTTTAGTGCGGTGTGGGAATGGAGATTAACTTCATTTTCTTATTAAAAGAAACATGCTCAAGTTTGTTTTAGTGAGAAAAAGTAAAAATATAGTATAATAAAAGGTGGTACGGACAAAGGAGATGGGTATGTTCGAGTGATTTTAACCTGGATTGGAATGCTCGTCAAAAAACTCAGTCAGTGCTCAACCTTGTTTTCAGAAATAAGCAGTCAAAATCATTCTTTATTTTGCAATTTCTCATTATTCCTTTATCTATTCAGTTAGAAAAAAACGTTGACTTGCGCTTGTCAGCAGACTGTGACAAAAATACCTGGCTCTAAATGATCCCAGTTTAATGCAGAAATCAGAAACATCAACAAGAGTATTGAATTCAACCCTGAACACATTATTAGTAATACATTTTAGTTAAGAAAAATGGAAAGTGGAAGTTCTCAAGTGTTTGTAAGGTAAGACAAAGTTACCTATGATGAATGCAGAACATTTGGTCTAAAAACCCAACCAAATTCAGATGAACTTGAATGGAACGCTCATTACTGAACATGATATAATTGAACATGCTTTGAATGAATATCTTGCATCTTCTGTAAATTAAGTGGGTTGTTTTTTTATTCTGTTCCATACAGTAAGTGGCCTCTCCATTATTTATGTTCTCAGAGAGGTCCTAGTGTGCACTATCACATTACAGTCACTAAATAACTCTCAGTCCTGTGACATAACCAGTGTAAACATGGACTTTGTGAAGATACATGCTGACAGCTTCATCCCTCTGTGCAAGATCTCATTAATCTCTGTACTGCGCTTTCTGTTTTTCTGTTCCACTGGAAAACTCCCTCTTTTCTAATCTGATAACTCACAAAATATCACACACTAATTCTTCCAACAGTATCTAAGCTACAGGAGAAAATCCTATACACTTAACGAGCAAACAACTCATTACAATTCACATATTGGGCCATACTTTGCCCCTAGCGTTAGCTCTTTGACCAGTGGGCGGTTCAAGGTCGGGCCTTTGCTATCTTCACAGAGGCTGTACTTGTCCGCTGGAGGCTGGAGGGGGATGTGACAGTCCATATATGGTGAACGCGTTTGAACCAATGACTGAGAACTGTGGCATTTGAATGGCCTTCAATGTAGGAGATGTTTGAATCCATGGCGTATCCAGGTGAAGAAAGAAGCCAATGCTTCACAGCAGAGGAGACACTTCTCCTTCAACAAGTCAAAGAACGAGAGGGACAGTAAAACAGCTCCGAAGCCCCACAATGTAAGTGTACGTTGTTTTGTGGCTGCTCGTTGCGCTGGCTGTTTTAGCGCAGAGACAGCCTTTATCTTTAATAAAGCCTCATTGCGTCACTTGAATAGATCTATAATAATGCACAGGAACTTTAAACTGTTCAGAGGGACAAACGTCCATCACCAACCGTCTGGCACATGGACGCGCTGCGGTCACGCCCACCTCTCACAGCATTCATTCATAACCTGCTCTGTTCTTCACGCAGCGAGCGCGATCAGACACGCACTCACGCTCACATGTCACACACACTCTCACACACACTCACACGCACATGAGTGTGTGCCAGGGGCAAAATAAGGCTCATGGTCTCCATCCCAAGCAGACTGACCAAAGATGCTTGCATTGCTGTAAAAAGGTCATGGTGCAGGTGCTGAGTTTATTGATTTCCATGACGCTTTTGATACGGTGAAACATTCTGTTTAGTTGTCCAAGCTTGAGTCAAAGACCTCCATAGACGCAGCAGTCCTCTCCATCATCCCCTACGGTCTGACTGTTACTGACACCAATGACGAGCTAAAGCCTGTGGCCAGACTTTATTAAAGGGCGTTTGAAATTCATTTAGACGTCCTGGTTCACCACTGCACAGTGTTGTTCAGATGTAATGCACTGACATTTGAAAAGAAAAAGCATGTCTATCAGATTAAAACAAGAAGTGTGTCCCCCGCACTGTCGGCCTTAATACCATCTGTAAACACAGGCCTGAACGCTCAATCGTCCTCACAGGAGCTGCTCCCGGTGCCACCTTTAGGAACACATTGGTCAGAGGTCATTCTTCCTCACCTACACCAGCCTCTGGAATGATGTCCCCCTCTATTTGAGGTCAAGCTGCTCTAATGCTCATTTCTAAAAGGCAAACAGAGTGTCTTGGCTAAAGGCTACACTTGTCGTCACTGACTCAGAGCTGAGTGTGTGGGTATTGTAGAGTCTGTGACTGTCTGCTCTTGTTGTGAATGTTGTTGCTCTCTGTCTTTTGCTGCAGAACAGGAACATGCTGCAAAACTCTTTTTAACTGAGTCAGGCCTTGTTATTAGAATATTAATATTTTCCTGTATGAATAAATAAAATGGAATGAATTAATGAAAAAGGAAATAGAGAGGAGATGGAGCCTTTTCTGTTGCCGGGCTTTGGAATATCTTACCTTTGAATGTAAGAGAGGCTAATTCACTAATGCTTTTACATCTGCTTTAAAAACATATTTTTTTCTCTTTGGCTTTTAACCGCAAATGAGTTGTCCTATTGATAATGCTTTTTGCTGAGTCGTTTTCAGGTTTTATATGTAAACTGGTGTGTACAGCACTTTGACCAAACTTAAAGCGCTGTACAAAAACATTTAGATTTGGAAATGAGATCTTAGCAGAACATGGCTGCTCCGGGCAGATGCCATCTAAATGATTCTATGCCAAACAAAATGATTGTGATTCACATAGCATTTACCTAGATGACTAGATGATTTCAAATCTCTACAATCAACTTAACAATTGTGAGAACAGAGGCAAACTGGCAATTATAATATGTATGATGCTATGATCAGTGAAAATTTCAATCCTAACTGCGGGCGTTAATATTGCATAACACAAAAGTGGTCCGGCTACAGTTAAATCAGTGTTCTTTTATCACTGCGCTGTGTTCATCACTTGCTGCGTATTGTGGTGTTCTAAGAATCCATGGTGAGCGTTAAAACAGCACAACGCATGGCTCCTTGTTTAATCCTTTCTACAATGTCCCTAAAACCAAAAAGTAGTCTAATTATGCATACGGCGTTGATGATTGAACTGTTTTGTTGATGGGGGATGCTACTAGAAGATCTACAGATTGGTCTTAGCAATACGTTCTATTTTTTCACTGACCGATGGGACGCTTGGAAAAAAATCCTCTCAAAAAATGTTTAAATTGATTTCTTTCCTGGCATTTTTGCTCCTTTTTTTTTTATCCATGCACCTTTCTTTGTTCCTCGCCTTTCTTGAATACGACACTTTTGCTCTGCACTGCGTAATGGGATGTCAAGCAGAAAAATTATACTTTTAGCCCATTTCTCAACTCATGGAGCTTCTGGGCAGAAAGATAATGCGCTAATTGTCAAGGTCCAGGGAGCAATTGACTAAGTATCCGTACGTCGAAAATGTTTTAAAATTGCTATATGAGTGTGCGCTACAGTAGTTACTGTAATAAGGATCTCATTTCCACCTCTCTTTCTCTTCTCTCTTCATCCGGCTCTCAGCTCTACGGCGCTGGAATGAGTCAGGCTGTTTGTTAAGGAAGGTCACCAAATTTAAATAAGGCTTTTCAGCGCACACCGTAGACTTCAACTTTACCTTTTCTTCAGTTGACACGAGGAGGGAGTGGGTCAGACAGAAGACGCCTTTGAAGTGCAGGGACTGTACAGGATATTAGAGCTTGAGAAGGCAAAGGAGATATGAAACGCTGTCTAAAAGTGGCTCAGTAACTTTTAGAATATGTATATATAGTTTTTTTGGGAAACCTATACTTCGCTGCAACTCCGTTCTGCGAACTTCTGGAGTAAATACTTAAAGGTCATGCGTCCTAATTTTGTAGGCATATACTTGGCTTCTATCAACTTAAGCTACCCTTTGCCTTCATTATGTTGTGCTGAAGAACTTATATATATATTGCAAAAGTGATGATACAGTATGAATGCACTAGATTCTGAATAAAGAGAAGAAAGCATCTGAACTGCAAATGAAAACCAGAGATGTATGAACTGCATGACTGAAATGTAACATATTGTACGCTTGGATTGTATGACCAAAATTAAGCCAAGCATACGTTTGTATTCAATCTGTTATGCTAAATGAATGCAGTCCATTGTATGCTGGATGAGTGCCAATAGTGTGGTTAATTGTAAAGTTGAATGCATTATCTGCACTGTATATATATTGTGCACTATGACCCCTCCCCCAAAGGACTACAGATGGAAATACAGTCTGATATAAACATCCCTGCTTTTATGCTTAATGTAATTGTACACTGTCCAAATAAATAAAAAGAATCAATTAAAATATAGCGCCTTTCAAGACAGCAAAAGCGTTTAACAATTGTGTGCATTATTCATTCATTCCATACTCCATATAGACTGATGGAAGCGAGGCTGCCAATTTGCACCATTTGCCTCACCAGCCACCAGTCACTCACTCTAGGGCTGAATGGGCTTTGGAAAAAAATAACTAATTGCGATTTTTCTGACAAGCATTGCAATTAGATTCACGATTTGTGTTTTAATAGTTGGATTCTGTTCAAAGTTCACGTTTTAAACACATCCAGGGACACTGACATTTGAGAGAAGATGAAAATATGACCCTGTGAAACCTATCCAAGAATAACATCCATTTCAGAACATGTTTGTCGAAGTGTAATTTGCAGAGTTAACAAGTTTTACACATAGTAAGATGATGCTTAAAGTGCGTGTGATAATTCTAGTCAGTGTAGTAATATGTCTTGAAAATATGAATTATAGTTTTGCACCAATCAGGTAGCTGTTTGAGGAGAAAAGTTGAAAAATATGTTGATGACATCACACTAAGGAGCCAAAGGTTATGCTTAAAGGTCCCATATTCTGCTATTTTGCCCTTTACACAGTCTATTCTAAGGGCTTTGTTGATAAAATTTTGCGTTGTGCGATATCCATAACATAACAGTTTCCAAAAAACACCCATTTCTTGGACTGGCCCCCCTCCTTGCAAAAGCAAACGGCTCACTCTGAGATCTGACCCCCCGAACAGAGAGCAGGCTGCCTCCCCCGCCCAACCCGTGACGAAGCCTAGAGCGGAGATAGTGCGCATGCGCCGTGTGCTCCGGTAAACAGCGATACACAAACACAGGAATAAACATTTTAATCGTTATGCGTCGTGCTGAGTCCTACGTCCTGGATCTGACCTGGAGTTTGACGTGCTCCAGTACCTCGATGACGGACGTTGCCGTTTGGTAAATAACAAGCTAACTCTTCTATCTGTCGTATCCATCGTGTAATTACTGTGTAGCATTAGCAGTTTTTATTCTGCGGCTGCGCGCTTCCCGGAGGCGTGGCTTAAACACCGCGTCATCCCAGTGAAGCCGCGTCATCCTTGTGAGGAGCCCCCGTCTGCCTGCTCAGCCGAGGGGGACGGAAAAGGCAGTTCTCTAGCGAAAACATGCGGGAATCAATCAAAAAACCACTTTGGGCACACATACCAGGCCCAAATAGCACTGTAGGAAGGTTAAAACCTCTGAAAAGTCGATTTAGCATGTTATGGGACCTTTAATGTACACAAAACAAACTACTTTTTTGAACCTTTAAACATTTATTCAACAAAATAAAGGTGTTGACATGTATTTTTCTTTGACAAATAGAAAAAGTTTTGGCCCAATGTACAGGATGGGTTCTTGGTAATTTCCTAGTGTGATGTCATCATTTACAACCACCAAAAAAATAGATAAACTGGGGTAAAATTTGTAAAGATTTTGAAATATATTCGTCTTAACTACATTTTAGGTATATGAGAAGTCCAACTCTGACATAGGCACTTTAATCTTTGCAGCCCATGTGATTTACAATTTGCAAAAAATATGATTTCGATTCGTTTGCGATACATGTTGGGCTAACTCACTCACAAACCAGATTTATACTAGGTAAGGTGGGAGACGTGTTGTGCATAAGGACACAAAAACAGTATGCCCGAGAACTAACCAGGCACAACCATACTTAGTTTCCGAAGTTAGATGAGATTGGGCATTTTCATGCTGGTATGACCGATTACTACAACTCTGGTAACAGCCAAATACAGTTATTACAATTGCTGAGACAAGTTTTCGCTGTGTGTTTGTTGTCAATAGGGATGTCAAGATTATTCAGTTAATTGTTAATCATGATTATTCAGGCCGCAATATAATGATAACGACAAAAAAAATCATTTTGAGAAGCGTCGGCAGCAACAGTGAGTAATTTCTGTTCTAGTCATACTCTGAAAAAGTCAAACTAGATGTAACATACTTTTTTATCTGGCTGTTTATATGACAATATCATTACTTATTCATTCAGAAAGTTTGATTTCATAAAGCTAGAAAGAAAGCAAATGAAGGATTCCACTGTCAAACAATCGTGAATAATCGTAAAATTATGCCGTTGTTTCTCACAATAATCGTAAAACTAAAATTGTCTATTGTGACACCCTTAGTTGACCATTTTGTACACTTTATACCAGGCATGTCCAAACTAAGGCCCGGGGGCCAAATGCGGCCCTCAGACCAATTTTTCTTGGCCCTTAGGCTTCTTGGTGAATTGTCCCATTGTCCCGAGAAGTACTTTTTACAGCTAATTTTAGATTTTCTACAATTCTAACCTAAATAACTAACATTTTGATGTAATATAAACCTGATATTAAGGCATTGAGACTGAATGTAGATGCACTGGTACTTAAAACATCAGATAAATGCATCTTTTTTGAACATTTCACTGTTGTATTTGTGGCCCTCCTCTTGGTCCATATTTCAGTACGTAGCCCTCGATGGAAAAAGTTTGGGCACCCCTGTTTTATACAAATCAGTACACAGCTTGAGTACTCAGTCAGAGAGACATTCGGCAAATTATCAGAGCTGGGAATAAATCTCACACCCAGCACAGACAGAGCCAAGCATATGGGCTGCAACCAAACCACAACCAACCAAACATGCCAGGCGAAAAAGCGATTATCCCAAACAAATATATTTCTTTTTTTAATCATCTTCAGTACATTCAAACCCATTATTTTCTTCTTCCCACCCGCCAGAGCAGGAGCCATAGATCTCCTTGCCAATCAGCTGAGCACACGGAGTATTGCCATGCACTTCACAGCGTCAGACGTAGCAGATGGCTCACAATTACATTTCAGAGTTAAATATTAAGTCTTGTATTGACTTTCCTGTTTCAATTAGCCCTTTCCAGACTTTAAACACTTCAACACAACTCCCTTACCCAGCTCCCATTACGGCGCACTCCACACTAGAAAAACTCACTTCTAATAACGCAGTCCTTCAGAGCAGTGGTACATAGAAACCTATAAGTCAGAGAGGAGAGTGGAGGCAGATTGAGGGGCATTGAGTCTCCGGCAGCAGCAGCGGTAACAGCCACTGGTCTCATTTGACTTTCATGGCAAAAGAATAGTACATTTGACTTTTAAAATAGGCCGAGGAGAGGGGCCAGGGCTCTACAGAGACACAGAGTGACCTGTTAGGAGAGGCCACACACAGCTCAATCTCTCCACATGACCACAGCAGCGCCAGGCCAAAGAATGAAACTGTGAGTTCAAATAAGGGCTACAATGGCTCAGAATAGAATAACAAATGTTAAATGGTGGCCAATTCAATATCTACTCATTATTTGGAGTTTATGTTTGTTTTGTAAGTAAACTATAGAGCTCAAAACTAAGGTTCACATCTCCAGCTAACTTATTCTATGGCGACTCCTTTCTGCTGTTGTCCAGATCAATACTTCAATATTTGACTTTTAACAATGCGCAAGTTGTGTGGTCAGTTTTATTTATTGTACGTATTTACTGTGATTTTATTGTTTCATAATAATTTTGCTTTGGTTTTCTTTTATTGGTTTTCATTGTTTTGTGGGCTAGTAAGATCAGACTTAGCACTTATTATAGCCCTTTGTTGTTTTGTGCTTCTGCATCACTTCGGAAACAGTTTTTCTTTGTAAAATGTGCTATGAATTAAGTGAATTTGGATTTGAATAAAATAATTAGTTGGCTAATAACTAATTTCGCCAACTAAGATACTATCGTCCGATTAAAAGTAAATTGATGCTCTGTAGAAGTAAATGTGCAATTAAAAGTTTTGTAAATCAAAGTTAGTTAGGGATTAGGTTAAAGATTATTAAAGCTGGGTGTCTACTGCATTTTTTTTTTATCTTATAAGATTTATGCAAGGTGTGATGAATTATAAGTCATAAGACAGAACACAGTCACACTGTGCTACGACCAAAGTTTATCTGCGTAAATATCAGGCTCTAGGCTCCGTGTGATAAACTAATCGCGGTTGGACCTGTTAGCGGAGGCCTGCGCGACATGCTAGCAGAAGATAAGGTCACGGTCATGGCGAAGCTCAAAGCTACACTTTGTGGTGCCCCTGTGTTTACGTTTTTGACAAAGATTAATCGCAGACGCAGTAACAGGAGGGCTCACTCTGATTCCATCAAACAGGTTTGATATCAATCGCGGCTCGTCTTTGGGTGTACAACGGTTCTCAGTTTAGTCTTTGTCCCCGTCTCACTCTGAGGCCTACAAGCCACAATTTTAAGCAATGATTGTTCCCACGATCAGAAGTCTTTTTGTCGCAGACGGCAAAAATCGTGCAGTGGACGTCTGGCTTTATGCATTCGAGCAGTGACAACAAACTGCCTTCATGTTTGTGTGTGTTCAAATTTAATAGGTTTTACTCTCAATCTCAGTTTAGCGTCAGTTTAGATGAGTGTGTTCAGACAATTTTACATAATTGAAAGGAAATAATAAAGTTCATGAATTAAACATTTCCAGTGAATCCACTTTTGGGATCCAGGCTGTAGATTCTCAAAGTTTCGAGGGTAAAAGCTTTCATATTGAAATAATTAATTTTCGGAAGTGAACAGTTTTGCGGATGTTGTTGTATAAAAATGCCACAACCAGAACGTTCAATGTATCAAACATTAAAGGCTCAAGTGACAGTTGACCACACCATATACAGTAAAATTGTACAATGTCGAAAATTACGCACTAACAGATTACCATTTTCAGAGTATTTGTCCCTGTGTGAAATGGAAGGGTAAGTCAGTGCTATACGTCCTCTGCACGTATGCACCCTGTAATCACCAACGCGGCGGCAGCACAGGAAATGACTTGATTTGATGTGCGCTTGTCACAAAAGCACAGATACTGCAATCCACACACAGTGATGACAGTGAATGTAGAAGCTAACTCACTCTGCCCTCCTGCCCACGGTTTATAAGAGAGGCAGCGTTAATAACAAGGCTGTGGTAACAATGGGAGTATCATATGAACACAGAGTTACAGGATCCTCATGATAAAATCCTTCTCTTTACAAAAAGTATGAGCAATTACATTAAAATGACACGTTTATCTATTATACATGTCCAAGAAGGTGACACTGCTCTTCAAAACTAGGGATGCATGCACAGATTTTTGCCGATATATTTAAAAATGGTCCAAGATTGTGCGCCAGTATTTTGGTTTGTCTTTTTGAACAACAGACTTATGCGTAAACATAAAAATAGAAGAGCAAATATTGGACATTAATTATAGCGCACTGCAGTTTGTCTTTGGCATACTCATCCCACTTGACTTCAGAACTATGTATTTAGGTCTCAAAACTCCTGCCACAGACACAGCAATTGGATACCTCTGGAACATACTTCTGGCAGCCAGGAAAAGGGCCATGACAAAAAAAATGGATGACACAAACTGAACTTAAGATCAAGGATTGGACAAACATGGTAAATGAACATTAGAAAAATGGAAAATATTACATTTGTATTGAATTTGAAAATTGACAAACATTAGACTAAATGTGGTGTGTTTGTTGGATAATGTGGGCCTTAACTTCATTTTCTCTCTCAGTCTTCTTCTGTGTTCAGTGTTTTTTGTTTTGTTTTAATAATTAAAAAACTATGATAAAATAATAATAAAGGGGAAATAGGGCAAAATAGACTAAATAAAAAATGCAAAAGTGTACACAACTATGACCTTTAAAGAAACATATAAGAACATTCTCTTATATTTTTACTCAAACAAAAAGTTAATTTCAATTTATTTATTTATTTGTTTTATTTTATTATTTACATTGGTTATTGGCCACAGCAGAAGCCAAATATTGACTTTGGCTCTAAAAATCCACCATTCCTTCTCGGAACAGCTCTGCCTAGTTTAAACGATCTAGGCATATTTCTTTTTTTTTTTCTTTTTCTTTTTTTTTACTGTAGTTCACTATTTATGTGTAAAAGAAAGTTCAAAGGACTCTTATCTCACAGAACATTTAAATATTAATACTGTTACACTTATACTTGCTGAATGTATATTCTACTTGTTTCTAGATGGACTTGCTTAATGTATAATGTAGAAATGTGAAAAGGATAGGCATAATAAGCTAATAAGCTTCAGCCTATGCATTTTAGGCCTTGCACATGATTTATCCAAATGAAGAATCCTGTTATCTTTATCCCTCCTGCTATCTTTGGGTCATTTGACCCCATCTTTTTGTTTCATCGCTATGACACTTTCATGAGTGGTCCACAACATCACTCAACAAACAATTTCTGCTAAATGTTTAAATTAAATATGTGTTTTTTTTTCTGATATGAAAATGTATGTTTGCCCTTTGACCAAATATGCATAGCTCAATTGAAGAGGGCAGGGTTATTTTACTGACCGAATAAACTAAACTAAACTGCTGTTCAGGATAGACAATGCATTTTATGTATTTATTTTTATTATTTGTGTATGTTTTTATTGACCAGTGGGAGTGCCAGATGGTAACAGAATGGAGTTATGAGGAGGTGGGGCGGGTTTTGGGAGTGATTTGAGTGGAAATTAAAGCTTAACAGTAGAAGTAATGGTAGTAGTAATAATAGTTAAGAATTAGCTAAAAGAATTAGCAGTAATGGTAGTACAATATTGAATATAGAGGATATCGTTTAAAGTAAAAATTGTAAAAAGTTATGCTGTTAACTTTCAAATAAGGTGATATTTCAGCATGTTTGTGTTTAATTTGACAGATATTTCACTAATATGTTTTCACACATTTCTGTTTGACATAATATTGTCTGAATATCGTTATTGGGACACTCCAAAAAATATTGAGGTGTTCATTTTTGTCAATATCGCCCATTCCTAAGTAATAGTATGTGTAATAGCAGTGGTAATGGTAGCAATAACTGTAGTAGTAGCAACAGAAGCAGTAGTTATTGTAGTAGTATTGTATTGTATTGTATTGTATTGTAGTAGTAGCGGTCAGAACTAGGCAGTAGTGTCCACCTCTGATAATAAATATGCAAATGTGCAACTCCAAACCAAAATGCAATAAACCGAATTTCCTAAAATACCCCCCGTCACTCTCTCCCACAATGCCGCAGCTGTGGTCTGTGGCACTTGGCGGTCTGGCTGCAGTTTGCCTCAGAGCGTCCACTCCTGTTGTGCGCGAGTCCACTGAGACCAGGGCACAAGTGGACCAAGATGAGCAGTTAACATTGGCATAGTGCAGCTTACCCCATCTGGCCATCCGTCTGAGGCTGTAACCACCAGAGTGTAGTAATCCACTGTCTCCCGGTCCAGAGCCTTGTCCAAAACCAGATAGCCTGTTCTAGAAGACAAATAAGAAAGAATTAGGGACATTACAATGATCAAACTACTGTAATCATTACTTCACAGTGATATTGTTCAAAAGAAGTGAGAAAAAGCAGAGTAAAAACAGCATTTGAGGAAACTGCTACTGAAGTGAGCGGTATAATCTGAATTTAATCTGATTGGGAAGACAAAACATTGAAAATAGGCAACCAAATCGTGTGCATTATTTAAAGTTTAGATCTCAACAACGAGCAAAACTAAATAATAACTGACGGAGGAGCAGTCCAAGAAATGTTCGCATCATTAATTATTGTCAACATTTGTCACTTCTGCACTTTTACTTTTGTCCTGTTCTGTTTAAGTGTAAAATGTATCACTCAAGTATGAGTGAATGGGTCATAAAACTACACATAAGTACAATTTTCCTTAAAATCTTTGTTTAAATGCATTGTTGAGGTTCATGAGCACATTAAAATTTAAAAAGGAACTGCAAAGACCATACTGCTTAGCTCCCTTTCAGTGCAAAAAACTAGAGAAAACTAGAACAATAACAATAGCACTAAAGGCTTGTCAGGACATTTCAAGAGAAAAAAAAGTAGCATGGAATAAACAATGTGCAGTGAATAATGTAAACAGCAAGAATTGGCAATCGTTTCATCCCAAGTAAAGTTATTATGAAAACACAAAATCTCATATAATGTGCTCCCTGCATGTTCTTTAGTTTTATGTGTGCATGAGAAGTAACAGAGGGACAATGGCGGCGGGTTGTGTATAAAAATGTGCTTTTGTCTGTGTGTGAACCACTAGAGAGAACATATGTCGAGGTTGATAACGCTGCATAAAGGCCAAAGCACCCACATGCGTAGTTTATCTATCATAATGGGTAATTTAGCACCGAGCTAACGATCTTACAGGGATTTACTTTGGGATGCGCTTGCCACAATAGCCCAAGGATAGTGATATTTCAGCGCACTATAGTCATTATGTGATGTGCAATTGTACACAAGCTGGATCTGTACAATGCATTGAAACATGATCATTGATATTTGACCTAGAGACTTAAACTTGCGTCACGGTGGTAAAGGTGTAGAGTTTTGTGTGTCAAATACTAGATTGTTGTTTGTTTTAGTTACATCATGCTTACACACATTACAAGCTACATATAAGCCAAAGACATTTGATTTTGCAGGCTTTTGACATAAACACCTTTAAAGGCACTGTACCTGATTTTTGCCATCTTAAAATATTTATAAACAAAGCTAGTTCACTTCAAACTGTTTGTAGCGGTCCAAACTCCATTCCTCACTTTCCATATGCATTCCTATCATCCTAGAGTGTTTCACAACTTTCAGTGACCAAAGCAGAGTAACAACAACTAGCCTGCGAACAGCGTTACTTCCAGGTATGTGTCTGGAAAAAAAAATAGATGCAGACAGCACACAGCAATCTAATTTGACCCTACTAGCTGTTTTTACAAGACATCTTTACATATATTACTTTATTACATGAACAAATTGGGTACAGCACCTTTAATTTTGTCCTCTCTAGTCTACGCTCATTTGGCTTGGATTGAAGCAAATGTCCCAGGTATAAATTGTTGAAGCTTTTTATGAAAACAATGTAATTTGGCCCCAATATTATACAATATCTTTACATTAGAGACACATATTATAACAGACAAGCGTTTGAAGGCAATTTAGATTTACATTTTGCCAATACAAATCTACATACCTGACATTTCGACACATCTTCAACCTATAATAATAATCTTTCTTTTATAGCGCTTTTCTGAACAAGTTCCAAAGTGTTTCAAATACAAAAAATACACATACTAAATAGAAATTCTTCTTAAAAGTCAAAACGCAATTATTTAATCTACCAAATGACACAATTGCCTTAAGCGTTTAATCTTTTTTCTCCAATTTTTATGAATGAACCTCATTTCAAATGCATATTCATTGTAGATAATAGCTCTTCAGAGGCCTCCAGATGAATTGTTCTCAAAAATACATAGACCTTTTGTGCTTGTTATTTCACCACACAAGAATAGCAGCAAAAATCAAGATCATATTTGTGCCAAAGTTATCCAATAGCCCAAAGCCATTGTTCACCCGATCACGCTGTTCTCACGCTGGGCTATTTTTCCTCTCCTGCTTGATGAGCGTATGCCAGCCCCGCACTACAAACGCGCTGCAGACTGAAGCATGTCTGGGTGCTCTCCCGCTGAACTGGTGAGGTGTTTGAAAACGGGACAAATCTGGCACAAAAACAATAGCAAACAGAATGGTGCCGTGCCAATATGTGCAGCAGCGGGGCAGAGCGCACATGTGCGGAGAGCAGCAGGATTAACTGTTTTAGAGGTGTACGTGCATGAAATGTACAGGGCTTAGTTGACAGTGGCTGACGTCGTTGGGTAAATACAAGGCGGTATCAAGTTTTTCTCTTGTTTTCATTAAAGTGGCAGAGTGGTAGTTGTTTGGGCAAGGGGCATGAGTGTCTCTCTGATCCGAATGGTTAGATCCCAGCTCCAGCCAAGGCATGCTGTTGATATCTTTGGAAAAAACATCCACTGGGCACTACAAAACTGTCCTGATCAAAAATAAATAAATAACAATGAGAACAAAAATGGTCATTGCAAAAATTAGGGCTGCAATATTGTCTGACGCAATAACGATCGCAGTAAAACCCGAGTCTTCCATCTGATAGGAATGTTCTGTTTTTAAAATGAAAACACTGAAAAGGGAAAATCATGAATAAAATCTAGCTTTTTTCAAACTAAATTAGCCTCGGTTTAAAATAACAGTTATTCTTGCATCAAAAACAACAACAATTAGTAGAATAATTGTGACTAGTCAACTATAAACAATAATTGCCGTTGTATTTTGATGGTAGTGATCGTTCTCTGGACTACACAGACTCTAAAACACAAAATTAAAGCCTTTTATAACAAAGACAATGACATTATTAAATAAAAATGGCAAAAAAGAATAGACCATTCATGATTTTCCTCAATTATACACTTCATATTCATAAATATTCTCTCTAGAAGCCTTCATTCACAATATTTCAACATTTATTTGGTTAAAAATGTTTATTCTAAGTCTCAATCTACAATAGAAATAATTGCTGACTAGTTGACAACTAAAATAATCGTTAGTTTCAGCCTTAGTCAAGTTGATTTAAATATTGCAATAATATCAACATCACAGATCTTAATAGTCATATCACATATCGCAGTAATTTCCAACATTGTGCAGGAGTGGTAAAAATTATGTGGGAGATTGGTTTGTTAGTCCTGGCTATTATTTGGTTTTTAATGTACTACAACACAAAGGGCCAACACTCAGAGACAGCGCCACCTTTGTTGCATTGAAGAAACAACTTACTAAGAGTGAGCACTAGACATTTATGCATTTTATTCTCTCTGTATTAGTTTGAGTGTGCAACTGTGTATGAAAGTTGAACTAGTGAGCATAGTTATAGGCACTTTAGTATTAGGTTCATGTACCTTTATGTCATTGTGTGTATTGTGTGTCATGTCTTGTCTGATGTGTGTGTTGTACTGTTGGTCTTTGTATATTCTGTACTCTGCATGTTGTATATGCTTTTACTCCCGCCGCAGGTTACAACGGATGAAAACTAGCTTTGAGTTAATCCGATGTATTTACAGCACAAGCAGTTCCTTAATACATGCTGTCCAGTTCAAATAAATAAACTAAATAAAGCAAACTAAACCACATCCGATTGACAATGGTAGTCACATGTTTATATTTTTTTTTGTGATGATAATTTTTCAAGATTGTAAAATTGTAAACACATAGGGCTAGAACATAAAAGGGTTAAACACAGTCGATTGCATCAAATTACGCCAAAACTCCAAAAAGCTGTTCTACAATGACAGCAGAAATATAAAATAAAATTAAATAAAAAATAGTGAGGCCAAATTCTCATGAACATTGTTTATTTAAATTGCTTTCTACCTGTGGCCCATTGCAACTGTTTTTGATTTTGGGCATTACATAAGTTAACTGAATTGAAAAATAGACAGCTGAATCACACCATTCAATCATTATTAAATGATGTCAAAATGTAGTCAAGTCTTGTTCTCGTGAATAGCATACAGCCTTGTAACTGGATTCATTAACTTATTATTGACAAAGAAACCTTTCTGAACTAATGAGTTGAACAAAAATGTAACCATATATATATTTTTTTTTTATTTACTATATTTGCAACACAGACACCTTGCTCATAGTCATAATTACATAACTAATGAGTAATAAATGAATAAAAGAGCTGCATGAATGTGAGAACATGACTGTTAAATATTGAGTGTTTGCATGTGGCCTGTAGCAGAGCCAAGCCCTGCATAATATAGAGTAATTTAGTCTGGCTGTTTCCACTCTCAAGCACCATTTTCACAAATAAATATGAGAAATGTGTGTTGCACTGCTCTCGGATGATGCCTGTAATGTGTATAAATACTTACTTGTGCTGGAGTTGGAAATGTCCACGGGGATCTCCGCTGGTAATTTCATAAGCTATTGGATCTCGCTCCCGATCGACAGCCTTCAAAAGTAAACAGAAAACACCCAAATCAGAAAACCTAATTGCAAGTTTGTGCTCCACCGATCAGCCGACAGCAAGACCGCTGACAGGTGAGGAGAAATATGTGTACAATTATCTCTTCATCATGGTACCTCTTAGGAAAGCAGGAATATACTGAAAAATGAGAGTAAGAAAAAAAAGGTAAGCATATGCTGGTTGTGAGGGCTTTTAGATTAACTACAAAACTACAGCTCTCGTGGGGCGCTCTTAGTTTGCTGTGGTCAATATCCATCAAAAAGGCAAGTGGAGTGGCCAAATTATATTCATCTGAGCGCACCACAAACTCAGGAGAATATCAGTATTGTTTTCAGTATTGTTATTGACCAATATAGACCAGTTTTCACCAATACAAGTATCGGTAAATATAAAAAAAAGACATTGGGCAATATTTAAGCTAAAAATATGACCATATGTTTATTAAATCATGAGACAAATTATTTTATATCCCTGTGATACCCCGAGACTTTTTAATGTATACGTGAAAAGTTAAATTGTGAACTTTACTCCAACTTAAAATAGATTTGTGGACACAGCAATGGATTTTAAAATCGAAATATCAATACGGGAAAATATCGATTATCGCCCACAGCAGCAAGGCAATAATGGATATCAGTACTGGCTCAAAAAATCCATCTCGAACCATCTCTAATTATCAAGACATTTCATGCGCTCTTAAAGGTAAAGTACTGTCACCTAAAAACCACTAACTGTAAAATCAGCGAGCAGAAATGGATGAAAACAATATTTATGTCTTACTTGATTCAGTGGTCTCCAAAATGAGTGTAGCTTTGGAGATACAAATAGCTTTTCATCCAATTCCAAGTGATTCCCTGAAGGCTTTATCACTTTACAAGCTTTTAGAGTTTGATTCATCACTTGTCTATGCCACTGTAAGTATCCAAAATATACTATAGACGCCTAAATATGTTAATTAAGTAATTTGTAATGGTTCATTGGTGCTGTGCAACTAAAGATCAGCCATTTTTGTTGCAAACTTGCTTCATGGAGGAGGAAAGATGGAGACCCCTGACTTCCCTGGCGAGAGAGAGGTCTGAAAATGCTGTTTCTTTCTTCCAACGTCATAATGTTCTGGCTGATCGGGCTGCGTACGCGTTCCTCCATTCACACTCACCTGTAGATTAAGCAGAGTGGCTCCCGTCCTCATGGCCTCGCTGATTTCCAGACTGTACTGCTGCCTTGGAAAGCGAGGCGGGCTTTGGTTGTTTGGAGGGAAAACTTCAATATAGACTGTAGTAATGGACGACCTAAGGAGAAAAAGAATAGATTAGAAAAACAGTGAGCAGAGGGGGGCGGTCGGGGAGGTTGAAACAGTCTATTATTGAAGTTAAGAATGGCTGGTCAGTGCTTGCTTCTTTGCACTTCATGCCGAGTTTAACTAATCGATGGGAGTCAACAGCGCTGAAGACAGACATTGCTCTCGAGAGGCAGTTAAAACATCCGTCTGCTGTGATTTGGCGCTTAAAGGAAATGGAGGTACTTGTATTGTTTGAAGTGTGATATCACAAACCATGTAGAACGCTATAAAAGGTGAATAAAGAGTATGGAGAATGCAGGCACTGAATCTGTCAACAACAAGCCTTTTCTAAATGTACAATACTCTTCAAAAACATACAACAAAGTGAAGAGGGATGAGACAGTTAGTATCTATAATGAGCCATAGAAGTTGCTTATTTGACCCTTTCCTGCTCAGATTTCATTGTACAACAGGAAAGTGCAAAGAATGTATTTATTGAACAAGATGTAATATTGTTCAGAGGTAAATTCTAATTCCATTTAGCAACAAAAGACTTGTAGCTTACAATCACAATGGTAAAAATGGTTTAAAAAAAAAAGGTAATTTACAGCAGAACTGAGTAACTTTAGCAACAGAGCTCCCCCTGCAGCTCTCTTGTGAAATTACACTGCCAGTGAAAAGACGCAAAAGCTTTTTTTCTCCTTTCTTTTTTAATTGAAATAAGGAAGTACAAAAACATTGCACATCTCCAAATATTAAAAAAAAATATTTAAAAATATCAGGTCAAGGCTGTTGCAAGGCTGGTTTTCCACCCAGACACAGCAGGGGGAGACGACGAGCCCCCAAAAATACATAAGCAACCACCAAACAGACTTACGAAGACGTTTAATAAGGTATAAATGTTACTTAGTTCTGCTAAATGTTTTCTTAAATGAGAAATTCCATTGTCTAGGTCTGCAAATAACAATTATTTTGTTATTTGATAATTATTTTGCTATTTAATCAGTCTAACAGTTATACTTTCAATTAGTTGATTCGTTTTTAGACAGCAACATAAAATTTGTTTTATTATATTTGATCCAGATAAAGCTAAAATTGCTGCTCAAGTATACATAGACAAAACTGTTTTTTCATTACAAATATTAAATGAAAACCACCAACAACCATTACACCTTTTTTACAGATTTCAGAAAGTGAAATGAAGCAAAAAGAAAGAAAAGAACATGTACTACTGTTTTTGAAAGTGTGCTGCTCTTTCTACTTAGTTTTGTTTTAGTCCTACAGTATTTTATATCTTAACCAGCCCTGATTTAATCCTGGACATTTTATAGACCAGGTTTGGATCTGGTGTTACTCAAAAAGCAAAGTCTGAGAACCAGTGAGGCACAGGGTTTTCTATTTTTACATGATATTATAAAACAGATAAAAGACTAGAATAGTTAACATAGATAGTAGTCTTAATTACACTGTCAGGCAAAGCAATGTGACCTCCCCAGTAACCAGTGTCTGTTGATCTTTTAATCAAGATGACACTAATTCAGACGCAGCATCACATTAATGACCAATGTTTGTCAGAGCGCTTCATTTGCAGCGCCACGAACAGTTGTTCCTCTGCACATATCTATTTTATCACTTGCCATGTTTGAAAAAGTGAACATTTAGGGCCCAGGGAAAATAGACCGACGAACTAATAGAAAGTAAACTGACATCTGCCATATAAATGATTTTTCAAAGACCGCCTTTAGTAACTGATATGCCAGACAAATCTCCAGGCTCGTAATAATGAGCACAAACTACATTCTATAGCGACAGGGAACAAGACAAGAGAAGTCATTTTCTGTAAATGGTGCTGTCTGTCCTTACAATGAAATAGTGATAATTTGTGGTTGGATGCTGCGGCGCACTGGTTTACATTTTCATCCCATGATTATATTACAGCATTATTGCCTTGGTGAGGATTAGGAAAATGAGCTTTTGATAATTTGAGGAAGATTAACTGGATAATAGCACAAAGATATTCTTCACACAGGCCAAGACCAAAATGTGTCAGTTTTAGCTTTACCTTATCAAAAGACTAATTCAATTTATCTCACTCTTGACAATAATCATCTGCAGAGAAGAATCCTACCTCAAAAACACTGAATATACAATAAAGACATGATTAAAATGAAAATGATTAAGTCTCGCTTTGATTACTGTTTTGGGATGTGGAACATTAACTAAATTAGCACTAGAAATGTTAAGATTATTCCGTTAATTGGTAATCATAAATATTCAGATACAATATAATCGTAACAACTAAAACTTAATAATTGTGAAGCAAAATTAACTAATTCTATTTGAATCTCTACTCTATATTTAGCTGTTTATGTCAGGATTATTTGACTCAGTATTTTACTTTATTTTTGCATTTAAAACGTTTCATTTCATAAAGCTGGTCACATACAATTGGACTGAGAGAAATTTAAGCATTTCACTTTTGTCGTGTTTGTGTCAATTAAAGTCAATTGGACTGTTTCTTCTCACAATAACCGTAGCACTAAAATGTGATTTCGTGACATAGTTAGTTAAAACAAATGCTTAGAGTTAATTGTGCTGATCAACTATTCACTCCAAGAGGCCAAAATACTTAGAACCAGTTCCAAGCCTGAATAAATGGAAATACAGAAATGTTAACTATAAACCAGCTCAACAAATCTGCAATCTGACAGTTCAACAGTGAAATCTACCTGACAATACTGACATGTCACAGCTCAGCGTTAAACTATAGGCGTTCTACAACATTGCCTTGTCTTGTGAACGCAGCCAATAGCAAGCAGGCGTCAACCACTGTCACTCCGCCGTCATATGATACATGTTATAGCACAACGACCACCTCAGCAGTCACAGCCTGTTCTCTCTGTACGTGTGGCCCCGTCTTTTGTCTTGGTTTCGCGCCAAACACGTAGCGGCCATTCAAGAAACGTGGTCCTCTCTGAGATCGATAGCAGACAAACAATTAGCATCAACGTTTTACAATAGGTGATGTCTAATTAAGTCTAGGCTTGTACTAGAGTTGTCCTAATCAATAAGCAAGACTTTTTAACAACTTGAAGAAAGTAACAAGGAAGACTTAGAGGAATTTAAAGTTTAAAGCAGGGTGATAAATGACCAATTCACACTGACCTAATTCTTTCAAGGACAAGATAATATGACTATGCAGTGATTTAACATACTTTCACTCCAGTTACTATGAGCCTCATCAAGAGAAGCATTAGACAAAAAAAAGGGCTGTTGGTTTTTTCGGAGTTTAAAATAGAAAAAGTGGCACAGTCAGTGGTGCAATGGGCTCTGGCGCACTAGCTAGCTCACTGTGTCTAAAAGATAATGCTAACTTTTTATTATAATGTAAAATATTAAATAAACAATCAGTTAAAATTTTAAGTAACCACTGCCTGCTGTCTTTGCTTTTTAATATGAAGATTAGGTCCCTTTATAAACACAAAAGTTTGTAAATACTTTAAAGGACACATATTCTGCAGCATTGACTTTTTTGAGCTTTTAACCCTGTTCTAACAATGTTCTATCGTCAAAAACATACCTGAAGAAGCATTCAGTTGCATTCACGCTCTTTGAGGAATGTTTATTAGATAAGCCTCCCCTGTCTGAGCATCAAGCACACTTCCTGCTGAACTCTCTGGCTTTTCAGATATGTTTTCAGATCATCAACGTCATTATCTGAGAATCATCCACTGTTTTTAATCCTTAAATCATTGACAGACTCATTCTGAGCATTTCTTCCGTCTAAACACGATAACTGCTGCTGCTAGCTTGATAATTGCGTCCAGCTAAGTGCTTGGCACCAACTACTGGCTGGATGAAATAAACGTCTTTTGCAGACTCCTGAGGAAAACTGGAATTATTTAAAGGTTGAATGGAGGATTTCTCGCCGATTTGAAAATCTGCGACTGTTGCGCAGGTTCCCCCTCCCTCCCTCCCCGTTTATCCTGAGTGAACACCTACCAAACCTCGTGAACGAGCACACCCAGCAGCACTTCTCCATGTACATTTGTTTACAAGACGATTGGTGTCGCTTTCTCACGACAACCTCCGCGAAGAAGATTTAAAAACTTTCAAAATGTATCAAAAAAAAAAAAAGAGTCAGATAAACAGTTACCTGTCCAGCAGAAACTTTGCAACGGAGGCATCAGTTGGAAGCCTGTTTTGCGCTTTCAATGCTCGCCAGCGCGTAAACGATTCCCCCAGAATAACACGCGTTTTGTTTCTTTCTCTGCAGACTTTCGTCTCCTCTGTGAAAGCTCGAAAACAGTCTTTCTCTTTCGTCCCTCAGCCATTTCGGTACTTCGCGGATGAAAGTTTAGACCTACAATGACGGAACTCGCCGCTAACCTCCTGCTACATAAACACACTAGCATATCAACCACACATGCGCGGCCAGGGGAGCGAGCGTTTCCCCTGGACGAGCCTGCCGGCGTGCACTAGCACGCAGAGAATGATTGACACCTGAGCGGACCAGTTATTTGTGCTACCCACGAGGAAATGAGATTCTGATTTGTTGCCCGAAATCTTCCATTCAACCTTTAATAATAAACCTTTTTTGTTTGTTTCAAAAAATGAGATGGCAAATTAAAGGTACTCAAGAGAATGTTTAAAGAATAAAAACAATACAAAAAAGGCATACTATGCATACTACTCACTGTTTCCTGCTAGAATTTTAGTATATATTCATTATTTAGACGAAAAGCCCATAGAGAAAGAGTAAGACAGGAAGTACTGATGCTAACACTGAACTTAGTCCTGTTAACACTGAGCTAGCCAGATGATGATGTCAGCCCATTGTCAGTGCTCTTGCGATCAACAATAAGGTCATAAGGGTTAGTGAGTGAGTGAGTGATTGAGTGAATTATTTTATTTTATGAACTACTATTTGAACATGGGATTTTGAATGTACCGTAGGCTGAAACTTGCTTTCATTTGCCTTAATTTTTCTACAATCTTCAACATCTTTCAACTAAAACAAAATAAAAATGTAAGTGTGAAACAAAATCGCGGCCCCAGCCTGACATATAATGACATATCCATGACATATTAAAGCGCAATAGGGAAAAAGAAAAAATAAAGAAGATGCCTGCTACTTGAGGCCTTAAAATCATTATCCATGTATCCACTACATATTTTGTATTTATCAGGTTCTTCATCGTTGGCAGATGCCCTTGTTCCTCCCTCCTCTTCTCCCCAACAGTGCGATGGAGCCCCCGAGCATAAACTGTTTGCAGTGTTTTCTATGTAGGCCAAGCAAAAGCACTGCTAATCTGAAAGAAAACATGCTTCTCCAGGGCTCCTAGTGCACACACACGTTCAGATATCTCCACAGCTACGATCAAAGTCCATGGAAAAAAAAAAAAGTAAAAAGGCTGCAATTGGCATCTTGTTGGCGCCCACCAAGAAGGAAGGTTTCTAGGGGCCTGACCGACAGCTTTAACAAACGGAGCGCTGGAGAGGAGAGGATTGATTTGTATGTGGTTATGTTCTGAGCCCAGATAAACGGGGGGTCTGGGGAAATTTAGGGACAATCTGGAAGCCGATCGCTGAAAACGCAAGGATCGGGGGGCGGGGAGGCGACGGAGGAAGGGGGCGGGAGTGTATCGATTTGGCAGAGACATGGAGGAGTGTGCTGGGGAGAGGGTCAAGTTAGTCAGACGAGGGAGAGATTGGCAGATGGAGGTTTTACAGGTAAAATCCTAGTCCATTATGCTATTTGTGTAGATAGAAGTGGGATTTATTTATAATTGCTTTGAGTTTGTTCAAGTTGGTTCGAGTTTGTTTTCTTTTTCTTTTCTTTTTTTCCTTCTGCTGGGGGAATGTATTCAATGTCAGTCTTGATTAAGAATACCAGCTTAGAAAAATAGCATTTACTGATCTCATGAATTTCTGGTTGTTCAGCTGTTTGTCGGGCGTGCAGACAAAGAGAAAGCATTTTATACATTTCTGGTAAGCTACTTTGAAGTCTTATCTTAACAGCAATAAATGGTTTGTTGAGGGACCATAAACCTTTTCAAGAGATTTACCTGTCTACATTTGGGTTGTGTATCTCTCATATTAGGATATTACGATTAATAAGATTGCTCTGATATCATATTATCATGTTTTGAAAGCTGGTTGGTTTGTTAACAAAAAAAACCTCCAAAACAGACATTGAGAAATATAAGAAAACTTTTGATTTTGTGTTTTTTGAATCCATTTGATAAAGAGATATCAGGGACAGTAAAGAAACAACCAGTTTTAGTAAAATCTCAAACATTTGTATTGACTTTGTGGCTTGTTATTATTATTGGCTTCTCAATTAATTAGTATGCCACTGATTCTTTAAATGCACACAAGTCACAATTTAATCCCAATGCTTGCTGCTTTCTATTTAGAGTATTACACTTGATTTTTCCTTTGGACTCAAAACTAAACCCATTCAAGTTCAACCAAAGCAGTCATTTGTTCAGCGCTGCTAAACAGAATTATGCTCCATGCCTTTGGTCTCCATTGATCACAGCTCCCTCTGCTCTGCTTATGGGCAAGCTTGGAATTACACTGTACGCAACATCAAACATCCATAAAAAAACAAAGCTACATCAAATAATGCGCATTTCGCTCTTTAGGTGAAATGCTACAATCTGAAAATAGCCCAAGAAACAGGCTTAATGCGGGTGAAGTAATATCTACTGATTGATATGTTGCAAGAAACAGACCCTGGGCAAACTCTATTTTCACTATATAATGTATGAGTCGTCATTTATTTGAAGTGTGATCCGGTCGGTGAGTACATTTGTGAAAAATAATCTGAGGCGCTCACTCAATACTATAATTCTACTTCTCTCCAGACCAGTGCCGGCTCTATTATTCCAGAAGGACCAAAAGTGGGTGCTAACTATTTAGAACTATTTAAATGTTAAGTGGAGTGCACAGTGGCAGCCTCTCAATAAGGAGATTGTGGGTTTGAATCCCGGACCAGACCAACCCTAAATTGGCCGTAGTGAATGAATGTGAGACTGAATGATTGTCTGTCCATGTCTATGTGTACCCCGCCTAAGTCCCAAAGTCACTGGGACCCCTTATGGAAACATGCGGTGGACATTTAATGAATGATTAAATGTGGAGAATGTACCCCACTTTCATATTCACCATTCTGTTCTAAACAAGCCTGTAAATTGACTAAATTTGAGATGAGTTACAAATCCTGAGTGGTTTATTGTAGGCTCATTTTGAACTTTATGTGGTTCTGGTTCTGGTACTGGTTGATTAATTGGCAATTCCAAATGGCTATCACGCGGATGAAGGAATGTTATGGTTTTGCCAGCTGGCTTTTAAAGGTATCCAAGACTTAAAAGTCCTTCAGCAAGTTTTTATTCACCTTATTCTGGCTCGTCCAGTCCACACACCTATAGTAGAGGCACTTCTGGTTAGACGAGAACCCTGTTCACGCAAATGGCTAACGAGGGAAAAGTCTCACTGCTAAAATGTAAAGTAGATTGATTTGTGTAAAATGTTTAATGTACACGCGCAACAACAACAACAACAAGTCAGCAATGCACCGATTTCCTGGGCAGCCAGAAAACGGCTTGCAGTCTTTGTAGAACTTATTTTCTGTCGAGCTCCTCTGGCCGATGGAAACTAATACACCGGAAAAAAGATTGCGGAGCTCATTTGAGTTTTGACGCGGTTGCCTTTGGAATGTTTTTAGATGAGGATGCATGTTGTATGAAAAAGGGGAAAACAATCCCTCATTCATTTTACATTAGAGGTAGGAGAAAAAACAAAAATGTTCCGGAGATATATAAAATTAGAATGTTATGAAAATTATAAAAAATGACTGAAAGCGAGAAACGTCTAATGTAATCTCTGAAAGAATGGTATAAATGGTTAATTTTATGGTCTATACACATTTGTGCGCTACTTGAACAGGGCATTTACAGATACATTTTAGCTGTTCCCTATGCTTTGTAAAAATATTGTCTGAATATCGTTCTCGAGATCAAGCGAAAAATTTACAATTTCGGTCAATATCGCTCACCCCTACATTCCATTCATCTTTTTCCACTTCAGCTCCTGAATCTTTCAACTTATAACGTGCACTCCACTCTCTAATCCCGAGAATTTTTAAACCGAGGAACTTAAATTGATTTTGACAATGTAAAAAGCGCCATGTAAACGTGTGATTGATGGGCATGTAAGTGCAGTGGGGGATAGGATATAATAAATTGGAGTCTAACCGTCTGTGAGGTTCAGGCCCGTTGTCCATGGCCTCCACCGTCAGAGCGTAGCTGCGGCCGACAGACAGCTCCACGCCTGGTGCCACTGTGATCACCCCCGAGCTGGAGAACATGGAGGAACGTTCAGTCAAACACAAGAGCTCACGGCACGAGGCGGCAGACACAGCTATCTGACAGGGTTGACCACGTTTAGGAAGAACAGCTGTTAAGAAGACACATCACTGCAGCCATCGTGTGACGCTTCTGACAACGATGGAGGTACCAGTCGAAACATGTCAGGGTGATACATCATCTGTTACCTGCTGTCTGATGTCGATGAAACGATTAAAGGGGACACTGTCTGCACTTTTAATGAGCTTTAAACCTTGTTACAACAGTGTTTCCTCATCATTAATTTACTCAAAGTTGTATTTTGATTGATTCATGCATGAGTAATTCTGTACTGTCCTGCAACTGAGGCTCAGAAAATTCCTCTTTTCACCTACCCCCTATCTCACCCACATCCCTGTACTTAGTTGCGATTAATTGAAAAATTAAGAACATGTCACGTTCTAAAATGTCACGTAGCCACTTTTCAAAATGACAATCCATTGCTTGTTAAGGTGAAACGTCACTATAAAGAGGCGGGGCTTATCAGTTCTGCAGTTTTGAACAGGAAGTCAATGGACCTGTTTCTTTTACTAGGCTGTTTAAGATCAATATTGCAGTTTACATTGAACAAAATTTACAATAATGATTTACTTATGTTATTGTTCAATATTAAATACCTGAAAAAAGCGTAATATGTCTCCTTTAAACTACACAACAAGATTATGGTGGTAATTAGTGGAAAATTAATGTTGTTGTCATTGGAATTTATTACAAAATATAAGACGCCATCTGCACTGTTATTACCACTAATTTGTTTGATGAAGATTAAATAACTGCATAGATTAATTGTCCAAATGAATAAGAGGCTTGATCTGAAGTTTTAATTTTGTTTATATATATATATATATATATAAAAAGGTAAAATAAAACATTTTTTTGGTATGTAGCACTTAACATGAATCTATGGTCACACAGAGTTGTCCTGCTGAGAGATGTGACAGCCAAACTGGCCAGACACACCATGACACACACAAATTTGCACAAGATGAGTGCACAAAGGCTTTATTGAACCACTCACCATATGGTCAATTTGTTTTTTCTACCTGCTAAGAATATTTAAGAGTTTTGTACTACCTGATTTAAAAATACGACTTTAGTATTGTACCTGTTGTTGATGACAAACTGTCCCTGGTCCCCGGCTAAGATCCGATATGTAATCAGACCATTGCGTCCTGCATCCGAGTCATGGGCTGAAAGCTGGGAGACAAACAAAAAGAAATACATAAAAGAATTAAGAACCTATTCAAAATCACTCAGATGCAGCTATCGGCCAACTTGGAGAAAATGAGAGATGTTGTTCCAAAATATTCTGCGTTTGGCTGTTCTTTTCCCAGAGAGAATCATCCATCCAGAACCATCTGTCCAACTCTACTGGACTCTCTTCTTGTACGTACTTAACTACTAACGTCTGCTCGAGCACACGTAGCCACATCGCATACAATACTTTTATACATCAGCACTGAACAGATAATACCTCATGGTGGCATTGTGTCTTTAAATTAAGCCATCGTACTGTACTTTAATCCTGCTCTTTGATCCTGAATTTTAGATTTAGCTTTTAAATTGACAAACTGGCAGGTAAATCTTGTTGGACAGTAGCACTGAGAGTAAAAAACAAGGGAAGTTTGTTGTTATAAACCTAAAAACAGACGACAAGAAATACCCGACTATGCAACAAAGTTTTAGCATTCTCTTCTGATTCTGCTCCCCTCTCAAAGTGCTTTTGTGTTTCTTTATATTTACCTGGATCACAGTCTCTCCGGGCCTCATATCTGTAAACAGGTTCACATTATACGACACATTGCCGAAGGTTGGTGTGTTGTCGTTGGCATCCAGCACCGTTATTGTCACGGTAACGGGTACGCTCTGCTGGACGCCGTCTGAAGCTAGGAGCTGTGGAGGAAAACAGAAAACAAATAGGAAGTTTATGTTTGCGGCAACAAAAAGTGGCATTCACTCAGAGACATAAATCCTGACTCGAGTCGTTCTGATTGTGATTCTTGGAGGCATATTTGTACAATGTTTACTTCTGAGTTCTAATACTGGCTAAAGTATGCAACATAAAGAGTTCAGCATTGTAGTGTTGACAAAATGTCTAAACAAAAACTATTTGATTGCAAAGCTAGCTGTAAAATGCACCATATATTTTGGTTCCTTAAGATGTTTTTTTCCACCAGTACTTTCAGTCTTAAAAATAAATTGCATAATACTTTTTTAATTGACATCAATGTGAGGCGCCCTTTTTGAAATTTCTACTGGGTTTCCAATTACTAATCTTATGCCTTATTTTAGTCTTCTAATTTAACTTGTATTAGTGTATGGAACTTTCCGTCTCCATGGTGATGTTATTGCCTTGCCTGCAGTGTTCCACAGTATGGGATTTAATTTATCTATCTCATGAAGTTTGCACCACAAGGTCAACTTACAGGTCAAATCACACAATAACAATGCTTTTTCCCCAAGATATTTTGAGCAAAAATATCATATATTGCTGAGTTTCAGATGACAGATCAGGTTGACATTTTGTGAATTTACATTTTGGAAATTTCATGCCAAAATTCAATGTTATTAATAGGAAAAACTGGCTCTTGCACGTTCTGTAAACTGTTGGTTAATACCAGGGGTTTCATTGATGAATCAGGCCTATTTTATTTGATACTTTCTATATATTTACTACTACACTATTTTATACTATCAATTGAGATACAGATTTTTTTTATTTAGTTTGTTATTTTTGAACAAGTTCAGTCTTATTTTTATTTTATTTGAACCTCTATTTTCTTCTGCTGGTCGGTTGCATGTCTGTAATGAAAATAATTTCCCCTTAGGGATGAATAAAAGTAATTCTGATTCTGAAAATGAATGCTTCATAGACATGTCATACTGTGGAAGAGTTCAAGAGAGACAATACCATCTCCATGGAGACAAGCAGGATTTTGCTATTGTTGTGAGAAATGAAATTTGGTTATTTGATTTTGGATAGACCCAGCATAATTAATACTGGATCTGGCATTTAGATACTTTAGATAGGACTCCAAATATCTCAGACTAAAGGGACATAATCTAGTGACAGTCTACAAAAGAATGCACTAGGATCGCTTCTTGAAGTTCACGATAAGTGCAAGAGGGTCAAATACTAAAAATGTATGATAATTAATAATTTGAACAGTCTGAAATCTGAATCTAAAAAATGAATCTGAGTCTAGAAATGAAACGGAGAGAACCGATTTGCCAATGTTGTTCAATACAAGTTTTTCTTGATTTTTACATAAGAGTTTTTGTTCCTAAAATTTTCCTTAAGCTTCTCATAGACTCCAGCCAAAACCCCAGCGCTGTCTGCTGATGCGGCCTTTCCACAAAGTCTATCTTGATAACACGTTTGTTCAAATCAGAAATAACCCGCGCTGCGTAGAAAAGTGCTTATCACCAGCAGATTCTCGCCCGATAGAAATCTTGTCGCACATCTACCAGGAAGCTGACAGATTCCTTTAAATAAAAAAACACGTTATATCCTCTCTCGCTCCTTCTCGATTGTAATTTCTCCTTCCGAGCTTTCTTCATGATTACCACCAACCTCTGCCTCTCAATCTATGCACAATCTGCTTTTTCCGCACTTTAAAAGAGCACAGGTTCCACATGAGATAGCATTTCAACATACGCTCACGCTACAATTTACTATAACAAAGTAACAATATGCTGTGGCTCAATTACAATGCAGGGAGAAGAGGGGAGAGCCAACAATCACTTGAAGAAAATACAGAATATGCTGCTGAACGCGACAAGAGGAAAATACTTGGCAAAAAGGAAACAGAAGTTATCAGAAATGTGATACACTTGGAGCAGTCTCGTATTTCACTGTTACACGCCGCTTTTTTGTACAGAGTAAACAGGGAACAAGCGTATACCAGAGAAGTCACTGTTTGAATAGATGGATCAAACACTTATAGGATTTTGTCTAGGAAATTCATAATCAATATGGTGCTTTAAGATTGAATATTTATATCAGTTTGGGTTCATTTGTATCTATCTGCATAAGATTTGGCTAAACCTAATACCAGAGATGTAATACTTAAGTCCGGGGTTCATTATAATGACTGATAACGTAGGATTCCGCACGGACTTGTAAGTTTCCGCGAGCAGTGACTCGTGACTGCGCTTGAGCTAGAGGACTCTGCCATCGTCTGTGTATCTGCTTTTAAAAGACAGGTTTTTGAATTATGGTTTTAAGTTAAAGCTGTACAGAAGCGCCTCTGAACGAGCACAGAAAGTAATAAGGCTGGATTTGTTTAAGATGATAACGACTCGACCATTTTAATGACTCAGACTTGACTTGGAGCCTACGTAGGGCTGCAGTCCGCTAAAGAAATTCTTGGTCGACTAAAGAAAACAAAGTCTTATCAGCTGATTAGTCCACTAAAAGGGCGTGTGGCGAAAATATATCAAAACTTTGAAATATCTATGAAGTATCTAACCCAAACTGTAGTCAAAAGACACCAACTGCACAGGGGTTTATGCAAAAGCAACTATTTATGCAGAAAATAACTTGTTTTTTATGTTCGATATACTGTATTTAAGTAAGATTAAACTCATGATTCACTCACAACATATCTTTTTGTTTTTGTTGTTTTTGCCAGATAAATCCCTTTAATAATGAATAATTAGTTAACTAATAACTAATAAAAATGTTGGTCGACTAAAACACCACTGACCGATGACTCAACTAAACAACTAGTCCTAAGTGACATGAACTTAGATTCCGGCTCGAACAATGAGGACTAAAGCGTGACTCAGACTCTAAACGTGTGACTCGTCTAAAACTCTGCTTGATACCGCACTGGAAATGATGAAAAGTACTTCAGAATACTTCATGGTCAAATATTGAGTAAGATCATAATCATGTATTGGGTTTATATTCATTTTGAGGGCTTTTTCATTTTCAAAAGACGGTTCTTATTTCTCATCATTCTGAAACTCATGCATACTGTCTTTCAAGATACCCTTTATATTGCATACGATAAATTCACTCCACAGCCGTCCTAAAGCAAACTGAGAGAAGCAAAACTGTCAATCTTCGCCATCAGCTCCTCCGGCCACCGTATTGTCAGTTAATATTCAGTCGCTCACCGCATTCATACTGGGCAAGGACACAACGACAGCGCAAACTGGCTGGAACCTCTGACCTTCAGGTGAGTAAGTGACTACTGAGTCACTTTATAAACAGTTAATCATAAACAGAAATCAAGGAACTGCAACACGATTAACACCAGGTCAAAAAAAAAATGATTTCAACCTTATTACACGCAAAATGACTTAATTTATGTGTACTCTGGTCAAGCAACTATTCTTCCTTCTACCTTCAACACAACCTTTTCTTTTGAGGCCCCTTTGCAAAGAAAACAAGTTCCAGCAATTTCCTGCACACACTGCCACAATAGACTGTAATGATATAAAGGTGTAAGAATACCGTGAATGTGTAGGAGTCCTGCGTCTCTCGGTCCAGGGGCTGCACCAAGATTAGATGACGTCTGATTCCAGCTGCCGTCACAGCAAAAACGTTTGAATAACTGTCCAGTGAGAAGTGCAGCTGAGGATCCTTGGTCTAGAGGAGAAAAGGAGAAGATAATGAATGTGATGATGATGATTAACAAAAAGATATATTTACTGTAACCCAAGTCTTACAGTTACTGCGTATGAGGTTATGGTTTTACTCATATCTTCATGTCTATAGGTTGAAAATAACTGACAATGATTGAAATATTCTATGCAAGTCAGGAATGACTGGCGAGTGCTGTACTCCTTATTATTATTAAGACTTTTCTTAATGATTAACTTGTTCAAGGCAACAGGGAGGTTGTTTTTTTCCCTTTTGAACAACCTGACTTCAGGTGTTCCAACCGATTTAACTTGTATGTAAACAATATGGCTAATGCAAACCACAGGCCAAGGGGATGTAAATCTTAAACAAATGTCTCAAACAAGTTAAAATAACAGAATAATGTTGAATTTCACATTGTTGTAACATATTACAGTTTATGTCGTATGTAAAGAGGGAGCCCCTCGACCATCTCCCAGTTCACAAGTAAGGATTGTTCAAGTTGCGTTCCGAGGGCATTTTTTTCGAAGGGGGGAAAATCCCATTATCTATTGGAATGCACCAATAGATTAGATGTTACAGTTTTCACTGTCATACATAAAACATTGCTATTCTATTATAGTGGACTTTGACAAAGATAGAATATCTATATTCATGAAATGCTGTTGTGCTGGCATCAAATAATATTAGATCTAAGATGTAATTGTTAGAATAAGGCTCACTAACTTAGCCACAAAAGACTATAGATAGTCTAGTATATCTCTCTATATATATATAGAAGTATAAAGGTTAAAACAGAAGTAGAGAGCAGCAAATTGTATTGAAGAATTGTTTAATTTCTATAATTCCGGGGCCTACTTCCATAAAACAGAAATTAGCACAAGTGCTGATGAAATTACACTGAATTAATTTGGCATGAAAGCCTAAAAAAAAATCCATACAATTAAATCACACAGTGGTAACAGTGTTCGAGTGATGGTCCAATCACTAACAAAAATGATCAGGTTCAACACTTTTTTGTTTTCGGAGATATTCAAAACTGTGGCTTACCCCCATCTGAGATATCAATATATGTAATTCAAAATCCAGAACACAATCAATGGGAAGTGCCTCGGAAGTCCATACCGTGCTATAGAACTTGAAATGATAAGATGTTTCACTATTGTACACTTCCAAGTAACGTTAATACACTAGAATCTTCGAAAACCATAAGTCCAATACCTTCCCTCATCGCCCTCACGTTGACAGAAGCGCTACAGATCTTGATGTATTGAAAATTTAAGCAAGAGGCTGAAGAGATGAGCTGTAACCTTGATGGACGCGGGAAGATGTATTAAATGAATCGCATCTTTTCCTTGCCTTTTTGCCACATAAAATCTACGAACACAACACCGCTCTGTGCAAGTGTGTGTGTGCGCAAGCCTGGGTGATGAAGAGGCAATGCTCCAGCTAGTGTTTTGTGTGACTGGGCTCTCATTCCAGATAAGGCTGGCTCAGCACACTTGATAATATTGTCGATGTAGCCGGTGTGGATATTGAGTCATAAATACAGGGGAGCATGCGGTGGAGGACATTCTTGGTCATAGCGTATGCACAGCCATAAATAAATAGGCGCAGACACAACATAAATGCAATTAGGAGTAATCATTATTTGGAGGGCCAGGGACCGGGGCAAGCAATATTTAAATAGGGAACACAAATACACTCTAGGCATGCATAAAAAGAACTCCACACACTATGTTATGTATATGGCGTGCTTGGGAAAACATAAAGAAGAGGTCGTGCAAATGGCTATTTCGATAACTGTTACACTAAGTAATAATACGCCTTGTCTGAACATGTCTGTATTGAACCAACCAGATGGAGTCTCACTGCCTTTTATGCACGTCTGGTCCCATGTCCACATGGTTAAGACGGCAGATGGGAGGAGGACAGTTTGACCAGACAATACAAGCCAATGTACTCGACTAGGGGAATCAAAAAAGCATCCAACTCACTTTTGTTGAGTAATTTAAAGTCACGCTGAGAGTTATTTAAAGTGAACACAGTACATTAAGTTGATTATTAAAGGCTTTTCTGTTAGAAGGTCCGCCAGTCTCCATGCCTGTCTCCATGGAGATCTCACTGGTTTGTCTGGAATGTTCCAAAGTATGGAATTAAATGTATCTTTCTCCATAGAGACAAGCGGCATAGGTCAGGTCTGTGGAAAGGCGACCCTGTAGACAGTTAACAATAAAAACACCAGTAAATGATGCACCTTAAATTCACTAGTTGTGGTTGTTATTGCTTTAGTAGTACTCTTGACACAATGGCAACGTGGTATGCAAGGCTTTTGTGCAGAAGGCTTGATGAACAAGTTGCTGGTCTCGGGGATGGTGTTTGTTGTAGTAAAAGAAATACTGGAGAAGGTGTTGTGTACAAAGACAAGATGCATTGAAAAGAGCACTCACTGCCTAGAGACTAGACAGTCTGACTGCTGGAAAAAGAACGTATTTTTCACTCAAGTAAATGTATTTTATAGCCGAGCAATAAATGGAATGAATTTGATTAATTTGTTTTTTATGGGCTAATTGACGAAATGAAAAATGGACAAATTGTAGGCACGTGTGCCACGCCCCTCGTGTTAGTCCAGCAAATAATCCAACACCTTTTGACAAGCCTTTACTCTGTTACAAGTGTTTCCTCTTCTCCTCAGAGGAGAGATAGGGCAGCATCCCCACTCCGCCCCTTTCCCCTCGGTGTGAGTATCCATGGTTACGCTGTTCCTCAGCGACACAGCAGTGTGTGAGTAGTGGACACACGCAAACTTCAACTTTTGATTATAAAATTGACTTTCTTATAAGCAGAGCATGCTTATCACACAGAGTGCAGGTGACAGGGGAGTGACTTCGGCATGAAATTGATGGAGATATAGTTAAACCCATAGAAAATTCAAAAGACAAAGTCTATAGCCTAATATTGAATTAAGACAAAAATAACAGAAGAAAATACAAATTAAATAGATATTAATAGAAGTTAAAAACTTAGACCAAAACCAAGTAAAACATATAGTTATATAAATGGTATTATAAAAAGTGGACATATTAAAATGTTATGTGTTTCCCCAGTTTTAAAAACCAGTAGTCACTGGGGACTTAAAACCAATTTTATTTTATTAGCGGCAATGCCCAGTCTTACTGTGTTTACGTCCATTTGTTGTTGCTTTGCTGTGAAAACGCTTTTACTGGACAGACTTTCAACTATGGATCCATTAGTCAAGACAGTCTTTGCCGAGTGTCCCAACCTCAATGTACTCCTGCTGTATACTGTATGTAACACACAACACTCTGTGAGTCTGTGAGTTTCAGAATGCTATATGTTTGAACTACACTGCTAAGATTATCCTATCACAGAAATTAAACAACCATCGCGCAAGTTCTCTAAATAGACAACGGCATTCCCCAATTGTTTTCAAGGTACCAAAACATCTTGCGGCATTAAAGTTAAAACAACACAATCAACATCTAAATCCACTGGGAAAATTAAGAATTTGCAAGGCACATAGTTGGACAACAGTTTTGATATTCTATAATCATTTTACTTACTTTCCAATATTGTGGTTCTCTAAGTAACAACTTCCTGAGCCTGTTTCAGCCATTGGGGTGTTTTAGAAAGCATTGAAGCGTGGCCTGTTTTTGTCAGGATGCCCGCGCTACATCTTAAACAAACTAAGCTCTGGGGAATGCATTAGCGATAACAATGGAGCTCCACTGTAAATTCTAACATTATCACTAAGAGGCAATTTAAAGGGTGCAATGGCTTTACTATCAGATTGAGAGGGAAATTAGACAGAGCACTTCACACGCACACACTGCAAGCAGGGCAAAAACAGAGATGGCAGAGGACGGAGAACAGAGAGGAAAGGCGCTTAATTTTTGATGAAGACAGCCGCCATGTTGCTTTGTTTACAATCTGGTTTAATTAAATGCATTATTAAATACCTGACTGCAACCGACATAAAAGACAAGAATCTGTGCAAAAGGTGGCCCTCTGAATCCCTGCAAGACTTGTAAAGTATGTTATTAGGTGTTGTGTTCTTGGAAATAATCAAGAATTAATTGAAACTGGCCTTGATTCAAGAAACATATGTATATTTAATTTAAGTGATTGGAGAAATGAAGAGTTAATCTGAAATTCAAATAAAAACACTGAATGAACCTAATCAGCAGGAGGTCAAAGGGTTTAAACTGTAATTCACCAAGAACGGCTATACATGCAGATTCTTTTACTGAACTCCAATTAAAAAATATTTACAATTCTGAAAAATAGGAGTAGTTTTTTGTTTTGTTTTAGTCCTATGGTCTCAACTGTAGTCACACAAAGAAAACTATGTGAACATTTTGTTAAAAAGATTTCAGCAGTATCAACGATTGTTTACAGTCTGACTTTAAATGTGGACCTAACCTTTCATTAACCTTTTGCTAACATATAACTCAGGCTCTGGAAAGGTTTTCAAGCAGTAGCTGTAAAGAGTGGAAGACACACAGATATCGGTTTGTGGGGATACCTACTGGAGTCTTATTCCTTGGCACCTATAAAAGATGATTAGGTCAAGTCAGTCTCAATCTAACAAGAACAGTTCATTGCTAACATTTCTATGTGGTTAGCTGTATCTATGATGACATTATACAACTGTTACAGAATTTGTCCTTCTCAAACACGATCAGTTTTCTTGGTCAACTCTCAGAAGCAGTATGCTATGCACTTCTCAGTATGTCTTCGCAGATACTATTTAAAAATGCTTGTGCGGAAGCATAGAGTTTAATGCTTAGTAGAGTATTCAAGTCGCTGAGTCCTGGCCTGCAGGTAAATAAAATGTTCCTGCCGCTCCTTACAACTCTGGCACTCGTTAGGACACTGTTTTCTCCAAACAACTCATGAGCAAGTATTGATATTAAAAAAGGGACAACATTTGACATTTCATGAGCAGTTTTAGAATTATCTTTGTCAGAACGAGTATAAGACCACATTAACATTAACATTAACTAAACTACGATTATAATTGCTTTTCTAAATCAATTGAGCATATCCCTTAGCATCAATATTGAGATTGAAATTGTGACACTTGGATACATACAAAACACACATAAAAAGATATGTAATGTAATTCTGTATATTGATGTTTATACTGTATTATAAGCTGTAACTTTTAATAGACATTAATTCCGTGAAGTTTTTAGATTGAGAGTCTGAAACCTTTTTTTATGTTGTTGTTTTGCCTGGAATATTCCACAAAATGGCATGAACCATGAAGACATCAGGTATTACAGGCAGTATTTTTGTCCATAAAAAACAAAGTTTATTGTCATACTGTGGATTATTCTCGACAAAGAAATGACATTTTTCTGAGACAAACAGGTGACGAACCCTTCACCAGAAAACATTCACGGTGCACCTTTAACAGAATTATTCCCATTCTCACCTCTTCCACATCGTTATCCAGCGCTATGATGGCGAGCGCCACGGACAGACTCGCGTTGCTCGCTACCGTCGTTCCCACCGGCGACGCTTCACTGACATAGCCATGGTAACTCTTCTCCAGGAAGTATGGAGCCTGGTTGTTTTCATCCAGGATTTCGATTTGAAGGTTGGCGAAAGCTGGCAGGGGGTGGCCGTTGTCCTGCTCTGCCTTAAGGGGAGAAGGAAAAAAAAAAGTGTTGATTCACTTGGGATGAATCACAGCTTGAACCGCAGCCACTAATCCTGCTTTTGTGGCCTGCATTTTCAATCAATGAATGCAGGTTTGACAATAATGCCACTCAACGTCATGCCATACTGAAACACATCAAGATTTATTTTGTCAGGTTAATAAAATCCAAATAATAAACCAAAAAATAGGAATCTTTTGTGTCTGGCTGCCATTTCAAAACGAGCAGGAGCAAATGATTCATCTATTGATTTGGGAGGGAGGGAGGGAAATGTATTGAAGCCTGCTATTTTAAACAAGTGTCTGCTGCTGTCTGATTGCCTGTGTGCCTGTATGCGATTTGTTTATGTCTGAGCTTTTCTGCCCCTCTTTATTCGTAGCTTATTTTTGTCTAACGCGTTATCTTCATCTCACGCTTGTTGCTTCGGTCTCCCATTCTGTTCCATTGTGTTCCCTAATGTCGCTCCTCAGTCCCTTTTTCACATGGAATCCAAAGGGTTTATAGAGTTGTGCAGCATCATGTCTCAAAGGGATTAGCATATCTACAAAGGCTCCACACTGTACACTAGTCAATAGTGAGCGTGTAATAGGAAACACAACAAATATGTAACAGGAAAAAGATGACTAATAATAAAAATATCTATTGAGAAAAACACAAACTAGCAAAAGAAAAGCTAACACACTGCAATGAATTCAAGCTGCATTACCTGATTTATAAACCCCAAAAGTACGAAGTAGGTATTTAATTATACACTGCCTGGCTAAAAAAGTTGCCAACTGGATTAAACCAAGCAAATAGATCAGAGCCTTCTATTGGATAATTACTGCATGGATGATTGTCTTTCATCTGGCAACACAGTATTTAAACCCAACTGATGCAGTGAGTGGCTTCTCATTTCTGAAACAGCCATATCGAAAGACAAATCCGGCGGTCATGGAAAATATGTCTGTGTGTTTGAGAAGAGTCAAATCCTTGGCATACATCAAACACAGAAAACATTTAAAGAGATGCACAAACAGCTAAAATTGGTTTAAGAACTATCCAATGCATTATTAAATACTAGAAGGATAGTGATAAACCATCTTCTTGGAGGAGGAACTGTGGTCGTAGAGGCAGATGAAGTGATGTAACCATGATGCCTAATGCCTCCTGTACACACATGTGAGGGCAGTGTTATGATCTGTGGCTGCTGCAGTTGGTCAGGTCTAGGCTCAGCACCACTATGTGCCCAAAGAAATAGCTTGGCTAAACCTGAACATCCTGAATGACCAGGTTGTTTCGTCAATGGATTTCTTCTTTCCTCATTCCGAGTTGACAAAGCCAGCATTCACGGGGCTCACATTGTGACAGAGCGGTTCAGGAGCATGACACATCATGACACATCACTTCCACAGAGTCCAGATCTTAACCCCATTGAGAATCTTTGGGATGTGCTGGAGAAGCCTTTGTGCAATGGTCTCTCCCCCATCATCAACACAAAATCTTGATGAAAATTTAATGGAACACTGGGTGGAAATCCATTTTTGACACTGCAGAGGCTTATCGAAACAATGGCACAGCAAATGCGTGCTACAATCAAAGTTGAAGCATGTAACCTTTTATATCTGTGGTGACTTTTTTTTCTTGGTGGAAAGTGTATCTAACTATTACTCACTAACTCTTTAGCACATCGCTAGAATTCACATTTGTTATGATCTTACAGCAATGCTCACAGTTCTAACTTCCACGTTTGCAATCTATAAAATACTCAATTATTAGACGCAGACAGCTCCACAGAAGTCTGATTTTGTCACAGTGCTGTTTTTACAATATGAAAAATAATCAATCAAAGTAGCTACAGAAATGTACTGCAATTTGAGGTATTTTTCTAACATCAGTAAATACTTGACAATACTATAATTATATCCTGAACTAAACCTGGAATTACACCCTCACCATGTTCAAATAAGTATAATATTGAATTTATTTGTCCCTTCAGACACAAGAAACCACCAAAACATTCTTTAGAGACCTTGAAAAGTCAAACAAATGTAGCAGGAAACGGCTAAATGGGAACACAACATTCCATGGATGCTGAGAAAGCTACGCAAATCATGTTTCGATACGAGCTACATAAATATGATGCCAACAGTAGATGGCCCCCCGCTGCCTCTCACCTTTATAACAAGATCAAATTTGTGGTACAGCTCCCTGTCGATGGGCTTCAGCAACAGCAGCTCTGCCGTCGTTCTGTTCAGGCTAAAATATCGCGCGTACGACTCTGGTTTTCCTGCGAGAGAAAAAAAAAACACATTGAAAAAGTCAAATCACACAAATGTCGCGGGTTGCATCAGTAATTGCTCCCTGAATCAAGAGGGTGAGGAAAGAGAGGCGAGGATAATGCGCCCTGTTTCCCTATCTCGGCTCTCCACAGGTGGTACTTGGACACATTGGAACACATACACATTGAGGTACGCCGCTCTTTTGAAAGTTAGCAGCGGTTCTGATGGGAAATCAAGCAGGGGCGCGGGCACACGTGGACAATCATGCCTCTCCAGTGAGCTTTTCGTACTTCATCCACTGCAATGACTTTACAGTAAGCTGGTTTGATTGGCTCCTGCTGCTCCTTTGGAAGTTTGCGGGGACCAACTTCTGTACACTTTCTTAAAACTATTCAAAACCGGCTAAAGGCAATTTTCTATCTTTTTAATGGCATGAAAACCAAATGTAAAGTGAACATTGAATAGGAGTTTCTAATAATGAGTTAGCGTCTCAATAAGCATGTTTTCACTTTGTAGAGGTTTTGACAAGTCAATTAGTGGTTAGTCTTCGCTAGTCAATCACATGAAGCTGAGAAGCATGGAAAAAGGTTGTCATAATGTGTTGACAAGCCTTTGCTGGACTGTCGTAAAGAAACAAAGTTAAAGGTCCCATAACATGCAAAATCGACTTTTCAGAGGTTTTAACCTTCCTACAGTGCTATTTGGGCCTCGTATGTGTGCCCAAAGTGGTTTTTTGATTGATTCCCGCATGTTTTCGCTAGAGAACTGTCTTTTCCGTCCCCCTCGGGTGAGCAGCAGACGGGGGCTCCTCACAAGGATGACGCAGTGTTTAAGCCACGCCTCCGGGAAGCGCGCAGCCGCAGAATAAAAACAGCTAATGCTAATGCTACACAGTAATTACACGATGGATACGACAGATCGAAGAGTTAGCTTGTTATTTACCAAACGGCAACGTCCGTCGTGGAGGTACTGGAGCACGTCAAACTCCAGGTCAGATCCAGGACGTAGGACTCAGCACGACGCACCGTCAGGACGGATAAAATGTTTATTCCCGTGTTTGTGTATCGCTGTTTACCGGAGCACACGGCGCATGCGCACTATCTCCGCTCTAGGCTTCGGCACGAGTTGGGCGGGGGAGGCGCGCGAGTTGGGCGGGGGAGGCAGCCTGCTCTCTGTTCGGGGGGGTCAGATCTCAGAGTGAGCCGTTTGCTTTTGCAAGGAGGGGGGCCAGTCCAAGAAATGGGTGTTTTTTGGAAACTGTTATGTTATGGATATTGCACAACGCAAAATTTTATCAACAAAGCCCTTAGAATAGACTGTGTAAAGGGCAAAATAGCAGAATATGGGTCCTTTAACAGTGCAATTATTACCAACCTTACATTGCGAAGTATTCAACTATGAAACGTGAGAGAATCAACAAGACTCTTAATTAGGGCTGTGTGCTAGCAAAGGTTATTAATGGTTCAGGAAAAAAATGGAAACAAAGGAATGTTTTGATACCAGGTTGTTGAAAGTACTATAGAAAGTTAGGAAGTCCCACAGCAGAATGATACAAATTAAAAAGATTTACTTTTTTTCTTCAAAGAACCAGTAATTAGAAGAATTGGAAGTTATGACTAAATGTTATTCTGTTTTATGGTTCCAGATAATGATTGCAGAGCCAAGATACCAAAAAGTGCAGTTAATCTTGCATTGTTTGGTAGCAAGACAAGGTTTCTTGCTCCACTCCTATTCATTTTTTATTTTTTAAGATGTTTTGTCCCGTAGGCTTTATTGGACAGGACAGTGTAGCGTGAAATGGGAATGCGAGAGGGACTGACAACAGATTGCTGGGTTTTAGATGAGATCACAAACAACATTCTATAGGCCAATAATATTTAATACAGATGGGGACAACCAAAATTAATATTGTTATGTAAATGCTGATGTTGTGATGAAGCGAGTTCTAGGGTCTTGTCTCTAAAAGAAGTAAATGTACAATCATTTCTTATGAGAATTCCATGTAATGAATGGGGAAATCTGGCTCTGGCGGCCCAACTGTGAGTATTACATCATCATTGATAGATGGTGATTTGATGGTAATTAATGAAGCACATAATATTCAGGCATAAAAGTAGAGTAGAAAAAAGATGGTACCAGTTGATTACAAGGTTATAATCGCATTTGCTCGCATGCTAGAGAGGAAAGTAGTTCCCTCACGCCTTCTTGTACCTTCAGTTACTTGTAAAGATAGCATTTGGAAGAAAAAGAGAAATTATACCGGACATTTATGGCTGAGAAAATTGTATTGCTAATTGTTGTAGCTACCCTGGCGTCTGTGATACAGGATAGTCTAGCACTCAAGACAAACTGCTGTTGACTGTAAGAGAAGCTGCTTAAATGCAGATCAAGTGCTAACATGTTACCTTGTGACATTTAACACGGCACAAGTCGCAGCGGAGTTCATCAGTTCAACTTATGATATGTGCACACAACAAGATCAAAAAGAAGAAACCATCCTTTCAATCATGACCCAGCTCCACTTCTAATGTGGAACTGCTAGAAATATGGCTTGAAGTGTATCTGAAAAATACAGATTTTTTGCATTTGATCAATGTGGCTGCACTTCATTTGACTTTATAATATAAGCATAACTAGTTCTGAGGCCTGTCTTACCGAGGAGGATGGAGTAGAGGATTCCAGGTCTGTCGGACGGGGGCTGGATGTTCTGATCCTGGTCCACCGCTTGTATTGGTGGAGTCACATTCAGTGGGTTCACCTTACTCTGTTGACAGACAAAAAACAAGCAAGATTGATTTAGCTTAACTTTTTCTCCTTGTGTAGGAAATGAGATGAGGCCGTTTCATTTTAGCAGGGAAACAAGGAAGCAAACTTGATCACCTTCCAAATAACACCAGGGTGGGTCTGCCAGCTGCATTTGTAATAAAAGCACTTAGCTGTCCCTGCACCACAGTCATTAATACATTCATATTTTGAGCTGCGGCTGAAGGAGGAGGGAGTAAACACGATCAGGAAAAAACAAAATCAATCGCAACAGTTGATAGTCTAATCTCAACCACTTAGAGACCACATATTATCACATAAACATACTCAAATACTACACATTGCACACTACATAACAAGTGTTTTCTTTCAACGTAACACATTAAGCTCTGAACATTGCTCTGTGTAGTTGTTTGATATGTATAAACATGTGGTTCCAGACCGACACTGTGCATGTTCAAATGCATATAAGATCAATCAAATGGCAGCTTGTTAATTCCTTCTCCTTAAAGAGAAAATAATATTACACAGTTTGAGTGAAATTCAAATCTAAACTTAGGGTTGCGCCATATATATCAAAATATAATATTGCAATATTGGTTGATGCTTTCCATTGGTATTACAACAAACTCAACTAAAATACCTCTATCTGTGCTGTTTTTTTTTAAATATGAAAATTTGTGTTTTTACATGAAAAAGACAAATTTAACTCAAAAATTCCCAAATTAGACTTGATTTCGTCTTGGTTTTGTGATTATTAGTGTTTTTTTCTGAATAGTAAATTAAGGCAAGTACATTTTTCTTTCATTATAACTGAAATGTAAAAGTAAAAAGTATACTTAAAAAACCTCCTGATGTACTCAATGTTGCTCCAGGTTTGGTCCAGTGAAATTGAAGACCTTTTCAAGACTTTAAGGCTGCATTGGTCAAATTTACTGCCAGCACAATAGGGCTGTAATCCTTTAGTCGATTAATCGGTCGATGGTGTCTTAGTCGACCAACACTTTTATTGGTCGACTAATTATTTCATATATATTAAAATCATTTATATGACAAAAAACGATAAGATATGGAGTTAGTTAGCTGGATATATTGGAGTAAATCATGAGTTTAGTGTAACTTTCAGATATCTGACATAAATAAACTCTTAGTCCTTGTTATTTTCTGTATAAATAGTTGCTTTTGCATAAATTCCAGTGCAGCTGTGGTCTTTAGAATGCAGTTTTGGTCAGATACATGGAGATACTTCATAGTTTTGACATATTTTGCCACGCCCCCTTTTAGTCGACTAATCGGTCAATAGGACAGGTCTTTAGTCGACCTAGAGTTTCTTTGGTTGACTACAGCCCTGCGGTACAACCTTTGTAGATTTTTGTACGGTATAAAACTAAATTTACGTTTAAAGAAAAAGAAAATTGGTAAATCATTAATACATTAAGATGTCTTCGATACAAAATGTATTCACAAAGACATTAACTGTAATCTTAATAACAATTAAACCAAAATATAGTAAAATAGAATTTGAATGCAATATTAGTATTTTACTGTTACACAAGGTACATTTTGTCAAAAACATTGTATGAAAATCATTCATAACGATGAAAACATATTCTGACAAAAATATAATATTACTGCAACAAATGCAAGAAGCAAGAAAATGAAAGACCATTATACTTAGCTTTTAAGGCTTCGATGCTTTTAAGGTCTTAATTTGGCACCATCATATTCAATACTTTTTAAACGCCCCACGACTGCAGTTGATTTTATTCATGACTTTTCAGTGTACTAATAGCCTTGATTAAGTCTCAGTTTTGTCGGTTAGCTTTTCATTTTGTTTTTATATGACTGAAATAATTGTAGTATATTAAAACATTCCAATAATATCAATATCAAAGCAGTACTTAACAGGCATATCGCAGTCATATTCAAATATTGTGCAGCCCTATTGAAAATGCATTAAACTTACTTGCTTGATCAAAAATACAATACAAAAAATAAAGGAAATTCAAAAAAGAATAGGCTTCAATAATGTTTAAATGGGAAAACTAGTTAGACACACAGAACCCACACTAATGTAAACACGTCGTACAAATAGACGCTACACAAGATTCACTTTTTAATAGACATAATGGGACACAACACATTAAGCTCTTTAATGGGCTGCTGGCGACGGTAAAGCGCGTGGTTGGACCTCCGCTGTGCATGTGTAAGTGGATGCGTGCAATAAAACGGTGGGTTGTAACGTTGACTTATAATAGTCCAATATGCTGAGGTCTGGGGTGTAGCAAGACCCCCCAACGGGCCGAATATAACATGTCTATGGGCTAAAATGCACAATCACAATGGCTATAAAAACCCTACCAAGCGCACACAAGCAAGACATCCCCGAGTCCCCAGCGTCACGCATACACCTGCCATGATACAATGGTTTAGGGTCGCACCTGACAAGCGGCACTTAAAACCCCCACCGGCCATCGCACCAGCTATATCTCCTGCTTTTCTGTCGAGTGAAGGGAAGGGGCGACGCAGCCGGATGGAAGAAGTTACGGCGAGTAATGAAGAGGAGTAAAACAGGGTCTAAATATATGGAGGGCCATGAATCTGCCAGAGGTTATGGGTAAACAGAGAGCCGGAGATGCAAATGTAGTAAAGAGCAGTGGAAAAGCATGCTCTGCCAACCAAAAAAAGTATATGATTAATCAAGGTAGCTTAAATAATCATTATGTGGATCCAGTTGTAAAAAGAGGAAGCCTGGAGTGTCCAGGGGCTGTTGGTCAAATTGTTTTTGTGTGGAAGGTGCTGCTTATTGGTGTTTGGGAATAACAACTTGCAAAAAGGTAAAAAACTAATTAAGATCCAACTTATGTTTTCTCCAGGTTTTGTTCTTTTGTGATTAAAGGATCTCTTTTGCATTTGCATACTGAGTAGTAAAGAATCATTGTCTGAAAACTGCTAGACTTATTTATTTTTGGCTTAGGGTGAAGTGGAACTACTCAAATAACACTTTGATCAAACATATTTTAAAGCACTAAACAAGTAATTGCTTTTTCAAGATTCGGGCAGTACCAAAATGATATGGGATTGTCATTGTAAGGCTGCCATTTCATGTGAGTGTCAATCCTCTGTGTCATAACCTATACGTAAAAGTGCACACTTCTCTGTGAGCATAATCTCTCTGGAAGAGCGCCTGGTTAAAAATAGAGCTCTTAATGAGTGCCATAGTGCTACACTGAAAGAAAACTGCCATGGAAGTAACACCAATTATCAAACCGTACCGAGTTATTGCATAGGCCTGAACTATGGACCAATTAAATCGATATTCAACATTGTTTTTAAACAGACATCAACACCTGCGTTATGGTCGAGTCAAAAAATAGTTGTATTTAAAAGATGTCATATGTGAAATATTATAATACAAGTCTTTATGTTGCTTTCTTATGTTTTAATGTATACTGTCTTCTTCTATCTGCAATATTTTCATTTTCATAACTGTAAAGATACATATTCAGGTTTTAACTTTAGGCTTTAGAGCTCACGACACTAGGCGATATTGGTCAGGAATGTAAATAAAAGTTTTCTTTTTCTTTTTTCGTTTGTTCTTGCTTCAATCATTACTTGAATCACATAACTTATTTATGCAAGTGATTGTTTTATTCATTCTCATTTAATTAGGCGCTAGAACTAGCTGTTAACACTGAGGTAAACAAAAAACCTTCTTTGTCATCTCAGAAATGTAGGTTATGGATTATAGAGTTGAATAATAGGTTTCATTTGATTATATGTGTAACCTTTCCCTGCTGGTCTCCATGGGAATGTCAAGAATATGCGGAGAAACATGCTTGCTCACAGTAAGAATGCATGTTTTTACAAAGCAATTTAAGCAATAAAAACATATAGTTGACTATATGCAAGGTAGATAAGAGGATCTTCAGACAAGCCTTTTTGAATCACCTTCAGGATCAGTAAAGTATCTATCTATCTATCTATCTATCTATCTATCTATCTATCTATCTATCTATCTATCTATCTATCTATCTATCTATCTATCTATCTATCTATCTATCTATCTATCTATCTATCTATCTATCTATCTATCTATCTATCTATCTATCTGTCTATCTATCTGTCTATCTATCTATCTGTCTATCTATCTGTCTGTCTATCTGTCTGTCTATCTGTCTGTCTATCTGTCTGTCTATCTGTCTGTCTATCTGTCTGTCTATCTGTCTGTCTATCTGTCTGTCTATCTGTCTGTCTGTCTGTCTGTCTGTCTGTCTGTCTGTCTGTCTGTCTGTCTGTCTGTCTGTCTGTCTGTCTGTCTGTCTATCTGTCTGTCTATCTGTCTGTCTGTCTGTCTGTCTGTCTGTCTGTCTGTCTGTCTGTCTGTCTGTCTGTCTGTCTGTCTGTCTGTCTGTCTGTCTGTCTGTCTGTCTATCTATCTATCTATCTATCTATCTAATCAAAGTTTAACTGTATAGCGTCTTTTCTACAGTATATCATCTTTCTATAGCTCATTTCCATCCTCCGACTCTCCACACGGATAAATTGAGACCTATTTGGGGAATTCTGGGAAAGACGAGCGAAACTAGGCATGCCGACGCAGCAGGGAATAAAAGCAGCAACAGGTGTCGGGCCGTTCAGGCTGCTGTGTTCAGGCTGTTGTGTTCAGGCTGTTCAGGCGCACCTCAGCCTCTGCCGACCGCTGTAGCGAGTGTGTGGGTAAATCTGCTTTATACATAGTGGGGAGGTTAATGAGCAAATCAGCAGCAGTTGGACGGGCAGGTGGCCGATCCCAGGGGCGGTCATGTGATCAATCGCGGTGCCTGAGGGTGCGCGCGGTGATCAGGTACTGCTCTTTCCAATACCCGTAAAAAACAGCAGATGGTAATTCCCACAATGCCCCGCCGTCCACTTTGCCGCAAGGAAGTCATGGCTGTGTGAGTTTGCCTTTGAAAGTTTTGTCGGGATTTTGTGATTTGTGAAGTGATTCGGGGCGGGTCGTGCATGGGTTGTTCACACGGCTGTTCAATATTCTGTTTCTCTCACTCAGCTATAAATGTGTTGGTCATGGAGGCAGTGGATTTGCTGTTGACTATTAGTCAGTAAGAGGATGGCAGGCAAAGGAACATATGCTGAGAGAAAAGTTGGTCTTGAAGGCATTAGAACTTAAACTATTATTGCACTCCATTGCTTTCCTCACTTTTAAAGGCGTATTATGTAACTTTTCTGGTGGAGGACACCTGCTTGTGTCCAGGAAAACGTTGCCTTGCTTGAAAAGTTAAGCAGTAAACGAATTTATCTTGCATTTTTGAAAGTACAAGCCAAAGTTTACCTTGAAAACATCCATTCAAACAGAGAGCATGTTCAGCACAGACAATAAATGACAATAAAAACAAAGATGTGGAGCACACTTCACCAGAAAAGGTACATGTGGAAAATACTGCATCAAAATAAATAACGTTTTTATCCATCAGGAACTTAGATAGAGTTCCAGCAAAAATAGAAACACAACATATCCATCCATGAAAAGCACATTCATCACAACACATAATACATAGTAAAAATCCAAATATCACAAAGATCTGATACCAGAATTGAATTACGACCATTCCATAATTAAGAACTGGTTTAGTCTATACATACTTTGGAATTGTGCTGTTTCTAAAATTTTTGATGGAAGTTTTACAAGTGTAGTTCTTGCGTTGTTTTTTCGGTTAAAATCTACATTGAACCCAAGTGTGTTATCCTGTTGGCAACCAGTACTGGTCTTACACGCCGTGCTGTGCAATTTTAATCAAACTGAGATCCAGTCGTTTCAAATCATCATTAATAATCACAATGTTCAAGTCAGTAAAAGCGCCACATGCTATTTTTTGTGTTAAATAGCACTGATTAAAAGTCTGTGTTGTTTATGTTTATGAAATTAAGATTGAAAGACCTTGCAATGCATTTTTTTCGCCATATCGACCAGCCCTGTTTGTTTTGAGCTACATGAGCAGTATTTCATGAGATTGCAGTTCAAGTGTAAAGTAAAGTTTTTTCGGTAAAACTCTGATAGAAGAAAAAGTTCTTCTATTTCTTTTAAGTGTGGCGTAATAAGCCTAGATCTAAACTGCCTCCAAAACAAAAAACAACGTCTTCTGCCTGTGCCGTCCTCTGTCCCTCCATAAATTCATCAGAGCGTCTTCACTAGCGTCCTGCCCTCCATCGAACAGTCCTTCTCCAGCCGGCAGCTGAGTGGCCCCGGGAGTATAGTTTACTGGTGTGCGCTGGACCAGGGCAGATCTGTGTTAGATGGCTCCGAGGTGCGGTCTTAATCAATCACAGGGTGCCCGCAGAGAGGCAGAGGCTAAGGGAGGACCAGGTTCAATCAGCCACAGCTAATGGGTCACATCACGCTGCTGGGTTGAGCATGTATTTAGTTAAGGAGAGGCTTGTTGGGCCAAACTCAATCTGCGGTTGTGAAAGAGTATCATAAGAAAAGCTCAAAGATATAGTGTTATCTAATCGAGCAAGGGTATATGAATTTCCCATTGACAAAGCACTTATATATATATTTCTTTACCACAACTAGCAATGCGACAATACCGTTTTCTTGGGTCACGATTTCAATTATTCCGATTTTGCTGTGCTATTTTTTCAGTTAATTTGCTAAATAAAACATAACTATTCAAACTTTGTCCATTTTACTTTGCATTTTATTTATTTTGATCATATATTTGGCTCTAGGTCTGTGCTCGTCCTGACTGTCTGAGTTTCTCTGCCTTTTCTGCTGCAGCTCCTATCACTGCCACGGATAAAAACACACAGCTCTACTCCCCTATTTTACTTCAACCTAGAGACACTCAAATGAAGACGATATTTGTTTGGAACATAATGAATGAAATGCAACAAGACAACCAGAATGATATAATGATATTGATAGACATATTAAGTTAGGCACTTAAACCTCGGCAGGGAATGATGGGCGATGTGCAGGAGGTGTAGAGTAGGATATGATAGGACTCTTCAACCCGGACACTAGTGGTAGTGAAAATAAAAACCTGAAATAAAATGGGAGTGAGGTGCAGAGGTGGTGCTGGGGTGGAGGAGCGCTGCATGAACTGAACTGCTAAATGGAGTGGCGGGGATTTTTACGCAAGTCACAACGCGTGTGATTTTAAAGTACTAAAAAGTTGTTATAGTTTTTAAAAGTTAATATTTTAGTCATTCCAGGGTCGATTTACGTAAAGCAAAAAGTGACAGAAAGCTAAAACCCACCTCTGTTAGAATATTCCTTTCCGCACCAAAAGGACAAGACAGTGTGCATGGAGCGCATGTGAGCATCGAACCCAACAACATGTCGGATCAAATGACCAGTATCAAACCATTCAATACCATTTTGAGAATTGTTTGAGGATTTGACACAAGCTTCCATCGCTCATTTAGTGCAGTCAAAAAAATGTCAAGCTCGATTTCCATACAAAGAAAAAAACTCTGATTTGAACACCCTTTTTTCAGACAATAGAATGTCATTTTCAACCCAAAATAATTATTGTTTCTTTAATATTATGATGTGGTCATATTAGTTCTTGAAATAGTTTATGAACATTCTGGAAGTATTCAGAAAAGGTCAGATTGTATCCTGTTATTGTGATTTTCTGATCAGTATCAATAATTTTTCAAGTTTAGTCTTGTTTTGATACTGGTTTCTTGAATCAATTAGTACCTGAGTATCATTTTTTTGACAGCCAAACTCTGATTACTTCCAAAACTGATTTGACTAAAATCCTAAATTAATTAATCTATATTTCCGGTGATCATTTGTCTATTTACAATTACACTGACATTCAGAGGATTCAACTGTTGCCGTGCCAATATGCCACTCTAACTTCACAGCAGCGACCTGGACCTGGACCCTCCTGGCTTCATCACATCTATTAATTACTGCTACACGCTGGGCCCCTCTATTACACATCACCTAGTCTGCTGAGAAAAGCACTTTGTTCATTTTCCAAATTAGATGTTGAACTTAACAATTGATTTACTGACACTCCTACAAGCCCTACAGACTGCACCAGACATAGTACTTCACCTGCACTTCTGCAACTTCCCTCTGCTCGCTCATGTTTTAAATAAGTTCTCTGGAGTGTGCAGAGATTATCGAAGTCAAGCTAACGCAATGCAAATATCCAGATGTTGTTATTAAACTTTCAATATGAATTATAACAGGTAAGTGACACACATAAGTGGCTCCTTTAGAAGAACAGATTGTAACGCGTTTGATGGATGACCTTCCCCCGGAACATAAAAGTGTAGTTTCTCAAACATGACAAGTGATGATGCAGATAATGAGACATACACAATCGCAAAACAAGCACACAGGCTGTTAGTGCCACTGCAAATAAACAGCTTCTGCCACAGAAGCAAAGACAGCACACCACAAGTCAAGAGCATTACCGTTTACAACCTTTTTGTGCATTCAGAGAGTTTTATGGTGTTTTATTTGTTATTATAGCGACATAGTGATTACGTTTACATAAAGATGGTTAAAAACTGATATACAGTATACAAGGTTAAGATGATCTGTTTATACTCCAGCTTTTATAAGAGATAAGAGATAAGAGATCCTTTATTTGTCCCACAATGGGGAAATTCCACTGTTGCAACACACAGTTTAGGACAGAAATGAATGAAATAGGCGCATGCAATAAAAATAGGATAAATAAACATGGTCATAAAAAATACAATATAAAGTATAAAGTGCACACTCTTATTTACAGTAAAAATGGTAGCTAAAGTGGCTTAAGTGTATTGTTATATACAGTAAGTGACTATGGTGAGGTAAAAGTCTATTAATAGTATGTTAAATTATATTGCACATGATTGTAGCGGGTGAATGGCACATGTTCAGGGCTAACAGTGTTCATTGTAAAGTCTGACAGCAGCAGGAAGGAAAGACCTGCGAAACCTCTCCTTCACACAGCGAGGGTGAATCAGTCTTTCACTGAAGCTGCTCTCCAGGGCAGACAGAGCGTCCTGCAGGGGGTGGGACTCATGGTCCAGCATAGACGTGAGTTTAGCCAGGACCCTTCTGTCCCCACTCTCGCCACTGAGTCCAGAGCACAGCCCAGGACGGAGCTGGACTTCTTGATGACCTTGTCCAGCTTCTTCCTCTCCCTCTCTGTGATGCTGCTGCTCCAGCAGACCACACCGCACAGTGACGGCTGATGCCACCACAGAGTCGTAGAAGGTCCTCAGGAGAGGCCCTGACACTCCAAAAGACCTGAGTCTCCTCAGGAGGTAGAGCCGACTCTGACTCTTCCTGTACAGTGCGTCTGTGTTATGAGTCCAGTCCAGTTTGTGGTTCAGATGAACACCCAGGTACTTGTATGAGTCCACTCTCTCAATGTCCCTTCCCTGGATGTTCACTGGTGAGAGGCAGTGGAGTGGCGTCTGCGCGAAGTCCACCAGCATCTCCTTGGTCTTTCCCGCGCTGATGAGGAGGTGGTTCTGCTGACACCAGTCCACAAAGTCCCGCGTTACTCCTCTGTACTCTGGCGCCATCGCCGTCCGTGATGAGTCCGATGATGGCAGAGTCGCCAGAACTCTGCAGAACACAGCTGTCCGTGTTGTGTCTGAAGTCCGAGGTGTAGAGGGTGAAGAGAAGGGCGCGAGGACAGTGCCCGCGGCGCCCCACACTGCAGGTCAGAGTGTCAGACACACAATCCCGGCTCTCACAAACTGGGGTCTGTTTGTGAGGTAGTCCAGGATCCACTCTGCCAGGTCACAGTCCACACCAGCCGCCTCTCCAGCTTGTCCCTCAGCAGCAGTGGCTGGATGGTGTTGAAGGCGCTGGAGAAATCAAAGAACAGAATTCTCACAGCGCTGTCAGGGTTCTCGAGGTGAGAGAGAGAGCGGTGCAGCAGGAAAGACGGCATCCTCCACTCCAATGCCAGGCCGGTACGCAAACTGCAGCGGATCCATGGCTGAGGTCACGGTGGAGGCGGAGGTGGTCCAGGACCAGCCTCTCCAGTGTCTTCATCAGATGGGACGCGGAGAGCCACCGGCCTGAAGCTGCTGAGGTCTTTAGCGTGGGTGTCTTTGGCACTGGTACCACACAGGAGGTCTTCCAAATCTGTGGTACCACCCTCAGCTTTAGGCTCATGTTGAAGACATGCTCCATAACTCCACACAGTTCATCTGCGCGAGGACTTAAGGAGCCTGAGCTGATGCCAGTCTGGTCCTGCTGCCTTCCTGGTTTTAATCCTCCTCAGCTCTCTCCTCACCTGTGCTGCTGTGAAGGACAGGGTGGGTGGGTGACTGTGCGCTGGGGGATTGGTGGTGAGCTGATGGACTGAAGCAGAGGTGTGAAGAGGATCGGGTGTGGGCCATTGTCCAGCTGTGGGGTGTGGGTTTGCAGCTGGGCGGGGAGGGTGGGTGATTGATCAAATCTCAGAAAGTGAGAATTCAGATCGTTAACCCACTGAAGGTCCCCCTCTGCCTGGACACGGGGGGACTTGAAACCTGAGATGGTTTTCAGGCTCCTCCACACTCCCTGGATGTTCTGCTGCTGCAGCTGCTCTTCCAGCTTCCTCCTGTAGCTGGCTTCCCCTTGCCTGATCTTCCTCCTCAGCTTCTTCTGCACAGTCCTCAGCTCCTCCTTGTTCCCTGACCTGAACGCTCTCTTCTTCTCCTTCAGCAGAGCCTTAATGTCACGGTTAATCCACGGTTGTTGTTTGGAAAACACCGCACCGTCCGGGAGGGTACAGTGTTTTCATAACAGAAGTTGATGTAGTCCGTGATGCACTCTGTGATGGAGTTGATGGAGTTTATACAGGCTATTGTTGTTGTACCTTCCCAACATCATCAACTTCAATGACAGTAGCCTGTGGTGGTTCCATCAGTAAAAAAAAAAAAAAAAAAAATCCATACATACAAAGCAATCAAAGCAAGAGGAAAAAAACATTTCAAGACTGGAGCAGGGCTTTGTGGAGGCCATGAGCCGGTACTTGGAAAAATGACAATGGAGTAAAGCCTTAAACTTTTCACATCATCCACTATCTATAAGGCGTGTTGTCTCCATGGAGATGTTATTGCTTTTCCTGCTCTAGTATGACATTAAAATGTCTAGCGTTCATTTCAACAGTGCTGTTAGTGGTATCAGAAATACACAGCTTGACCAAAAAAAAAAAATTGGATAATTCTTGCATGAGTCTTTCATGTACAACATGATACTTAAACCCAACTGATGTAGTGAGTGGCGTCTTATTTCTGTGGAAAGACAAATCTTGTTGTCATGGAAAGGAAGTCAGTGTGTTTGAGAAGGGTCAAATCAGATTCAGGCAGAAAAAATATCTAAGGAGAAGCACAAACTACTAAAATTGGCTTAAGAACTGTCCAACGCATTATTCAGGAAGGAGTGAGGAACCACTCACTCCTCCATCATGCCTCATGAATCCTGTATAATCCTGTGGGGCACTTTTATGATCTGGGGTTGCTGCTTGTCAGGTCTAGGTTCAGCACCACTATGTGCCCAAAGAAAGATCAGCTGAACCTGAACATCCTGAATGACCAGGTTTTTTCATCAGTGGATTTCTTCCTCCAAGATGACAGTGCCAAGATTCAGTCACATTGTGGCAGAGTGGTTCAGGAGCATGAGACATAATTTTCACACATGGATTGGGCACCACAGAGTTCAGATCTTAACCCCATCGAGAATCTGCTGGAGAAGGCTTTGTGCAGTGGTCACACTCTTCATCATCAACACAAGATGTTGTTGAAAGATGTTGTTGCACGGAAATGAATGTATTGACATTGCTGAAGCTTTGTGAAACATCGCCACTGTGCTTTCATCAAAGCTATTATAGCTAGCGCTATAGAGCGAGCATTCTTACTGTGAGCTTGCTCTTCTCTCCACAGATATGACCTGTAACTTGCCAACTTGTCGTGATAGAAATATTAATGCCATACCATGGAACATTCTTGGCAACACAGAATGGCTGCCTAATCGAATAGCTATTGCAATTTGAATGTATACAATTAGTAAATTGCAAAGACTGAATTTTTTAAGTGCTGTAATTTCCTCCACAAAGAATCCTTTTATCAAAACACAAATTACAAATCTAATCACAATTGTAATACTCCACCAGGAAAGTTGCACATTATTTACTTCTTATGATTACTTTGTCACTTGAATAATCACAATTATCAATTAACCTTATAAACATCCAAAGAGCTTATTTATCTGTCTGTTTTTGTCACATTAACTTTATTTTGTCATTCAGAAAGTTTAATTACGCAAAGCTGGTGCCAGACGTGAGGAATAGTAACATGTTAGACAACGGGAATGAAAGAAGATTAAAGATGTCCATGTTGTTTGGTCATGCTGTCATTGAGTGACTGCCTATGCATAGGCAGTCACTATTTGTTCTTGTATTTTCCGGGTTTTTCTGCACGTTTCACAGGCCACAGTTTTTAAATTCTTTTAATTTTTTTTGCATTTTTCAATAGTTCCTAGTCTACTAATGTCTGCTATTACTTTTGGTACATGTACCTTTTGTAGTTTTTTCATAATTTGCCGAGCAATTTTTCTTTTCTTTTACAGTGGGAGCCTTTCTGTTGGTCCTCTACAGGAAATGTTGCTGTTTAAACTGTTTTTGGCGGGAGCACGATGGCAGAGCGGCTAGAGCTTCTGCCTCCCAATAAGGAGGTCGTGGGTTCGAATCCCGGACCAGACCAACATCACACAAATTTAATTGCGCAGTCACTCGCAATAGCTTCAGCTATTGCAACAGCATCTAGTTAAAATTTGATACTGTGACATCGCTAATCCATAATAGCAGTGGTAATGTATTTGATTGTTGTCAGAGCTATTAGTGAATTAGTAGTAATAGAAGAAGTAGCAGTGGTAGAAGTAGTAAAACTTGGAGTCCTTCCGCCTCCGACTTTCCCACATTGTATCTATAGCTGCCATCTTGTAAATCCTGCCTTTGCCCATCCACTCGCACAGCTCTCCAGCCCACGCCGGGTGTAAAGCTGATTTAGTACCCAGTGTCTCCTGCGACCGGGACATAAGTGTGTGTAAATGTCTCAACAGAGGACAGATAAGACGGACCTGGAGGAGTGCGGTGCCGTGACAAAGATCTCAAACGCCACAATAACGCAGTCAGTCCGAGGGAAGAAGTTGTGGGGCCAGGCATGAGCGCTCTGCTGCCTCCCAGACTGCACCGCGAGAGAGTGAGGAGTGAGTGGGCGGGCGGGTGCACTGCGAGTTACTGTCACCATCACAGGCAAACAGTGTGACGGAGAGATGAATGCTCGGCTAACTCGTGTCACATGGAAAGTTGTTGTTTTTTTTTGTTTTTTTAACTTCTGCCGGTGATGATGACGGTGTAATTTACCAAGTCAGGAGTGTTTACGAGCAGAGAAATGATTGCCCGTGCCTTTTTTACAACGGCGAGAGAAAACAAATTAGAAATGATTGTGCACGGGTCTTGGTGTTGTGTTGGTTTCGAACATGTCTTGGTTTTGATTGCATGTTCTTGTCAGACATTCGCTTTTTTTTCCTTCTTTTTTTGTGGTATGTGTCGAAGCAAAATGCGATAGAGTCAGCGGTTTGTAAACACATTTGCATAAATAAAGATAGAGATGTCGCTGGTCAGATTACAGACATGTGAATTAAAGTACCTGCATTGGTGAATTTTCATGCGCTTTAGAAATTTGGACAAAAGCCCCTGTCATGACCACACATGCTTTTCAAACTCTAAACTAAATGCAGAACAAATATATATAATTTCAGGAGCCACTGTGGTCAATAATAAAAGTGTGAGTTCTCTCCAGGTTTCTCCTACTGTACGTGAAAATTGTCTTTAAAGTCTTCAATACCAAGATTCCATTTGATTTTAAAACAATGTCGAATGTAAAACTACAACAATGGAAATTATAGATGGATACCTGTGGAATGGACTTTCGCTGCGGCAAAAGAAGCAATAACAAGGAGATGGATGACAGGGATGGAGCCGGCTGTCAAGGACTGGATTGAATTAACTTTGGACATTTACAAAATGAAAAGACCAACCTTGTAGTGCATTTGAAAATGGAAAGTTTACTGGACATTGGGACAAATGGGACAGACACAGAAGGAGACAAATGCTGGACGGACATCATTTAGACAACTCTTTTTCTTTTTGCTTTCTCGCAAAACAGAGTCTGTAACTGTTTTTTAAATGTGAGACAAAGAGCTCGGGCAACAAACAAAGTGTATGCGATTTTGGTCGCATTTTTGTCACTTTTAGCTGTATTTACACAGTAACTTTCAGATGCATTTTTGTCGCTTTTCATCACGTTTATGTCAGTTTTGGTTGCGGTTTTGTTACATTGCATCACATTTTTGTCACTTTAAGATGTGCTTTGGTCACTTTAAGATGCATGTTTTGATGCGTTTTTCAGAAAATGTTTTAAATAAAGTAAATACAATTATGCTGAAAAAAACTGGACATTTTGTTGTGGAGGAAACAACTGCAATCCAAAAAGTGCAGTCTTTGCAATTTGCTAAATCAAAATTCACATCGTGATTTCGATTTGATTGCGATTCATTGAGCAGCCCTACCTGACGTCTTGCTTTATTGGCTGCTGCGGTAGCGGTGATGACTACAATATGACTTCAGCTCAGAGCAGCAGTGACAACACACAAAAGGAGTTCAGCGGCTTAAAAAAATCTTACGAAGATCCAAAATTCAGGTCACGTCTCACTGGAGTCAGGAAGAAGCAAATCGGGCAAATTATCCTGTAGTGTGTAGCCGGCTTAAGACCCACGGATGTTAGAAAAGGCTAAATATATAATTGTAAATCATTTATCCACAGACAGTTATACTCATGAAATGGAACAAACAGCTTAATGCCTTGATGTTTATGTTTATTTCATGTTATGTGCAATACGTCTCATAGCTAAGATGTCCCTCTTTACAAGGGCAGCCATGACACGTCAATTATTCCTATGCATTACCAAGTTTTTACAAGAGTAGATATAAAAGTCTGTGCTGGATATTTGGGAGTGAGTGCGCACACCTTATTTAAAAGCAATGAGGTCTGAAAAACGGCCAACCGCAGCTGAACACGGATTCATTTTTAATGCAGTCCAAATGAGTTTTATTTTGCGGGATTTCAAGGGAACTGACAAGCCATTTGATGAATAATGTATAAGATTACTGAAAATTAGTTGGCGCACACAAACAGCAGTGGCTCCTTATGGTCTCGCAATTCCAAACTGTGAAATATGGACGTGTTAAAAATATGCTAAATTGAGCATAACAAATATTATTACACTAATCCAAACTTTGATCTAAGTTAAACCCAGGTATTTATGCAGTGGATTTGTGCAATGCCTTCACTTTCTGATTTGCTGACACAATGATCACAAGCAGAGCAGCTTACAACTAAGAGCGAAGAAAGCAAAACACTCAAATGTTTTATCTAAGACTTTGTAAAAAAAAAAAATGCATTTATTGAATTTCCTTCTGATCACATGCACTCAAATGAATGGTCCACAATGTGACTTTTTTGTGAAGTGCCTGCCACCAGCTTGTCTGTATGGAGAGGTTACAGCTTTCCCTGGAATGTTCCACAGTATGACATTCAACTTAATCACTGAGGCATGTGACAATACAAAACACCTGAGTAAATGCATACTAGATGAGGTGAATGCCATACTGTGGAATATTCAAGTTAAAACAGCCCCATGGAAACAAGCAGGGGACAGACATAGTGCACCTTCAAGTAATAAAAACACATTTTCTACATAGTCCAGACTACACAATGCAGTCAATCACGGACCAATTCAGACATTCAGCTCACTACTTTCCCCTCGCTGCAGGTCACGCAACTCGCGTGTCTCAGGAAAAAAAACTCAGAAAAACTCAGAAAAAAATATTTCCATTGTTGCTATGAACACTGTTGTTTCAGTGACGTGCAGTAGCACTTCTCTATCTCCACCCCCAGCAAAAGTACAGCAGGCCACCTGAGCCCTTTCATTCATTTGTTTTATAACTTAATATGTATGACCTCATCATAACAACATACTACAGTCAGTATACTTCTCTCATCAATGGGCCTCTTCTCGTTGTTGTCTATGTTTACCATTGCATAAGGTATTCTGCTGGGGTCCATTATTTTCAATAAAGCTCCTGTACTGTTTTCTCTTTGTGCTTGAGTCCCTCCAGGTCCATCACATTCGATTATATCATATCTCATTCATCCTATTCTATCATTTTACATCACAAGGTCCCATTTTAATCTATGAAAAAAGGAAGAAAAAAGGAAAAATGACAACTTAATCACTGAACTGCTGACACAAGCCCAAGCTGAGTTAAACCATTTTAATTTCTTTAACCTGTCATATTTTAATGTGCTTCCCAGGACACTTTTCTCATGCTTTTTATAACTCTAAGGTCAACAGTTATCCTGCATTACTGCCAAGCATCAGCAAAGCTTAAAAAGTGCAACTGACAGATTGTTACGTTTTTCTAATTAGGACTAGTTTGGTGGCATAACATCTTTTTCATCCCTAATGATTCTCTTCATGCATGTGCAGGGAATACTTCAGTGCAAAAGCACCACCTATGGTGGTCAGCCAGGATTTAAAGGATCATAGTTACATTTGTTTTACACCAAGTGAAAGTTTGTGGAAAAAAATGTGAAAAAAAAAAGCTGAAAAGTATAGCTTAGCTCTGAGCTTCTATGTCATTAATACTCAAAATTACATCCAAAATGCAAGGATGATTAACGCACAAGGGACACGTTAGTCAGTTTAAGACATGCATTTAGAAAAATAAAGGTGTTGTCATAACTATTCTGTAAATTAGATGAGCTTTAGTCCTAGTTTACAGCTCCTGGAAACAGTTGTGGAGTTAGCTCTACATCTGCTGCCCATGTTGTAAAATTATAAACTCCATCAAGATTGTCAGACTAGGGGGAAAAAAGTTAACGTTAACTACATTTTAGTGAAATTAATTGTGTAACCAGCCTTTCATATAATCTGTAACCAATGTGAAAAATAACACTGAAGCATCCCCACCATAAACGTGAGGCTGTTTTGGGACTTACAGGTTCAGTGAGCTCCAGCACTGTGGCCTTGTACGTGATGGGGCTGCAGTCTCTGGTGTGGACCACAGGAGTACAGGGTAAGAACTTGGGGCCCAGGTCATCTCCGTCCAGAACATCTACGGTCAGTGTGGTGGTGGTGGTTCGGCGCTCGCTCGGGTTGGCAGCTCGATCCTACGGGAGACAGGAAAAGGTTTGCGATCAGAATCTACAATTTGCTGGCGTCATAATTTCAGATGGTGAGAAGGAGCCAATATAACTCTTGGCTTTAAGTATTTTCAACTGACAACAATCACATATATAGGAGTTGAATAATAATCAAGTATTATCCAGTAATTGCAAAGATATTAACTATAAACCAGGTCAACAAATCTGCATTTTGAGGACTCCCATTCAAAAGATTTTGTGTTAAATTGTTGATTGCTATGGCGGCAGTCCTAATTTTTCCACAATTTTTAAACCTATATATCTATACTACACTATAATGCATGATATAATATGCACTGTTATTATGGAAAAAAAGCAAAATTTTGGCACAGTAAATTTTAAGATGGAACTGTAGCTAATGTTGTTGATGAAATAAATCAGAACATTGTATTTAAACCCAATAAACCTATAATTAAGATAAGATGTTTAGAGGTTATTATTCCGTATTCTTTTCACCAATCAAATAAAAAATCCAGTAAATGAATAGTGTGTTTCAACCCAACTTCTTTGTTTAGACAGATTTTCAAAATACATTTTCAATCCTCACAAACAAGAGCAAATAACAGTATTTAAGGCTTTACAAACTCTCAAAATTATGATCTTGTTGCACACTAAACAAAAACAGATGCTTTTCATCCTTGGTAATCTTTTTAGACCAAGACCTTCAAAAGACCTCAAGCTGGAAATGACAGGTTTGGTTTGTGATTATAAGAGGTTTCAAAAATCCTTCAAGTTTGAGCGACAGCAAAATACATCTATTATAAAAGTTTTATTTGAGTGAGGCGTGAATGGCCAATTACATTCGAACGTGTGAAAACATCAGATTTAGTAATATTTTTAAACTGCAAACTATCTGGAGATTGACGCAGCTCAGCAATACCAAGGTCTAATACGGTATATACTGCAAGCATCTGAAAATGTTTATGTCCTATGTCTTTTTTTTTTCTTACAAATTATTGTCTATACCAATAAAATCTACAGCCCACAAACTGGTGTTAAAGGTGCAGTATGTCATTTTTGTTGGAGGTTCCACTGCTTGTTTGTCTCCTTAAAAGGACGCAAGTTTCATGCCAGACTGTGGAGCATTTAAAGCAGTAACATATCAAGCTGGTGGCATTTTTACAATCGAATCAAAATCGCAATTTGGATAGACGTAATTAGCAAATCACAAAGGCTGCAGTACCATCATTTCTTCTACAAACGGCAATATTCTGCCTTATTCTGCATACAATCGGGTAACCTTGTAGTTTAGATCTGTACAAAGAAAACATATTCTGAAATACAAAGATTGTCACTTTATATTTCAGAGTCAATTCTCCTGGACGTGTTTGCAGTTTTTCTGACAAGAACTGAAATTGCGATTAGATTTGCGATTTATGTTTGAACAATAGAATTCAGTTCAAATTTCAAGTAGATATTTTTCGCAAATCGTTCAGCTCTAAGCTTTCCTTGCATGTTAAGTATTCACAGCAATAACTTTATTAGTACTTTTTATTACTTTAAGAGGCTAGAGCAATACGGGAACTGAAGTACGCAGACAATAACGGCGGTAACATGGCAGGGCTAAACAGATTTTACTTTATTACATGAAAAAAATTGGTACAGCTCCTTTAAATTTTCACTTTTGGCCAAATAATACTGAATAACTGGAACCCCCCTCTGATATCATCAATACCAGTGTTAGGAAAACCATTTCGAACATTTACATGGCAAGAAAAATCAGATAACCGGCGTAATCTGATAACCAATAATTAGATCCGATAATTGGCGCGTGTTTACAAGCACATCAAAATCTAATTAGTCCAAAACATCAGGTGCTCGACGCTTTAAATCGTTTACATTATGTTTGTAATCAGAAATCAGATTACGCAGTTTGATTCCGCCGTTTGCCTCTTTTGACAATCTAACAATACCAGAAATCAGACAAGGTTTTTTTTTATGTGCATGTGAACGTATCGCGAGGCAGTCGTAATGTTATGCCCGATCGTGTTTAGCAACTTTTCTTCAAGAAGTCAGCTGAGGGCAGAGACATTTCCCTCCATCTTCTCATCGGGCACGTACAAATTGCCGGGCTGTGATACGAAGCATGAAGCCGTAATTAAGCCTGGTTTCAAGTTTACATCTGACAGTTTGTATGAAGTCAATGGCGTCTGCTGCTCTGTTGCATTAAACGCTCCTTGCTGCTCCTCACCTGACAGAGAGAATAACCAAGATGGCCTCCCTGTCAGAGTAATGCCTCTTATCACGGTGACAGGCCTGATTTGAGGCAACAAGCGACTCCATAATAGCTCTAATTAAAGCTCCAATAGATTACATCATTGTCGGGATATTTACATGGATGTACATGTGTGGGCTTCGCTTGATCACCGAGCGTAAAGTTGATCTTAAAGCGCGAGACAACTTTATAGAAAAGAGAATAAAAGATGACACTGTTTGGGTAGATTGTTTTTATCGGCAAAGTGATTTAGCAAATAAAGGTGTAGTGCAGGTTGTGTTAATGATCTGCGACCAGGCAAGAGGAGACAATGGATTTCTTTTTTCAGGGGCAGGTAATTGAAATCTAATTTTGATCGACAAAGGAATTGTTGAGTTTGTCTAGTTTTTCCCACGTCTGTGTGTAGAAAATGTGACGTTCATTTTTGGCTTTATCAGTTTAAATGGCTTTCTAAATTGGGTTTTTCTTCTTCTAAAATTCCACTCAGCTGTGCACAAAACGTCGTGTCTTCGGTTAAGTTCAAATAGTTTTGTTTCACTCCTTTGGCTTTTTCACGAAAAGCACTAAAATGTCTCGCGGTGTGACTGTGACGCTTTTCTACAAAAATATCTAGAATGAGTCACTGCCAAAGGTGTTGGCATAAAGATAACAATGTACATTCTTTGGGTCAGGGTGACATTTTTCTTTAAATCTAAAAACACATAAGAAGTTTAATGCTGTAATCCAAAGTGTCCTGCAGTGTTTACATGTTTAAAAAGACAGTTACACAAAAATTTGTCATTAACGCTCCAAACAAACTCAAAATGAACAATTATCATAGTCGTACTTCTATCAAATTCAACTTTTCTTTAAAACAAATGTTGAAAATATATCTTTTAGAATGGGGCAGTTATTAAACTAACATTATAGAGATATTAAGTAAATGTTTTTTTTTTCTTTTTTTTTATACAAGACTACAGTGTGACATTGCAGGACATAAAAATATCTCAAATTTGAAAAATTAAACTAAAAATGTTTGTGAAGAGCCTTCCTTACATGTGTGAGCGGTTAAGTTAAAGAGAAGTGCATGACAGGTCTGTGTGCTTTTTGTCTTTTTAGTCCTATTTGTCATAGTTTTACATCAGTTAAGTGGCAGTTTATGAAGAAAACGTACAAGACGTAGAGCTGAGTTCAAAATGAGAAGGACAATTTATGCAAAAAAGAAAAAAACATATACATTTAAAATGTAAATACATTCATTCATTCATTTTCTACCGCTTATTCCCGTTAGGGGTCGCGGGTGACTGGAGCCTATCCCAGTGACTTTGGGCCTTAGGCGGGGTACACCCTGGACAGTGGCCAACTCGTCGCAGGGCTGACACAGAGACAGAGACATGGACAGACAACCATTCACTCTCACATTCATACACTAGGGGCAATTTAGAGTTGTCAATTAACCTACACAGTTATGTCTTTGGACGGTGGGAGGAAGCCGGAGAACCCGGAGAGAACCCACGGTAACACGGGGAGGACATGCAGACTCCACCCAGAGAGATCGTGTGATGTTAGGGTGGTTCGGAATTCGAAACCACGATTGGGGTGGTGCAGAATTCGAAACCACGATTGGGGTGGTGCAGGATTCGAACCCACGATCTCCTTATTGAGAGGCAGAAGCTCTAGCCACTCTGCCACCGTGCACCCTAAATACATTTTGTGTTAAAGTGTTTTGCTGCCACCATTTGTCATTATTTGTTATTCCAATACTATTATTTAAGAGAGGCACTACTACTTTCATTTCCCAATTTTAGAAGTTGTCAAAACAAATCACCTATCTCTTTGGTGACGCAACCCTTGACGTTTATTCTGGTTTGGGACAGGCTTATGTAATCGTGTGAGGACTTTGGAAACCTAGCTGCTATCAAAACAGGAACACTGACTTATGCCAACGCTCAATATGCTCAATCACAGTCCCAACCATTATATAAGATGCTGAGGAAACTCCATTTACATTTACATTTACATACATATTTACAATCTTAAACCACACATCGAGTGCACAGCGTGGATCTTATGTTATCCTTTCTTTGCAGTTAAGAGTTTCTCTTTATGATTGTGAATATGTCAGGCTTTCAAGCTGTCAGAACTCTGCTGTTGACTTTTAATAACGTGCCCAGGCTAAATAGGCCTCTAGACATATGAATAATAACTAAAAATGCTTTGTTGAGAACTAAAGCTTTTGTAAAAGTGGCTTCTCTGTCAGCACAAAATCCCTAATGGCAAAACTTAGCAATTTTCTGTGGCACCTAATGCTCAGATCTTCTGCAGCCTTTGGCCCCACTCCTCGGTCTGTGCAAAAATATGAGTGTTGTGACATGAATAAAACATGACACGCAGAACAAGACGAGGAAACAATTGTATTAAAAAGACGTTAATAGTAATTAAAGGAGTGCTGCTGGCTCCCTTAAGGCTAATAGATCCACATAGTAGGAGTTTCAGAAGCTGCAATGGCATTTAGATAAGGCAGGATTCTAATTCTGCAGAGAGGGAGAATATAAAAACAATGCTGCGTACTTTTGTTTTGTAAAAAGCGGATCATAATAACATAAAAATATCAGTAAAAGTAAAAATGTCAGACAAGAAAGCTTACTGGCTAATAAGCTGTGGACAATAGCCTGTACGAAATTGCAGCGCTGTGAGGAAGTTGAAGTTTATGAAACCAGGAGTTATTGCCCCACATAAAGTTATAAGTTATCGCTTTGTTTGGCCGCAAAAAAAGGTGTCATATTTTGGCGATGATAAAATTCACTGTAGCCGCAGTCGTTTAGTGATACCAGTATGTCACTACAGAGTCCCTCCTCGATGTCCTTGGTCTCATCTCACACTGGTAAAAAGATAAAACACGGACCCAAACAGGGGCTCGAGTTGGATTCCAATTTAATGGTTACTGCATTATTCATTGAGCCCCAGACCTCTTATATCTCAGTGATACCTGGATCTCCGAGCTGATCTGGAACCACACGGAGGTATTGATTTGTTTATCAGACAATCCTGGCGCACATACAGCAACAATTCCTTTGAAAAAATTAGTGATACGTTGTTTGTACAGTAATGAGTAAGCCAAGCCGACCATCTGCTAAAACCCAACAGAGCTGAAATATAGATGGTGAGTCTTTCATATAAAGGACAGGTTAAGATCAATAAAAGCCCACAAACAACATTATAAATAAGCAACATGGGTGAGAGTGGAAGTGAACACATGAGTCAGAAAATAAAGACACATCTTGGTGATTTTCTCTCTGCAGGTGAATAGGAAACAATCTTAAATTTAAAGACATCAATCTGAAACGTATCCAGTAGTTTACTTAACATATTACAAGTGTTTGATCATGTAATGTTTTCAAATAGAAATAAGGCATGTGTGGAACATTAGCCAAAACTGCACATATTTAGGTCATTTAAATCTGAAAAATGGACAGTTTAAATGTGTTGGTTCATTTTGTACACATTAGTTACAAAAATGATACACAGGGGATTTTGGATTTCTTATTTAGTTTTTGAGTAAACTAGATCTGACAGAAAACTGGCCCAAAAATTCAAATTTCACCTCATTTTTAGACTTCAAACTTGAATAAATCAGGCTTAGAATTAAATATCAACAAACCCTTCAGTAAGTTCCGTGAAACCGTACAAGATTGTAAAGTTTTGTTGTGTATGTGCTACTTTAAAGGGCCTGTACCTGATTTTTACTATTGTGAAATGTAAAAAAAAAAAAAAATGAAGTAGTCCGTGTTCCTGTTTTTTTTGCATGTAATAAAGTAAAATCTGTGTTGCCCCAGAACAGATATATTGTTAAAGCATCTACTCAGGTGAAAATGAGACCACAACGTTTGCTCTGTTTTATCCCACGAGAGATGCAGGAAATGCAGCATTAGCGTGCTCATGTTTGTTAGCTTTACCAGGGATGGTTTGTGACGCTCTGGGCTGAGAGTCTCATGAAAAGGGCTTATAAACTCATCGGAGTGAAAATGTAGGAGGCTGGGACTGCATTAGGTAACTGACTAATACGTGTGACAGCTTTAAAGACTTGAACTAGTTTTTCGCACTTCAAAACAATAAAAATCAGGTACAGGGCCTTTAAGCGGTGACCTTTATGTCTCTGTGGGAGAAAAATGAATTTTAAGAAAAAGCACTTTGAAGTTATATGTCCCAGAGAAATCTATGGATGAAGTGGATTAAATGGAAGAATAAACTATCTTTAGGAGGAGACTGGACAAGTTTGTTGTTTCCACATGAAACCGTATATGTTTAGAGAACAAACTGACCAAAAAAAACCAAAAACAAAGAGTTTTGCCAGTAGTGTCTGTAAATTAAATACCCTGAATGTGTGATCCATTTGTGAGCCACAAGTGAAGGCTCTTCACTGGGACACAATTCAAACGAAGTGAAGCTTAGAAAAGAGCTGAACTGCTTCTAATCAGTTTCAACATTTTCCTTCTTGGGTCATTACTGGACTCTCATCTTGGTAGTAGACAAACTTTGAGCAAATGTCAGCCAAAACTGAACCTTATCGGACTTTTTATGTGCAGTCTCATTAGCTTTTCCCCCTTTCGCTAACTTGAGTACTCACATTCGCCTGTATGACGATTAAATAGCGTGTGACTTCCTCGTAGTTGAGTCTCTCCCGCAGCACCACAGATCCAAACAGAGTGAGAGGGATGTCAAACGTCCTGGTGCTCTGAAACAGTGTAAACACAACAACATAAGGACGGGGTCAGCAGGTCAGCCGTCTGCAGTTATTCATAGTTCCACTTTAACATCCTTTTGTTTGCTTCGGCAAATACATTCTTCAACCACAAACCACAAAGGGCTTAAATGATCCACACTAGACTACACTAAGCCTGGCTGCTGGCCCCAAAAGAGAAGCTCAACAAACGTAGATTCACTCAACTGTAACAATGTTGGCTTCAGGGGGCATTAATGTTGCACCAAGTGTTTCACTCTGAAATTAAACAGATTCTATCAACCCTTTTTCACTGTAGGTATGTGTTAAAACATGTCTTAAGACCTTAGTCGGGGTTTATTCATTTAAATTAGAGCAGAAACATAACCTTTTATACTCTTATTTGAAAGTTTGCAAGATAACTTCTTCATTTTTCTTTTTAATCAGTTGTTTTTGTAGCTTTTTTTTTTCTATAAACAATACACATAATATTCAAAATGTGCACATTCTCAAAATAGCATTCATAATATCTTCTACACTTCAATATATTGCTCATAGTTAAAAGCTGTCTAAATTATGACACATTATACTGTAGATTTGTATGGTGCTGGTTAGTACTTGAGCACAAATATTCCATACATTAATGTGGTTCATTGGTTGCCTGTTGAATATATATTTTTGATCAGTAAAAGTTGTGAAAAATATAAGAAATTACTAATAAAACATTACATTTAAACCATGCAAATGTACGTATGAGAGTTAAATTTCAAGTAAAAACTACTTCATGGATACAGCGGCCTGCAGTAATTGTTTGCTCTTCTCTTCTCTATATTTACTTCATATGTATTCTTATGATGGATAACACTTTTTTGTCAAAATGTTTTTTAGATTTAATGCCTGTAGGGATTGATTTGATGCTTTTTTAATGCATTTTAAGGCCTTCGTTTTGCCAAAATTCATTTAATGACTTTTAATGCTTTCACTGCCCCGCGGAAACCCTGGTCAGCAGTGGCAATTCTAATTAATTTCTTATTTTTCAAGTGCTTTTTCTCATATGCAATTTTGTTTCCTCACAGCTGGTCTTGAACTGAAAACTTTAAGTCAGGACATCACCATGAACGTGCTAAAATAATTCCTCAAATCATATGAAGTACTTTTGAGTCTTCAGTTTTCAGACACTGCTCTCAAATGTAGTTAAGAAAAGTAAAAAGTATACACTGTAAAAACAAGACAGATGTACTTTGACTTTTGTTTTTTGTTACTTTCCACTACAGGGAACACTAAAATAATGACCCAGTTCATGACTGAATACATGCCACTTACTGGGTCCGAGTTGTTGTACTGGATGGTGTACTCTATCTGTCCATTTGGCCCGTCATCGATGTCCGTCGCGCCATTGCTCCCCCAGAAATCAGAGAAAACGGTGGTTCCTACTGGTGTCAGCTGGAAGTCAAGCAGAAACACAGACTCAAACTCACAGAATCTCCATCCATGACCCCCAACAACATTTTCCAGATTAAAAATGAAAAACACGGTTAAGCAATGTGCACATAAGGCAAATACATAGACCGCCAAGTCATTTTTTGTTGTTCTGTTCCTGTAACCTATGTTTATTTTGGTCGAATGGGACGCGAGAAAGGAAAATCAGCTGGGAGCCATCGCACATGTTCGATGGAGGACAAAACTGAAAAGCGAGCAGCATGGACACTTGGACCGCAGTCTGTCACTTGAGTGGTCAATATCGGAGCAACATTTCACGAGCTCGCACAGTCACAAGAAGACAAGGCCGGGAATAATCTGGTTTCTAATGGTAGCAATAGTGAGAATAGAGCTCCAAAATTGCTCCAAAATTACCAAAATTTCAAACTTGATTCTGAAACTGAAAGGAAAATACTCAATACCGGTTTGTTTTTGATACTCTATTGATAATTAAAAACACTTTCAAGACAACAGAAAGCAAGATTAATAATAGAGGGGTGCTGAAATATTGGTATGTCATGACACTAAATTTGTTGATACAGTATTGATATTGTGGGCTGCTGCATCGATATATAGTCATTTTTGGAATATTTTGTTAAATTATTGTGAGTTTGTGTGTTGCTTCTTTAGAAAAAGGAAACTTGTTTGTGCTAAACATCTGACATATTTACAGTTTTGATGATTAAAATGAGCCTGTTTCATATTAAAGTTTGTGCAGGATGTGGTTTAAAAAAGAAATTCTGTTACTAAAATGCATTTGGCTCTTTAAAAAAATGCAGATTATCATGTGCGTTTTATAGATTATCACATGTATTGTAAAAAAAAAGTGATATAGTATCGTGCGTTGTATCGAATTGTGAGAGACCCCAGCCCTACAAAATAATACTTATTTCTTGAATGTTATAATGTGGTCTTTTACTAGTTCTCAAATAGATCAAAGGTCTTCTAAAACTATTCAAATGTATCTGTAACAATCTTTAATTTGAATAAAATACAAGTACAGTAGAAATAAAAAAAAGTGTGTATTGCAAATATTACTTAACTTTCAAACATAAAATTGGTATCCAGTATAATTATTCCATTGCTAGCAGAGGGTAATGGAAAAGTAAGGTTAATTAAAACTGCATTTTCCCCTGTTTTTGACTCATTTAGAGCTCCAGATATAGACCACAATATGTTACTGTGATTCTGTGTTCAGAACTGCACATGTTGTACACACTGCATTTAATTATTGTTCTCAAAAGTAATTAGCTCCTTCCAAATCTTTTTAAATGGTGCATTTCGTTTTCAGGAGATAATCTTATTTCCTGTTAAATTTCCAGGGCCTACGGTAAAGTTTCTTCTTGGCTTTTGTGCTGTTCGCCATATTTCCACACTCTCGGGTTTCTCCAAACGCTGGCAGCGCAGTAACGTCCCAGGTGGATGGAAGCCTATGTACTGTAGAAAACAAATACCACTAATTGGGTTCGGCTGTTTAGACAAAATACAGTTAGAGAGCGCACGGTTGCTTGGCTTATGCTTTTTTTGGCAAATTAGATGCCACAAAAAGTTTAAATTTAGCTGTTTAAAACTTCTGCAACAGTTCTGCAGAAGCTGGATTTGTTCCTGTGTTTGAATACTGCATGTTGCAACAAGTTATTATTATACTGTTCTGTTTTGTTGTGTCTCGACTCCATCTCAAATTTGCCAGGTTCAAGAAAAATAAAAGAACAGTGAGCATAAAGAGACTTTCTATTTTAGGAGTGCCAAGTCAATTTCAGATAAAACGAGGAAGATGCAATGCTGTTTCATAGTTATTTATGTCAAATTATTCTCACAAATGATTTATTCTTTAATAAAAGTAAGAATAGTTCAAGTTATAGGTTTGGATTTGATGCAAAAATGTAACAATGCATGGTTTTAAAGTTTAGTTTTTCGTTCTTTTGTAGCAATAAAACACACATGCAAGATAGAACAGTTTAAAGGCAAAGCAATAACATCTCCATAGAAACGGGTAACGGACGTTCACCAGAAAAGTTTCACTAATTTAAAGGAGACCTACTGTATTATATTTTTAACCATAATATAAATGTTTCCCCTTCTCATTAAACCACTCAAAGTTGTCTTTAGGATGATTTGTACTCCGAGAGTTTCACCGCCTGCCAGATTCTCCACCAATACCACTACGCTTTACTTTGTTCAGCAAATTTATTTTCTTAAACTGTGACATATATATGATTTGGCAGCGTCCCGAAGCCATTTTAATCAGCTACTCACTACCGTAAACTGCAGCTCTCCACTGGGCAATGTAACGTAAAGGGGCGGGCACAAATCAGCGCTGCGTTTACAAACCGGAAGTACACGGACTTGTGCTTTTATTAAGTAGTTTGTAACATGGATGTATTAAATGAACTGGATAAGGTACGCCCCCTCTGTCTGTGGTCCCAGATTGATTTGTGGCCGTGCGAGGTACTGCAGCCTCTTGGAACCCGCCTTTTTCTAAACTTTCACATTATAATTGCAGACAGTACTGAATTATTATTGGTATTTAAATAAAATAAAAGGAAATGTTCTTTTCTACCGTTTCTAAAATCACCAAAATTACTGTTTTTATATGAAGTGACGTCACCGCAAACATGTGCGAGTCACATGAACGAGCACGTCGGACGATATAAACAGAAGCACGTGGACAAGGCTCGACTAGCGACACCTGTAAGTTGTATTTTATTTCATTTCAGATGCTTTCACGTGTGTCTAACATGAAGAATACAATTACAATCACACAAGCTAACATTAACACAAAAACTTGCAGCTGCTGGTCGTTCACGTCGCTCAAAGCATCATGGGGGATTGTCGTCACGTGGCGCCCTAAAGCAAAGATGGCAGCCTCCGTATCAGGAAGTAAAGCAAAGATGTCAGCCTCCATATCAGGAAGTAAATGCGGAAGTAAGAAATTTTTTTGGGGTCATGCACTCTCCATAGGGATAAACAGGGCGGCCATTTTGGATTCATCTTCCAGGTTTTATGATAGTTCTATGGTTTGTAACAACAAGTAGTGCTGTAGATTAAAACTATATAGAGGACTAGGGATTAGCTTATTTATTTGACTGTATCTGTGGTGTAAGCAGGACTAGGTTCAAAAAACGATCATCTTAAGTCATAATTTAGGTATAACATGTCACAAATAAAGTAAATAACAAGAATGGAACGGTCTCAAATCTTTCATCCTTGGATTTATTCACTGTAGGCTCTGTTTTTGCTTAAATTTCTCCATGTTTCACCCCAAAATCTACAAGGCCATAACAAAGGAGCATACAGACACTTTATATCCTTGAAAAGTGTCTTGTTTTTGTTATGCATTATAAAATATGCAGCTTCGCGGTATACGGTCAAACTGTGGAAATGTCGACATACCGTCGACAAAAGCACAATAGGGCTTAATAATTAGTATAACAGTTTTAGTCTTCAATCTGTCATCTGTTTGTGGGAGCATTGTATAATTTTAGCGCACTCTGAAGCTTAACATAAACAGGATTTTCCCGTTAAAACAGTTTTCCGTTTAAAATGTTTTTCTGCGACTAATTCTCGCCAACTTTGACGTGTTAATTACTAATATTGCCAGCACAATGGTTGTAATTCATGTCACTGTCAGTCTTTCCTGCCTTTCCCCCACTACTACGGTCCAACACGTCTCGGTAGTATTTCTCCCAGACAGACTCCGTTGGTTCAAAAATACAACACTTTGCCTCAGTGAATTTGAACTCCTGCCACAGAACATGAAAGCCACAACTTCCACCAGTTCAAATTCGGTGGATTGTGTGCGCCTTCTCTCTCCCTCCGCCTCGAGCCCGGGGGACATGTGTGATGATGTCGGAGCGAGGAGGTCTAATCTCCAGACGCCACCGCCACACGCTGCAGATTAAGCCCGATTTAGTTGCCGCGGCGATAATTTGTTACATCATTTTCCTCAACAGGGTTATCTCTGCCTCCCACTTAAGCCACAATGGTCTTATGAACGTGTGACAGTGACACTCTGACACTTTTTCCGGGGGATTTGTTTCCAATTTTTCGAAAAGGAGTTTGGTGGTGCCAGATCACGACTGGCTCCAGGGATCACCATGTTCTGCCTCGAAAATTTACTTAGAAAATTGGTGTTCTTATGGTTAAAAATACAAGCACACGTTTTTGTTTTTTTTAGCATTTTGATGGATCATTTTATAGCAGTACAAAACGCAGCAAATAAAAATGTGGAAAAATAGTCCGAGGCTGGTGACATGACATGTGCCCCGATGGATGGAACATAACACTCCTACACTGAAGATGTGGAAGGAGAGGATGACTGAAAGTGCAGTGTGTCGGGGAGAGAATGGAAGGGTTGAAGTCATTTTTGTGCATACATGTTTACAAATGTCTAAATGTACAAGTTCTGTGTGTTATTTCCATAGATGTTACGCCGACGGTTGTTTTCTTGTATTGGTTTTAGTTCCGTTCGGTTCTGTTTTTCGCATATATGTATCCGCGGGGGCTGTCAGGGGGGGCACACTCTCTGATTCATCCCACACACACTTGTTCAGTCCCCGCTTTTACTGCTCCATACACACCGCACACCGTTGGCGCCTTTTCCCCCTCTCTCCTCTGATACTAATTCGTCAAGGATGCACACTTGAGCATGTTACAATACTGCAATCACACATGACAACAGCAGTACTTTTCTCCTTGTTCTGCCTCGGTCCTCCGGCGCTGTTCATGCACCGGTGCTGATCATGTGAACCGCTTGACGTAACCACAGTTTTACGCAAAATTAAGCCCTCATTTGGAGTGTTAAGAATTGTTATTAATTTGAGTAGGAAAACGACACCTCACACGTTTAATGTGTATTTATATATTTCTGTAATTATCCGTGTATTTTGTTGAATGGGAGGAGCGCGTGGGGAATAAAGGGGAGCTGTTCTCAGATTGAAGTCAGTCTGCCACCGGTTACACTGCAAGGAACATGGGTGCGCTGCGTGAACTCAATCTACTTTCATTGTAAATATATCTCATTGACAGTTTTCCTCACTGTACATTTTTTATTAGTACAATAAACTCATCTGAGCACTTGCTGTGTCTGTGTTTTTAATAAAGCCCCGCTACAGTTTTAAAAAAGTGAGATACTTACTAAATATTTGAATAAAAAAAATGGTCCTTATATGGGATATACATTTATTTAACTTGCCAGTCAAAAGTATGCCAGATACTACAAAAATGAGGATGTATATACTAGGGATGCAACGATACAGTCTGCCCACGATTCGATACATATCTCGATATGTAGGTGACGATATCGATTCAATTACGATATGTTTAATATGTCTTAAATTAAATAGAAACGCTTCAATTTTCCCTTTTCTTTTATTTATTTTGGCACATCAGAAAAATAAAACTATTCAAAGATTTCCAGTGAGTGGTGCTTAACATAAAACATACTTTGTAGTGCAAAATAAACAAAATATTAAAGTACAAACTTAACCATACTTTGGATAGTTATATTTAGAATACTCTCTTCAATATTAAGTAATCTAATTTTGCTTAGGAGGCGGGACACTGCGTTAATTGACACCGCTCTCTTTGCTTCGAGGTTTATCACATGTGCGAAGCAGCCGATTTGCGGTCCAAGTCCATCAGTGGCACGAACAGCGTTCACAATATTTGGTGCGTTATCCGTAGTGACTGGAATGGTAACATTCGGGCGCTCCAACTTCCACTGGTCGCAGAAGTTTTAGTTCCTCTGACAAATGCGTATGTGTGGCTCTCATACAAAGGGCGAGTTTGCAACACAGCACTTTTAATTTGCCAGTCCGAGTCCATTATATAATGAACCGTTACAGTAAGATAGCTCTCGGTTGCACGGGAGGTCCAGCTATCCGTTGTCAACGCAATATTTTGGGTTTCTGCCAATTCGTCAACAATATTTTGACGCGCTGCATCATAAAGCGCAGGGATGATATTTGTTGTAAAGTGTGTACGAGAGGGCACTGTATAGCGGGAGTCTTATCATTAAATTCAACTGCGAACCCAAAATGTATCCACACCGCAGATTTAAACGAATAAGTTGCATCCTCGAACTTTGGTCTGCTATCTGTAGACGACGAAGAGGGACCGCTCTCGCTTTGGCTCGCTGCCTCCGCCATGGCTTTACTAGCACAATAACAACAACACGAGGTTTGGGCTTGTTGTCTCCGCCCCCCAGTAACAGAGTGGCTTAGGAGTGGGGAGGGCTGAGGAGGGGTGGAGCAGCACACATGATAGTGGGATACTTTGCATTGCTAGTATTGTAAAGTATCGTACATATGCGCGTATCGTATCGTAGGGGGCGTATCGAACGATTCGATATTATATCGCGTATTGTTGCATCCCTAGTATATACCGATCATGATGCTGGACTCGATCCTAAGGAATGGACTAGACTTGGTATTAGTTCCTGGATATCAGTTCAGGTATGGAAATTAATTATTGTAATCATTTTCACACTATTTGGCCAAACAACTAAAACATTCTTGAACTTTTAAATACATAATAATACTGTTCAATATGTGTTACTTCAAATGAGTATTGTTATTGTTATTATATATTTGTAGTCAATTGTTTGGGGTCGAGAAGAAAAAGACAAAAATCTCTTTCAGTCTTTTCACTGGTAGTTCAAACAATGTAAGTGAGAGTATTGGTATTTGGAGCTGCTGGAAAAGCTGCATCTTTGACCATAACATTATTCCCTAAACTTGTAACTATTATTAGTCAATAACATGGCTTTGATGTCGCCCCATACAGAACAACTGTGATGTTGGTTAAGCTACTCAAAGATAATTGTTTAAACTAGCTTCAACATGCTCCACTGCAAGAGAATTCAATTTCAGAGGGGCATTTTCACTTTACGAACACACCTTTCCAAAATCAATTAATGTGGTTATGTGATTTAAGGAGCAATTTTGAGCTTACATTTCTAATTCTCGCTGTCAGCGTTCTTGAAAATTTACAAAATCTTATTCAATCTTCACTCAGGGACCATTTTCATCTGTTTGCCCTGTAAAAATAATCGCAGGCAATTATTTCTGTTGGTGTAATGAGAAAGCCGAGCGCTACAGTGGCCTGTAAGGGAGATAAAATAGGGGAGTTTGAAGTGTGGCAGGAAAAGGTGTTGAGGGTGAGGAAAGGTGCCATAATGGAGAGCCGGAGGAGAGCAGAAAGGAGCCTAAAACAGGAATGAAAGGGATGCTACAGGAGACAGATTGGGCAGGACAGGCCTAGGGAAACGCTATAATGAGATATTGGAGTTGGGTTTTGCCTGGCTCTGAGCTGGCAGCAAGCTACAAGCATCCCTGTCCAGTTTAGAAGTCAAGCTGGTTAAATCTGGCTCCCCCCGCACTACAACAGAAGGATTGGCAGTTTAAAGATTTAGAAAGCTACAGTGTCGGAGTAACTTTAGTTTTGCCGATGTTGAATCTTCTATAAGTTCGGTGTAGTGACAAGCTGACAACTGTACGGAAGAGAAATATTTAGATACATTTATTTCGGTGTGACAAGCAAAGTGTCAGGGACTGATCTTAGGTCAACAAGTTGTGAGAAATATTGAAGTTGAAACTATAGCAACTACTGCCTTAAAAGTCTATAATAAAAGTTAGGGCTGCATGATATTGGAAATCAAACAGAACAAAACAGAGACTAAACAAAGCTAATTTAGACTGAATAAACAAACTTGTGAATTTTTTGAAATTGTCAAAAACAGTACATTTCTGTCAGACGGAGGTATGAGATTTTACAAGTCAGACTGTCTAAACAAAAACAAAAACAAAATGTTTTTTTCGCGTAAAGTGCACGACAGGTTCTCATGTTTTTCTAATTATGACTTTGTTTGGTGGGATAGTCCTTGTGGAAAATATTTATCATAGTTAGTTTTACATCCTTCAAGTTGATGCTTGTGAAGAAAAATAGAAAAATAATCCATCTATGTCACAAATAAGAGACAATTTACCCACAACGGACTCAATTATCTGACAGTTCAAACAATCATTTACCAAAATAAAGGCGTTCTCAGCTATTACTATCTGGGAAATCATAACTGTTGTCTAATTCAGTGGTTCTCAACCATTCTCAGTCACAGCCCCTAAAATAACAACAGTTGGCATTTGAAATCCCCAAACACAAAAAAATAGGCGAACCACAACGTGATAAAGTAGCCTTATGTCTAATGTTTGATTTTATTTGAAGAATACAGACCTAGAAAAAATGACTTTAGATTTTACAATTTACAGGTTGAAAACCCCTGGTCTAATTAAGAATGATTTTGGCCCTTGTTTACAATATGGTTGCTAGGTAACAGATGTGGAATTACCTCTATCTACGTCACATCTGCTGCTCATGTCCAACCAGGAAGTAACATTATAAACTGCCAAAATTGTCAAATTGGTGACAACTAGGTAAACTGGGATGGATTGTGATATATATTTAGTTTGTTGCAATATCAATACTTTTGCAAGGAAAAACTATAGATATTTGATCATAATTTGCATCTTCAATTACATTTGTGCATCTGAATCGCCAATCAATTAAATGACCAAAGAGTTTTAGTTCTTAATGCTAGAAAAAGTTACCAAATTATGTAAAGTGTTCTTGTCCATCAATACCATTACACATTATGCTAATTCGAGCATGGGAACAGACTGTGATGTTTGTGTACAGACGGCACTTAAGTTATTGCCCTATAGGTCTTAGTCGTGGCTTAATGTTATGAGTCGCTTCTTTACATGCTCCATTTCCTTTTTCTGATCATTTTGAAAAACAAATCCCATAAAATGAATAATAATTTGATAGGTTTATGGAAGATCTTTAGTTCCAAGATGGTGGCGGCTAGAGAAATAGATCACATGAGGGAAAATAGAGCGATAAAGAGATCAGATCAGCGAATATATCATTTTTAATAAGGAAATGAAAATCTAAGACAATGTGGGAACTATAGGTACAACATATTTGCATAAAGTAACACTAATCATACAATAAGTCTGCCATGCTGGTGCTATTATATATAGTATAATACCACATATATATAACATTTTCACAACATTTTTAGCTATTAATTTGTTATAGTGTGGCTGTGTTAATCAGGAACCTCAATTATTCAGGGAACAACATAATCAAATAATTGCACTAATTATTGCTGTGGTCCATCAGTTGGAACACAGACCTGAGAGAGACGTTTTCTCCAAGTTTCTGCGTTCCAGCGGTCTGTGTAGACAAAATTTAAAGTGTGTTTTGTTTTTATCTGGCTGTTTATTTGTCCTTAACTTTATCCAGTTGACAAAATATATAAATGGTAATGTTCTGTTTGAAACAATATGAATAAAAGTAAATGTAGGATTTCACTGTGGTTATAGTAGATAATGACATTCAAATTGTATTATGTCAGTCCAACAAGAATGTGGTAAAACATGTATTTTAAACGTATTAGCTGAGGTTTAATATTAAGAGAAATGGGAAATGTTTGTAAAAATCAATCACAAAAGCGCAGAAATATCACCCTTATTTGAAAGTTTACGACATCATTTTTCATTTTCATTTTTAATCCTCTCTCTTTGTAGCATTGTGTTACTATAAACGATACACTCGATATCCAAAGGTTGTGTCCAAAGGTTAGAAAATTGTACAATATCCATGGCTCTGTCTTTTCTCGTGTTCTTCGCTCAGTAAATGTGTGCGTTTACCTCACTGATGGCCTTGTAGTATCTCGGCTTTTGAAAAATGGGCGCGTTGTCATTCTTATCCCGGACCACGATGCGGACTTCGTGCAGAATAACAGTCCCGATCAGCAGGTTGTAACACTGGACTTGGACGACTATGGAGTGGATTAGCGATGGAGGCTAGAACAAGACCAAAAAAACCCACAAAAGTCAATTAAAGAAGATCACCACATTAAAAAGTTTGTCTAATAACTTTCGAGACTCCGTCAGAAATGCTCCAAATATGCTGAACTACTTTACGGAAAAATAAAAACAGCAGGAGTCTGGAGATAACGTTTATTTACTAAAACAGATGCCAAAAAAGTAAATTAAATCATTGCGGGAATGAAAAAAGCCAGTCAAATAAATTTCTTGGCTGAACACAACAAGTTTGTTCGGCATTGGGGACGCACTTAGGCGAACCTTGTACGAGCATATGTGTGTTTGAGCTCCAATTAAATCAAAATATCCTAATTACGTCTCTATCCAGGAGGCGTCCGGTGCTGTTGAGGTACAGGGCTTGCTTGGCAGGGTCTAGAAGGACCCAGTAGTCGCTGTTGTCCCGTAGAGAGAGAGAAATGGTGCGATTGGGGCCGTGGGCTACTCCGTTGATCCGCATGTTCTCCACCAGTATTGTACCTAAGGAAAGAAATTCAATCGTAAGTGGTTCAATGGAGACTGTAATACAGAGCTTTTCAAAATGCTCACATAAAGGAAGAAGAATAGATTGAAAAGATTGGATTTCAACAATGTATCTTATTGAAATGTGATAAGACTGAATTAGGAATACTTAAAAGGTGTTAAAAATAGGACAAGAGAAATGGAGATGTGTAATGGCATGACTAGGACTACATTAGCACGGATATCTTGGACAAAAACTTGGCCTAAATAGAAATACAGAAAAAAGAAAAGAGTAAATCCGGAGCAAATACGGACTAAACAACCAAGTGAAGACACATTTAAAACCTCACTAACCAGGGACTAAATCAGGACTAAACCAGAACTTAACAAGAAAAATATAGTCAAGATCAGACTAGGGCATAACCAAAAGCAACAAGGACTAACTAAGATGTAACCAAACCAGAAAAAAGATAATGTACAAATCTAAATTCATGGTGATACATAAAATATGAATAAACCTGGATTAAACCAGAACAAACTACCAAAGAAGAGGGCTGCAACTATGGTTGTCCAAAACATCGAAAATCTAAAACCAGTATCAAAACTAGATATTCATATGAGCAAGTATCAAAATATATATATATATATATATATTTTTTAAATCACATTAACAGGACAAAATTTTAAATGTAATAACAGTTTTTGGGGGATCTTGAACTAAACCAAAAGGTAACATAAAGAGTGTACAATTATTTTGCAGGCAGTCTGTTGTAAAAAATAAATAAATAAATAAATAAGTAAATAAACTGTCAGCGTAGGGCTACAACAAGTTAATTGATTCATCGCAACTAATCGATTATAGAAATGGTTGTCAACTAATTAAATAATCAAGTAATTGTTAACGGGTCGACTCCAATACATTCTCTGCGCTGAAAGATGGTAAATGGTAAATGGTCACATATTTATACAGCGCTTTTCCACCTTCGTAGGCCGTCAAAGCGCTTTACATCAAGGAACCAGTCACCCATTCACTCACACATTCACACACCAGAGTACGCAGACACCGGGGGCAAGGCGGGTTAAGTGTCTTGCCCAAGGACACAACGTCAGTATTCACCCGTGGGAGCAATTGCACCGCCAACCTGTGGGTCAGTGGATCTGACCGCTCAACCAAGGATGTTTATGTCAGGAGCGGGATTCGAACCGCTAACCTTCAGATCAGAAGACAATCCAGAAAGAAGTTTTATTTCTCAGACAGAGCAGGAATGACACAAAAAACTAGGGCAGCAGTCGACTAAAGAAACTCTTTGTCGACTAAAGACCAGCCCTGTCGACCGATAAGTGGACTAAAAGGGGTTGTGGCAAAAATATATAAAAAGTGTAACGTATGTCCATGTATCTGAACCAAACTGCACTCAAAAGAACACAACTGTAGAGGAATTCATACAAAAACAACCATTTATACAGAAAAGTAGTAGGAGAATGTATACGTTAATACTCCAAAATCTTCAGCAAACTCACTTCATATCTTCTCGTTTTTTACCATATACATAATTTTATAATAACTTAATAAAATTAAAGATTAGTCAACTAATACAAATCTTGGTCGACTAAGATACCATCGATCGACTAATCGACTAAACAACTCAACGACTACAGCCCTACAAAAAACATTGTAAATTGTGTGTTTTTGATTCAAATACTTGCTTTTCTACTTGTCGCTAGACTAATCCGATTACCAAAATGACAACACTAGCAGCAACTAACGATTACTTTGCTAATCAATTAATCTAGAGGATATTCTTTCAATAAATCGATTAGTTGTTTGGATCTTGAAAGGCCAATGAATATGAGATTTTTTACTAAATTTGATCCATATGAAGCTAAAGTGAAGCCGCTCCAGGACATACTGATGAAGCACGTGAAGGACATGTTTTGGGGTCTCTGTATGGTCCGGATAACTCTTTATTTTAAATTGGTGTGGCTGTTCAAATGAGAAGAATGTGATGCATGAAGACTAAACTAAAATGACTTAAACTGAGCCCTAACCAAAAGAATCACGGCTAAATCACAAACAACCAAGCGACTCCTTAACAACGCTAAAGAAGTGCTCGGCTGTTACCCAGGCCACACTTTGAGAAACACAGCTTCAGTTCTGCTTTTGGCAATATCGATTTTCAGAATATCATGTGGGCTCGAGCCAAGGTCACGCGGCTGTGAGACCAACAAATTCAATTTATGGACCAAATATCCAACTCTCTTCTTTTCTTAAACCAATTTTTAAAACATTTTGGGATTGACTCGAAATGGAAGTATAAAAAGACAGACAGGAAAAGAGAAAGTCGTGCCGGCCAGGCGGGATGCAATAACGCTCTAATAACTTTGAATCTTTCATCTGTAAAAAAAAACAGCAAATAAGTAAAAGTCATTTGGACGTGGAGGCAGACATTTGTAGAAGTAAAGGTTGGTTTATTGAACTTGAAAACAACAAACTGGGGGCGTAGTTACAGAGCGAGACATGCCAGACTAAATCCAGACGGAGAATGGGTATGTTTGTTGTGAAGCTGCATATAATCTTTCAATTAAGACTGAGCCGAAAAGGATTTGGGAAAACAAAATGAGAATTAAAAGGTAAGTTTCACTCGGTAAGTCGTGAGGGATAATGTGACACAGTGAGAAGCAACCAGACAATGCAAGCAAACAATTAAAAAGAGGAAGGCATGCCGTCATAGCAACAACAGGACTGAAGAGCCAACTAGGATTATGGGGGAACTAAACTATGAAAAAATATAGCAATGGACTAAACCAGGACTGTGGAGAGACAAAATCAGAAATAGATGTATAGATGAGGACAAAAAAGGCTGTTCAATCAAAAATTAAACCAATTTTAATGGAAAACAGTAGCAAAAGGACAGAATGTTTGGTCAAGCTGTCTGAATACCATAGATTACACTTAATGGGACACTGTCCGACATAATAAATCCTTTAAAAACGCCATACAAAAGAGGAAAATTGTCATAGCTCTCCTAAAGTTTTCTTCTGTTCTCTGACTGAGGCTAAGTAAAAGCCAGACAGGCAGGGTGACACCGACCCGCACAACTTAGTGACCTCTGAAGTCAGAAAACTGCACTTTTGTGAGATCAAAGCATCTCCCGAGTGATAAAAGCTCTGTGTCTGCTTTGAAGCTTTTGTAACTATGTGTTATAAATATCTTTTCAATTTAAAAATAGAAAATACAGCCCAACCTGTAGATTTATGTGATGTAAAGCTGTCAAACACCAATACTTCCATTTGTGCCAAAGGTGCTCGATGTTACTGTTTTAGAGGAGGATCTGCCACCTACTGCTTTGATGGAGATGTTATCACTTTGGAATATGTTTCTGGAATGTTCCATACTATGGCATTAAACCATCCCTATGGAGATATACGAGAGACAGCATCAGGTCAAGTTACAGGTCAGATCTGCAGAGAGGCCGCTCACAATACGGGTTTTTCAAAGTTCATTTTTATAATTAAAACACGTAATTAAATAGAACAGTGTTAATGCCATCCTGTGAACTCCAGGCACTGACATCACCATGGAGACAAACACCCTCTACCACAAAAGTTACATGGTGCACCTTGATTCTGTGTCTGCCATTTTGATAAATTGTTATTTCTTTTTTGTGTGTTATTCTAACATTAGTCCCATAGTTTCTACTACCATACAGTCATAACCATAAAAATACATAGATTAATTCAATGTAACTTATTCCATTGTCCTATGTTTACAGTGGAATTGGCTCAAAGAGGAAAAAAGTGGTCATTTTACATACTGCTGCAGTCAATGAGACTCTATATCTACAAAGACACAGATGAGTGACTGTGAAGTAAAGACTTTGATTCATCACAAACTGACAATAAGCAGTTACTGGCTTCAAAAATTGTAATCAAACATCAAGGTTGAAAGATGAAAAGAGAAAAACCCCTTTTTGAACTTCATACACAAAGCTTTTGTTTAGTGCAGCACAGGTTATTGAGAATATGAATTACCTATAAGCACATCACCAGGTTGTATAGTCCAGCAATGCACAGCAAGTAATCTACTGCAAAACGGCCCTGTGTAGTCACCATCAGAGGATCCCTTTCAGAAAGATCCCAGCAAATCAAAACCATTAATAATACACCTTTCAATATATGGATTCATAGTTCTGTCAAATCGTTAATGGGGACTTAACGCTGGGGTGTAACAACTTTGTGTCGTGTGTGACATGCCTTTGTAGCAAAATACAAAGATGATTAGCTTTTTAGAAACATTATATCATTTTGTGTCACTCTTGTAGTTCTAGATACTTTAACATATGCTGCAGTGTGACGTCACCTGACATAGCCCAGCTCATACAGAAAAATGTTAAAAATATAGTAAATGACCTAATATGTCCACGGTGTTAGTGCTGCAAGACCTCAAACTGGCGCACAGTCAATTCTGTCTTTGTCCTGTTGCTTAAACCCTGAACCCCAGAGCATAAATGATAGATAAGCTCCTTTCTGTGTGTGTAACTGCTTTTTTAAACATGTGATTTTTCATGTCCCACCACAGGAAAGCATTACAGCACTGATTTTGTCAGATTTAAAGTAGACATTACCGTTTAATTTTCAGCCCCACACCAACTACAGGACATTTTAGTGTTTTTGTTTGTTTGTTAAAACACGACAAAATGAAACACACCTTCGTTCTTCTAAGAATGTGTGTATTCTATATAAATTCATTCCTGTGCACAGTAGAGATGAATTTTGTAGAAAAACATTTAGATTGTCATTTAAACTGATAACTCCAAAAATGTATGTCGCGTCAAGTGCTCTAAATACAAAGCCCTTGGTCCTTTAATTCAAGGTGGTTTCATTTTGTCACTTAACAGGTTTTATTACACGCACAGTGACGAGGTTTGGATGATTGAAGTTCTGAAGGTGCTGTCTGGCTGTCAATCATGCCATGCGTCTCGTAGTAAACTTGCTCCTCCACGCACTAAAACAACACACGAGGCCGGCGGCACTTTGAACAATCTCATATCTGATCTGCCACAAATCAAATTGGGTCACGGCCTTCTGCGCTGCTATGGAAACCGTGTCAAGCGCTCGCCCGTGATTCGTCGATCCTAAATAAACGGGGAAATTTAATGGAATTGGCTTCTTCATATGAGAAATGGGATAGAAAATGGAATTCATTAAGATGGTTTGATTCCTTTCCATCTTTTAGCTATCTCTGCTTCAGTGAGAAACACTTGGGCAGAAAGGCATTAGAAGATGAGGGCAGCACCTTTAGCCGCTGTAGCTAATGTAATCCATTGAGCATTAAATACAAATAGGTTCGTTTTACAGTGAGGCAAGTGTTTAAAATAACCAGTGCATCACAACGCCTCTTATCTACACGGATGAGCTTTAAAGATTAACACATGATTTTCTTAGAACCAAGGTCACAATTTGCATTTAATCTTGGATTCATGTACAGCAAACACTTCACTGTCATTGGTTAAATCCACCTGTCACTCAGAACTTGACAGCAGGGCTAATCCGATATAAAAATGTATATATATGTAACATATATGTTGTGGCTGATAACCACATATGCCAATACTGATAATAAGACCACAAATGTATGTTGTTATTTGAGTTACAGTAAAGTTCACAAATACATTTTTCACTTTAGTAAAAATAATAAGAAATTGAATTGATCTGGGGTGTAAAAACCATTTATGGCATGATTGTGTAAACGTACCGCTCTACTCCCACCAAACTATAAAGTATCTCCATGTATTTGACCAAAACTGCATTCTAAAGACCACAGCTGGACTGGAGTTTATGCAAAAGCAACTATTTATACAGAAAAGGACTAAGAGTTTATTTATGTTAAATATCTGAAAGTTACCCTAAACTCATGATTTACTACAATATATTCAGCTAACTAACTCCATACCTTATCGTTTTTGTCATATAAATCCTTTTAATCTATATGAAATAATTAGTTGACCAATTAAAGTGTTGGTAGACTAAGACAGTGTTTCCCAACCAGGGGTGTGGGGACCCCAAGGGGTACGTGAGGAATTACCAGGGGATACTTGGATTGGTTACAGGTTTTAAATGAAGATGAAATGTACTTTTATCTGAATAAAAAAGTGTCATTAGTTGTAAAATTTTGCATCTTTTGGAGTATCTTGGATCATACATATAATTAAAGAATATATATAACAGTAATAATTGACTATATTCCACTAGTAAACCCATTTATTTGCCCGAAACTCAAGAGAAGGGATACTCTGAGTGTGAAACAAAGCTCAGGGGGTACTTCAGACAAAAAAGGTTGGGAACCACTGAACTAAGACACCATCAGCCGATTAATCGACTAAACGACTGAAAGAATACAGCCCCAACTCCCACAAATAAATACTTTTAATGATTGTATTTATTAGTATTGCAATAGGGATGGAATTAGATTTGGGATATACATTTAAAAAGTCAGATTCTGCTCAAGTGCACATTTTAAACAAATTTAACATTTGAGGAAAGACTGAAATATGAACCGATAAACAAATTCAGTGAAATGTTTATGGGTTGCAAGAAGTTATTTTGTTTTTTTGCAGAGGACATTCTATAATATTTGATAATTGCACCAACTCCAATTGTGATTTGTATTTGATTGCAATTTATTATGCAGCTCTTTATAAGAAGTGACTGCAGGTAAATATCTTGTTCATTTAAATGTAATAAGTGACGTGACCAATGTTAACAAAGTATAAAAACGTTTACTATGAGTCATTCAATATTGATAATCTGTGTGAGTTCTGCAGAGAGTTGTGCCTTCTTTAATGAGTCATTAGAATAGTACTTATAGAAAAATAGCATAATTAATTTTGTGTCATAAAAGGTCAAAGAATAATTGCAGTAATGGCCTTTTTTCAGAAGCATGGGGATATTATGGAATGTAAATTGTGATACATATTCTACTGCTATAGGAGGCAATACACAAGAAGACATGACGAAATGGCTTCAGAGCGAGAGAGACACAGAATCTAAAACAAAGCATAAAGAATATTTGGAGAAAATGGGCTGAAAATGAAGAGTGTGAAGGTGCATTAATAGATTTTTTACAGGACATTAGCTCGACTCGATGTGAGAAAAGTGGGGAATCAGCCAGGTACAAGTCACATACTGAAGTAATCATGACTCCTGCTGCTCCGCTCTGCTCTGCTCTGCACTCGCTCCAAGAAGAACACCATTCTTGCCGGGGTATCAGGTAGGAATATATGAAACAGCGGAAAATACTGACTCCGACGTATAGACTTCAAAACAGCTACGGCGGTTTTTCATCAGAGCGTTTTATTTGACCACAGCGGCCTCGGCAAGAGCACGATGGATTTGTCACTGTAGCTGCACTGAAACGTATAGTGAATGTGATTAAGTAGAAACAATAGCAGCAGTAATGACGTATATTACCTTTTCTACTTAATCAAGGTTTACATACAGCGACTGGACTCTCGCCTCACAACAAGAACGTCCAGGGTTCAGTGCGGAGCTTGTATGTTTAACTTTTACTGAGTACAGTCTCCATCTATGCCAACTTTAAAGTGCGTATGACAGGTTTTGATCATTTTCTAATTTTGACTTTATTTGGTGTTGTAAATATAAATTATAGTTTTACACAAATTGAGTAGCTACAGGAAGTAAACAAATTGATGACATCACACTGGGGAGACAAAGGTTATGCATAATTTACGTAAAAGAGACTACTTTTTTGATCATTTAAACATAATTTCCACAAAATAAAGGTGTTCACATGTATTTTTATCTGTGAAATAAAAAAAAATCTGACATTAGATGAGTTTTTTGCCCAATGTACAGGATGGTCGCTTGGTAATTTCCTAGCGTGATGTCATCATTTACAACCAGGAAGTGAAATTAAAAACCTAAAAAATTGCTAAACTGGGATAAAATTTGTAAAGTTTTTTAACAAACTTTGAAATATATTTATCTTAACTGCATTTTAGCCACATGAGTAGTCCAACCTGTCATGGGCACTTTAAGCTTCTATTTTGGAGCTAATCATGAATGTTTCGATTTTTTTCCCGTTGGCAATTCGTTTATTGAGGAATACAGTCAAACACTAGTAAACTGAAGCAATATTGTTACTATTTATGGCTGCAAGATTAATCGCAATCGAATCGCAATTTGAATAGTCGCAATTAGCAAAGACTGTAATTATTTGTGACATTATGTTCCTTAGAAAACCAGAAATAATCTTGCCGTGTTATGTCAAATTGTACAAGAGGGTTACATAACGTTTAAATTGTACTACTTGCAGGTTTTAGTAAATCGAATTGAAGCAGCATTTCAAGATTTTAATAATCAAAGTCAAAACAAGACGATTTGCACTTCTAAAAACTTCCAGCATGAATGACGAGAATATAATAAACTACTTTATAATATTCAAAAAGCGAATTTGAAATTTAAAACATGCAAATAGATGTTTTGAACCCTGTCTTTTACTTTTTAGATGATTTGATCTAATCCAGTGCACATCTTGGGTTGGCTTGAGTTAAATCTAAAACTAAAAACTACATGTCATATTTGCTCTTTTTAATTTTTATTATGTTTATATTTATTCTTCTGATAGATAAATCGTTTTGTCAAAATGTTTTTTTAGATGTAATGCTTGTGGGAATTTAATTTAATGCATTTTTTGGCCAAAATCCATTTAATGACTTTAAATGCTTTTTAATGCCCCGCAGAAACCATGACTTCTATTCCTTCCGAGCAAGGACTCCATTCCATAGTGTATTATAAATTGTTTTTTTCTGCAATCAATCTATATTCATATATTATTATATTCATTCTATCTGGAAAAAATAAAAATAATAAAAATCTCTAACCCTGTAGTTTCGACCTCTACAAAGATTATTCAGTTTGTTTAGCAGTTCATGTTTCAAAAATATTAACAATTTGGTTAATCTGATTGATTATCAGAAAAATCACAATTAGATATTTTGCAGCCACATTTTTTATTTTCATTTTTTTTATTTTCACAAGGAGTACAAACATTTTCTCTCTTTCTGTTCTAAAGCTCACGAGTGTTCGCCTCACCTTGATCAAGAGGATTAGCGATCTTTGTCGTTTTCTTGTGGAAATGCAGTTTAGTAAGATGAAAATTCAAGGTGTTTTATTGCCGCTTTAACAGTAATCGTCTAAAACATCACTAACCTCACACTGCCAGTCGTTCCCTGACCCTGGCATGTACACGGGGTCAGAAAAACATGTTGACTGCACAATAAGGCCACGTTAAAGCCAAACATGTTCCAGTGATTGAATTCTCCTCTTGTAAGCTCTGTTTGGACAATGACATTATCCTTTATGTGGGCTGAAGTTTGTAACACCACTCCAGCATGCACTTTGGGTAATATATTTTGCCGCTTGGAGCCTGGTCTGTCCGTGTGCAGAATAATAACACTTTAATTTGGCTTAGAGACCTGCGCCCCATTATCAGTGGCCGGGCTAGATTAGCGAATCACAGTATATTTTCAGCAGCCACGCTCTTATAACATTTGAGCGGTGTAAGCTATGGTGATTGTGTTCTTTTACAGGCAATGAGATATGCTAATGCAGTTTTAAATTATTGATTTAATCTTTAAAGGGAGCTGTTATGTGGTACAAGCTGCGGAAAAGTGTGCACAGCCCGTTTTCTGAAACGTATGTCACACCTATAAACACAGTTGACAAAATACAGACTAAATATCGCTAGGGATGTATTTATTTATGTTCCTACAGAGTCCTTATTCATGTCTCTGTCACTGCTGTATAAAAAAAACACTGCTGCTCCTGCTTTAAATAAAAACGCTTTACGTATATAGCTGTGTACAACCTTGATTACAATTAGGGCAATCAAACGATTATTTCTGTTGTACACTTTTTAAATGCATTATCATCCAATTAAAGGTTGAAATGTGGTGACTGAAAGCTGAAAATGTACAAATAAAGTGTATTATTGATGATATTTTGATTTAAAGTCTTTATATAGTCCGGTTAAGATGATCAAAACACAACTGCGATTATTTTCTGTGGCGTCACAATTCGTCAATAAATCATTGTAGCCCTAAATTATAACAAAACAAGGACTTACCATACAATAAAAACTAAAACTCGACACTACTTTTGTGCCTTATTTGTGGGTTTAACCTCTCTGTTACGGTGCCATTTTGAGGACTATTGAAAATTCAAAAGATAGAATATTTTGTTTTGAATTGTTAGCAACGGTTCCAACATTTCATCTCTGTAAAACTCACGGATAGGCTGAGTAGACCGCCAACTATTCATTCTAACATTAGTTTCATATTATTGCTCAGTGCCGTGTTAGACAGTTGTTATAACACTTGACCGATGTACATTATCACAGTCTGTCACAACCTGAAAGGACCGTGCCGAGACCCAGGGGCTTTTGAGTTGAAGATAATAGATTTTCACCCCTGAATCTCACTGATCCAACAGAATGATGTATGACACGGCCGTATGCTGTTATTAAACGCCTTGTCTCAATATGGATGACATATGGTAGTTATATGACACCACAGATCATAAACCTCTGTCTTTAATATGATAATGTCAGTCTGACATCAGTGCGATTCAAAGAAACCTTGTTCAAAAGCGTTGTGCTTGCTCTCCGAATACAACAACATGTGCTCCCGGAATGAAACTCTTTACAAACGTGTGATTTTTAATTACCCTTGAAAAGCCCTTGAGTCATTCAATCAAGAATTGCTTTTAAAAACTAATTAATTTCATCATGTATGACCGACACAAATCTGCATTTCATTATCAAGAAGAGGACTCATGTAATTGTGAAACATTGGATGAATCATGATACTGTACAATGCTGGACAAAAAGAAAACTAAACGTATTATTATGCCAATGCCGTAAAAAGATAATGAATTTCGGTTTCTGAACCTGTTTGCACTTGCTTTATTGTTATATTTGTAAAAATTCACACTGTCTCTTCTAAATATTAACTTTCTTCTAATAAGACAGATGTAAATGGGCTCATAGCTTTTTACATTTGTCTTGTTAGAAGAAATTCACAAGTTAATTGCTTTATTGTAAAAAAAAATTGTATAAAAATCCACGTGAAATGTTCTCATTATACCCCATGTTAAGCAGTAATTGTTAATTACATGACCATCCACCTTAAGTTTGGGATCTATAAAAAGACTACTTGATGTGGAACTCTTGTTTTGGCTTACATTTTCAGTGTCAAATCTCCATGTTAAGTTTTTATTTTAACTAGGTTTTTGTTTACTTCTTCATCTGTCTAAAAATAGCTTTATATCTAATACGCGTTAAGGACTTTTTGATACGTCTAATTGATTATGAGTGTTGTCCAATTTCTCATTATGCAAGTTAAGGCTCTTATATCTACATAATAAAATCCACTTAAATTTAAATGAAGCGTTGAAAAATAATTGAATTCTCCACACTTGTATGGCAAGCGAGGCTCATCTATTAAAATGCTTTTTTGATGGGAACCCCTGATCTGAACCGCACTTAGACGTGGCTTCTATACCAACAAACGTCTCAGTGGGACTGCGTGTTTGCTTATAGCCTCAGTACTCTCCACGCGCCTCCAAACCCTCTAATTAGCTCCTGAAGAAGAGTTTAAACAGTTTGGTCCAACTCTGGAGACATGTGCGCTGAAGGACTATCAGCACTGGGCCAAATACTCAGACGCTTTTATTTTTGTTGTGTCTGGAGACCCCTCGAAGGTGGATAAGAAGCAGCTTTTATTCTGTTGTTTTCTATGCAAATGACTCACCGTCAAGTGTATGTGAGTGGCTATTTTATTCCCAGACAGGGCCAAGGCTATACTATTTGCGCACAGGGTTTCATTTTCTTTGTTTATGCCCTTTTGTTGACATTTTGGTAATTCATATGGAGAGTTATAAGGAAATTTTACTACAGTGCCCCTTCTTTTGTGTGAAACTAAAATCTTTTTCTAATATCTACATTAAAATTTGGTGCTTATATTTTCCCCCTCATTTAAAAAAACTAATTGGGCAGTAAAAGGTGGAGTATATATTTTTTTAATTTATAAAGTATGAGCAATTTAGCAGAAGTATTCAGGGTTGTATCGAATCACGAAGTACGAGTCACTCTTAAGTTTTCATTGTTCGAGTCAAGTCCAAGTTCAAAATACAACAAAAAGAGCTGATTATAAATACAAAAGTGTGAACTACGTAAACTATCAAATAAAGGTATATAGTTCTGCACTTTTATGATTCATTTTACACACATTTGTCTGATAATTAAACCTCAACTAATGCGTGAAACATCAATAGGAGAGGATTTTCAACGGAGAATCAACGTGAATCAAGCTAAATGCTACTCCAGGTATGTTTTTGATGACGCAACAATGTTAGAACACGGCTAAAAGCTCAACAAAGTCAATTCTGCGTAATATTTGTCCTTTAAGTTGGCAGGACAAGGACTTGAAAGCTGAAACTAGTCACGAATTCAAGTCAAGTCTGAGTGCTATTTCCTGAACCTTAACTCGTACAAGTACAAGTACACAAGTCCGAATCGAGTCCGAAGTCACAAGAATAATCGAATAAGTCAAGACTTGAGTACTACATTTGAGTAAGGAAAAGTATCTGTAGTAAAAGTGGAACTACAAATAACACATCAAGCCAACATTCAGCAACAAAATCTACATCTCAGATCAGATTACAAAAGAAATTTGTACAACCGATTTCTACACTTCTTAACACAACTTAATTTCTCGCAATTAAGCCATCTAAGTTTAACGCCGCGTGTCTGCAAAACAATAACAAGCGCTCTACAGTGCAGTCAAAGTTCATTGATGAGGATCTTAGCAACCGACAAACAAAGCCTCCATGTGTCTGACCACATTTACAGAGAGCAGCCCTCTGACTCAGCCCCGACACGGCTGGCCCATAGCTAATGCATAATAATGAGACTGGGTTACATGCAAATCTGAAAGTGTTCGAAAGGTCAAGATCGTCTTTGTTTAGCGGTGCCATTAGATGATGCTTATCTGCAAAAGTAAAGTCTTCACCGGTCGAGAGCACTCTACAAAAGCAAATGAAGGGCTCACCATTGGGACTCTCCTCGTCTATGGCAACAATAGTAGCTGGAGGTCCGGATCGAGCCAGTTTGCATTCTGAAAAGGCAAGGAAATGACACAGATTTAGTGAGTGCAATAGCAAAAAGTGTTTCATTTAAGAGACGCATTACATCACAGTCAATAATACAAATCTGATGCTTAATTTACAGTTGAAGGTGTTGATTTTGTCTATTGTTTAGTCATATCTTACCCTCGTATTGCCAGTCTGCAGCAACAGACAGGCATGTTCCATCGGGGAGGAGGAAGAGGAGATAAGGAAGGTAACAGCCACGGGGAAGAGCAGAGAAGAAAACAGAAAAAGAAAATCGTGAATAACACTTTCAGAACAAGACCAGCAAGAAAACATGAGAAAAGTTTGGGGCGGTGTGGAGTTGTAGGAGTTGAAGAATCCAACAGGTCACCAAAACAAAGAGACATTTTTGAGGTTTGGAGTAAAAAAGGAAAAAACACAATATAGTCAGTGCTGTCCAACCACAAATATTGTAATTAGACTACCATATTGTGACTTATTTAACGGCTGTCTTATTTGCTTTATGGGCATCTTCTTGACAATAAAGAAGTAGAATAAAATGCCAAACCTTTTTTTTTAACAAATAAACAACAAATTATTTTGAAATCATCATTCATTTTAACAGTTTCATGCCCTCCAGGTTGTAATGTATTGTTAACATTTACTTGTGTAACTTAAAAATAAATAAATGGTGCTTGTCAGAGAACTTTTCAACCAACTTGTGACACTGATCAGTAAAACTTTTGGTTCCTCTTTCCCACTGTAAGTAAGACTACAAGTGAGACAGAGATAGATATTATCCAGTTTTGCTCATTTTTGTGTCTGTTCAGTGAAAATACCAGGTTTTGTTCTGTTTTACCCTTCAAAATGACATAAACTTCAAAATATAAATCAGATTTTACTTATTTGAGTAGTTGTTTTCCCAAATTTCCCAAATGTTTGGCTATTCTATCCATCTCTGACAAAAGAGTAAAACATAATTGGTGCAGAATATTAACGCTCTGTTCTAAATTACTGTAGCAGCTATGGGCAACTAAGGCGAGTGCGAATGTGCTTGAAATCACAAAGATAGCTTGCAATACATTCTCTTGCTGTTGATCTTAGTCTATATGTGCCGTATATACGAATGTAATCATGCAAGACATCGCTAAATCTCCCAGGAATATTCGGAGCTGGTCCCAGTGGAGTCCTGAGAGACACACATCTCCTCACCTAGAAAACCGACTTTATGGAACAATGATCACATATCTTCCCCGGCTTCTGATTAAGCATTACAGCCCTGTGACATCATACATCTTCTCACCATCCAGCGCTATTGTTTCCAGGAATGTGCTTTGGGAGACGAATTAAAGGTCGGCAAATATAGATCAAACGACTACGGGTCTCTGAAGTATCTTATCCTATTATGGCGGGAAGGACGCACAGATTGCTTTTCCTGACAAAAAGGAAAAAAGTGCTGAGTTCCATTTGATTCTCATAAGCAAATTTTCTTGAACAATGTGTGTAAAGTGGCACCCGATTAAATCTATCAAGAGGATGAAGAGTAACACTCGCGCATGTAATGGAGAAACGGCCTTGAAATTGAATGGCGTTGCGACAGAAGAGGTTTGATGTTGAGCTGTATTTTGATAACAAGGTTGAATCTATACAGAGTTAACAGCTTTAGTTTACTTTAGTGATTAGCATATGTAATCCCCTGAACTCAAGCTAACTTTCTTTAAGAAGCAGCTGTACTGAGGCAGGTACTCGAAGGGAGCAAGCTGTGCAAAAAGTACTAACTATAAAACTTTTGGGTTAAAACCCCTGATGTATTTATGTGCGCTGTGCTTGTTTGCAGACAGTATCTTTTTGTCCAATGTTCTGATTCATCATGTACCACTTTCTAAAATGTTGTAAGATATAAAATAAACCTGTAGATTTAAAGATACGTCTGCAACTATTCTGTTCTGTTTGTGTGTCCACCACCTGCTTGTCTTTCAACCGTGTGGGCCGGGTAGGTGCAAAACCTGCCACTATTTTGAGACAGTTTGACATCAAGATCATAACACTAGATTAATGACACAATAGTTTAATGACAATTAGATTCCAATTGCTTTGCAAAACTGTAAATCCAGTGCTGAACCAGAATTAAACTAGGACAAGAATACTACCAACCAGTTCTGAACCAGGACTATCCCAGAATGAAACACAAGCTAAACCATGACAAAACCAGAGTTAAACCAGTAAACAAGAAGAAGAAACCATTTTCGTTCGGGGACCAAATAAGATTTGAACATTTGGAGGACCTGATCTGGTCCATGGGCCTTAAGTGGAATAGGCCTGGTATAATGCATCCATCTTTCATTTATCCATTTACAAGTATTTTTGACTCAAATTAATATCAACGGAATACCTTTAAAATGCATTCTTGCCGTGAGAGAGGTCGCCTCTCCACAGATCTGACCATAACTAGGCCTGGAACAGATTGGCACATCACCTGCTTGTCTCCATAGACATTTTAATGCCATATTGTGGACCATTCTAGGCAAAACAATAGACTCACCATGAAGACATGGCGGACACTCCACATAAAGTTATATAGTGCATATTCAAGAAGTAAGTGGGATATATTTTTAACCATCTATAAAATAAATGATCACTATAATAAACTAACTTGACCGACCCAAATTAGGCCAGACATGTTCTAATTGAGCTTTGAACCACGCTATAGAGTAGAATCCTTGTCAAAAACATACCTGGACTCACGGGCGTAAAATACGGGGGGGATAGGGGGGTTACAACCCCCCCAATATTTTGATCTAGTACATTCAACCCCCCCAATATTTCAGACCATTTTTAATATTAAATCATATACTATATGTTATTTGTTAAAAAGAAATCTCCAGGAGTAGTTAAAACAATTAAATCAACAACAAAAACATTACTTTTTGACTAGGCACCCCCCTCTCAGCTGTAGACGTGGTATCGCCCACACCGAGGCCGCGCTCTCTCACCCCTCCCTCTCCTGTCTCTGTCAGTGCGGCGTATGTCTGTCGTCAGTCAGTTTAACAAGTTGATAGTTTTGACCATGTTTTGACTGCTATGAGGTGAGGGCGTAGTGCTTCACTGAGTCAAAGGACTTCACAATATTCTCTCACATTTGGAGACCAATGTTGCAACAGCGTTTGGCGTTCACAAACTACACTTTTATCAAACTAGAATTCTACAGTGAAAACACACCTCTCCTCGCCTGTAGAGGCGCTGCATAACAGAATTGCACAGTGAAACATCGAGGAAGAGACTCGACTTCTCCGTTGGCCTGGTTGGCTTCTGCATGATCCGCGTCACAGCTAAACAAACACGAAGCGGGGCTGCAGCGTTGTTGGACTTTATATAGTTTTTGTTTTTATGGATCTATCCCAAGACCAACCCCACATGTGTGGGCTCAGTGTGAGCGACAGAGCGACAGCGCGGACAATGTACTTTCATTGTGAGGCGAAGAGATGAGTGAGACGAAAATGAGTAAGTAGTTGAGTAGTATATTAACTAAATAAGTGCTCTGAAAGTTTGTCTATGTCATCTGCGCATGTAGACTAGTTGTACAGCTTAATAATGGATGAATATAGACTTTTTTTCCACATCTAAGCCAGCAATAGGTTACTTTTGTTTTTTTGGGTTTATTTAGCCGTATAACTTTTTATGTTATGTATATAAACCCTGAAAACTGTGATCTATGTTCATGTGATCATAATCTGGCGTTTTCCTGCTTCTTGGCATGTTTCATTGTCATTTATCCCGTTATCGATCTCAAACGAGGAGTTTGTTTTGATTCCGAGCCTCACGTGCGTCATAGCGCGTCGTGGATCATTAGATTTGATTTCGCTCTTTGTTTAGGATCAGCGTTTGCTTGCGCATTTACAATTACCCAAACGAACCGAACTATCGAGGCAATCGAATCCTGTTTGGGCTTTGTGAGTTTATGTTGAGTTGTTATTGTCCGACTCGGACCGCGTCTGTGGGATGTTGATGGTGCGCGCTGTGGTATAGTAGAGCTGTTCCAACCGCACTGTGGTAACACTTTCTGCGTACGGTCGCATGAGATAATCAGTGGTCCACAACCTTTTTATCACCGCGGACCGGTCAACGCTTGACAACTTTACTGCGGCCCGGTAGGGGAGGGGCGTTTATCATAATAAACGTGAATCCACTGTGTACCTGTTTTTTTTCTTTAAAAATAGTCCAGGGGTTTGTCTTTTAATCCAGGGGGCTTGGTCTCTAAGTGGCGAAGCAGCTTTGAAGGCTTCATTGCCTCATTAGAGCCGTAGGATTCACGTAGGATTCCTGGTGTTGTCTTGTTTCTTACTCATGTTGTTGCTTGTGGGTTAAATTTGAGCTCAAATGACCGAGATGTAACCACCATCGGGCCAAAAATTCAAGCCCGACCCGCTGAGCCCGTACTGTCCGAGCCCGAGTCATTTACTGCAAGATTCAACCCGAACCCGACCCGGGACCGCGCAGATACTGTCCGAACGCGACCCGGGACCGCGCGGATACTGTCCGAACCCGACCCGGGTCCGCGCACGTGTAGAACCGGAGTTACGTAAACTGAGTTCGTGCAGAGTTTTATCAGCAGAATAAGCTCCTGACAGGGCTTCAAGTGTTTAGTGTTCTACCTGCACCAACGGGGCGCCTCCTGTCCCAGACGCGCCTGTTCCTCCGCTGACGCCGGCCCACATGATCTTTCTCCTTCGCTCCTTTCGTCTCTCTCTCTCTCCTCCGCTGCTCTTTCTCTCTCTCTCTCTCTCCTCCGCTCGTGTAGCAGCCGCGCTTTCATTAACGTCTTTTCTCACGTCACACATTTTGACCACTTTATTCGAGGATGAGGAGGAGCATCACAGCACTGGCTGCTCACGCGCTCTTTCGCCGTGGAGCGCATGTTACGCACGTACGCGTCTCTGCCCCCTGGGCTGCCGACTCAGCCCGACAGCAGAGCGGAAAATGTGGACCCGAACCCGGCCCGAATTGCGGGCCGGCCCGGTCCAAATTGATCCACGGACCGGTACCGGTCCGCGGCCCGGGACCACTGAGATAGATGACATAGAAAGGAATATGTTTTGTCCGATACACAGCCATTTGCCTGTAGCCTCTCGACCCCCCCAAAGTTGAAGCCAAAGTTACGCCCTTGCCTGGACTGGAGTTTTGTCTGGTTTAATTCGCGCCCGTTAGAATAATCCTGTCTGTTTAGCGTCTCCCTGCTCTGCTCAGCAGCACGTTGTAATCCATGAGACTCTTTTGTGGTTTTAAAATCCATTATCCTTCACCAGACTTGTTCTGATCATGTCAGTGTGCTCAAATTACCTTCACTGCGCTGCTTAGCAAGTTTTGTTTTTAGCGAGAAACAATCAACGTCTTCCTCTCTGCGCAGCGAAAGGCAGGTATTACGCCCTCTACAGGTGACTGATTTTAGACAACACAAACGCCACGCCAACTACACAGATATTATTTTAAGGTTTTACTTAAGAATAAAGAAATATAAATGCTAAGATGTCCAAAGGTTAAAAAGTAACAAAAAAAAAAAAGTTAAATGTTCCTTGGTAATTAACCTGTGCCTGTGAATCAATGGAATAATCCTACACAGACCAACAATCCCAGTCACACAACTAACAAATAATTCACAAACATCAACAGCTGCGACTGCATTACTTTCACTACATACGTTAAATTTCTTTGCATATTCACAATTAGGTTTTTATCATGATTCATGTTCACTTTGTATTTTTCTATTGCCTATAATAGACCTGCACGATTTAGGAAAAATATCTAATTGTGATTTTTCTAACCAGTGCAATTGCGATTTATGTTTTAACAATAGGTTTCTGTTCAAATTCACATTTTACACCCAATTTTGTCACTTTTAGTTGTGTTTTTGTTACGCTCAGTTGTGTTTGTCACATTTAAATGCATCTTTGTCACGTTTGAACACATTTTTAATCACTTTTGTCGCTTGTTTCAGAACATGTTTGAACAAATCCAAACTACAGTGTCAGCAGTTTTTATTCTGTTTGTGGAAGAAATGATTGCACTTCAAAAATGGCAGCCTTTGTGATTTGCTAATTGCACCATTAAAAGTGTGATTTCATTTAATTGTGCAGCCGTAGCCTACATGAGGTAAATAAAGTCATCTGCTCAGAGGCTTCAGCCCTATTCACAATGTATTCACAAATTGTCCAACTCTGTTTTGGACACTTGTTGACACTTTACACCACAAAAAATAAATAAATAAAAGATAATAAAGACAGGAGTGATACCGTGACGTGTAAGACGCCACACACAACGCGTTTGGTACCATACTAATAATGCGGGCACAGTTTGATAGTCGGTAGTTACTCGGCGGTGAAGCAGCTGGCCTGTGTGAGTGTTCGCAGCAGATGACAGATGCATAGCCGCTGCTCCACTGCCTCTCTATCCTTGAGTGTAAGCTGATGCCCCTCATCTATTACTAACCAGCCATTTGTTCTCTGCGGGGCATCCGAGTGCGCCTGCTACGGGCCGTCCCGCTCCTGTCCGCTCGTATAAACCTCCTCTGGCTCCTCGCTCCCTGTCAGCGTGTGTTAAAACCTCAGAATGAAACGGGATGATGCAGTAAACAGCGTGCTTTGTGATGTATGTCGACAGAAACACATTTAAACAGATTATCCCGTGTCCATGAAACTGGAGATGTTGTGCGGGAATATAAAAAGATACATAAAGTGTTGGCCGCGTGAAAAAAATGTAGGATAATTGTGAAGGGAATGCTACGACGGCTACAAATGCTACCGGTTGATTAAATTCAGTTGTAAAAAGATAATAAGTAACATCTAAATACAGTTTGTAAAGGTTTTGTGTGATGGTGTTGCCATAGCTTTAATGGTATTGGTAAAAGAGTATTTGGAGGTTCAATAGAGATGCACCAATTCATCTATTTAATTTCCCATCCTAATACTGATACTATAGCTTTAAGTATCTGTCAATACCCGATATAAACCAACACAATGCAAAACATTTATAAGACAAATAATGTACGAAATAAGTGACCGAATTGTGTTTTGTATTCTGGGTCAACATTGTCCAGTATGACTGAATGAATGAATGAGTTTATTTGGTTGAGAAAATAAAATAATTTAAAAATTGTTCTAACATAACACTGACAAACTGGTTGCAACCAAAAAGGATTTGGCTGAAGCAACATGTTTATATGAGCCCATCCTGAATATGACACAATGACAACTCAACAATTCAGCCGGAAACCCACGGACATTTATTAGTATTCTAGACTATCACTATCTCCTTCTTTTTTTGTTTACAACAACACTTAATATGTATATATATATATATACAACACTTAATATGTATATATATATCCAAACACAGACACACATCTTTGCGTTACATTAGTTCTTATTTTACTCATTTCAAACTGAAATGAGTATAACGACTGTTTCTTAGGTCCTTTCTCACTACAACTTCTAATTCATAACTTAACTATGTCCATAAATTTATATATAGTTGATTTTATAAAAAAAAAGTTTTGTTTGTATGGTCACGGAATCCAGCTTTATTAATTATTCTTATTGCCCTTTTTTGTAATTTTATTATAGGATCTGACAAGCATTTAACCACATTTCTGAGCAGTAAGTCCGATAGGGAAGTACGAGTAATAGTAAATCATCTTGTACGCAACAATTTTTTAGCCTAATCAGAATGGAACCGATATCCTGGAACTGATATCCAATCTATTTGTCTGACTCGGGACCGATATTTAAGATCAGATTTGGTGCATTCCTAGTTTACGTGGCAACACACCTCCCCTTGTTGTGTGAATGTGGAGTGACAGGTGATTAGAAAAGTTGTTGGAGCGTATGGGAATTAAATTAATAATCCAACGTAAAGCACTTTGTGTATCTTGTAAGGTGCCGTATAAATAATATATTGTGTTAAATGAATTATATATTGTAATAATGATTAATACAATTCCTTAGATTCATATAGTAACTAAACAGACTTAAGACTCATTGTGATAAGCGTATCTTTCTGTGGCCTTGGACACATCGCACCATGAAGACCTTTTCCTGTATACACCACAACCTCTTCACACTTTTGCATATTTAATTATTTCTGAGCCCTCTTGTCAGTAAAAGCAAACATCTCTAGCATGTTCTGGACTCCACTTGGACCCTCTCCTCTCCCCACTTCAAACTTTTCCTCAAGCCGTTCCTGTCTACATCTGTCCGCTCTCATCCGCTCTGAGAACTCACTCCATGCATAAGTATACACCTGCTTTTGTTAAGTTTCTGGGACAAAACAATCACGCTGATGCATTTGCACATGAAGAGGAAGAGTAAATCCAGATAATTCCAGGTTGCTGTCAGTGCGATTGAGGCTGGAGAGGATGCAGTGTGAAGGGGAACAGAGTGCGCCCTTACAGACAATATCAAGGAGGCAGTGGAGGAGGGAGCTCTATTTCAGATTGATCGTTCGACTTTAGCCTGGGAATGATGCAGTCTTTTCAAAGTTTTTCTATCAAATTGGCAGTGTGCAAATGTTTTTAATTTAAATTTGCATGTCAAAGGTGCGTTTTGTAGCTTTTCACGTCACCTTTACTTGGAACGCACGTGACATATTTTTGTTTAATACTGTACTGTATAGCAGTTGGTGCGCCCTTCACCAGAAATAGTCCACCTTTAAAGAATTGAGAAACTATAATTTTGTGCTTGATCTCTCTAGACGTGATATGATCCCTGTACAGATATTTTAAAAAGCTTGCGTTGAAAAGGCAAGTGTGTGGTGTACATTCTCCGCACTTTGAGTATCTATTCATGTGCGTCAAACAGTCATTTCTCAATGGAACAGAATTATGTTCCGGAATCTTATTCCTAATGACATTGGCCACTGCTTTAATCTTTTCACTCATCTTGTCAAGTAAGTTATGAATGACTCTCACATGGGGAAATACTCAATAAAGTTGCTCTCAAACTACCATAGTATGAGAACGACTACTCCAGGGTGGGCTATGGTTATTTCAAGTCAATTTTAAGCTTTCTTTTCAAACTATGGATGAATTTGGATAGAAGAATTGTACTGCAGTGGTTACTGGAGCAGTTGGACTCATGAACACTTTATAACACCTGCCACTTTAACAATATATTATAAAAGAGCTATCTATTTACACTGCTACATTTGCACTACTGACTGTCCAACTGTACATTTCTGTATATAGTCTTGGTCTATCTTACTCTACTTTATTTTATTTTATCTTATTCTTAATCTTATGCATGCCTCTTTTGTATATTTTATTATATTTTATTCATTGTTTTATGTTGTTCCTATGTTTGTGAATTTTGATCACTGACAATGGCAATAAACAAATTCTGATTCTGATTCTGATTCTGAATCTGATTGTCAAAATTGCATGGAATCTGCCACGGCTGGGTCTATATTGCACTTGGTGAATGTGTAGCGATTGATTGTTCCTTTTCCAACAACAATCAAGGCTAATCTAATCACTTTTAGACTTGTTTATTCCTAGTTTAGATCTGGAATGTTTCAGACCAGATCTGGTGCTACTTGCAAGACCATATGCAGTATTTTCTTGCTTGCAGTGAAAAATTTCAGAACCAATGCCCTAGCGTAAAAGTCTAGAAAGAGCCAATTATGAGATCGGGAACTAACATTTGGTTGGAAATGCTCCACGTTGATTCAGCAGGCAAAATGTCAATGGAGATGCATCAACCAAACTGATATAAAAAGTAAAAAAAAAACACTAAAGAACACCAACTCAAGTAGACGACATCTTAAAATCTCCATGAAGTTCAAGCCTGCATAGCAACAGTCTCCACGACACAGCGATACACAGACAGCTCCCAGAAAACGACCCGGCCAGGTCGCGGATGACACAACCCCCGACACGTTCACGCCATGTAAAGGAGCCGCTGTGACACTGCGCTCAGACGGACTCCGGTTTCCATTAAAGATACATGCAGCGGCGGTGAGTCAGCGCACGCTCGTATGTGCTTTACCGACTTTGAGAGCGCGTGGTTCGAAGGGATTCCCCCGTGTAGTCGGCGCTAAGAGTGTCCGGGTTTGGTTGAATCCAGGTGACATCATTTTTGTCAATAATGAATCGGTTCTTTGGTTTAAAAATGGCAGGTTTCCAGAAGAACAACGAACCGGACTGGGACCAGACCTGAGAGATTGCAGTTCAAATCTCCTCCGGAAAGTTTAAAGTGCTTATGACAGGTCGGACGATATATTTCACTCAAACGTATGCGTGTACATGTCTATATTTGAGATTATTTTTACTAAAAAGTTTGCCTGTTTCTCCCCAGTTGGACAATTTTAATGACATATATAATGGTTGAACATGAGAAGCAGATTTGACAGTTACCTAGCAACCGTATTAAGGGCCAAAACTCATCTTTTACACAACAGTTATAATTTGACGACTAATAATACTTAGTAACACATTTATTTCGCTAAACGATTGTTTAAACTCTAAAGAAATGTGTCCCTGAGTGAGTCAACTGTCCCTGCCTTTTTTTTTTTTTTTTTTTGCTGACAGTACTACTTCCGGTAAAACTTTTATTTTTCTGTTTTTCTTGACAAACTGCAACTTGACTGACGAATAACTGTAATAAATATTCACCACTGGTTCTATCTCACCAAACTAAGTAATAATAACAAAAACATGAAAACCTGCAATGCGCACTTTAATGTCACATATTTCAAGAAGAATGCATTTCCATTGCAATTTAACAACAATTTACGAAATAAATAAATGTGACCCAGTCTCAAAACAAATGTGACAGGTACAGCCCTTTAAAAAAAACCTTTGGACTTGAACCCACAGCCTCCTATAGCCGCCGTGCACAAATCATCTGAATCATTACGAAAGGAGTGAAGAAAAGGGACTGTTTTAAATCTCTTTTTTTGGAAAGGAGCAACAGCCTCGGTCCCATTTAACTTCTCTAATAACATAAAGATGATAAATTCAAGCGTGCCTTTAATAGTCTCTAATGTTTATATTATGAAGCCCTTTTACATTTTTCAAAAACGTATCTGCCTCAGTTCAGTGCGGACTGTCACCGCCGCTGCATATTTACTTTTGGCTTATCTCGGCTTTTTTCTCCCCTAAAATAATTCCAGTAAGCAGTTGGCAAGATGCCCGGAGGACGTATAGCAGAATACATCAGCAAATACTTCCACTACGAGGCTTATATAAAACCAAAAGTTGCGAGGAGCTCAGTGTAGCCTTGGCATCTCAAACTTCACATGATTGGCATGCATTACGGCCAGTCGCGTTGCCAGATATTACAGCGCTTTCTGATCCCCAACTGGACTCTATCCACCAAAATAATTGAGTCATTTCGCCTGATGATGTTTCAGATTGGCTTTGTGATGGATATGCCGGGAAACCGTTTCACAGGCAACAAAAAAGTAGCGCGCGACTGACCGCAGATTATAGCCAAATCTGAAAAACGAGGGGACGGAAAAGTGCGGCATGATGCGAGTAATGAGACAAACTTTTTAATTTCTGAGATTAATAGCCATTAGCAGATCACAGAAGTTTTTTTTTAGAGTTTTAATCAATTGCTACCTCGCCATATTGAGAAGAATGTGTGCTCATCGGGGGCTGCGTCGTACTTGAATTCTTTCCGCCTGTTACCATCTGTGGAGTTTTCGCTTGGTTACTTTGCCTCAAGTGAAGATTATGAATAAGAAAAACCTAATAGTATTGAGAAAGAGGAATATAGGTGCACGGAATTAGAATTATAGAATGATCAGGATTTTAATAACATGTTAAATACACCAGTCAGGTTTAGTTTGCACGGAAAACAAATTATAATAGTGTTAGTGTGACAATGACAAGGGCACATTTCAATAAATAAATAAAACTCAGTGTCTATTTCTTTTTAAAGGAGACATATTATGCAAAATTGACTTCGCAAGCTTTTAATCATTGTTTGTTATGATTGTTTTCACTTCTCATTTACCCTCGCAAAGTTGTAAATAGAGTGATTCAAGCATGTTTGAGAAATCTTCATTCTCCTGCAATCAAGACGACGTTGCTTGTTTTGAAAATTCTTCTTTTCTCCTGTGATTCCCTGCTTTCTTTAAGCATGCTTGAGTAAAATATGAGCACAACGTTTGTGAAAACACGATATTGAGCTGCTAATAGGCAAAAAGAGCAATGCAGAGAAATATCAAGGTCAATGGACTCGTGTAATATTTAATGTGGTGGATGAGATCTTGTGTCTTCATCTAAAAATAAATGCCATTAAATACAAAACAAACTCTATTTAACTTAAATGAGGCTACAACTGACATATAACAGTTTTTTCTTTTCTTTAGTCAAGCTAACGAGCACGGTTGAGGCAAATTCAGTTCCCCACACATGTCCACTGCTTTGTACTCACTTCAGTCCTCTTATCTTTTTTCTTAAAGGATTCAGCAGCGCCATTTGGAACAAACTTAACTAAATCTACAGCTTGCTATTAAACTTCAGCTTTCCATCGGCCGTCAGCATGGGCCGCTCTGTGTTGTGATGGTGTTATGGTGATGTACCGTAAAGGGGCAGATGGAAATCAGCTGTTTTCAACCGGAAGTCACCAGAAGTGTTTCTTTTATTAAGGTAAGACACTAAAGGTGAAAAGGAAAATATTTATTTGAAACTCCTGTAGTTTACTCACATAAATGTATGAAAAAATATATTACAAGTGTTTCATCATGTCATGTTTTGTGTAAAAATGGCCAAAAATACACATATTTAGGACATTTCATTGTTAAAAATTGGGAGAACCAGGTTTCAATTTCTTGGTTCATTTGTACACATATTAGTTACAAAACATTTAAAGAGGGTATTTTGGATTTCTCATTTAGTTTTTGAGTACTGGATCTAACTGAAAATTGTCCCTAATAGTCAGATTTCGCCTCCTTTTTTTTCATTTTAAACCTTAAATAAATCAGTTTTAGAATTAGATATCAAAAAAATCCTTCTGTAAGTTTTGTCAAAATCTTGTCGAGTCCAAGACTGTAAAGTCTGATGTGTGTAGAAGCTACTTTAAGACTGATATTTATGTCCCGAGGGGAGAAAAATGCATTTTAAGCAAATACCCTTTGAAGTTGCAATGTCCCAGAGAAATCTATGGATGAAGTGGATTAAATGGAAGAATAAAACATCTTAAGGAGCAGATTCAACAAATTTGTTGTTTCCACATGAAAGCCGATATGTTCAGAGAGAAAAGTGAACAAAAAACAAAAAATTTAAATAATTAGTTTTGAATGTACTGTCTTGCCTGAAGTTGTTTTAGATCAATATTGCAATTTAAAATGTCCAAAATATTAAATAGTCCACGTGTGTCATTGATTATAAGGATAGCAGACAAAAAATGAAACTGTCTTCTTTAAAGGACAAATATAATTCATTATTTGTGTTGTTATTGCCTTGTAAACATGCTCTGGAGTACCTTTACTTTGGCATCTCATGTTAACAACAAAAAGCTTTTCTGTCTAACCAGGATTTATCAAACTAGCATGAATGAAGCTAAATGCAACTCCAGGTATGTCTTTGATGGGGAAAAATTGTAGAAAAAAAAGTCAGTTTAGCATAAAATCGGTCATATGTCCTTTAATGTAAGGTACCCATAGCAACATTTGTCCATTCCGTTTTACCCATTCTGCTTGGGAAAACTGTCAGGATCACCCCCTTTTTATATGTTTTGGATTTCAAGCTCATTAGGCTTAAATGTTTGTTCTCTTAATTGGATCATACGCCCATTCACACACGTTTATCTGGGCTTGAGACTCAAAAAGTAAACAATTTCTAATAAAAAAGAAAAGAAAAAGTGAACAGATTGTAAAGCATAAATTTGGTTCATGACGTGTAGCGCTTTGAAGAGGCTGTTTTTCTTGACTTGACTGACAGCCCCCGAATTTTGATGCAGCACTCTGGGTTGAAAGATTCAAAGTAAACATTTGGTGATGAAGACGTCTGCTGTGATGAGAGGAGGAAGGAGATAATTTGACTTGAAAGTGAGCGGAGGAGACAGCCACTGCGTTAGTCAGAGATGGGCTTTCACAACACGTGCGCTATATGTTTGTTTTGCTTTTCACGCTAAACAGATTTAATTAGGATTTACATGTGCGACTTCAAAGTGACCCGACGCTGACAGTGAACATGCGACAAGTATAAAGCGTGTGGGCGTCGACATTAATAATGCTCCGTAAACTGTTAAATTAATTACTTATTGGGCCTTTTGATGCAAATTGATTATTATGCGAAGAGCCTTTTGCGATAATTACTTATTAAAAGCACATTATGAACGCATGCTAATGAAAAGGTTTGAGGAAGCCCAGCTGTAGCAATCCGGTACTTTCTAAAAAAAAAAGAAAAAAAAAAGCCCAGACATACTCAACGCTGATACGCGTTCGATGCACAACTATTACTAATACAAGGAGTTATGGCATGCTCTTTTATGTGCAAGATCTGCTCGGGTTTGGCTCCTGATGTTTGGGTTACGCAATAAGATTGGACACAAGTAATAGAGCAGTACTTATTCTGATTCTGATTTCTTGTATGATTGATTGTTCTTCTTGCTAATGCAGAAATGTCAACCTGAGCCAATCTGACCGAACATACTGCACTTGATCAAACAAATACTTCTAAACTTGTACTTTTGTGATGTTTAGTGCCCCTGATTTTGCAGGACGAGTAGACATTATTACCTGCATCCTCTTTTCATTCAACGCTAATAGTTTCTAGGGACGTCACAATATACATTTTTAGTGCTAACCTACATTTATTGTGAGAAGAAACATCCCAACTTCATTATTATTTACAGTTATTGACACCAAACAATTTTAAAATCCTTATTCTCTTTGATTCACGCTCTCTATTCTACTTCTCAAATATGTAACCATGCACGCAGTTTTATAAAACAGCAAATTCTGAACGATGAAGTAAAGTTAATGTGACATAAACAGCCGAATAAAAGGCTTTACATTTAGGTTTTACTTTCTTAGAGCATAGATTGAATTGAAATAACTTGAAGCTCACACACTTTAATTGACAGCTACTTTACCCCATAACGAAAGTGTTTAAATCTGTCAAACGTTTCGGCACATCGTTAATATTCACACGCTTTCATTTTAGACATGTGCATAGTTTTAGAAGAGATTTTTGCTTTTTTTCAGACGGTCAGGTGAAACTGGGGTTGACCATCCAAGCACAGCCAATCAGAGCACTGCTTTTGTTTAGTTTTTAAATAAGATAAATACCATACTTTATTATTACATGCAGAAAGTGTGCAACAGCCTCGTTTTTGTCACAGAATCCTGCTGTTACAATACCACACGGCAGCTTTAATTTGACTTCAAAATTGCCATTGTTGTCAACTGAATAATCACAATAATCAATTAACAGATTAATCTTGACAATCCTATTAGTTGCATATCGCAGCACTCTTTTTGGTATCAGTAAAAACATTATATTTTGGAAATCCATAATTGAATACCTGACATCACGCAACTCTGCCTGAAATGTCACTGTGAATATCCTGGACGACAAACGTTATGTATAGGAGAAATTTCTTCATAGATATAGCTGAAAACACACTGGTTGCCGTTATCTTCAGTACAGATTTTACGTTAGATGATAAATAGGCTCGCCATGTGAAAAGACTAACCTCGGCGAGTGACTACAATCTTGTCTGGCATCGTTTGCAAACCGCCATTAATCACACTGAAGTTGGTTCGCGAGCTTTCATAGAAGGATGAGGTTTGAGTGATAAATCCATTGAATCCAGAAATGAATAATTCTCAAAATGACTCATGTTCCAAGTTTCTACATCACGCAAACAGATACGTAACACTCCTCCGCCGCTCCGAAGACAAATCTAACACGCATACCAACTTTCTCATATTGAAAGTCACGGCATGATTTAACGTCAAGACGGATGGGTGCTATGTTCTCCTGTGTCATGTCCTTTTTAAGCCTCCATCAGCAGGTCTACAGCGCTCCACGCCTCTCCACGCCTGTCCCCGGGGCCCTATCCCTCTACGTCCACCCCGCTTCTTCACATCCATCACCCACTCATCTATCCATCCTCTTCCCCCCGGATCTATTCATCCGTGGAGGACAGAGAGACCAGAGAGAGAGAGAGCGAGAGAGAGAGAGAGGAGATGATTGTGAGGAGACTCAAAGGCGCGATGGATGGGTGTGCGGTAGGAGTAAAGGGGGAAAGCGGACGGCAGAGTTGTGACCTTGCGCGAGATTGATGTATCTCGAGGGTGCGCGGAGGTTCTTGGTCGGCTGTAGGGTGTCCACAGTTTGTCATTGAGCGCGCCTGATCCATTGTACTTGTGGAATGTCAGGTTGGCGCCCCGTTGCAAAAGTGATAACGGGTGACGGCGGCGGGCGTGAGGCTAAGTCTGGGACGCGCGTGCGGCTTGCAGAGATTCATGTGTTGAAAATTGGAATTCCGAAAGTTGCAGCGCTTGGCATCAAAAGTTCTGGTTTAGATTTGTAGTCTTTTTTTTCAAAGAATCTGGCAGATTGAGAATTTGTAGACCAATCTTACTGTATTTCAAGTTTGAAATTTCAGTCTATGATGAGTTCCCTCCCAAGAAAGTGCACTGGCGATGACTTGTGAGGCATCTACAAAGCAAGTGTCAGTACGGTTGCACTGAGAAAAGAGTAGGAGCTTATTAAAGGTATCTCACCTGTATTTAATGTAGAGCTATAGCAACATTATTCTTCTCGTCAGTAAATTAGTTTTAAAGGAGACATATTGTTCAAAATCAACTTTAATGATCGTTTAACCTTGTGACAATGATGTTTTGTCCCCATTATTAGTTGTATTTTAGCATGCTTGAGTAATCTTGCATTATCCTGTAATTGAGGCTCAAATACTCAGAAAATCCCTGTTTTCATCTACCACCTATCCCCGCCCACATCCCTGAACTTAGTTGCGATTATTTTAGCAAGTGTAAATGTAGAATTCTTAAATGTCTTGAAGCCACTTTTCACAACTAAATGCATGTAAATGAGCTGATGATCTCTCGCTTGTTACGATGAATCGTCGCTATGAAGAGGCGGGGCTTATCGGTTCTGCAGTTTTGTGCAGGAAGTCAATGAACCTGTTTCTATTCTATGCTATACTTGTTATAATTCAATACTAAGAGCCTGAAAAAAAGCCTAATAGGTCTCCTTTAAAAAAAAAAAACACTGAGGTTATACTATGGTGTATTTACAAAATCAAAAGAGGCGCTGCATGAAAAAAAAAAAAAAGAAAAGAAAAGAAAGAAAAAACACACACTGTGATGACTATTATCTGGATAATGATTATCTTATTACTTAATTAGTTGATTATTTTATCTCTTTTCTTTCTTTCTTTATTTCTTTATTTGCTTGTATGCTTTATTAGACAGAGCATGAGCAGCGAAGCATGAAATGGGGCAGAAGAGCAGAGAGGGCATTCAGCAAATTGTCAGAGCCAGAAATCAAACTCACTGCTGAAACCTGGAGCCTGGCATATGTGCTACTGCTTAAACCACTCAACCATCGGGAAGCAAAGTTGATTATTATTTCAAAAATCAATTAGTCATGATTAATCAAAGTCGTTTCCGCCACATTTGCACATTTTAGATGCCACAGTCATCTCCAACTATGCTTTATGTAGCTTATTATGTGTTCATTTATTGATGCCTCATAAAAAGTTATCTTGAACTTGAATGAAAAGGAATACGAAGGAGAGTGAGGGGGGAGTACTGAGCAGCACTGAGAGGGGCTGAGTCACATAAATCCTGCGAAATAACATAGTGTTACTTGAGGAGCAGAAGATGGCAGACGCTGATGAGAAGGAAGAGCAGGAAATCGACACATAAAATGAACAAAGGGGAAAAGGTCCGACCGAGGACAGATGTACAATAAAGAGTCAGAGTAATACATATTAATATGATTGGAAATGAGTGTCCAAACGGTTTCTAATATGTGTTGAAATCTCACTTATATCTAAGAATGACTTCATACGACTGAACAGACTTAACAGAATTATTAATAACATAGAGAATAAGAATAAAGCAAAGTAGAAAGTCTTCATTTAATTCACCCCAATTGAAGTCCTACAGTATATACAATAGATATGTATAAATAGTATCTTTCTTCAGAATCGTCACGTTAAAGGAGCACTATATAACTGTTCCACTGGAGTGTCGGTCTCCATGGAGATGTTATTACTTTGCTTTGTTCCACAGCATGAAATTAACATTTGCATTGGGAAAATCACGTGTCCGAATCCGTGTCTGCCAAACAACTGTACAACTAAATGTGCGCTGATGCTTTTTTTCATTGACCCATGGAAGCGCTACAGTCATTATGAAGCTGCCAGCGGTCTGTTCTGCTTCTGAAGGTAACACAATTATACAACCAATCCACCCAAACCTCATACGACCCCTATTCACAAATCCCAAACTATTGTGAGAATGTGCTGCAACGATTGTCTAAGCTAATGTTTATGCCTGGTCGCCTATTAGTGCTTACTCCTCTGTGGGGAGAACAGCTACACCAGATGAGATTGCATTAAATATAGATAAGATTGTTGCCAGTTCTTATTAAGATGAAGAGGTGAGGTTTTTGTGTGTCAAGGGTGTGCTAATACTTTCTAATCAAATGATAAGGTCTCTGGAAAAATAGCATTAAGCTTAAGGGTTCTTGAGCAATGAACTTTGTGTGTTAAATTACTTTTAGATAACAAATAGATGATTGTTTGTCAACTGAGAGTACAAATTATAAAATTATAACCATTAGCCAACTCATTTGCAGTGCGCGAATTGGTTGCCAGGAGAGCTGAGACAGTCGGGCGATAAAGATCTGTGCAATCTGAAACTGTCTTCTCTGTCGGAGTTCTGATTGGCGTGACTGACAGGTGGAATAGCCAATCAGAGAGGCACCTGTGGACTGCATGCTGTTATTGACCTTATTCTGCCCCGCCCACTTTTGCCGTTTTCTGCACTTCCGTCTTTAAACGCACTTCCGTTTGACGAGAACTCCGTTAAAGCTAATGACGAACGAGGGAAAAGTCTCACAGCTAAAATGTTACATAAAGTAGATTGATTTGTGTAAAATGTTTAATGAACACGAGCAACAACAAGTCAACAATGCACAGATTTCCTTGTCAGTCTGAAAACGGCTTTTAAGTCCATGTAGAACTTATTTTCTGTTGAGCTCGTCTGCTCCATGTAAACTAATACAACAGAAACAAGACGGCGGCGCGTAAGGCAACGTCCGAAATAAGGTGAATAAGCTGGTCTAGGTTACGTTTGGGGAATGTTTAACTATCAACTGTGCTGCAGCTGCTGCAGTCATCAGTGGCTCAGAGTTCCACTCAGAGTCGACGAGAAAGTTCATACTCAACTTCATCCAGATTCTTACAACAGGCCTGATCTTTTTTTTGTCAAAACAAACAAATACAGGAGACTGTAAAAAATACAGACATCTGCTGAATAAATGTACAAAGCTCTGTTACAAATGAGGTAAGAGAAGTACAGATTTAGATCTGACTGATTCTCAAGAAATGTCTTCCCCTGTCAAGACACATGCTGCACACATAATGTGATTGGAAAAGCAAAATAGTTGCTACACTATACCATAGTCTACCATTATCAGTACTTTAATGTGATGTAATGATGTACTGAAATGTGCAACCTCACAAGTCAACAAACCAGTCAATAAATAATTGAACATCAATAAACTTTAATATTGAATGTAATACAACAGGGAAAATACTTTCAAATGTGTTCAATAGTTCAATTAGTAGTTGAATATTAATTCAATGTAAAGTATAACATTACTGCTACTGCTCTCACTACTCCATCTTCAAAGGTAACTTATAGAAAGAAATTTTAATCAAAAGTACGTACTCCACCTCTGGGCTCACTGCGGTGCAACTTAAGCAAGTCTTTTCCTGCTCGCTGATATGTTCCGCTCACACCTCAGCTCAAGTCACATTGAATTAGCTGAACCAGTAATGCACCGCCTACACCACATCTTCATGCATTTATAATCAGTGTAAAGGAGACTTCCAGATATCACAACATTTGAGATGAACACTTTTCACTCATCACCTCGAGATCTGCCAAAGAAACATCTGCTAATTATTTTTTTTTTAAAGAAGATACTATTAACTTGATGGATCAAATTTAAGCAATTTGTATGAAAACATGCTGGTGAATGGAGAAATCCCATTCTTAATTTGTGTCAGTTTGGATCAAAAATAGATAAAAGAATAGATTGTGTTTTACAAGGACACTAATAGAACATTCATGGAATAGAGCGCAAATATCACATGCTGAAATAAAGACAAAATTGACTTATAATAATTTTGTATATATCCCTAATCTGCATGTCCTCCCCGTGTTACTGTGGGTTCAGTCTGCCTAAAATATCTCAAAAGCTTTTCACAAGGTCATAATTAAGCTCTAGCCACAACTGCCCTGAAGCAGACTGCGCCATTGGCCCCTCCAAACACAACTTAAAAATAAACTCATCACAACTAATCAAGTTCTAAAAACTGTTAAAGGACACATATTCTGCTGCAGTGACTTTTTTGAGCTTTTAACCATGTCCTAACAATGTTCTGTCATCAGAAATATACCTGAAGTGGCATTCAGTTGCTTTCGTGCTGTTCTGAGGAATGTTCACTACAAAACCCTCGCCCCTCCGAGCGTCAAACGCACTTGCTGAACTTCCTGGTTCCGGGACGTATTTTCAAATTTCATACGTCAGTGATCTGAGAATTTTCTGCTGTTTTAAGTCCTTAAATCAGCGCCAGACTCGTTCTGAGAATTTATGCCGTCTAAACACGTTCACTGCTCCTGCTAACCCACATCACAGCGTCTGTTGAACTTCACTAGACTGTGTATGCGCTAGCCACCATCTACTAGCTGGGTGTACTCAGTAAGTGTCATTTTTGTTTCAAAACATGAGATAGCAATTTTAAGGTACTCAAGAGCAGGCTAAAAACAGTATGAAAATTGAATAATACTTTTCCTTTGAAGGAGACATATCAACAATAACATAAGTAGATCATCATTATAGCTTTTGTTCATTGTAAACCGCAATATTGATCTTACTAATAAAAAAAAGTCGATCAACTTCCTATTTAAAACTGCAGAGGGGATAAGCCCCACCACTTCATAGTGAAATTTCACTGTAACAGGCAGTGGTTATCATTTTTGACAATGGCTAGGTGACATTTTAGAACACCACATGTATCATTGAGAGTCTAAAATTTTCAGATAATCCCAGCTAAGTACAGGGTGCATGAATGATCAAAATACAACTAACAGCTGTTACCAAAACTTTCAAACGTGAAAGGGGGTAGGCTCTTATAAGCTTCTGCCTCCTCCTTTTCAGCACTGTTGTGTAACTAACCGTTTATGTTGGTAACTTTTTATCATATTAATATTGTACTTCACTTTGTGAAACCCAGTGCTAAAATAAAAATAAAGGATGATGCTGATGATAATGATGATAGGTTAATAAGATTTATTTATATTTTCTTGTAATAAAGTAAAATCTGTTATAAAAGCATGAGGTTATTGTGCTCTCTCTGCATCTAATTATAGAGCGTTTTATTATCCGTAAATAAGGAAGTGGGTTGTTGTTAGCTTTACGGTGACAGAAAAAGACTCACTCTGGGCTCAGAGAGTTGTGTTTATAAACTCCTTGTGACAAATATCTCAGATGCTAGAACTGTATTAGGTAAGTGAATGATACAGTATGTGTGGACCACTGCAGAGTGTTTAGTGCTCAGTGCGGCTCGGTGATGGAGTGGATACACGTATGCTCCATGTGAGCAACCCACAGAGTTTGAACCCGGCTGTAGAAAATTTGCTGCAATGCACCTTTACCTGTGCTTTCACACTACTAATAAATACATAAAATAAATCATAATAAATACATATACGGGCCAAAATATTGTTTAAAAATGTAATTGTTGTGGAAGATAGTAAAAGTACAGATACAGCACCACCTGTGTCCCCTTTAAAAGCAAAAAGAAAAAAATAATTTGAACTCTCAACCCTCAAGTTTCTGGGTGATGGGTCATATGGGTCATATTAGCCTCTGAGCCTGGAGCGCCCTTGTGTGGCTGATGCTAATGTATTGTAGATACAGAACTATAATTAAAACTGGAAGATGAACTCAAAATGGCGCCCTATTCATTAGCTTGTACTCTTCATATTAGATAATATGTGAAAGCGTCTGAAATCAAATAAAATACAACTTACAGGTATCACTAGTCTAGCTATGTCCACGTGCTTCGGTTTGTATCGTCCGATGTGCTCGTTCACTTACGGTGACGTCACTTAATGTAAAACGGGTAATTTTGGTGATTTTAGAAACGCGTAAAAGAACATTTACTTATATTTTATTTAAATACCAATAACAATTAAGTATTATCCGCAATTATGATGTGCAATTATAGAAAAAGGCAGGGCCTAAGAGGCTGCAGTACTTCACACGGCCACTAATCAATCTGGGACATGGACAGAAGGAGCGTGCCTTGTCCAGTTCATTTAATACGTCCATGATTGTAGCTAACACTAATGTATTCTGCTCTCAAAAGCTGCTAAACACAGGTTGCCGTTTTCCATGTGTCAAAACCTGGTTAGAATACACACGGGTGAAAGCTGGATTGGCTAAATGACTTCCTGAATGAATGGCATTATCTTGGACTAATTAAAACATGCTAGGGCTCCTGTCATTGTTAGAACCCAAACAGCTGGAGATGACTGGGCCCAGCTCATTAGGACGGGCCTGTCATGGCAAGAACACGGCAGCGGAAAATTTCAAGTGTCCTATTTTCAAATCCTCATTAAAGTGCTATTCTAGTTATGCGAGAATGACTTTATTCTATGACATTGTAGGGGTTGAAACTATATGAAGGTTTTAGCGTGGATTCAAAACTGTGATTCGAGGTTCATATACTGTGAACACCACTTCCACTTGTTGTTATGGAAACTTTTAATTCTCTCTTTTTTTTTTTTTTTCGTATTACAAACAAATCAATGTCTTTCAATCAAAAACATCCCTACAACTTTAGCACAAAATTCTGAAATAAAAGAGCATACAAAATCACAGATCTAGTGGGTGTCGCCCTTGTCTGCGGCCCATGACAGCTAAATGCCAAGCGGATAAATCTCAAGGACTAAGAGTTAAATGGAATATTAATATTCTGACAAATTGAGCAGAAAGTCAAGAGAGTGTTAGGCTGAGCACTCCCACCGGTGATGACTTCATCCCTGTTGGAGCTTGCTTCATTCAGCTTTCACTGCAGTTAAGTCAACAAATCTCAGTTTCAAGTGTTTTTACCCATTTATTGTCATAGCGTAGAATTAGGAAATCACTTTGAGAACTGCAGACAGCTTGGCTATGGCAGCAAATTCAGTAAAGGAATTTAATGAGGGAAAGGGCCTGTGCACAACAGTGCCCAGCTAACTCATTGTTAGCATCACTACTTCCTGTGTAATAATGGGTTTTTGCCGAGCTGCGCTAAAATTGATTAATTACGATCAGGCATTGACAGCGAACTGCAGGTGGATGTCACTGTCGACATGTTAGAAACTTTACACATCAGGGGAATACTTCTTCTGGGACAAACTGTGTTTACAAAGGTGTTTGCCACAAATTTTAGTAATCTATATCTAAAAACAACCAGGTTGTGTTTACTTTAAATTTGAATTAGATGTTAATTTTAGGAGCTCAGTCACATTGGAGGAGCTCGGAGTAGAGCCGCTGCTCCTCAACGTCAAGAGGAGCAGCTGAGGTGGCTCGGGCATCTATTCCCGGATACCTCCTGGACGCCTCCCTCAGGAGGTGTTCTGGACCTGTCCCACCGGGAGGCGGCCCCGGGGTAGACCCAGGACACGCTGGAGGGACTATGTCTCTCTGTGGCCTGGGAACACCTCGGGATCCCCCGGAGGAGCTGGAGGAAGTCTGGGATGAAGGAAGTCTGTGAGTCCCTGCTTAGACTGCTGCCCCCGCGACCCGGTCCCGGATAAGCAGAAGAAGATGGATGATGGATGGATGGATGTTTATTTTATATTTCCCATTAGAGTAATAGTTAGTATTAGCTTTGCGACACAGTGAGTTAGCCAGCACTCTGCTGTAAACAGCTGATGTTTTAACCAGTGCATTGGTTCTCTAGCTCAACTGTAACCCAAATAAGGAACAGCCTATAGTTCAGGGGCAAATGCACTCAAACACACAAAGTACACTGTAAAGTCTAAAAGTTCTTCAGGCTCAAATATTGGATGAACAGTCATTTGCAAATTTACATTTTAGGCCCAAATAGATCAAAATGTGTTGTCTTGAAGTGGGGTCTGTATACATTTAGAAATGATCATGAATGCTCTTTTGAAACATGCAAAATTTTAATTACGAGTATATCATTTATAGAATGCTACAAAATTATTAGATTAAAATAAAAATGACAAATGTAATCTTATAAGCTTTCAAATTGTGACATTTCTGCAGACATTTCACTTTTGTCTTATATATAAAACCTCAACTAATAAGTTTCAAGATGTGTTTTAGAGCATTTCTGTTGGATTGATATAATATCATTTGAATATTGTTATTGAGATTCTCCAAAAAACAATTTAGCTATTCATTTTTGTCAATATTGCCCACACCTTCCATTCACAGCACAACAGTGTATCTTCAATTTTCATCCTCCGTGACAATTGCGTGTTGGCCTTTAGTGAACAATAAACTGTGATATAAATGAGGAAAATACGAGGGATAATAAAATAGACTTTTTTTTTGCCTGAACTGTTAACCTACAATTTGGCCAACAGGAAATCATAAAAACGCCAGTCCTTACCTTCTGAGTCTTGTCCTAGGCAGGTGGACAGCAGCAGCACATAAAGGACTCCCGCTCCAATTATTCTCTGGCATTTGACCCGGCCCCGAGACTGTGGCCCCATTAAGTGCATTGGGACCATCTTCAGCACCGCGCCTCACAGAGCACCCAGCTGCACAAAACAGGGGAGACACAGGTTAATCACAAGTCTTTGTTTTGAACGGCCGTAGATGCAGCAGCGTCTGGTGACCTCGCACAAGTGGAGAGGAACTCGAGTGCAGTCTATTCAGGCACTTGCTTTCTAGACTGCGGTTAAGGTTTTTGTGAGTGGTGTGGAAGTGTATATTAGTCATATATACTTGAAGGATGACAGCTGCCAGGGCTCGGAGCAGAGGTACAGGATGTGATGTAGCTTAAATGCAGGTTTACAGTGCTCTGGATATCAGTCAAACTACAAAATGTGCTTGGATCATAAAGGTGCATTGTGTAACTTTTCTTGTGGAGGGTTTTCTGCACGCTGGTTTCTTTGGAAATGTTATTGCTTTGTATAGATGTCATGATATCAGATTTTAGTGTTACAATCAGGGGCGTAGCACCAAATTCTGGGCCCCAGGTGCAAACCTCCTTGGTTGGCCCCTAACACATGCTTTTGTAAATGTGTGTATCCTAGCAAAAATTCAGTTATTATTGTAATTTTGTAATTCACCATTTCTCGAACATGCACATATTGGTTTCTACATACACTTAATAATAACTCGCTAATTTACAGACATCCTGTAGCTATCGGCTTATGTTATGTGTAAGTGCACAGTGCTGTTTGTTTTTGCAACAACTAGACCAATTTCACGAAGATCTCAAAATAGATTATTACTGTAAAATACACTATAACTGCAAATTATAATAACTTTTATAGTTGTATTTGTTTTCAACTTGGCTACTAGGCGAGGAATGATTTGACTCTTTTTTAAAGGGGTGATGTGGCCCCCTGATGTCATGCATAATTATATTTAGTCTCTCAATGACTGTACTTAACCACATTGCATTTTATTATAACAAAAACAGATCCAAGCGCAGGTAAATGCAATTGAGAAAAACCATCACATGCTTCTGAGGGCCCTTCCCAGCTCTGGGCCCCGAGAAAATCAGTACCGTTAAGCCCCCCCCAGTTCGACGCCCCTGCTTACGATTATTGTGATAAGGAACGTCATGTGATTTAATCATTATTCATGATTATTGACTACAACGCCAGTAAAAATACTTCATTTTCTCTCATTTACATTGCAAATTGATACAATAGATCATAACTTAACATACAAATAGATCATAACTTTCTGAATATGTTAATAATGCACATCAAATATTTAAACATAGTAAACATAAACAGTTAACTTTTTTAGACTATAGATTGAACTGAAATACTTTTTTTTTTTTGCTTAAATTGACACGATTTTTATCTTTTAGTTTGTACCATAGTGATCTGAATAATCACAATAATCTCACCGATCTGACCTGTCGCCCGCTTGTCGTCATGGAAATAGATATGTTCAATGCCATACTGTGGCGCATTAGCGACAACGCAACGACATCTCCATGGAGACAAACGGGGCGGACAAATGCGCACATCAAACGAACAAAAAAAGGCCGTTATTTTCATTTATTTGAGCCGCCAACACAATGACGAGACACGAACATGCAGCCATATAGAAAAACTGATTACACCTTTGCACCGCCAGGTTCATGGAATGTACCCATTTCTATTGCTCGGCCCCTATATAAAACACACTTGCATGTCTACTGTAAAGGCATGAGGTGTATTGCGTTCTCATGGTGAAGAGCTGGCATGTGCTATTTACTTTGCGCTTTGTGTGTAATGGAACCGCTGTCACAATGGAGCGTCTTTGATCAGTCTCCGCGGCCCGCTTCAAAGCACCCCCTCCTTTCAAGAGAGTTGCGACAGTTGACAATATGAAAACCTGAAGCTGAGCACCGGCGTTACAGCGAGCGTCTCAACAAACAAGACGTCTCGGGGACGTCTCGGATCGCTACGTGATATTTGAAAGAAAGAAAACTTGGGAACACTTTATAATAACTGCATTTATCCCTGCCTTAGTACAGCATGAACGAAGGCTTAATTCATAGTGTGCAAATAGTTTATTAAGAATGAAAAACTCTAACCCCGATTCCTAACCCAAACCCTAACCTTAATTACGTACTTACTAAGCCTGAATAATGTGTAATAAGCTAAGAATTAAGTCTTTATTCATGCATAGTTAAGGTAGTTATTATAAGGTAGTACTAAAAACATTGCAGTCACACTCGTAGTTCTGTGCGACATCTTTCAAAAATATAATCGTAGTACTTTACATTCTACAATTAATTAGGCTTTTTACACCCACATTACAGCGTGCAATAACTACAACATTTGCACATTCTGCGTTTTGGTTTTTAATTATCTTTTCATCAGACAGTGGATCCATCTTCCAGACAGTTTGAAAATGTCTGTAGCCCTTTATAATTTCACAGAAAATCAACTGTGCCGACATCAACATAGTCACAAAGAGCATTTCTGTTTGTATAACGTAATTACAGATTGTTATGTTACATCAGTGGCGGATTTACCTTTAGGCAACAGGTCATTATCACCTCGTACCCCCAACCTGAAGGGGCCCCCAATAAGATTATGAGGCTCTGTAATAGTTCTCTCAATATCACAATAAAGTGGTGCACTTCTAAACCAGAAAAAGCCCAACAAAATTGTCTGGGATTGTCAAATGTATTTATTCTGCCCAAGCCACGCCCCCCAATGAAGCAAAATAGTAAATAAAACATAACATTATAGAATTACAAATGAAAACCATGGATTTACATAAGATGGAACATTGCTGGAAATTCACCAAACAGATGGGAAATAAGGTCTGATTTCTTAAATATTCTTCCAGGGAATGACCTCCAAACCCCCTGTTTAAAGCTGTTTAGAACATGTAGCTACTGCACATATGAATCACAATTTTCCAATAGTTCGCTTTCCACCCCAGATTTATGAACTTCAGCAACTACATGTAAAAAAAAACATCAACAAACAAACAAAACAACAAAAAACAAAATAATACAAGAGACGCTAAAGAAAAATTATGGAAAATCACACTTAATGAGAAGGGGCCAGAACATAATTTTGCCTTGGGCCCTCGAATTCCCAGGTCCACCACTGTGTTACAGTAGATTAATTAAGATAAGTACAATATATCTAGTGTAGCTGAAAACAAAGTAGAAGGACAACTTTTATATGCAAGTGTGTGTCCCTTAGCCCTTATCTTAAGATGGAGAGGTAAGGAGAGGGATTCTTTGAAGTTTTAGGTCATTTAAGTACAGTCGGTGCTTCTTTAAATTAGACTTTGTGACTGAAGCTACACCTCACATCACTTTCCCTGCTTATAAAAAACGCTCCAAAACTTGTCTGATTGACCTTGATACAGCAAGATATAAATTCAACTCCAAATGAATGAAATGATAGCTTGTTAAAGAGGGGTTGAATGAGGTTCTTATCCTCAGAAACTTCTTGCAGCCGGCGAGAGACAGAAACTCAAATAGTTGTCTTTAATAAGTCAATATTTCATTCTTTTTGTAATTCATCTTGACAACATGAGTTGCTGCTGTGGTTTGAGTTTACAGCAACATGAAAAGAACGTCAAGATTGGACTACTATAAAGAAAACATTTTAACATCATTTTATAATGTAGGCTTCATCAATAATTTCATGTCTAAAATATGCCTTTTGATATTTTGTACATGTATGTATGTTGTTGTCCACAGGCTACAGAAAAACGAGGCGAGGCAGAGCGAATGAACCATGGAGTAAACAGAAAGCCACACTGGAGGACAAGAATGTGGAGGCAGCAAACGTGTTGTGTGTAGTAACTGTGTCATGATCTATAAGCAACAACTGAAGAGACGTTTTCCTGTTCATCCAAGCGCAGCTGCAGTACTCTTATGATCATAATAAAATGTGTGAAAACAACTGAACTAAACTGATCAACTTAAAAAAAGAGACAAGAGTTCCAACAGTAATCAAAAAGGTAATCAGTGTGTTTGCTTGTATGATAAAGTCGAGGCTCCACGCTGGTGAGAATATGTTTTTTTGTTTGATATTACTTTTATAGAGTCACATGCTTGGCACTATCAAAAGTGCTCAAAAGGAGTAAGTGTCACTGATCTGACTGTGTGTGACCCAAACTCCACTCACAAGACCACAACCGCACTATGTATATACAAAGTAAGAGAAAAACAGGTATTTATTCACCTTATTCTGGATGCTGCCATTAAAGGGCCTGTACCTGATTTTGAATGTTCAGACAGGGACATGTTTTTGTTTGAACCGTTAGCCCCGCCCACATAGTCCTTCCTTTCATATACTTCCTCTAACTCTCCTTACAATTAGCTTTAAGCACTTTTGAAACTGCACTATGACAGAGAATCACATGTCTGGGATAGTGTCAAGCAGTTATTTTCCCAAGATTCATAGTGTACGATATGCCTGATTGGCTGAAAACAATAGTTCTTTTCTAACAAAGTGTGTTTATAATATGCACAGATTATACATTACAAACCCAGTGTCTTTCCATGAAGTTGCTTCTATCAAATGACGTGTGATGTAAAGAGAATTTATCTTAACTAGAGTAAATAAAAATCAGGCACAGGCCCTTTAATTGTCCCCTTCCTTCTGTTTGTATCATTTCAGACACAGAGCTGCCGATCTCAACAGCAAATACAAAACACCGTTTTCAAGTCACCCAGAGAAATCGAGCAGTGTTGACTTGTTGGTGCTCATGAACACAGAGCATTTTACACAGATTAATCTGTATTTTAGTGGTGAAACATTTCCTCACTCTCCACTCAACTGAAATGCTAAAACAATGGAAGTGGAAACCCGTAGCAGAAAGAGGGAAAAGTGGGCGGGACAGAATAAGGTAATGTAAAAGGCAGATTAAACTCATGAATCACCCCTTTATAAGCTCTGTATCTGATTTTTACTGTTTTGAAATGGAAAAACAGAAACAGTTCATGTCACCGATGTTTTTGCATGTAGTAAAGTACAGGCTGTTTTGCCCCAGATCAGATATATTGTAAAAGCATCTATTCATGTGAAAATGGGACCAACTAACACACTGTATTTCATATTTCAAAACAATAAAACTCAGGTACAGCCCCTTTAAGTGAACGGAAATCCCTCTCAACCGACGTCCCAAAACCATGGAGGCAAAAGCAAAAAGCAAAAATAGACTCCTTTAATCTTCAGCCATCTCCCCCTTGTCCATTTTGCTGTTGTTCAAAATTGTCCGTGACTAATAAAATTTTTGGTTGACTAAAACACGATCGACCGATTAATCAACTCTAAAAGCCGACAACCTGTATAAGGAGGACATTTTATAAAACTACCCCAAGTAGAACATTATAGTCAGGAAGTCAAAATGCAAATAAGAATTCTGGGTCAAAAAAGACTAATTAATTCATTTGTAGAGCCAGCCCTTCAGAGCAGGCAGAACATCCAGTTTATGCATTATGTGTTAATCCACCGAAGACCATTTCTCTGAGCTGTGAAATGAGGACAAAAGGAGAAGCTATTATTTATTTCCGGTCCACAGCTGGCGCACAGTGGTCAAGTGCCTTGCTCAAGGACAAAATATGACTCTAACATTCCCCTCCCGATTCCCAAACGCTCCCCGGTGTGCCCTATTTCAAAATGATTACAAGGCAGTGTTTAAAATACTTCAAGTCTGTGACGGCTTGCATAAATCTGCGACCGCCTGCTGCGTGATACGTTTTACACAAATCAATTAGAGGTTTCTGGGGTAAGCAAAAGCATGAATCTTTATTTCGCCTCAGTCCTAAGAGCCATTTTGGTGATTATATTGAAAATCTAATAGTGAACACAGCAGCGCCTCTTATTCCGTTCAAAAAACAACTTTAAGTGCTTTCCGCTATGCAAACGCTGCCACCTGTTAATTAAAAGTGATTGGTGAATGTCCCCATGGCGGACATCAGTGTGACTGCAGGATTACAAAAGCCCTCTCCACTGAGCCAAAGGCAGCGCTGGGCAAATTGTGATGTTGAACCAAATCCCAAAGGAAAAATCTAGCCATCGCCGCTGCAGTTTGAACCCGATCTTTTTGAAGGACACACGTTGAGAGCCCCACCGAGGCGCGGGCAGCTCATAACTGGCTGTAATTGAGTTTTACATGCACGTTCATCTTTGCTGTCTGAAACGCCATGCAGGAGTTCAGCGGCGCTATCAGTGAGAGGAGCAGGCGGATGGAAGAGAAGTTTCCTAGCTTGACTCCAGCGCACAGGCAAATTGTGATTTTTATCCAATCGGACAAATGGAGGTTCACCTTGAGCTCCAGCCTTTCGGAGGTTTCGGGCCATTATCGGAACATTTGCCTCTCCACTTCAGCCGAGTACTTTTTCGGCAGGATTTCTTTGTGCTCGGAGTTCACTTTTGTATAGCGCATTGTGACTGCGCAATTTTTCTAAATAACCTTTCATTTTAGATGGTTGTTTTCCAAAAAGGTGGTTAGGCGGTTGTGAGTTCTGTATTTGATATTTTTGGGTAGGAATTAGCTCAGAATTTAGCTGACTTATCCTCTTTGTTTGTTTGTTATGAAGCATTACTAATAAAGATTATGAAACTAACAATGTAACAATCAATAATAAAATCCATTTGTCATACTGCTCATTCTATTTGCCTGTGTCTGTCTCTTTTAGTCTTATCAGACTTCCCCTTTTTTGTGGTAATTTCTTGTAATGCCCAGCGGCGGTTACGTCACATTTACTTGAGTGACACTTTACTTCTTTCCCTTGGATGCCTTTAACATGGAATCAATGACAGATTAATATCAGATAAAAGTTGTAAAATACTGACATTAAGGACAAAAAAAATATGAATTTATAATAGTATAGATGAAATATAACAATAATCATCAAACATATATACATATATTATTAATTAACAGTTCACCGGCAACGTCATATTCCTCGTAAAAGGCTAAGCTTATGGCTCGATGGGGATTTCATCGTAAAGCCTTGGACATTTACGTCGACAATGTATGTTTCATTGTAGGTTCGTAAAATAGAGCGCACACGTCAGACTATGAACGGATGTAATTACACGCCTCGTGCCATGATTTTGTGACGGACAGTGCGCTGTAGCCTGCTCTGTCTAAAACAGACGTCTGAAAGCAGAGTCTGAGCCCGCTTCCCCATGCTCCAGCTGACGTTTAGCTCAGACAATATTGAAAGTTGTCAAAGTTATCAACAAGATGATAACCTTGGCACATAACTGTAATTATGTGCAAAGACGAATTCTCAACATTCAGAATACTGGCTGCTGACCAACCAGTTGGTCCAAAAACAGAGGACTGAAGACTGAAGCCAGTAGAGGAGCTCATTGGTGAACTTCACGCTCGGCCCAGCCCTCTTCTCGGGACGCCTGAAGCACAGGGGCTTGCAGCAGCCCCAGAGACCACTGAGCGTTATACGAGCCAGGCTTTTTATGAGGAGGACTTAATCACACAGTGAAAATATATGAACTAGTCTGATCACAATTATTTTACAGTACATTATCATTTTTATTATCAAAATAGCCTATTATTACCCAAAATACTGCATTTTGACTACATTCTAAAACTCTTATGTCACTTTGAACATTGATATTTTAGGATTTGTATTATGGTAATTAATTATCATCAAGCTTTTATCTTTGTTTATGTCAGGCAGATTCTTTTATCAAAGTGCATTTCTGCAAATTGAAGAAAGAAATAAGAGAATGCAGCAGACGTCAAGCATTTTCATTCTCCACTTAAGCAAAAAAAAATACTTTGCACACAAGACTGTTATTCACCGCTCAAGTGATACTTTGTCCAAATACCTTTTCACTCTTACTTGAGTTATTATTATATGCAATGCATTATATGCAAACCTTGAGGCTATTTTCACACTTAGTGCTTATGTCAGATTACATTTATATATATTTTTTCTCTTGGAAAAGTATTTAGAAATAGGATTACATTCAAGCGTTGTATACAGTTGTTTTTTCGGTGAACACTTGCTGCAAAGGTTCATGGAAAATGCATGCTTTAAAGGCTAAATGGAGTCGACTGAAAAGCTCTTGAGTGAAAACCTATAATATTTTTTTCTTATGAGTTTGTATTCAGGCAGTGGCTTTGGCTTTATTCTGATAGCGTTTCAGCACCTACGCCGAAGCAAGTTCCTACGTTTGTGAATTTCACTGACAATGGCAATAAACAATTTCTGATTCTGATTCTGATTCTGATTCAGAACATGCAGGTACACAAACCATCCATTAAACACAAAGCAACCTGACACTGCTCATAACGTCGTCATCATCATCATTGAGAATATCAGCAGAGATGGTCAACGTAAAAGCTAGACAAACGCAATAAAACAAGCTCAGGAAAATTATTACTTATGTTAAAGTACTTAAGTATTCACTGTAGAAATGACAATTTTTCTGTTTTTTACTGTTCATTTAATTCATAACTTTGTCGGCTTATAGAGACGAGCCGCAACTTATATTTTGGTCTTGTCCTGATCGGTTCATACTGTAAAATTAGACGACATCAGAGACAAAAAACGCAAAACAAAAGCAAGAATAAGCCAACTCAAAGTTTGTCAGAACAGCAGATATTGTCAACAACGCAGTCACAAAGTTACAACAACCTGTAATCAGTGACATCACAACCTGTACAGGAGCGAACCTTCCCTGTTGTTCTGCATAAATCAAGTCTCTGGACTGAGCTTCAAAAGACATGGAAAACCTCAGAAATGGAGAAGTATTTGTAAGTAATTGGTACTCAACATGACGTATGAAGTACAGTATAAAGTACAGATCCTCAATAACATGTACTGACCACCTCTGAATATCAGAGACGGCTCATGTCAAACCTGTAAATCCCACGTGTCAAATGTACCAAAATGAAGTCAAAATGAAGTCTCTCAAAGCGCTACACTGTTGTTGTTATTCTTTCTCTCCTCACTCGGCGGTGGTAAGCTTCTTCTACAGCTACGGGTGCCCTGGGGCAGACTGACGGAAGTGAGGCTTCCCATCTGCACCCTCAGCCCTTCAGACCACCACCTCACACTAGAACAAAAGAACTTGGTCCGAGCAGGGAACTGAACCAACCTTGGACGTGTGCTTTTACCAGTGAACCTCCACGAAGACGCCGCACAACTAAAGTTACACCTCAAAGGCACATACAGTTAAGACGGATTCCTTAACGCCATCTTATTATTGTTTTCTGGAAAATCAAAAATCAAAACGAGACAATCCTTCACGTCAGTACTGCCCACCCTTAATAAAAACTCCAACAACTTTATCAGAATGTTGTCCTACAAGATTTACTGCCTGATGAAACCCCTCTGCCCATCAAAGTTGTGCTACATGTATTTTCTATTGATTATGATTTCATGCTACAAGTCAGTTCAAACCTCAGTTACTCCGCGCTCTGATGAAACACTTGCCTTTCACAATAGTAGGCCATGCTGTAAGCTCGGGTAACCGTGCAGCGATGACGAGAGCGCACAGGGGCTGAAGGCACTCGGGCTCCGCTTGAACTTCAAAAACTTGTATATTCCTCTCGAGACAAGAGAAAACACGAGCGGCGCAGGAGCAGCAGAAGGCGCGGCACAAAGGCGTCGGATGGGGAGGATGAGAGCGACACGGTGATGCGGGGAGCACAAAAGACACAGGCACCAGGAGTGACAGGACCAGAGTTAAAATGAGAGACACAACGGCAGATTAGAGTGCGACTGAGGGGGAGATGGGAGAGGTTGTCCCAAAAACTTTAACAGATATCAGCGGGCTCGCGTTGATGTGCGCTGATCACGGAGAGGAACAACGGGAGGCGTGGAAACACAAGTGAAAAACAACCACGCACAGCATTACTCTTGCGGATGCCAAGCGGAAGGATGTCAAGGGTGTTTGGTTACAATAATCATGATCCTAATAGAGAGTTTTCAGTCTGAAGCTAAATGTGAAATGTCCCCCTGTCCGTTTATGTCAAATTAATGTTACTTTGTTATTCAGAAAGTTTTGATTTCATAAAGCTGATCAAATACTAAAAGAGTGGTGATGACCTGTGATTTTCAACCTTTTTTTCAGTCGCGGCCTGCTTTTTTGGTTGAAAAGATTTCCACCATTTACTGAAAACAAAAATGGCTCTTTAAATTTGGCAATATTAATAGTTTTCTTTCTTGGTACAGAAGTTTTCTCTCCACTCCAAATGGTAAATTATTATTCAGTTTAAAAAGTATATAAATCCATTGTGTAAATCTGTTAACTCATACTGGACATTTTTCAAAGCACACTGCTTGAAAATCAAGGCGTTAGACGATGTGCATGAATGTGAATTAAATATTTAAATGTAGTTTGGTCATGATGTCAATAATTGTCAATAATCTCGTTTATCCTCACAATAATAGTGACACTATAAAAAGCATTGCTACTGCTTCAAAAAAAAGTACACATTTAGGTCTGGCTCTTCTTGGTGTTCATTCGATCACTGAGTGTGGATACGACAGTAAGGCATTACACACACCTCACAATGACAGCAATGCAGTGCCCAGAACCCAACTCAACATTAAACTTTCATTTTGTTGCTGCTTTAGAAAATGGACCAAGTGTCACAATGTGTACCAAAAAATGTGTAGCTATTTAAATGCGGGCCCACGGGCCAAATTCTGCTCACCAAGCAATATGGTCTGGCTTTGTGCTCTAGTCCTGTTTACGTGGTTTATGCCAGATGTAGTCCAAATGTAGGCCTAAATGTTAAGTCTTGGTTTAAATCTGTCTAGATCTGCTATGATCTCCTCTAGTTCAAGTCAGGTTATTGATCGACACTGGGTTGTGTCTTAGTCCTTGTAACTAACAAAATGCTAACTTCAAGTTGGAAGTTTAATTCAGTTAAAATCAGTGTATAATCATTTAATTAATGTGTATCTTATTTTTTAAAACAATGTACAAATAAGCTAAATTAATTTTGCTGTTGTCCTTTTTATTTCCTTTCTGTTTTTTTTTTTATTTATTTTTTTTAGGTTTTACAGGTAGATCCAGATCCATATGATAGAGATGAAAAAAAATAAACTGCCGGCATAACCCTGATTCATTCCATATGTATATACAGACATACAAGCACTGGTAACAAAGCCTGTGACACTCAGGCCCTCAGCTCCATTGTGCTGAGAAGTACTTTACCTTGAGGAAAAGCTGACAAAACGCTCTTCTATAAGGCCTGTAGCCCATCTTTTGACAGGACAGGTCAGGAACATTGAAGTCTTTTAAAAATGTGTTTGTAAGTATGTTGACGGCCTTGGACATGTTTCCCTGAAAATTCACAGGAGAGCACTCCATCAAGTCTTGTACTTTTTCTCTGAGCAAATGTGTCATGCGTCTTATTTTCTCCACATATTTTCAACAATTCTTATTCAACTGTGTATCAAAAATATGTTGTATACGTTGGTGGTAGAAAGCGATGTTATTTTCTCTTATATCACAGATAGTGAGGGTGTGATTGCAGCAAAGGTCAAACGAGATATTAATATTTTCTCTTTATCTTGGTTTTACCTGCAAATGGTAAAGGCCATTAGCAAATTGAGACCAACTGATTGCTTGAACTATAAGGTCTAAATATCGTCCAAATGGCACATCAGAAATCAAAGGATATCTAGATAAACATTGCTGCAAAAAATGAATTAAAAAGACGAAGCCAATTGTGTGGTGAAGAAACTGATGATGTCATTTCAGCAGGTCTAAAGCTATTTAAGTCCAGTTCAAAAATGTGAAGTAGAAAGTACCTGTACTCTAGTGAATTAACTTAAAGGTGCTCTACCTTATTTTTACTGTTTTGAAACGAGAAAAACAGAACTAGTTTGTTTGACTCTTTACATCAGTCACATGTATCGCTCAGTTAATTAATGCAGCCCCAGCATCCTAGATATTCACCACAATGAGTTTATCAGCACTGTCTCTGCTGTGGATAAAGCTAACAAACATTAAAATGCTAACTGCACACTTCTGCACGCTTCTCGAAGAATAAAAATCTCCATAAATAGATGTAACGAAAGCTCTACGGTCACATTTACACTCGAACAGATGCTTTTAGAATACATCTGTACCGGAGCAAAACTGATTTTACTTTATTACATGCAAAATCTCTGGCACATGAACTTGTTTTTCATGTTTCAAAACAGTAAAATCGAGTACAACGGCTATAAGTAAGACTGTGCAAGGTAAAATATAATAGTCACAGCAATCAATTCACCCGTAACAGTTTTTATTAAACATTATTGACTGGCAGAGCAGCTCCTGGGCCTGTAGTACGTTGCTTGTTCAAAGACAGTTTTTGTGCCAAACGTTTTAAAAATAACTTTATTAATTCTCCTCATCAATTGGTCCAAAATAGGACTTAATAAAAGCGTATGCAAATGGAGACTAGAACAATCCGCGGAGTCAGAGGTGATGTACTATTTTAACTTAACACAGCTTTCTCTCTCTGTCAGAGTTTGACTGATAACTCCTCTTTACAGTCACTGCTTACGTTCGCATGCATTTTTCCTAAGATGTAAAAATACGTCTCTTGTAGTGTCATCTCCGACATCTGTCTTTCTCACTCTTTCTTCCACTGTGTTTTTTTTTTTTTTTTTTAATGTTGCTTTCTGTTTGTGTTGTCAGCAAGTCGTCTGAAAACCATGTCGTTCACAGCTCGTTCCACTGCCAAAAACAAGTCGAGAAATTCTGCTCTTTTTTTTGTCCCCTATTGAAGAAAACAGCTTTCAACCCTTTTCAGGCACAATTTGGTTTTTGCTCTTCACTGCCAGTCCTTGGACTCCGTTAGCTGCGAACATCTGAACTTTGACCCCTAATTACAGCCGGGAAAGAGGAAATTGACTGAAGATGTTGCGGCACAGTTTTCTGCACATTGGAGACTGATTGTAGGTAAATATAGTTGAACGTATGTGGCGGCAGTGGGCGGCAGGAGTTTGTCAAGCACAAGTTGGAGAATGTCATGTTCCACTTTGCAAATGAGCTTGTGTTTTGGAGAGGCTTAGTGCATACTGTTTGAAGTGGGGTGTGAATGGTGCTCAGCAATTAGCCGGCAGCGAAAACTTTGAATCTGTCTTTCTCCTCAGCGCTTTGCAAAAGATTTACGCTAAACAAAGAGCGGTCATTGCAGGCAAAACACTGCATTCAAGTACGCAAAGACGTGCCTGAAAGAAGCCGTAGTATGCCTTGTGTCACAGATTGAGAAAAGAACAGAATCTGAGAATGGAGTAAACAAAGGGCAGTGAGAGTGTACGTATCGTGTGCTTATTGCAAGAGAAGAAAGATGACTCAAAAATGCATGAATCACTGTAAATGTGGGTGAATAAGAAAGGCAAACAATTATAACGCGATTAAAAGGACAAATATTATGCATTATCAGAATCCTTAAACATGATCTTAAGGACCTTTTTCATGTTTTAGAACTAAAAAACAACACAAAAACGGCTTAATGTCCTTGTGCCGTTTCACAGGAAGGAATTGGTGTTGGGCTCCATCTACTGGCTGCAGAGAGAAGTGCATCGGTGAGATAAACAAACTATAGCTTGCTTCCGATTCGCTAAAGGCGTAATGATCGTGATTTGAGGCAGAAATGAGAGTCTGCCGATGATTTATAGACATGAAAACAGCGCAAAAGATCTCGGAGATTGACGTATGATCGAACACGTCGAGGAAATTCCGAGTGGTTTTGACGCTCGGAGGGGAGGACTTTCTAAACAGGATCAAAACAAGCGTGAATGAAGCTAAATACGACTCCAGGTTTGTTTTTGATGAAGGAACAATGTAGTAAATCCTTTCCTTTAAAAGCTTGATTTTGCATGTGATGTTTCCTTTAAGATTCAGATTTCTTTATGGAAGAAAAAACAAAACAAAAAAACAGACCAAAATGAAATGATCTATGACTGATTCTTGACTGGTTCTCATCTAATTAGTTGAGTACAATGTTGTTGACCACTTAGTCACATTGACACTTTGCATCAACAATGCTCGTCTAAACCATGTCTTATTCATTTCTTGTTGAATTTGAACTTTATTTCTGGACATCAAGACAAACAAGAAGCTATAGCGGTTCTCTAAAAGTCAGAAAACTAGATTAATTTACTGTATAATCAAGTGCACTGATTGTGTGAATTGAATATAATTGACTGAATTGATTTTAAAATGAACAGCGACGCAAAAAAGCATATGTGTTTCCCTTTTGTTGGTCCAAACTAGACCATAATGTGGCTCTACCTACGTGTGTGGATCAAAAGGCAATGCAAAACTTCACAAATGCACAAAGAAAGTTATGCGACTGTGACAGAAACTAATGGAGAGCTGAGCAGTGCATGAATTATACAGGAGTTTAAAACCCTCCGGTGTAAACGCTCAAGTGCTGCTTTTTTTTCTGCCATAACTAACTTTAAGGGCAAAACGAAAATGGATAACTGTTTGTTTGGCTGCTGAAATTGTAGGTAAATAAAGAAAAGTGGTTTCTAACTGACTACTAATGTATATAGCAGCAAAGAGTATAGAGTATCACCCTTCAACCAGACGGTGCATGGTTCAAATCGTACCAGATAGCACATCGATTTTTAGTTTTACAAATAGTATTAATACGTGGTTGATTTTGAAGTTTCTTTTTTTTCCCAGTGTTTTGTTCTTACTTACAAATCAAAAATAAAGAAAACAAAAACATGTATTCACCACAAAAACAAGTTAATTGTCTTCCAAATATTCTGACAGCGGAACTATTTTCAAAAACATCTTAGGTTTGATCAAATATGAGCGAGACAGTACAAACAGTGTATTGATTTAGGCTGTAAAAAAGAACTGTAAGGCAGCACAAAGAAAATACAAATGGGAGCATAAAAAGATGAACAGTTGAAGGAATACAAATATGAGATGAATAGTTAAAGAGGAGCGGAGAGAACAGTAAATATCCCAGGGTATTACTTATAAGAGAATAAGCAATAAAAGAGCCAGAAGCAGCGAGGTGGAAATATTAGGTTTTGATGTAGTTTCTCAAAGTGCCACAACAATATTCCTTTATTTATTAGCTATGGCCATAAAAAATACATTCAAAGTAAGGATCGGCGTCTCAAATTAATGTGGAGAGAGTGACAAGATGTGGGGTCTGGTGAGGACAGCAACACGACCTTTCATTTGAGGAAAACAGTATGTAAAGTGGCCATACCTGCTTGCCAACGCCTGACCCTGACCCTGAAGCTAAGCAGGTCAGGGCCGGGTCAGTACTTGGATGAGAGTGCCACAGGGGGGTGAGTGGGGAGGGAGTGTCGCTGTGTCCTTAGGAAAGGCATTCCCTGGTATGACAGCTGTGTGAATGATTTGTGGTGGTCAGAAGGGCCGATGGCACAAACTGGTAGCCTCACTTCTGCCCCATGGCAGCTGTGACTACATAAGTGGTTTACCACCACTGAATGAGGAGTGAAGTAATAATGACAACAGTTTAGCGCTTTGAGAGACTTTGACAAGATTGTCATGTACACTCATTTGTGAAAAGAGGAAACAAGGCTCTCGTGTGAGTACAGGATGTGGGAGGGTATAGGTGGAAGGAGAAAACAGGTGTTTTCTCATTTGCAGGACAATAGAGGATTAACTCAAACGTGCAGGAATCGATCAAAATACAACTTTGAAAAAAGTAATGCTCAGGAAACACTGTTGTGTCAAGGTTAAATGCTCATTAAAGTTGATTTGGCAGAATCTGTCCCCTTTAATACCACACTGAAAGTTGCATAGTCCACCTTTAAACACAATTAGGTTAGTCACAATAATTACTATATATATATATATATATCGTTGTTAAAGATATTTTTTGGGCTAATTATCAATTGTGTGTACGTTTTCTGATTTTTTTGGTTAATTTATTGTAGTATTATTAGATTTTTAGATTAGATTAGATTAGATTAGATGTTTCATTCATCTTTTTATTTGTTGTATATTATACATTTAGAAAAGAGTTTAATGGAATTATTCTACTTTAGAGTATTGTGTCAGAGGTGCAAAGTAGTTTCAGTATTATCGTTTATCTTGATATTTTTCTGTATCAATATATCATACTTCCAAATTTGTTATTGTGTCAATTCTAAACACAATACAACAATGAATGTCAATAAACTAGATAATTCTAAGAGTGGTCACACTTACATAGTTATAGGTGAAGAGTTTTGCACAAGGACACAACAGCTGCGGCATACGTTCTCTGGATCAAACCTCTACCCTTCAGGTTCATGGGTGGGTGATCTACCACTGCCGCTGCATACAGTTCTGTCTGTTTCTCTTTGGATCGGAAACATTGATTTCTCTTTCATCACTGAGGACATGGGTCTTTCACTTACGTTGTTTTCCCGACTGACCACGAAACAAAAGGTCGAGTGAAGCGCATTGTCGATGTTCAGACCTTCACAAAGACCGCTGCAGTCAGTTTTATCACCACAAATGCTCTGAAGGTATACATTTAGTGATTATAAAGGGAACAATCGTTTTGGCATAAAGATACGTTTGGACTTGTTAGCTGGTCAAACAATGAGGTCACTGCACTGATGAATGTGTTTCAAATAGTGCAGTCCACGTATCCTTCTGTCACTGAACACTACAGAAGCCTTTATTTGATCTTTGTCACAGTTATGCCCTCAAACAACGTGAAGCAGCAGTTGGTATGTTGAGAGGTGAACACTTTTAAACTGTAAGTAGCAGGAAAACAACTAAAGAAGATGAAGCTAAGTGGCAAAGATGTATTGGCGGAACACATACAATGAACATATTCTGTATTTGGTGTTTGGGATTCACTGACAGAGCCAGGTCGGGGATTGCTTTCAGGTTATAACCCGCTGTTGTTGGTCGAGAACTTCTAAATCTTTGGACTTTTATTTATTTGATCCATTTTTGTGATAAGTTCGACGTATCTTCTTTCAGTCTCTGCTCTGCTGTCTGTTAATATCAAGAAGCCTATATTAAAGAATAAGTATTACAACAAAAGATGGATCAGGGCATTTCTAATTTCAATGGCAGAAGCTTGTATATTCAAAGGTGCTGTGATAGAAATAGAGAGTACCACACAGAAAATTATTATCTTGTGTGAGAAGGTGTGTGGATGGTTCACGAGTCTCTTTACTGATTCAAGTAAAGCTCAGGACCAATACAAATGAAATTAATATTAGCATGATAATAATGCGTTTTTTTATTCACTTGCTGTTCCTGAACTTCGTATTGCAACTCCCTCATTGTGGAAAAAAATGAAAGGTCCGATTCTTTTACAAAGAGTGAGCTCCCTCCGCCACACCTTGAGCCAAACTCAGACAGAACTGCACAATCAGAGTTGCGTATTTCTGTGATGAAACCAACAAGTTCACTAGTCAGAATCTTACTTTTTGCTCAATGATTTTGCAGAGATCGGTGCTATGTTTCAGTGTTGTGATTTTTTTCCCTTTCTTTTTTCCATGCATGTCCCTGATTGGCCATTCCATCTGTCAATCACGGCCATCTGAACTCAAGGAGATTAAAGCAGTGACAAGACTGATATTGATCTGAACAAATATATGGAGAGATATAATTCTGGACTTTCCAGGCAACAAATAAAGTTTCTCTTATCTCATCTTATCATACCTTATAACACAACAGTAATAAGAATCAGAAAGGTTTTATTGCCATTCTTTGCAAAAAATGTAGATCTTAAATTCTGAATTTTAATCTGGATTTGAGTAGTTTTGACTAGATGAGATTTCAGTGCTTATTGGACGTAGAATATTTCACTGGTTTCAAGGCCTGACTAAGAAAATGTACAGTAAAGATAAAATGCAAGTGGGATAAGGCAGATTTTCTTAACCCACTGGCATATAAATGGACTTGATGTAAGAAGTAATGTACTGAAAGAAGTCTGAAACATTTTGAAACAAGTAAAATAATCCAAGTCCCTCAACCAAATAGACCCTAACTGGTAAAAACATCTGAAATCAGTAAACAAGATTCACAAACTAGGAACTTGCTTCGGCGGTAATGGGAGATTTGTTCATTCTTTTTGAATTTTTGACCATTTCATTGAGCTTTATGGCTGCAAGAAAAGAGAGTTCAATACCAGGTCTGGATTTACTGTATTGCTCCCATTACAAGGCTTCTGCTGTACACTCTTATTCTGTCATTTCCTTTTCCATTTCCTTAATAGACGTCCTTCGCAACAATCATAGCTAATTCTAGACCACGGCCTCACTTTATACACTCACTTAATGAAACAGACACTCACCTGTAGGCGCATAATGACATATTTCCTGCCGAACGTGAATCAAAACGGGCTCATTTCCTGCTTCCTCCCTTTTGACTGACTATGACTCCAGCAGGTGACAGACACTTGATGCTGGGTCTGATACGGAGACGTGTGTTTGGTGTATGCAGGATTACCATTGTGAGATTGTGAATAATGAACCATAGCCAGCGGTTAACATGCCCCTAAGTAGATGCTAACTATGACAGATCATGCTGCCAGCGGTGGACCATGCTTGATCGGTCTGATAGCCTTCACCTCTCCGCGCGCCGCAATTATTTCACGCTCACATAATTGCACGTACCGCCGATAAATCTCAGGTCTCATTCCGTTCGCTTGATTTGGCCCGTAATGTCACGCCGGGTCCGGGTTTCAATTCCGCTGATGTGCGCGTTCGCGGCAGATTTGGGCTGACAATGGGAGAGAGGCAGCCGCTGTCAGCTGTCTGTATGTGCCGTTCAAAGGGGCGCCGGGGAACACGGAGACCAATCGGGGTAGAAATGTGACGGCTGACAGTGTGGCGCGGTGGTGTTAGGTGGTATAGACAGCGAGGTGACAGGAAGTGACAACGCCAAAGCCCGACAAGTACACAGCCATCGCCAACAACCTGTGACACGAGGTCAACAGAAATAGTATGGTATGGGGAAGACGTCTCGGCGCCGGTAAAGTCTGCAAGTCTTGGAAGTGTCAAACTGAAACTCTAACGAGCCGATTATATACTGCCAGATGTGAGTAATATGTGAAATCTAACAGAAAATGTGGCGAATGGAAACAGATAATTGCTGAGATATGCACCGAGCACCTGTCACAGCTAGTTTCAAAATGAAAGGTGTGACTTTATTCTTGTAAATTAGTACGTTGTAAACAAAGGTGGGCGGTTACATATACTTTTACATATACTTCTTGTACTAGTAACAGTTCTCTTCCCAGTGTGATTAAATCTACATGTGACAAAAACTTAACGTTGACAATATTTAATGATTTTTTGAACGTTTGCGTTTCGTGCACCACTCCTTCAGTATGATTCCGCTTTTCTAATTTTGTGTCTCTCCTTTAAAAATACCAGATTTTGTGCTGTGAGGACAAATGTTATGCATTTTTGGAGCTTTCAGCTATGTTCTAACATTGTTCAGACATCAAAAACATACCTGGAGTATCATTTAGCTTGATTCACGTTTGTTCGATGAGTGCTCATTTTAAAATCCTTCTTCAAAACACACTGTTCTGAACTCCTTCGATGAGGATGATCGCTAATGTCACTTTTCCGAGAATCCGCCAGACTTTTCTTCCGTCTAAACACGTTAACCACAACTTTCTCAGATCCACTCTTTACTGCATAGGGGGTATATATATTTACATGTGTATAATTGCTTCCAACGCATAGATAAAGTTGTATTTTTTTTTATAAAAGCGTTTTATTTTTAGTTCTAAAACTTGACATGTCAATCTGAAGACACTCAAGAGCAGGTTTAAAAGCCAATAACAATATAAGCAATGCAGAATATTTGTCCTTTAAAATGTTGCCCTTCACAGTACATAAACTTCAAATTATAAATCAGATGTTATGTCCAGACAGTTTCCCCAAGTAATAACTTTAGAGTACAATTTTTGGCTACTCTATCCACCTTTGTCTGTCAGCATCTATTAATGAAGTATTTTATTGGTTGCAAAACAGGAAGACAGAGCCATACACGTTTAGCATTGACTACACTTTGATGGTCCGCCCCTGTTCCACTTTGTCGTACGTAAAAAGGTTCTAAAGTCGTGCATGCACCTTCAAATTCATATAAATAATAATAAAGGGCAAAGAGTTTGTGAGAGGTAGGTACGAGTTGGGTCCGTTTAAGTATATAAGTCGACCTTTTGTGGTTTGAAAAAGGTGATAATGCAGCTTTAAAATATCCAGTCGGCGTGCAACATGGCATCAACCACACTGTCTTAATTATATTTTACTGAAACATTATTCAAAAAATGAAAATACCAATGAGCAACTGGCTTTAGTTCAGTCAGATTTAGATGCAATGTGCAACCAAATTAATCCATTACAGTTTCTCTCCTTAGTGGTCGACCTTTTAGCTTCCAAGATATTTTCGTGAAGACAAGCCGGCAGAATACTCTCCAGCAAGAATGTTACACAGTCAACCCACAAACACCAGTTCGGTCTAACATTTTCCACAGTTAATCTCTGCAATTCAGAACGACAAAAAACGCTGTCTCCCTGAAACTATTTTGCTGTTCAGGAGAATATTGACATTTCCAGCCAGGCCGTCTCATGCAGCCATCTTGAAAATTGGCAGAAATTCCCTAAGACCTGAAGTGAGAAGTGAACTCATCTAATAGAGTATAACAATGGCTCGTATCATTCTCTGAGGAAGGAAAGCAGCTGTCAATCAAGCGTACGGGAGCGGACGTCAAGTGACATCTGTCCTACACGAGTGTCTAGTGAGCCTTGACAAGCCCCATAAGGAATACAACACAGGGACTTCTATGGACGAGTGTGTGGGAACATTGCATTATTGTAAAAAGACAGACAAGACAGAGCCGGAAATAGCTGTCTGATCGAAACGGGTTGAAACGCCAACATGTAAAGGTCTTCTGGAGCGATTTATTCAAAACTGGAGTGAACTGATCTATCGTTTTCCACTTTGTTAATCCGACAACTCAAAAATAATGACCAGGTTTGGACAAAGTTTCTTGAATACACATAGGGCATGTTTGGAAAAAGGGAAAAAAGCAGGTTTGAGCACAATCTATTTTCATACCATGCCAGTTGCTAGTTTAGATTATCGATGTATGGACACTACATTACACTTCCAGGATGTAGAGCAGATCTGTAAATAATTGGAGAGCTTCTGCATGATCAATGACTCTTCGTGGATGCATAATTCAAACAGGGCATTGCGGGGCACAAGCAAATATGTGATTTTCCATTAAACCAGCCAGATACCGTCATTTGTCAGAATTCACCCCAAAAACACTTCTCCGCGATGGGCTCATTCAGCAGCGAGCTAATATTAGTCTCCAGCACCAGCCAAGGAGCCTGCTTTATTCATTTATTTATCGCCGTTGGCTTTATCATTATTTGATACACACTTTAATGAAGCATTGAACAAGTGGCGTTTGATGAGAATATTTTGGGTTTGATGAATAATTCAGTCAGCCCAGTGATTCAGCTCTTATTTTGGTTTTAAAGTTTAGCTGTTACTTTCTAGTCTCACAATTTCCTTTCGATGTGTGTATGTATTATCTATGGTTCGTAAAATACAATACGATGACTTCTATTGATAGTTCTCAAACCAGTTCAATGCACTACAAGAGCTCCTGACAATTTTCCTTTTTTTTTTTTCAGGATTCACTTTGTCAACTTTTCAAGGCAATACAGACCATTTGTGTGGGAGAGATGATGTCTATTAGAACTATTTATGGCCCTATTTTCTTTCTTATACAGTTTATAAAGCCATTTCATTTTGTTGAGATTTTTTTTGCTGTAATATGTTTTGCTGTAATTAATTAGCAAAAGAAAATGAAATCCACTCAACTGGTCAAATGTTTCGCCACTCATCCAAGTAGCTTCTTCAGTTCTGATGGAGCCCAGATTGTGTTTGAAAAATAGCCCAAAACATGCGACCAGAGCTTCACAAAAAGAAGCTGATAAACTAAACAATTAGATCTGGAAAATGACACTAAAATCCACCTGTACTGTATCATATAAAGAAGTGCAACTCAAGAGAAAAAGTTTCATTTGCAAGCGGCTTTCCAAAAAAAGAAGCCCTAAGTCGCTGTACAGAAGCGGACATGGCAACTCTGAGCTCTGGTGAGTCACTGCCTTAAATATCTGACTGAAGGGAGGAGCTAACTACACTGAAACTAACACACTGAGAACCATCAGACCCAAAAGGAAGAAAACAATAGGACTAATCAAGGTTTGCTCATTATTAGTGCACGACAGGAGCTTGAATGATTGTGCAAAATAAGACCCAAGAGACATTTTGGAGTTTGAATAACAGATCCTTACTGTAAATAACTATGGTGTGTTAGTTTCAGTGTAGTTAGCTCCTCCCTTCAAACAGATATTTAAGGCCATGACTGAAAAATGAAATCGGATGAGTGGTGAAATATTTTTAAAACGTTTGTCCAGTTGAGAGAATTCCATTTTCTTTTGCTACTGAACCTACCTGGATGTCTGAGGGATTACAGATGTAACCAGAACTTTACAAGAGTTGAGCGGGCTATTGCCAAGTGGAGTTAGACATGTGTGAGCGCCTCAGCCTTTTGACTATTGAGCAAGTAAATTTCACATAAAGTCAATTTTTACACTTTTATTACTGGAATTCAAGATGTGTTTACATTTTATTTTAATTCCAACATTATGGTGGCTTTGTCTCATCCACTGGATTAATAAAACACTCTCACTGTACACACTGAGGGTTCGTTATAGATTTGTTTTTGTTTTTTTGCCAATAGCGATAGCTGATATTTGGCTTGCTGCTGTGGCTGACCAGTATTGTTTGGATTTTCAATCAGTAGCAATGCCAACAAGATCACAAATTAACTTTTCACTTTAGTAATAATAAAAGCAAAATGTATTTCTCTGTTATAATAATTTGTTGCATTATTGTGTAAATACACAGCCATTTTTTCAGCCCAATTGCTCTTCTGTTTCCATTTTTACTCATTAATCTGTTCAAATGACAAATCAGAGGCACGGAGGCCAAACTCAGAGTGACACATGGGCACACACAGACTGGCGCACTGCCCCGAAACAAACAAACAGATTTTAATTCAAATTTTTATATCACTCAATACAACATTTTGACAAACATTGATCAATAATAGCAATACCAATGCTAGAACCGGCAAACTGCCCATCTCTACTCTACACATGTCCTTCTAGTTCTACTCAAACACATCATCTTTATCAACTTCATAAACTCAAATGGTCAAACGGATGAACAAATATATCAATATCAGAGGCGATGATGATATGCTGAATGGTGTAATTCCTACCCCTGGCCCTGACACACTGCCCCAGGACAGTATTTAAAGTGTGACCGCAGTTCAGAGCTGCCAACTCCACTTAGACGTCGTCACCTGAGTTTGGCTGCAAATCTGCTGAGCCCATGATCTCCGAGGCAACCATCCGCACGCAACAGCCTTGAGAGCAAAGTGGATTTTCACAAGGAAGAAAAATGATTGGACGCGTAATTGTCTTGAATGGCAGCCCTAAAACACCTATAAGAATAAGGAGTAGTTTAGCACTCTCTGAGAACAGACTGAGAATTGAAAATAATACGAGAGCATACTGGAGGCAAATGTAATAACTTGTTGCGAAATTTTTCTTCTTTCCCAAACTTTTGAAGAAACTCTGGAGGAGGACAGAAAAGAATCAGCACAGTTGACACATGCCACCATGCAAATTCTGTGAAAATATGTTTTTATCCCAAAAGGCAGGGAAAAAAACAAAAGCGTTGAAAGCCCTAACAGCTGACAAAACATTTCACAAAACAGCCCTGATCCTGAAAATCTCCCTGCTTGTCGAGGATTTATTTATTTATTTTTATCATCCGGCGCTATAGTCGGACACGGTTGTTGCATGCATTTTGAAAAGCAGAAGTAGCAACCTTTAATTAACCATTTCTGCGCAAATGTGATAGCTAAATGAGTTGTTGAGCGGGGAGTGATGTAACGTGCATTTAATCCTACCTAATTATTGCATTAGCGACTTGAGAAAAGGTGGCACATTGGACAGACGGTCAACGAGTGAGCGATGGCATTTATGGTTTTTATTTGTGTTGCAGCAAATGTCTATAAAAAGTCAGATGGTAAAACAGTAAACGTATGTTGTATTGTATTGTATTTTGAATTAAAGACGCACTATGTGATTTTTTTTGTTGGATGGTGACTGTGGAGATGTTATAGCTTTGCCTGGAATGTTTCACAGTACGCCATTGAACGTATATATCTTGAATATAGTTGTGTTTTATTTTTGTGAATTAATTGAGTTCATAACGTTGGATAGTATGGGTTAAAATATAAATATAGTCAAAGGAAAAAAGCTCTAAAAATGTCCAAAGATCTTGTAAAATTGCATTGTACTGTGGTCATTATGGGGCTCAACAGTGACTGCCCACCCTTTGGTTCCAGAAGTAAATTTGTCATTAATTTTCCGAAAATAATAAGTATTAAATGTTTCATATGTGGTAAGTAATGTGCACATGATTTCAAATCTGTTTCTGGAACTGCATGATTTATTAAAGATTTTGCAGTATACGTGTGTTCTTTGGTCTAAAAACAACTGTGTTATGGACATGAGTCACCATATAGTCTTTGTCATGCTCTGGAACACTTAATATTTGAATTTATATATCTATGGCAAAAATGAATGACAAATGTAGTTCTGGAACAGAAGTGAACTTTGAAGTGGTGAACTGGTGCGCTTCATAACCAAATTGGGTCACACACTAGAAATATTTTTCGAAATAAAGCAATAAAGTATAATCTGTTTGACCCGAGTATATTGTAAAATATCTAACCAGGTGAAAACGAGACCATAGTGCTTTCTCTGCATCTAATTATAGAGCGTTTTATTCTCCGAGGAGCAAGAAGTGCATCGTAACGGCTTAGAAAGTTGTGAAAAGTGCTTTTAAACTCATCCTGGTGAATAGTTAGTGATACATGGACCGCTGCAAAGACTTTAAAATGAACGAGTTCCGTTTTTAAAATCTGGTACAGTGCCTTTAATAGCGGTAACTGTTGCATTATGGGTCAGAATGAACATGCATGGTGAAGAGTGTGATGGCCCCGAAAGCACAGCAATTCTGAGCTTTGTTTACAAAGCGCAAAAGGGAAATGCTAATTTATAATGCACAAGACAATGACATAAAGAGTTTAGAGTGACACTGTGTTTGTTGTTCTGTTTTTAGTTTTCACACTTTCAAGGTGTCGAAAGAGTGTCTTATTTCAGAGGAAAATAAAGATTCAAAGACATCAGTATGAGACGTGTGCCTTTTTTTTTTTTCTAAACGTAGCATTTATTTAATCACAAGATTTCTTTTATTGCAAAATTTTACAGAGAATGGGGTCGACAGAAATACGTTTAATGTCATACTATGTAATATTCTAATTCTAATACGTCTAATATTCTATGGGCATCATTAGCATCTTCATAATGACATGTAGGCAGAAAAGTGTAAATAACACTTTGTAATTTAGTGCTATTAGTGACCTTTGTGACATCAGCCATCTTGATTTGTGCATTAAGTGGCCCGTGTCTGACCCAGGCCCCGACAGTGTTGTGGTAACAGAGCCACAATGGTGAGTAATATCCCTCATTTCCACCTGCAGAGACTGTGGTTAGACGCCTCTAAACTCTTTATCAGACATTCGCCCCACACCAACATCTAGATAACACAGGAACACAAACAGGATTCCACAGCCACAAAACGTCTCTGACATAAATGCAATTAGAATGAGCTCTTACTACGCTCGTTTTATTCATCTTGGCAAACTCCTCAAGATCTAGAGGAAATTAAAAGGATAAAACATGAATAATTGTAATAGAGATGTGTTCTTCCATTTGCAGGAATAAGAGTTGAATTATTTCTTTTGGGTTATTATAATCAGTCTGTGAAAATTCTATTACCAAGTGTCCAATTTGGAGAGCATCAGTAAGTTAATCGGATGTTTGTTAAAGACATGTTAAGCTTTCCTCTGGCATATAGTTATAACCTGTCCATCATTAGTTGACATTTTGTTTGTCTTTGATTGTAATATCATCTTAAGCAGTTAATGAAAGAAACAGGTCCATTGACCTCCTGTTCAAGACTGCAGCGGAGTTCCGCCTGCCTCTTTGCAATATGTCACTGTAAACGTCACAACCAAGTGCTGTGCTGCTGGACCAGACTGACAGCGCCTCCTATGGATAGATAGAATTCAGCAGAGCAAGCAGCGGATCTTATTTTTTAATTTACGCCAAAAGTGTTCCATAACATCGCTGAACACACATGTGGGAAAAAACTGGAAGGGCAGCAATATAGCAACAGAGCAATGCCCTTATGGGGGTTGTGGGAAAAAGAGAACTTTTAGAGCAATGGTGCAAACATGCATGAATTACTTGATAGTAAAACTTCAAGTAAGTAAACGGTTAAGGGAGACCATTACAACATAACCTGGCCAGATGAATTCTTGAAATATTTACTTGAGAATCCATCTGGCCCGGCCCCGGCTGTTGGCCGTCGGGCCCTAAACCATCAGTAGTGCAGACCAATCACAGCACAGCATAGTGGTTTGGGACAGAAGCCAAAGGTGAAGCTCCCAGATGAACCAGAACAAGGAAAAATACAGACTATTTTGTCTTTGAACAACAGCCCATACAGGTGCTTTGTGCATGGGAAAGAATGATGTTCTTTTCTCTCAACTGGATTTAACAAAAGTCTGATTCTCTGTGACACTTAGACCAATCAGCTTCTGATATTCACCATGAGAACTCAATGTGCCTCACATATTTTGCTTAATATGTCTACAATTCAAGGTCTAAGATGAATTCTATAGCAAATGTAACAATACAGTGCTGTATTCGTCGATGTAATCCCTCATTCGTCCAGGCGTGATTCATCGTAGAAAAGGTTTCAGGGGTAGTCATCCGGACGCTGTTTGAAAGAGCGAGACGTTTCGACTTCTATCCAGAAGTCATTGTCAATCAGAGAGCTGGTCTGGGAACTCTGTCTTATATGCTACTCTGAGTATTGATTGAGTCACTGAACGACAGGCCATTAACAGGTTCAGATGACACCAGGCAGAGCAAAGTATTTACCAAACAAAAACAGGCGTTCAGTGACTCCTCCCTATGGGCAGGGCTCTCAATACTCAGAGTAGCATATAAACCAGAGTTCCCAGACCAGCTCTCTGATTGACTCTCTTGATGACTTCTGGATAGAAGTCGAAACGTCTCGATCTTTCAAACAGTGTCCGGATGACTACCCCTGAAACCTTTTCTACAGTGCTGTATGTTACATGGTAATAACAGAGCAAAATAAATGCTAAATTGTGTTACTTACTGTAAGCCTTCTTTGTAACCTTACTGGCAATTTGTTGTAGTATGTTGAAGTATAATAAAAGTCTGACCGTGTGAAGGATAAAACGATGTAATCATTTCTGAAGGTGATTCATGGATTGTGTCTTTAGAGTCCATCTTTGGCTTTGGCCACAAGCAAAAACACATCATCAAAACACCTTTTCATTAAGAATTCTGCACGTCCTGCACTGTTGACAGTGTTCAGAGGAATAGTTTGAAAATGTGTTTTAGTTTGTTTGGGATTCAATACCTTTTCTTTTTCCAATTCAATTTTCAAGCACATTTTTTGTTTTAGAGGCATACTTTTTCTTGTATTTGTTGACTTGCTCAAAAATAAACACATGCAATGAAATGAACTGTATTTCTACACTTGACAAGACAAATGCTAGTAACCAACAGCCCCTTACTCCATCCAATCACAAACCTGAACTCATCAGAGCCTTTTCCCACATACACCAAAAGCATATTAAAAACTTTATCACAACTTACAGCGTCACTCCAATCCCTCCAAAATATTCCTGCTCTCAAAGTTGTTTGGAGCCTCCAGAGATGCAGTTTCAACTTTCTACAACTTTTTTTTTTTTCCTCGGCTCTAGTAATATATATTTAGCTGTGTGGGGATCGAGCGAGAAAGCATTGGAGAAGACGAGTGGAGAGAGCTGGAGGATGCCAAGAGCAGTGCAATGACCCTGATTACACCGTCGCTTTATACCTCAACGGGGCCACTCTAGGGGGGTATCTGCCTGCACTTGAGGGGTCCGTGTCTCTGCAGTGTGAGCATGCTGACCTGGCAACACCAACACACTTTGAAGTAGCGGCTATAATCTTTGGCTCACACACACGCAAACAGAGAGAGCGAGAAAGAGCGAGAGAGCCAGCGGTCAGACTTAACACCGGCTACATCCTGTCGCTTTAAATGTGGCCAAACCAAACACCGTGGCGCCAAAACATGCACAAAAGAACCCGTTTTGGAGTTCTCATTTGCCTCTAAATACCATATTATGGAGATTCAAACGGAAACGTCTGGAGTGTGTTTGGATCAAATTGCAAATCAAAACGGGGACGTATTAGAGGAGAGCCGGGGAGCTTGTTCAGGTTCAAATCAGACACAGCTCCTGAACTGAAGTCAGCGGGGACTCTGCGAATGTGCCATGAAGTCAAGCACCATGACCCGCTTGGATGTGGTATCATATATTAGAAATAAAACGAGAACATTGTAGCATAATCTTTGATATTTGTACGTTTAGTGTTATGTACCAGATTTTTACTGTCTTAAAAATGTGAAAAACAATTCATTTTAGTTTTGATGTAAAGCTAACAACAACTAGCATGCTAACAGCGCACTTTAATTAGATACAGCCAGAGAGAACTGACCTCTTTTTCACCTGAATAGCTGTTTTAACAATGTATCTGTACTGAGGAAAAACAGATTTACTTTATCACATGAAAAAAAAAAAAAAAAAAAACAGATACAGCCCCTTTAAGGTTTGTTTGAAACATAGAGAGAGAGAGAGAGACCCCCCCTTCAAATACTTGTTTTTAAATCAGTCTTCTCAACCTGTAGAAGCTACAAAGAGCTAAATGTCTGGACTCATTACAGTGTGTGTTGACCTTTGAACTGCCTCTACAGTTGCCCCCAGCTCACCACCTGTTCCACCTGCTGCCCTCAGCCAGAACAAACCCCTAATGCAAGTCTGTCTGAGCTGATGGTTTGACAGCGGTGCACATGCTATTCTACTGTCATGGATGTATACGAGAGCTTGTAAAACCACGCAGACGAGTGGACGCAAAATAACGAGTAAACTGTAAGTGAAAAGCACCTTCCTCGTATTAAAAAGTGTGATATGATCAGATTGTACAACACTGGTGACTTAGCTCTCTTCCCACTGGCCATGTCTGATGGAGTTGTGGGAGAACTGTCACGCTCTCAGATAAGGGAGAAATTGGTTTTCCGAAAACAAAATGAATTTGTAAACAACATGTGATGTAACACTTGCTAACACATTCACAATTTCGTTTTATTCCGAAACTGTTACACACTAACAATAATGACAGAGACAAGCCTTTTTCTCACATTTACTATAAACATCACTGGATAGTGGTAAAACCAGGGCATCTAAGCTGCTCCGCCGTACAGGCCTTGCACAATTAAAGCTGGCAAAGTGGTTTGTGGTTTGTATTCTGGTCCACTCTTTACTTTGCTGTTTCCTGTTTGCAGAACTTAGTTGCTAAAGGTCTTAAACTGAGCAGATGCTGCTGTAGCTCACAAAGTCACTCATTTGTGAACACGACAGAGTTCGTTAGCAGTGGGTTTTATATTAGAGCCTTTAGACTAACAACAGCAGCTGCCTATGGGAAACACAGGTAATGGGAACCCAGGCAAATAAAATGTATGCTGCAATACTAAGCAAACTTACCATTCATAATAATATAATCAGCACGTCTGCAGCAGCAGCACAGAATTTCAAAACATTCCATAGTAGTCATTTGCTGCTCTGGTGATTCTGCGCATGACTTTTCAACACAGCCTTGACATTTCATCACTCATATTAGCGTTTTTCATTCACAAAATAATGTATATCCAACATTTATATACTGTAAGTGACTGTTTCTTTCTTCATATTTACAATGAATGCAAAGTATTTATGTTACTTTTTATTTAACATAGAAATAGAATCATATAACAATGTATATGAGCTTTTAACAATGTTATAGCAATGCTCATTATTATCTTTACTCTTGTATTTGCTTGATTCCTGCATGTTTGAGTAATTGTGTACTGTCCTGCAATTGAGATATGATACATTTATCAACAATAAAAAGATGTAAATGAAATTCCGCTGCTTGCTATAGTGAAGTTTTTAACAGAAAATCCATGAACCTGTTTATTTTAATGAGACGTTTTAGATCAATATTGCGGTTTACAATGTGACAAATGTGACAAATTGATCTACATATGTTTAAATGGTAAATACCTGAGAAGAAAAAGCGTAATGTCTTTTTAAACTTTCCTAGAGTAAAGCCATTGTGACATGAATAAAACTCTAATACTTCAAATGTGGAAATATAAAACCATAAAATGAGCAAGCAAAACTCAAATTCAAAACAAACTCTTACAAATAATCAAGCAATGTATAGCAATCCAAATTTCCATTTCAAAGCACAAAGACAAAACTCATCCATTTAAGCACTTAACCAGAGTTTGGAACGGAACTATGTGCAATAAACAAGTACAAGTTTCCAATTAAGCCTAAAGTGAACACAAAAGCATGACAAGACCAGATCTGTGGCTTCAAACTGGTGAAAACACAGGGCTTGGTTGCCTCACTGCCCACTGGCCATGTCCCACTTTCACATCACTCTACTGTAAGTTAGTGCAAACACTTGTGCATGCAGTAACTCTCATGAGCTCGTTCTTTTTTATGGGGCTCATGAAAGCGACTTCCTCTGTTAACTGGGCCAGGGGCTCTAGGAATGGAGACTACACAAGATTAAAATGAAGTTCACTGGATCTCACCATGGGACCAATCCAAACTACTTCTTAAAAAGGAAAGATGTTGAAAAAGTATAGCTTGGTTGGACAGCAGAAAGATTGTAGGTTGATTATGTTTCATGTTATATTGCAAGTATATCAACCAAAACGATATGATGAGGGGATTGAAACGCAGAAACTCATCTTGAGGATGGAAGTGTCAGTTTTTTAATGGTTATTTTCAGAGTAATGTAACAATACAGCAATCCTTTTACTTGTACTTGAGTAGCAGTTTGTATCAGTACTTTTACCAAGAGGAACCAGAACCCAAAACTACACACAGTACACTCTCACAGTACGCTATTGTTCTCCAAGGGGTACAATCTCTTGTCACTGGGGCAGTACCCTCTAAAGTCCATATTTGTACCCCCAAAGTGAGATACAAATATGAACCTTTGTATAAAAGTGGTTCCCATTAAGTAACATTATTGGACCCTTTGTGCTTCGAATCTGAAACCTTGAGGTACTCTTTTAAATGTTTGTTTATACCTTTTTAAATGTAATGGTACATTGATGTGCTTTTTGAGTTTTAAAATCTGGATTGTACCATTTTTACCATCCAGTGGTTCAAATATGTATCTGAAAGGTCCAACAAGGTCACAATGTTCTCGATATGTACCTACGAGTACATAAGTGGCCTCCAAATGCACATCTATTCCTGAGAGAGACAAAGTTTAAAATGGTTTTGAACATGTGTGTTTCTTACACGTTGTCTTCAGATATGTGTCTTTGTCTGTCTCATTACACAAACTCATAACTCACAATTCTAAACATGTTTTGTGTTCAAACTGTTTCTCAATCCTCAAGTAATCCCGCTTTAGTACGTATTTGGGCGACTACTTTTCAGTTAGGCTATGCAGTAGTCCATTGACTCTCTGTGGTATGTTAAGGTTAAAGTACACTTTATTGTCCCCGTAGGGAAATTTGAGCCATCCTTCAACATATCTGAGCCATCCTTCAATATATTTGAGCCATCCTTCAGTGCCGCTGGGGTTGAACTTGTCAGGAGCAGTGGGCGCTACAGTGCAGACAGAACTTGGTCAGAACCTCAGCTGGAAGGTTTTTCCTGTGCTGCAGAGACACATGCAAACTCCACACAGAAAAGCCATGTCTGAGTCTTACCCATGACCTTCACTCCTCTTCTCCTCTGTTTACTTAAAAGGGAGGCAGATAATTGCTCTTTCTGCTTTTTCATTCATTTCATCTGTGTATGTTTTACTATATGACACTGACTGCTTTTCTTTGGGTAACTTCATCAGTACAACGGTGCAGTCAATTTTAGACCTAGTTTAGCCCAAATGTAGACGTGGAAGAGTCCTGGTTTGGGGCTATTTTAGATCTGGTGGTACTCGGGAAAGTAAATCTTTTCTTTGGTGGTACATGAAGAATTTAAGAGCAACTGCTGTAGTTCCACACAGGAAAATGGTATGAATTGAACCGCGGTCAGAATTATCAAGTACATGATCATGAGGTTACACAATGATCATTATTTAGAGATTTCAATTTAAAACTAACAAAAATAAGAGGGAATTGTGGAAATGAGATATTTTTAGATTTAGATTTTAATTACAAATGCTGGAATATTTTAACATTAAAATCTGCCAGAGAATTTATTCTCGATTAACCCTAACCGCCAACATTATCCCTGTGGTCAAATTCTGTGCATGTTTACTTGTTGACTGCAATATCATTCCTTAATTATCTTCTATTGTCCTCCACAATCAGAAATAACAAACAAAATCAAAATGCAAAGTGGAAAAATAACTTTGGCGTCTCATACTAATTTGCCTTGCTGCTTCTCTGCCTCGTTCTGTTATGCCAGATATGCAGATCTCAAGCGGTGTTTTGGCCAACAGGCACGTAATCTTGTTAGGCACAATTAATTCAGCGGTATTGTTCAATGTAAACTCAATCCCATACACAGAGGCGTTCAGACGGCACCTGGCAACATAACCCACAAACTCATAAAAGGCTGAGGATAGGAGCCCAGAGCGTCCAAACACCCATACTGCAGAATAAATAAAGCAAAGTATCTAAAGGGGAAGTTTACAGCGTCACAGATGGGACATTATCGGCTGATGAGCAGCAGCATTTATGAGAACAGAATACTTAAAGATTGTACATCTACCAAAGACCACAGTGAACTACATACCCTGAAAACCATTGCATGTGTTAGCATAATGGGATTTGTGTTTTCCTTTCTATAGAGACATTATCAAGTCTAAAAAAATTAAATTAAAATAAAAATGAACTCCACTATTATTCATATCATGACCCTGCACTATAATCATATGCAAAGATGATGAAGTATGAAAAAAGAGATAACCTTTAGATTGAATTCTACATAAACTCAAGAGCGATTGTCTTAGATTGTCTATGTTATTTATGGCAAGTGTTGGCTCAATTTGATAATATTAAGTAGAGATAAAAATACAATATGCGTTCTGCATTATGGCTTCACGTTAATTATCAACGGACCCTATTCTGGACCCTGGATCTTGGTGCTGCACTACATGTTCTTTGTATAAAAAATCATAATTTTGAATTCTCTGATTAAGACAAGTTTATACTGTGCAATTCAACATGATTTTAAAGAATGTTTCAAATTATTCCTAAACTCACACTGTGCTACTGAATCTCATCCAAGAAGAGTTCACGGTGGGGGTGTGTGCACTGATGAACGACACACCCACTCACACTGTACGAGGGACATAACCCAGAGGAGGCCTGTGCAGCGCTGTGGACACGTTGGTGGTCCCTCTATCTTCTCTTCATCTTACAGCATGTTTCCTGAAATATCAGCAATACATGTGCAAATCATTAGCCAGCAAACCATTTGAACTTCTGTGTAGCCATAAAACGTTTCTGTTTATTTGTGTCTGTTGTGATTTGTTGAAAAAATGTGTCAGAGTCACACTTGGCCCAGTGCCTAGGCACCTTCAGCCCCTCACACCGCCTGCAGCTGTATGTTACACTGTATGCACAGCCCTTGATCCACTTCAGAGGTGCTTGGACCCAACCACTTACGACAAAGTATCAAACATGTCTGAAATCCCTGCTACCGCACAATCAACAGTTGTGAGCTCATCATGAGCAGATAATGACAGCCCTCAACCTTCTGTACATGCACAACACTAATGCATGAAGGAGCCCAAATTCGGCCCCATAAGCATCTGTCAAACTAAATATGAGATTCTTGTGTCAATTCAGCAGTTTATACTATTGTCTTCTATCAAATATTTATGTTCCTGGGTGTTAAAAATGTCCACAGTTTCTTTGGTGAAGGTTAATTCTGTCAATTATTTAACAATTAAACAACTATTTCTTTTTGTCAGACAGGATAGAAACAATGTCAGATGTTTTGTCTGACAAAAAGTCAAAATTGTCGTTTAATATGTCCACAGTTTATTCAATCCTGATTAAAACATAAGTAATAAATCTATTTACAATTACAAAACACTGCTCCATTTTTTGCTGAACGACCAGCATTGAAATTGAAACCTTTCAGCTGAAGTAATGAGCACAATTATTGTCACTGTAACGCAGTGTGTAAAGTGATGTCCTTCTGATGGTTGACTCTGAGCATTATGTGCTCAAGGAGGTTCTATGTTTTTTCTGATGAAGCCTCTTCAGTCTACTCTAGAGGATAATGTCAGATAGTCGCAGTGACTTTTACTGAAAACAATACGCTGAGGTAAGCTGCACAGACAGGAGTGTGGTCAGTGTCACAAATGCACCTGCAGTGTCAAAGAGAAGATTCTGCTGCTTGTTTGGGAGAATATGCTATTATAGGAAAACAAGGAGAAAAACAGAGAGTGTTGGGCAGCTCCATCATCTCATCAAAACGTACAACAAGTTAAACCAAAAGCTAAATAAAAACTAATTTAAATTTACTAAACGCTAATAATTATTTGACTTGTACAAAGACAAAACATATCCTTTAAATTTATAATCATATATATCAATGTCATAAAAGAAATGACAGAAGCAACTCGTGCTTTTTTCTCATCTTTTCATCTTGGCATTAAATACCAGCTAGAAAGGATATCTTGGCGTTTACTTTTTCCAGTGTGTTATTGGTGTGTTGTACATTGTCTTTGATATTGCTATAATCTACTTTTGCATAAAGTCTTGAAGTTGTTTTAGAGCTCAGGTAGCCAAACTGTTCTAGATGCAGCACTTTGGGACAAAATGAGATCGCTGAGTTGTGTCTGTGGCTAAACCCAGAAGTAAGACTCGAAAGGAGTGCTCCGATTGGCTGCGCTTGGGTGGTCCACCGGAGTTTCACTTCGCTGTCTGAAAAAAGCTGTTCTAAAGCCATGCACCTGCCCACAAATGTATGCATATGAATATTAATGATAGTTTATTATTTGTGAGAGCTTGGGACAATTGGAGAGATTGATATAGCTTCTCCTTTTGTGTTGTGAAAATCAGATAGTCCAGCTTTAAACGTGCCACACCAATAAACTTGAATTTTATTTCATTTTCGATAGATATTAAGCGGTTGAGTAATGTGATCATTGCAATTTACAGTTAAATGCATTCTACCCGCTATGTGCAAATTGTACTTATGGTTATATAATGGTACTGAGCATTAGCAGAGCCTCTGATATTGTTACTGTGGAATAAACAGCTCGTTTCCTGAGGCCCACTCATGATATCAAGAAACCTTCACGTTACACCGGCTCATTCATAAACTCCTCACGTCACATTACGTTCAAGGCACACAAAATGTAGAGTAAAAACAACGACTTAGCAGAGATTCAGCTGCCCCCTTAACTTGTCCTCCAGTGTGACCAAAAGGATTAGACGTGGCGACTTGAGGAAGGGTCGTAGGTTCACGAAACACTAACCTGTTCTTTCCTCATTCTGTCCACCCACTCCACTACAGACAAGGCCAAATATCAAGTCTCCTCTGCACGCGCTGCCCAAAATGCACAATGAAGCTACTGTTTATTTACCATACAGCCATGACGACGGGCCCAACCTTTGACTTTCTCCCCTCGCGGTGCAGTGTGGTGGTGAGGCGACAGCTTGCCTTAATTCAAAGTAATCGGATAACTCTCCCTGTCTTCATAATCCTAGACAAACAGGCTGCTGTGGGGTAACCTGCTTTGTGAAAAACCATACAGGAAACACCAGTTGAAAACGCACTAAAACGCAAAGACGTGCCAGAAATCGAACACGTTGCTTTTTCTCTCTCTCTCAAAACTGTTAAATTCTTAGTTTGTGGGAGAAGGAAGCTGACGTCGCAGGAGAATGATGTACAGCTTGTATGTAAACGTCTGTTCTAACTTGAAAAACGTCAACTCGAGTAGTGACATTTCAGCACCATGGACAGAGAATTCCCCCTTTGCTCTTGATCGTATTGCACAATTTCTTGGCTTGTCTAAAGTAGGATATTTAACACTGTAAAGCCAGCATTTGTTTATAGTTGGAAGCTCATGACACGCATTGCAAATTTACAAACTGTTTTAATCCAATTCGCAAATACAAGCGCCCGGTAAGAAGGCATTACGCATCATTTGGATCGATAAAAGCGACACCACAGAGAGTCCCCCGAAAAGGCGCCTGGACTTACCGTGTTACCATCAGTGAAGCCATACGTTTAACATTCAGATGCACTTTTCCACACACTGTTGCCTGTGTCCGTGGGTAAGACACAGCCCGAACCGAAAAAGCACGATATAACATCCATACAACTCCTCCAGCGACCAGCGAAGAAATGCACCCCACTTTTGAAGGGGAAACGCCACTGCCACGTGAAAAAAGGCAGCTGAGGGCTCACAGGAGTGACGGGAAAAAGGTGGCTGCCTCCGAGTAAAGAGGATGTATTAGAGTTCCCGGTTTTGGAGTGTTGGAGAGTTGGAGTTCTCCGGTGCAGGACTTGGAGCGCAGGGTAAGCGCAGGGTAAGCGCAGTAGACGCGGTGTAACAGTAAACCGGCTCTGCTCCAGCGTCCCCTCGCCTCTGAGAGAGTCCGGGGAGGAGAGGGGAGGGACGGAGGGGCGGGCACAGCGAGTGACAGCAGCCGGTGAGGGAGAGAGCCGCTGCGGAGTCGGAAAGGGGGGGATTTTGTCGTAAGGCAGTCGTGCATTTAGCGCAGGAACAGCAGCAGTAGCTCCACAGTAATCTAATTAGCCCCCGTCCGCCGCGGCGGAGGCGACCTGCGGGTTTCCCAGTCCTGCTCCGAGCGCCCCGTGGCGGAGTGTCAGCTCCGGGGCACTACACCACGGGCAAACCCACACGTAACAAGTGCCAAGTGGAATAATGAGGCGCGTGCACACGGTCACCACCTCAGTGTGACAATGTTTCATTTTTAGGTGAGTAATTATTAAAGAGGATCATTAGTTCAAACGTCACAGACAGCAGTGGGAAGGGGCTTCTCTGTTTACAGTCTGCCACAGGTGTAAACTTATGTCAGGTCTTCAAAAAAACGATTAACTCTAATGTAACTTGTAATGTAACTTTATGCTTTAGTCCTTAAAAATGCACAACAAATAGGTCTACATTCACGTGTCTAAAGTGCCTATACAGCTTCAACTGTCAACTTAAAAAAATAAATAGTATGAAATTCAAAATACCTTATGGATCAAAATCAAAAGCCTACATAAACACATAAAAGTAAACTCAAGTACAAGAGTATTTGTCTGTGCAGTGAGGTTTGATTCTCCAGTGAAGGTGACCACCTCAAATTGTAATAAAAGAGGGGCACATTGTAGAATGTGGGACAAAGAGGAACGGACTTGAGAAATATAAGCTCTTAGATATGAACTGCAACAACACCAAAATTGTTTTTCTCAATCATAACACACAGGGAGAGATTAAAATGGCAACATTACAGCCCTGAATGCCAGTAGACCCAAAAAGATTAGATTAGATAGAACAAAAATATTATCATAAATGTAAATGCCTCTTATTGTAATTCGTAGGGCATCAATTTAAAAAGTGGGTCATTCTCTAAATACGTGGGAGAAATGAAATAGGGCCCAAATAGCTGTGCAGGACAATCAAAAGAGGGACAGCACATCTCCAGAGACATCTCCAGCACATAAGGACAGACTTTCCTGCAGTGGAAGTGTTATTCATTTCATTTTGTTTCCCCAAACTCTTCCTACGACTTAAAGAAGACATGTACATTTAGATGCACAAGAAAAGTGATCTGTTTAAATTTGAGATTACATACAATGAACCTTTGCAACAAAACACATTTGCTTTAAACTTTCAAACAAGATTTAACGATGACTCTTAAAGCTGAGTAATGCATCAAAACTTACTCACAACGTTAACCAACAAACAAATCAACGCAAAGAAAAACAGAATACTCTTGTCAGTGCAGAGGTACACCATATTCTTCAGAAAAATACTTTTATTTTACAGTGTTTCTTTGCTTGAAGGGCACAGCCGCCTAAAATGCCTGTCTCTTTCCTGCCAGTCTGACCTATTGCCTTGGGACTCTCCAGTGCACTTACTGTATCCAACACTTAATCCATAACTGTACCAGCGACACAAAATGGACCGCTTTTGGAAAGAAATAACAGTACAAAATGAGTTTCTTTTATGGTTTGACGTGGGCATTCATAACCTAATCTAACATTAATCTGATTACATAATGAAAGAGTGGCTATCAGAGGGACTCGTGGGCGCAGGGCCAGTCCAATAATAACCCCAGTCATCTTACCTGTGTGTCCATCTGCCCTGCTCTGTGGATTACACCAAATCCTATTGAGTGCTCGGAACGCCGGCCAAGATCAGTAGTCCTGAACTAATCATGACGAACCGCCGTCACAAGAGAGCACTGTCTTTTGTACCCGAGCACCACAAAGGAATTATCAGAGGGATTATCAATGCACATCTGAGGATAGAGACAGGAGATTATACATGTGCAAGCACCGTGAGAATATGCCTGATTAGGTATTGTGTCTCAATCAGACGACAAAGGGGGAATTTGTGTTTTACTGGAATTTACCTAGCAGGAGAGTTTAGGGCCTTTGGATCAGTTTGACAACCGACTACACTTAGAATGTAGAAGAGTTGATGCAGTAGTTTATGAATACGGCTACATTGATATAAGCACCAGGCACAGTGGTCAAATGAGATTGCTTTACATTCTGAGTTCTTCTTTTGTTTGTTTTGGCCTTTAGATTTTATTTGACAGGATTGAAGTCAATCTGATGATGCTGAGGCTGCACAGAGCCTGGCATTTGTGCTGCTGCTTATGCTCCCTTCTCATGTTTCCAAGCTGAGAAGTCAGGGTTCCGACTTGTTTGCATTCAAGAGCTTTTTATTTCGGAAACTCTGGATTTTTATGTAATAAATAACCAAATCCAAGATCTCTTAGATGGTGTTTATCAGAGCCCACCAGTAAGATTTGTTGTTGTTAACCTTCTCAAAGTCTTAAATGTTATTTGTTTTGGGAAACATCTTACCCTTTTTACTTCAGGTAATGCTAGTGTTGAGTCTTGCACAAATCGGTTGCTCTTGTGATATGGATGACTGATAGTAAACCCCTAAAAGTAATGTTTAGTTTAGAGCTCAAATGTTGGAGATAAATTGACAAATCATCTGATTTTCTACAGAAGAAGATGTGGAAGTCGAGCAGTAGCTTTTGACCCCGAGATGTTTTCACAACTTGTGAGGCTTCAGCCGAATTTTTCAAGTTCCCGAGGACTGGATGAATCTAGCTTTAGACCACTCAACCGCCACACATGAAGTACTTTGTTTGGATTGTATTTTTATAACTCTTTAATCTCAAAAGATACAACAACAATGAGTTTTGACATTACTAAAGTTTACAAGTAAATGTACAAATTTAGTTTTGGTGCAAGACACAAGACTTCATAATGTTACACTTTGATATATTAACTTTATAACAGTACTGGCAGGTTTTTATCATAGATTAGAAGTCAGTATTTTCCTATCAGTCAATTTTAGCAGATGTACAAAAACATCAAATTATTTTCACACTGTGCCAAGTATTGTCCCATGACTTAATAATACAGCAGTGCAGGTCAGGAGAATGCTTCAAAAGTATTACATTTCCGGGGGAGCAGCTGAGGCACAGACTCTCAGATCAACATTTCTATCCAATTTAAAACTAATGTTGTTGGCAAAGAGAAAAACACATCGGGGCTTGGCATGCTTTGAGCTTTTGTGTTCACCGTGACCCCATCTGCAAATGATCTATGGCTTTAAGACCAGGAAACATTCGGAGTGGTTCTGGAGTCACCGATTTAAATAACTGGCGTGCAAAGAATCATTTGCAGGTAGTAAAAGCCGACTAAAGTCTAAGAAATAATTGAATCATTAGCACATATACATTACCTGCATATCTCACCTACTGTAGTAAATCATTGGGTGGAAACACTATTGTTGAAAATAAACTGTTGTGGAGACATTTATCATAGAAATCAAACAGAAGAATTAAGAATGAGAGGCAGATGCTGAGCGGAAGCACACAGGCAATTACAGGCAACCGCCAGAAACAGAGCGGAGAAAACAACATGAAAGAAGAGCTTTATTTACTCTGTCTGTTAGTGTTATAGGAATCCTGCGCTGAAATATTTCCAACGTGGAGGAGCAGATGTTAATGGTTTAATGGAGACAGCTTAAACCAAGAAAAAACACACTATATTTGGAGAACACGTCATAAGCAATTAGCAATAATAATGTTGTCTTTCAAGAAAATCAATGTTACATCTGTTGTATGTAAACCTTGTGCTTGTACATTCAGAGCTGATTATACACGTGTAAGTTTATTTCTCTTCATTAAAACTGTGAAAAATTATAATCACAAACAGTACTGTGTAATAGTGGCCTCAATATTAAAGGTACAAAATGTAACTTAGACGGGGCCCGTTCCACACTATGGCATTAAACATGTCTTCATTTATTAGACAGATGTTTCTATTCCTTGAAAAATACCATTTCTTACGTTGAGCTATTTTGCCTCAGCCCAGATCTGAACAGTAACTTAGCCTGGTAGTGTCACGCCTGTCTTCACGCCGTACTGTGGAACATTAATGGCAAACAAATACCATCTGCAAGTGGCGACCCTCCACTAAAAGAGGTATGGACTGCATCTTTTAAGGATATGTGTTATAATAAATCAGCATCAGACCCGTTCTGAGCATTTCTGCCGTCAAATCACAATCATTCCAACTGTGTAGCTGCATTCGTATGTCTGAGGCAAGCTTGTATTTGTTTATCTAACTTATGTAATTCCAGAAGATGGAACCAAAAGTCAATAACTACCGCGGGAAAACCTAGAGTGACATTTAGTTATTTTACAGTATTTCTTGTTGTGCAAAATTGAAATTTTTGAGCTTTAAACCATGTTATGACATTGCTCCCTCATCCAAAACAAACCTGCAGTTGTATTTAGCTTCATTCACACGTTCATAATCTTGTTTATGAGGTCGTCTAGGTCTGAGCCTCACAAAAACACTTGGTTTCAAATTTCCTAGAATTGTGGCGTCAAAGATAGAACCCAGAAGTCTCTGCGCTGTTTTTGAATCCATACATTTAAAACACACTCGCTCTGAGAACTTCTTCAAAATGTGTTCCTTACAATTGCGCGCTAACATTAGCTTACACGTTGGGGCAAGCAGGTTTTTGTTTTTGTTTGTTTCCATGGTAATTCCCTCTGCTGCCAGTTGGTAGTGTGATAATATGATAAAGGAAGCCTACTGGTAGAAAGTAATGTGTTCTTTTCAATACATTCATTATCTTAAGTTATAAAACATGTTGAGTATTTTCCAACCCAAACGTTTTTTAACTGATTAACATCGTCCATTCGGTTGATTGTTAAGCGTTTACCCCGGAACTAAACAATATCCTGCTTGTCTGTAGATAAAGGTGTCTATAAATCAGACGCAGGGAGAGAAAACAACATAAAGGGAGCTGAATATTTACTCTGGCTGTCATTGTTAAACCGGGCCGGCACTCAAACCTTCCTGCTTCATTTGGATGAGCAGATGTTAATAGCTGGACGGGGGCGAGGCAGTAAGTGTTTAATTGGGTGTGGGGGGAAATGATTTATTCAACACATCTGGGTCCATAAAATAACCCTCTTCGGACTTCACGATTTATGACCACAGAGCAGAACCTCGCCTAGATCTGAGCTTAAGCAACATAGTTTCACACTAAAATAACTTTTGAGAGCTTTTGATGCTTTTAAGTTGTTGTCGAAAACAGAGCGGGTGGAGTTTGGGGAGGTCGTCTTCTACTAAACAGACAAACTTTAAACAGTTATTAAAGGCATAATGCGTTTAACCTGCTGTCATCATGAAGCACAACTGGTTATTGAACTTTTTAAATAAATGCACTGCTTACTGTTAATAGAGAAAAGCGTTTGAAGTGTTCTTGGAAAAAATGAATATCAAGATGCTTTTTTTTTGTAGCTTTACATTGAAAAGCAAACAAAGATGACACATGGATGCAGTTGTTAACAATGTAAGAAGTAATTAGTTCTATGCTTAAGTAAAAGTACAGATACAGGTGAAAAAAAACATGAACAGATCCATTAAAGTAAAAGTATAGAAGTACCCGTTTAAAAATGTACTTTTAGATTAAAAAGTAAAAGTATTTCAGACAGATTTTTGAAAGGTACTGATTCCTAGCTTTTTAAAAATGTTTCCCTCAGTGATAGAAAGAAAATAATAATATAATAATAACAATAAAGACAAGCTCTCAGCAGTTTCAAACGTAAGGAAAAGTACTTTGTTGCTTTAGTGGTTAAAGTAGCGGCACGGTAGCGCACTTTTGCTTCACAACAAAACGGTCCTGGGTTAGACTCCATTGCGGCCTTTCTGTGAGGAGTTTGGGGAGTATTTTGCTACCACTAAATACATAATGTGTGTGATGCGACAGTGAATGTGGGACAATGGATGGAAATGAATATAATCTGCAGTGTTTACAGCGTGTATATTGTGTACTTTCATTAACAAACATGTCTGACTGTGTTATTTTACTTATTTTTTAAAAGGTTATTTTCCAGACCAGACTACTATGGACTACAAATCAAGACGAGGGCGCCGTTTTACTCTCCCACACCTGGGATACCATCCTGAAAACGTCGGACTGCAGATGGCGCTGTCCTCCTGCCTTTACCGGCCTAAAGTCTGCGCCAAAATCAGTGTAAATAACCGACAAGACACGCCACAGCAGCAACACATAAGCACATAAAAGCAGGTTGCGAGTGAGCCGTCGAAACTACCTCGCGGGGGACGGTATCACCTATAGTCTGTGACAGAGGGGGGGAGGGGGCAGGCGGGGGGTCTTGGCAGGGGGGTGTCGGTGACAATCAGGCATCGCGGCCCAGTTTCAGAGCCGAGGATTACTGGGATTTGTGCATGCCGCCCGCCTGCTCGCACCGCATGGCTCGAAAGGTTGAGTTACGCCGGCCTCCTCCGTCTCGCTCCGACTTTGGCACGACACTCACGAAAGAGAAAAGAAAGGATAACTGAAATTTCCCCTGACAATATATATATATGTGTGTGTGTGTGTGTGCGACTGTGACCTGAATAGCAATCTGGAAAAACAAGGTATTGACATAATGCGAGAACAACAGGGGAATAACCAGACCAGCTCCGTCGACTTGGATGGATTTTGAACTTTCCTGAATGTAAAAACGAACTATTATGACATAGAAAGATGATAGATGTAAATGTCTTCTTTAGCAAACAGTATAACATTATATTTCTTGATGTTCATCGCAGTAAACATAAGAAATAACGTGCAATGAAAAGTGACAGTCGAGGGGCTAAAACATGCAAAACAAGTCTAATCTCCAGATATCCTTTTGGCTTAGCGTGCCCACTACTCCAGACTTAAAGAAGGCACCTAATGCATGGACAATGGATTAAACCTTTGAACATCTCGTAGATTAAGACATTTACAGAGACATAAAGGGCTAACCACTCTGCCACCAGCATCCTGCAAAACAATCTGCAAAACACAATCTTCTCCAAACTAAACTATGAAAAAATGTGACCCTCAAAGTGCCATGTCATCAGAATGGAGGCAACTGGAGGCAAAATGGAACGAACCGTTACACATTTTCAAAGATAAACTGTTATCAGAGTGAAATGCAAGTCTTTATAACAAAAAGCAGGCAACAATATTGAATGTCGAGGGTAGAAATGCTTATTTTTTGTTATCAGAAAGGAATAATTATTATTTTCTAGCCTCTAAATAGTATTTGAACTACACAATAAAGTATGATTTTAATTAAAGTATAGGTAATATACCAATAGATAAAATTCCAAACTTATGGGATCAGCATTTCTGTATTTTTATTCGTCCAGTAAAACCAAAGAAATGCTATGGGTGTCTTTCATCATCTCCTATTAAATAAACAAATAGTGCAAAATACAAGAGTAAATGTGGTTTTCATTTGCCAAAACCACGTTGATTTTTCATATTTAGTGACAATCTGAGGTTAATTCCAGTTTCTCCATTTAAATCCTGTGTTGCGCTTCACGTTTTCCTCTATTCCTTCATTTAGAGTGTATTGTTTACAGAAGACTGAATACCTGAATGAAAATGTATTTTGTAACTTCCTCCGTTACATGGTCCAATCAGAGCACTGTATTCTGAATATTTCACACTGAGTTGCATTATAGAGTATTATAAAAAACTGCGATGTAATTTGGAGGATTGAATTAAACACACCATTAAATAATTAAAATGAACATAAATAAACTATTCATGAATGATGCGCAATGAATTAATGAAATAAAAAGTTCAACACGTAAATATATTTTTATTGATTCTTTAAATGTTTCTTTACATTAATTGCTGACACATTTAAGTAATTAATTGGACATTTAATCAAGTAAATGAACATTTGAATAATGAATTGAACTTTTAATCATCAACCATCATCAATAAATCATTCCAGTGCACATTTATTTAATTGATTGTCTATTTATTTTCAGTTGTAATTATTCAACGATATGTATAATTAATTATTTAGTTGTGTATGCAATTATTTTATTTTGTCACACTGAATCCCCCATAACTAAATCTGCTGTTTGTACTGGTATTTAGGTATCGCTAGACAAAAAAACTCATTATAGTTCTGTGCAGTTTGACGTCTATCCTGCAGGATCAAATACTACAATATAATTCTTAGATTTTAGATAATTAATCGAGTACCTGAACGGAAAAACAGTCCCTCAAACATTTAAATTCTTACATACAGTATTTCCTGTGCGCATATTGACTGTGGATGGTGATGCATACCCCAGCGGATCATTTCAAACCAACCAGATGGCTAGTCAATTTTTTAAAAGCAATTTTCTGGTGAAATTACCTACCTGTCAACAAACGTCAGAACCCAAATCCTAAACAATGGGTCTTTGTCAGAAAAGCAAAGTGGAAAGTTTATTGGCTGAAGTCTGCTCCAGCTGCCTCAGTCACCAGCTGCACGGCACGACCTGCCAACACCAAATCTCATTCATAATAACGCCATCATGTGACACCAGGAGCTCCATTTGGTTGAATCTTTTGTTCGCTTTGCGTGTGTTCCGCGTGTGTTTCACTTCCCTCTCAAATGTCACGTATATACATGTTTTTTTTTTCTTTCTTTTTGATGAAAAAACCCACATAATTTCTTATTGACACTCTGCTGCTACAAGATAACGCGGTAACATTTGGATTTGCTGGAGTGAGTCGGCTCTCTCTGAATGTGCTGAGTCGTTATTATAGGCAGAGAAAGAGAGTGGGACAGTGTTCATTAAAAGTTACGACAAGAAGAAGTTTCTGACAATTGTTAATTAAAAGCATTTCAATAGAATGCTTCTTGACAAAACCAGAAAACAAATCCAATGCAATAATACAAAAACAAACCTCTGAAACCATATATTAATGAAAACATGATGCGGAACAGTCCGAGCACAGACCGTCAAAGCTGTTTCTGCCATGGATTATCAAAAGGAGGAATCCACGTCGAGTTACAGGTCAAGTCTGTGGAAAGGCGAGCTCAGGGAGACACATCACAAACACATGATGGGTTTGAAAGTGATAAAAATGAGGTTTGTTGCTTTAACGAAATATTGTGTCTTTTGAAACGTGTTCAAAATGACACCTAACTGTTATAGGGGAAAAATACAATCTTAAATAAGCTAATAAGTGAATATGTGTTTGAAGTAATAGTATTTATCTTGTTTTAGCATATTTTGTCTGTCTTAAAATAATATTTGCCAAAGGAACAGGCAGTCTTGCTTTACTTGAAGGACAAATACTGTGCATTATTTGGTTTGTTATTGGGCTTTTAACATCCTCTTGAGTATCTTTACTTTGACATCTCATCTTTTAGAACTAGAAATAAAACGTTTTTACTAAGAACAATATAACTTTATCACTGCCTCAGAAGACGCCGTATTAACTTAGCTGTGGCTCCATCTACTGGCTGCAAAGGCAATTACACATATGTCTATGTACACAATGCTTTGACGTGCTAGATGTGCTAAGCTATCACGCAGTTGTAATGATTGTAATGACAAATGTTCACCGAGTCTGTCAATGATTTTCAGACTTAAAAACAGAAAAAGAAATTCTCTCTCTGACATCGAAGGAGTGTTTGTGACGGCCAGAGGGGGAGAAGGTTTTCAAAACTGGATTCATCAGACAAGCATGAATGAAGCTATTCAACTCCAGGTACGTTTTTGATGACGAAACAATGTTAGAACAGGGTTAAAAGTTCCAAAACGTTGCAAACATTGTCCTTTAAACTCGATTTCACGTCAACACACGTAACTTATCAATGACTGTGTTCAGTGTTCACTCGTTGAAGCTTTTTAGTAGAGCTAAAAAACTGTAGTTGTTCGTTTGTACAATGTCTTTTGTTGGAGTATAAATGACAGCACCACAGCTGACAGTAAAGATCAGGAATTTTTCTTTTGCATTTACATTTGTTTACATTAGGCTTAAAACCAAGATGAATGCGGGAGGCGTTCAGGTCACGTGTCTGGCATGAACCGGGAAACAAACCCAAGCATTTTCTCACTTAAAATTAGCACACATAAAAGTTACTGCACTGGAACTAAGAGAAAAAAATATACCTCTGTCAAATAAGATACTAAAATTACTCCAATTTAAATAAATATTCCATAATTCAACATATTCATACATTATCTTATTCCACTCCATTTCTCCATCCATACTTTATCCATTCCACTCCATTTCTTTTTAGATTCATGGGTTTCTGGTTTGAAGGATTTTGTTGAGTACGTTTCTGCGTTCAAAAGATGGAATATTTTGATTTGAACTGAGTTATTGCTATAACAACGTAGGATCATTGCCGTGCCAAATCCTTCACACCAGGAAGGAATTCTTATGCATGAAACCCATGAACAGGCAACATTTATAGGACTATTGTGTTTTAAATTGTTAATTGCTATGGCAACAGTCTCATTCAAAATGAATGCTGGTGTTTTAGACTTTGAAGGAAAAACACTTTGCAAATACATTGCTGTTTGCTGTTACCAAAGTAAGGTTTATATTTTTCATGTTTTCATGTTTAATTTGATATTGAAGTTGTCTGTGTTATTTGATGTTATCACATTCCAAGTGCTGACTCAGTCTGTGTCCACCTCATCAACTATGATTCTTGCAGAGAAAAGACGTAAATGTACCACAGCAAAGACTAAATAAGGCTGGCTATGGGCCCGTGTTGATTTATGGCCCACATTTCCTGTGTAATGGGAGCAGACAGAGGCAGCAGAGGCACATGCTGTTTAGCTGGACATGTTATAATGTGCTTCTGCTGTGCATCCTGACCCATTGGGACCTTCAAATCCAACACTTTGAAAAGAACATACATGTGGTCTACTAATTGGAATCTGTGTATTATTTACTGTTTTGTCTGTTTGATTACATTTTCTCTAAATCTTGTGTTATTGTGTTAATCGTTAAATTATTCTTATCTAGGTTATTATTTGGGCCACTGCTTTTAACGTTTTTACTTACTACTTTTTGAAAGTAACTGTACTCTCCCTTGGGTGCAGTTTTTGTCCTCTCTGCTCACATCTGATAACTTGAGAAAAACATATTAGACTGACGGTTGTAGACCTTGGTTTGTATCAGTGTCTGCAAAGACGCATGACACCCGTAAACTTTATTTTAGACAGAACCCGCTCCTCTTTTGTGACAGCGCTGAAGTCGAATGTCTTCAACTCTTGAAGGACGGCTATTACATGACTCCTGAACACAAAGACGGAGGTTCAAAGCAGTGAATAAAGTGTCATAAACAGTCATATAATGTTCTACCTGTATCCTTTGGCAGTCTCAATGTGGTTGCCATGTAAGGTGATGGTGTGGAGATACGGCAGTTGACCTAGTTTATCCACCTCCGACAAGTTCCAGATGCTGTTTCCGTGAAGATACAAAATACGCAGCTCACGCATCTCACAAAAGACCTGAACACATCACGTCTTTGTTAAAGATAATACATTACAGGACTTCACGATAAGCTGTCAATGATGGACAGCTTATAAGAGCTGTAAGGTCCAAGGTACGAGAGGTTTGTCATCAGCTACAAGGACGTACAGCCTCATGATTGGACTATTCTTGATGAAATACACTTAAAAACAGAGCGGTTACAGTGTTATGGAATTGTAAATGTTTACCAATGTTTGTTGAAAACATCAAATGGAGAGTTCCCTGTTTTACAGGAGTGTTAAAAAAGCAGCTGCATGGATTCCTCTCCCTGTTTCACCGCAGACAATGTTGTGCCACTGTAGGTTTAAATAATAAACACTATGTAACATGTCCATGTCCGTGAAAGGATTGTTCTATTATGTTGCGTTCATATATCTGTGTTAAGAGAAGCAGGTGACACCACAGGTCTGATCTGTGGAAAGGCGAGGAAACGCTTCTAATAAAATAAATGCAAGACAGATATAAGTTTAATGCCATGTTGTGGAACATTTCAAACAAAACAATATCATCTCCATGGAAACAAGCAGTGGACAGTGGACCGCGAAGCATTCCAGCTGAATGAACTCGTATGTAAACCCTAAGCTAAACAAATGTAAAGATTAAATAAACAAACGTCTCAAACATGCTGAATAACAGATTTTCCCATATTTATATTGTAACAAACATTTACAAGACAGGGGACACTATCCGAGAGTTATCCGTTTGCTAAATTCCTTTGAAAATTGTTTATTTAAACTGCTTTTCTACTGATGCCCTTGAGACAACTGCTGTTGTGATTTAGGCACTACAAGGATAAAGTGAAATTGAATTAAACTGAATTGGCATAGTTTATGTGGTGATTAATCACTCAGGTCCATTTATGTGGCGATTATTATTACTGTAATATGTCACAGTTGATCCCGTATGTGAGCTCCCAGTCCACAAGTAGGATTGACCAACTTGAGTGGCAGTCCAGGGCATATTTTCAAGTCAAAGGTGGGAAATATCCCAGTTAGTTGGCTGGAACATACAATTAGTCTCCATCAGAAAAGTTACACAGTGCATCTGAAAACCTATAATGCTACTATACTATTGCTAAAAATAAAACAAAAACATATGCATTGCTACAATAATAACACTGGATGTCACTCAGCCTTGTATGGGATTTCAATTTAAATCCAGACAGTCACAGAAGGACCACAGCTCACCAGGTCAATGTGCTCCAGTTTGTTGAAGGAGAGGTCAAGCCAGCCCAGGAGGGACGGCCTGGACAGGAAGTGCTCGAGGAGGAAGCTGATACCCGTCAGGTCACTGATGTTGTTGTTATTGAGGCGCACAGTTCGACTGTTGTAGCGCCCCTTTGAGGTGGTGGTTAAAGGACGCACGCCACAGCGGGGAGTCTCCACCATGGCCTCTGCAACATGGAAGCAAGTAAGAGCGTTAACTAATTATTATCACATCAGCTAATGATCCTTGAACTTAGCAACCTCATAAAACAGACTTTGTAAAAGAGCTACTGTAAAACTTAACTTAGATAAAGTAGCCAAACAAAATATACACAACAAAGGAAAGATGGTAGAAAAGGTTTCAAAGGTCGTCATCTGGACACTGTTTTGAAAAGAAATACGTTTCGACTTCCATCCAGAAGTCATTTTCAATCAAGTTAGTCATCGACTAACAAAAGAAAGTGTTACATTTACTTTAACTAAGTTGAAATAACCTAAATTAAACCAGGAACAAACTCTAAACATTTGCCTTAACAAGCCACAGGTTTCTGCACCTAATTTTGGAGAAAAACTATTGTATTAAAGCCGTTGCTAATTACCTGTCATAGTGGTGAGATCTTTAAAGGACAGGTCCACTGGAGGGCCGTACATGCTTCTTTTGCAAAAAATGTCTGTTTTGAACAAAAACATGTATTATTTTGTAAGTTGTGGCCCACATGGCTACTGTGTTGTGTATGTCAAATGTCAACAAAGGCAGATAAAAACATTACATTTGTTTAATATAATAAATAAATCAATTGACTTGAAATATCATTTTTTATTGTTTGGGAAAATTGGATTAAATGATCTACTATCATGAAACCGTTACCATGGTGCCTTATGAATGACGTCATTATTCCAGTCATTATTATTATTCAAACCTCAGGCCATATCATGCATTCCAATTTGTATTAAGTACGGGTCAGGGAGGTGTCTTGGGGATTTTTAAACCACAATCAGGCAATAGCTCTTACAAAATAGCATATTTTAAAGTATTGTTTCAAAAATAACAACATGGTAATATTGCAGCGCAAACTCTGAACACTGTTATATCTCATGGCGTTATTTGTGAAACATTTAGTTAAAATATGCTATTTTATAAAAATGCTCTTGCCCGATTCTGGTTTAAACACCCTCATGACTCATCTCTGAAGCACGCACTCAGTACAAATTGAAACGCATGAAATGGCCATACGGCAAACGCGCGTCTGACGTGGCAGAGGCATCGTACTTCTACACTAATGAGCTCCTGATGTACAGCGTACGTCAGAGAAGATAGTCTCTCACTATCTCTGTAAGCGGGTGGGTCACCCACTCACCACCCCGTCCCAAGTGAGTATATGCCCCCAGGAACATCCCACAAAAGAAAAATACACACCAAAAAACTGCCCTCCAGAGAGCCCCATAGAAAAGCATGGAGAAACTACACAGGGGTCTGTTTAAAAGGAAAATGGAGTAATTTCAGAATAAACTACAAAAATCACACATTTCATCTGTTATGAAAAGGAAAAGCCATTGATAATGAGGAAATCACCATTTTACTGTGGCACTGCAGAAAGATAAAAAACAACAACAACAACATGGTGATAATGGAAGTCAACGGAGGAGCAGGAGAAGTGGGAGAAAAAACAAAAACCTGTTTCTGTACAATAACGAAAAAAATCTCAAATCCAGTGTTGTCACTAATCTTTGACATGTCCAAGACTGTATTAAAGGCATAAACAATTTCAACCTATATTCACATTTATATTATGTGAAACATTGGCCATTTTGTGTGACATTTAGCACCTTTGCAATTTAGCTTTTTCATATGACCATTAAAATATCAAAATCTTTTTCCTAAATTTCGTATTTTTGGAAAAAACTGAAGTGGGTGAACAGATTTAAGCAAAAAAAGTTTGAAAAATAAATGATCTATTACAGTGTTTCTCAAACTGTGGTACGTGTACCACTGGTGGTACGCAAACTTCTTCTGGTGGTACGTGGACGCCTCTTCACTTCACTTCACATTTTTTGCTCCTCCTTTAGTACGTTTCTTGTTAAAACTACAGTGGCAATAGTGTAATCCTATTTAAGGCCTGGTTTATCCCTAATTTAGAGCTGAATAGTCCGGTTATAAACCCAATTTAGATTAGGTGGTACTCAGAGAGCCAAATCTTTTCTTTGGTAGTACTTGGGGTAAAAAGTTCAAGAACCACAGATCTATTATATTGTATATTGTATTATATAAGTGGAATAAAAGGACGCTAACAGTAAATATGACTGGATTTTCTAACATGTCACAAGGGATATACATAAAACCAAAATAGTTGATTTGACTGACTTGAAAGCTTGAGCTTTCTTTCATTAGATGATAGACAAAAGGGAATGAAATAAATAAATAAAAAATCCAATATGCTGTCAAAAGGATGTTCGAATTTAAAGATCTAAAACCTAACACTATCTCTGCTGTAGTTTTAGAAAGTTTTCAAACTCTAATGGAATTGGCTTAGCCGTGTCACCGAACAGTTCCTGCATGGTTTGACTGGAAAGTACTAAGGAGTATGACATGAGTTAAAAAGTCCTAAAACTATGGCCCCAATCCCTTCAATGTGCAAGAGTGTGTCAAAATTGGACTATTAGACCTCAAAAAAGTGCCACAAAGATTCCTTCAGTACAGAGGAGAGAGAGGCCTGTTTGCACTATCTACCTTATCAGCTCATATTATGTAGGGCAGTAGCGTACAATGTTAAATATAAAATCTGTCCCACACATCACACTCAAAATATGTGTAGCTTAACGCATTCACTGTCTGGATTCTGAAACAAGGTATTCCATCGGCTGTGGAAAATACATGGATAAATGACTAAACATAACATAGCAGACAATCACTAAACAAAACTGTTTCATTCCTATTGGAACAAACCCAAAACAACCAAGACCAAGAGCATCTTCTCCAATCAAAGTGATCCCTCAGAGACCAAAACAACTGAATGATGTGCAGAAATGAGACAGAACCAGGAAAACAAACATCACTGCAGCTTCACATTGTTCTGGCGTTTCTTAAGCTCGGTGCAGGACTCTTCAAATCCAAAAGTAAATGTCAGCGTTGTGGTGAAACAGAGTCTCGGCTGCAGCTGGGCTCTGACTCTGAGGACTCGCTCTTTTGTGATTGCTCAGTTTGGCTGGAGAACGGGCTCCAGTCAATTTTCCCCATTTATTCTAAATGTTCCAAAATTAAATTCTTTCTATTTGCTGTAATAAGTGTAGAACTTTAGCAAACTTAAAAATAAAACTTTCTCAGATTTAGAATGTGGTTACACCATAGTAAAAACTGAAAAAAATGAGGGTGAAATCCACTGTATCTGTAACTGATACCCATCATCCTCAGCTTTCTCATCATCCAATAAACCCAAAACAAAATGTCCCTCAATTGTTCTGTAGAGAATTCATTCCGCTTTAGTCCTGTCTGCAACAAAGAAGATTATCTGTCAAATATTTGGAACGTTTATTCTGTCTCCTTGTAATAATTAACTTGTGAGGTTCTTTTAATAAGACAAGTTCATTTACCTGACATGTTTGGGCAGGAGGACAGATGGGTGAGACGTGGCTCTCATCAGACGTCCCGTGGTCAGCATGACAGAGCTATCACATCACACACAAACTGTCAGTGGTAAGAACATTATTTGAACGGATGAACACCATCACAGAAGAAGAGGACAAGATCAGGGAGGAAAAACACAGCCCACATTCACGCAGACATGTCAATACTCCACATGGGCCTTTCAGAAAGGAAAACAACAGGTAGAAAACAAACAAAGACAAAACAAAAAAGAAAACAACACAAACAGAAAGGAAGTGAACACAGAGAAATAGTGACATTACCATACATACGAGGGGTCACAGAACAAACACAAAGAGCACTAGGAAAACACTACATAAATCCAATTAAATGTTATGTCCAAACTAAGACAACTACTTGTACACCTTAAGGACCGTATCCAACTGGAGAAGAAGTGCAACGTCATCTATGAGAATCCATGCAAAACATGCAATAAAACATACATCAGGGAGACTGGGAGAACATTGAACACAAGGAAAAAGGAACAGCAGAAAGAGTGTGAGAGGGAAACACAGGGACGACTAACAAGATCATAAAAAGAAAAGGCAACAGGAAAATCTGCAATATCTGACCACAGCAAAAGAAAACCACGTCATGGACTGGGACGGCGCAGAAATAGTATGAACTGAGGAACACAAGGACCAAAGATTTATATCAGAGGCTGTTGAAATCAGGGAGCGGGGCACAGGGACCATCATCAGAGACGAGGGAGCTTTTACTTTGGCTCACACATGGGACTCACTTCTCCAGAGACCACCAGGGGGCAGGTGTGGACACTTTGATAGATCTGTCAAGCTGACCTGGGAACAACATCTGAGACAGTTATTTATCTGTCAAAAACAACCAAAGTGTCCCAGTGTCCTGGACATTTATAAATTGTTTGTTATTTTAACAAAATATCACCAACATTAACATTATCAAAACAATTGCTAAATTTAGTCTTAAAAGGTTAATAATGGCAAAAATACATGTATAGTTTACTTAACTTTACATTTTATTTCAATATTTTAAAAGAGAACAATAAAAATAGTATAAACAATTTCCATTTTTTTTTTTTTTTTTTTTTTACTTTTCTCCAAGTCCGTTCCATAATTGGAACACATAGTCATGCTCATTTGTCAAACTCTTGTTCTTACTTTTATTATTATTATTTTTAATTTAACTCATTCCTCACACCAAGTGCCACTCATTAATATATTAATAATGTGTGAAGAAGAGAAATGGGCTTTAGAATGGTTTTATACGTATTTCCCCATATCTCCACACAGTAAAATACATAAAACTAAAACTAGGGAGGAATATAAGGTAAATGGAATATTCTATTTACTTTTCCTCGTTCTATAAAATGTACTCTTTTGAAAGTCTACCATTTTGGATTGCAAGAAACAGTGGGACCAAGGTGACATCCCCAAACTGTTTTTTCCGTCGTTAGTGACTGCAGGATAACGCCTCGCTTGATGTAAAGCAGTGACTTCGCAGTTCTCTGTCTTTTGAACTGGAGAAGCTGCTCGATGAGTGGCGAAACTCTTAAAACCTTTGGCCGCTCAACACTTATTTATCTTATTTTTCTCAGGACGTTGTGACACACTTTGCGCTGATTGATCTCCACGACAAAAGAGTGTCCCGCAGAGAACATCCTTATCCAGGACCTCCGTGGTCTGAGCGTCTGGGGCGTTGATTTTGGTTCTAACCTTACGGCTCATTTCTCTATTACCCTGGTGTGGCTTGCATGAGATGAATAATACAGTGTTTCTCGTTTCAGGAACCCTGCGTACGCCCCTCCTGAGTTCTTCTGGCGGGACGGATATAACAGCGTCTCCGAGCTGTCACCTTGAACCCTCCTCATCATTCCTCAGGCAAAGACCGTTTCGACGCTGCAGGATATGTCGACGGAAAGCTGACCATCACAGTCCCATGGTATGACGTACTTTAGCATCGTCAGATAGAAAGTTTGCTCTAAGTGAAGAGCGTTTAGGCGACGAGGTAGAAACAGGGGGTTTTTGGGTTCTGCCATTTAGTATCTGACACCACTTTTACTTTTAATGTACTGTATTTTTTCATGTATTTAACACAAATGACTTCCTGTATTTGAGAGTTACCGGACTCCTCGTGTCTCGTGGTCGACACAGGTCCGCGCATCACTCTGGAGCAGTTGACTTTTTTGTCCCGTTTGACTGCAAATTTCTTCATTTCTTGTCATATTTACTCTACATACAATTAAATACAAGTGAAAAAGCTGGAGTTAAAGGTGTAATATGTCATTTTTCTATACGTTTTTCTTGCTCAGAGATTTGTACAGTAACAAGGTTGTCTCCCCACAGATCTGACCTGTAACTTTGCCTCTTTCAACCTGTGCTTGTCTCCATGGAAAGACACGTAGTTTGACGCCATATTGTGAAATCGTCCGGGCAAAACTATAACATCTCCACGAAGACGAGCAGGTGGTAGACCCTCGACCAGAAAAGTTACATAAGTTTAACTTGAGTCTGAGTCGCAACAGTCTACAACAGAACAGAAAAAACAAAATCCAGAAGTTTGAACGACTTTTCTTTGTAATCTGCACCCATTGGTTTTGACAATTTAAACTGCACGCCTGTGAAAAAAGCCCTACCTGTGTTTGGTGCACTCAGCTTCTTTGAGCCCCAGGACCTCTAATGGATTGAAAATAAATAAAAGAAGGTATAAACGCTGGAGACAAATAACCAAACTGGAGGTGAGCGGAGGTATGATGGGAATTTTCACCGTCCATCCTCACCGTCGTTGTTTCATCCCAGTTGATCTTTAACTCGTGCGTGTTCTTTGTTATTCTGGAGCGCACAAAACAAGCAACGACGCACGAAGAAAGAATGTCTCTCTAATTTCTCTCAAATCCGTTCGAGCACATACTGTCTTCTTCCCCGTCTCTGAAAGCCCTGATGCGCAGAGTTTTGAGGTTTTGGACCAGACCGCTCATTATTTTGTAAAGTTGCCTTTTTTTAGATCACAAATGCAACATGGGAAGTACTGTACATAGCATTTTTGTACATACGCGCACTTTATAAATGAGACCCCAGGCCGTTGTGTGAGTTTGCACAAAGAAAAAATCAGCAGCGTCTTTGCGAAGCTGAATTCCAGTGGCACATCCGACAAGCCAGGATGGTTAGGACCCGACCCAAATGAGGCTGTTTCAAGGACTGTCTTGTTATCAGATGTTTTAAGGAGCACATTAAGGTTGTTGTTGTTTTTTTAACTTCTTGCTTTTTGGTTTGCTCTCTCAGCATATCGGCTTTAATGTGGAAACAACAAATGTATCCAATCTGCTCCTAAAGATGTTTGGTTATTTAATTTAATCCACTTCATCCATAGATCCCTCTGGGACATTGTAACTTCAAATGCTGTTTTCTAAAATGTATTTTTCTCCCTCAGAGACATGAAGATCAGACCTTCACACGCCAAAATTCACAATCTTGTACTTAACAAGATTTTAACTGAACATACTAAAGGATTTGTTGATATCTGATTCTAAGATTGATTTAGTCTAAAAAGTTTAAGTATGTGTGGAATTTTAGGCCAATTTTCAGTCAGATCTAATTTATTAAAAAACGAAATAAGTAATCCAAAATCCCCTCTGTAATTTCCTTTGTCACTGATAACTGGAGAGGAGGAATATAAACCTGGTTCTGTCCATTTTTTTCGGATTTAAATGTCCCAAATATGTGACTTTTATTCTTTTCTATATGAAAATATTAGACGGGCATAGTAACGCAGCGGTTAGTGCTCTCGCTTCACAGCAAAAGGTTCTGGGTTCGACTCCCGGGCGGCGCAGGGCCTTTGCATGTTCTCCTCACATACACGTACAGTAGGTGTGGGAATGACTGTAATTTTCTTACATAGATTTTTTCCTATTCACCTGGATATGATTAAATAAAAACCAAAAGACTTTAAACCTTTTTAAATTGTTACAGGTTAAAACTACACAAAGCAAGACAACAACAATTATACACTTGTGCTGATTGACATCACTCACTGACTCCCAGGGTTGGTGGTTAGATCCCCACTACTGCCAATATAAGAAGACAGCACTCTCACCTCACAGCTCTCCCGATATACGGTGACCATAAAGTTTACCATAACCTCCTTACATAATGTTGTTTTGTCCTTGAGCAAGACACTTCTCCTGCTGGAAGAGTGGTTCCATGATATTAAGTGCCTTCAGTGGCGTTGAAGGGTAAAAGTTTTATGAATCGACCTTTAAGCATTTATCTCTTTGACAACTTTTACTATCAATTTAAAGAGCCCCCCACTAATATCACACTCTCATCAAATTTATATATGGCATAGGTATTTTATCTTTATCTCACTATAAAGACTTAAAAAGTCAACTCAGGTCATCCTCGATCCTGCACTTGTGTGCTTCGGTGAGCCACTAAATCAGCCATCTTGAATGAATGTGTCTTGATTCAACATCACATTTTATACCATCAGGCGCCTCCCAGAACGGCACAGTGTCAGACCTCTTCCCTGCGGCTTTGTTTATGCCTGAAAATGCTTAGTGAAAAAATAAAAATGCTCAAAAATGACATATGATATTTTGTAACCGTGATTTAATAGTGATTTAACTGACAGTAATAATTCAACAAATCTTTTTTATTCAAAAACCAAAATTAACAGATTTAAACTGAATAAATAAAATACTGACATGCTGACTTTTTCTTTAGTTCATAGCCATGTTGTTTTCTCATAACACAAGTTTTCGTGTGAACTGTATTGTTGGGGCTCTGAATGAGGGCTGAATAGCTTTAATTTATTTAAAATACAAACTTTCACTGCATTTACTGAATCAATAAAGATGAGTACATTTTATAGAGAGAGTGGAGACAAAAAACACATACAAAGCTTCCAAGTTTGTAGGAACAAAACATGTGCTCACAAAACCAGCGCGGAGTGAAATGGCAGCTCGGAGAATGCTTTATTGATTTGTGATCATGTCTGCAGTGGCATTTAATTCTTTTTAACCGGCACAGGAAATTCTAGCAAGTCATTTATTACAAATGTCACAACAGCTTAGTTTGTGCTCGCATTGATGCCTGCATGCGGCTTCAGAAAAGTGTACAGCATCCGCCTTTATTTTATGACAGATGCATGCTTTGGAAGCCGTGCTGTGCTGAAACAATCTATGAAGAAGAAAGATTTATCAGGAGGAAAGGGGGATCATCTCAACTACAAGCACTTAGTTACTTACTTAGTTGTAAATCTATTCGAAGTGCTAATGCTATCCTGCAAGATAATAACATGCCCAACGCCCAGACCAGCGCTAAAACACCAAACTGTTTTTTAAAAGAAAAGAATTGATCTCTATTATCCTGTTATGGGATGACAGGGATACTTATTTAAGACATTTGTTAACACTGCTGGTGACGAAAAGCTGGGTTGACAGCGGCACAGCTGATCACCAGCCTGACCACGCAGTTTGGATTGAATGACATAATCTAGCAGCTGCAAACAAACAGGGAACCTACAGTGGGTCTAATTTGTCTTTAGTTCGTCATCGTTTCTAAAGTAAAGGACTCGAGTGTCACCTCTCCACAGCGAGTTAGAGATGTGCCATGGGCCGCTCCACTGCACAAGCCTCAGTTTAAGCAGACACAGATCGATCAGGGGCCAATGTTAGGAGCAAAGGCGCTAAACAGTGCCCTTACGGTAAAATGAGTGATGAATTACTAATGGTATTATATCTGGGATGGAGTTGAGGTTGGGGAGTTGACAGATGTTTGCTCAGAAATGCCAAAACAAGCAGCTACTAGCAGGTTGGTCTGGCGGCTTATTGCGTGCACACTTGAAATTCTATATTCATGTTTTGCATATATTTGTACTCAACCCAAATGAACAACCAGGCGTGAAACAATCAAACAGAGACAGGACAAAAGAACAGAAAGCAGACCGGCAGTCTCAATGGACTCAGACAAAGTCAAAGCCAAATGTGGAGATTGGCTAAATCACAAGCGATAGGAACAGAGCGTGGCTTGTTCAAAGGTGGACACCAGGGGGCAGCGGTCCTGTGCATTACCTTAACAATAAGCAGAGGTGCCAAAAAGTATGTGTTCTTTTCAAAGTGTTGGCTTGTCTGTGTTTGTCGGCAGGCTCAGGAGGAACTTTAGTGCTCTGATGGAAAAAAGTGGGACTTTGGCCAAGGACAAATCTATCACAGAGAGTTGCGGGAGAAGGCGGAGCGTGGACAATGTTTTTGATTGCGTCTTGTCTTTGGATAAGAGGTGATGACATCTGAAACACAACTTTAGAATGTGAAAGAAAACTTCAACTTGTCCCTGCCCTCTGATTTAAAAGTGCTCAAAATGGTATGGTAGTCCGTGTAGAGTTTATTTGCTGTTGAGCTCATCCGCCCCATGTAAACTAATACAACGGAAAAAGATGGCGGCGACGACGGCAACTTCTGGTTTGTATCTCTCGCAGAGTTGTCCATTTCTTTATAGCGACTTTGGGCTTCTATTTTTTGCTCCTGATAAGCAGTTTTATGTCTAAAAAGACCACATTTTTTAGCTTTTTAAGTTCTGTTTCATGTTTAAAGCCCAAATGACGAAAGAAATCCAGGATTTGCAATTGGACATGTGCATATTTCATTAGCGTTCATTCAGCGGTGACACACAAGGTTGAACTAGTTGCTTTATTTTGGTCTTATTTTGGTGTGGCTGTGGTTGCTTGTTTTGGGCTATTTTTGAAAGGCTCGATTGCTTGTTTCTCTCTGGAAATCTGGCAACTCTCTGGGGACTTTCTCATGCCTGTCATGTGACTTTGCGTTTCTGAAACACTCGTAGTTTTTTAGTTTGTTACACTTTTAAAAAAACTTTGTAAATATAATGTTTGTGTTCATATTTTAGGTTTAGAGTATGGACATTCGGACACAGCCTTCCAACGTGTGTTGGAGCCAACTCTGCTACTTCCGACACGCTAGAGTGACGCCGTTTACGTCACTGAAATAAACCAATCTTATTGCTCGGTAGGTTTTGGAGTTGACCCGATGTACGGCGGAGGGCAGGGCGACCAGACTGATATATCGTGTATAAATAATACATAGATATATCATTCTGGACTTACCAGGCAAGGCAATAAGGTTAACTTTGAATTCATTTATTTGATCAGAAGGACTGTCCAAAATACATTACAAAAAAGTATGTCATGTGCCAGGTTTAAAAAAAAACAAAAAAAACTAGGTTTTCCCTGGACAGGTTGATGTCACAATTACATTGAATTGTGACCTGAAAATGATGTGAATGATTGTGTTTATCCGAGCATTCATTTTAGTCAAATATTGTCTTGACATTTTTCTGTCTTTCATCCAGCACAGTGTGAGCAGGAGGCTGAGCTGTCGCTGCACTTGTCCTCTGTCAGTGGGGTTACTGCGTGGGACAGTGAAAGTTTGTCCCTCCTCCACGCTCCATGTTCTCGGGGGCCGCCTCCTCAGCCTCTGTCGTTCCCAACATAAATCACGGCTGACAGTCAATAAGCTCCTTGTCTAAAAGTTTTAAGTGGCCACCAAGAGGTCAGAACGTCTGAGATACCTCAGAGAGCGGTGCGAGCGCGGAGACACACTATCTGCTGTCTAAGCACAGCGCTGGACTGATGGAGCACGTCTCTGACTGCAGCTGGGACCTACTCACACAGATAAACTATCAAGGCTCCATCAAAGAAGCATGGGATTTATGGGAGACGGCTAAATGTTTGTAAATCAAATCATGTATCATCAATCATGAAACGATCTGGAACAATTTGTCGGAATTAAGAATTCTGAAACAAATTAGAAACAAAATAAATACATTTCACCACTGTTGCCCTAAAACAAATGCTGATTCAAGATGCAAAGAACTATCATCTGTCTGTACTTCTACTACTTCTGTGAAATCCAAGTTTATTTATATCGATCTTTATTCAAAGGTCATGACCCTCTCCCTGGATGAATGAAGGATCATATCGACAAAGCGCCCATTAAAGATACTGCTTTACATATGTGTATTAAGTATTACCTCCTGACGCTTCTGCAGCTTAAACATGGCTGACAATCAGTGCCAATGGCTTCTCCAAACACAATCACTCACACACCATGTACTGAGATACGTTAAGTGTCTTGCCCAAGGACACAATGATATTTTCAAGCAGTGGTCAAAACGTGATCAATCTATGGGTCCAGTTTGCGCTCTCAGCATACGGGCTTTCATGTGGAAACAACAAACTTGTCCAATCTGCTACTAAAGATGTTTTATTACTCCCATAGATTTCTCTGGGACGTTGTAATTTCAAAGGCTGTTTTGAAAGAAAAAAAGAAAAAAGAAAAAAAATTCCCGTAAGGGCATAAAGATCATCATTATTGTAGCACACGCCAAACTTTACAATCTTGTACTTAACAAGATTTTGACAGAATGTACAGAAGGATTTGTTGATATTTAATTCTCAGGCTGTGATGTGATGTTAATTTTTTTTTAGACAAATTTTCAGTCAGATCTAGTTTACTCAAAAACTAAATCAAAATTTAAACCTGGTTTTGTTCATTTTTCAGACTGAAATGCCCCATATATGTGCAATTTTTACTCATAAAATGTCTTATTTCTGCATAAAAACATTCCATAATGAAAAGCTTGTAACACAATATTTTTCTCATATTCATGTGAGTAAACTATCCTCTTCATTCATCTGTTGTGTCTTGCCTTAAAGGAAACTTTGCTTTTTTTTCCCCCTGAACTTTGTCATAAAATTTAACATAAGTAGATCATTATTCTACATTTTGTTCTTTGTAAAGGTCAAAATTAATCTAAAGCAGCTTAGTAAAAGAAATGGGACCCTGGACTTTGTGTTAAAAATGCAGAATTGATAAGATCTGCCTTTTCATAGTTGCATTTCACCGTAACAAGCATTCATTTGGTTTTATTGTTGAGAAAAGGTTTAAGCAACATTCCTGAAATTAGTTTTTTTTTTTTAATACACGCAAGTCAATAAGTGGGTGGAGATAGGGGGTAGGTGGAAACCCACATTTTCTAAGCAGTCAAGCCCAAGCTGCAAGAAAACACATGATTACTCAAACATGCATTAATCACTCACACTTTGAGTGAGATAATGAGGAAACACAGACAAGTTTACAAAATTTGTAAAAGTAAATTTTGCACAATACGTCCCCTTTAAGAAGAACAACAAAAACGGTCTAATATGAAAACAAACCATGTCAATAACCATAACCTCTTAATTGCTAATTCTTGTCACATAGCTCTCCAATCCTGACACAGATGGCCGTGCGGAAAAATCTATAAACTCATCTCCCGTGGACCGTGAGAGACAGAGGCAGACGTGTTGATCCTCCCATCAGCCCCCTGTGCCCTGCTCCGGTCACACATGTATCCCACTGAGCTTTGAATGAATGATAATGTGGCTGCCAGCGCTAATAAAAAAGATGGAAATCGTGTAGCCTTCTGTGTGTCCATGTGTGTACTGTACGCCATGCTTACCTTGCGTTTGCAAATGAGGCGTGAAATGACAAATCATACAGTCAGGACGGATAAATGAAGATGGTGATGAGGAGAGGAGAGACGGATGTAGTCACTGCTCCTGTCGAGTTCTTTATCGAGTCTGGAGAAATGGTCCACTGGGGGGTTATTCATTCATTATACGTTTGGAATGATTAAATTGTAGCAGGTGGGATTTTCTTCCAAAAAGTCTTCTTCCTTTCCCCTGTGGAGTGTGTACTTTGGGAAGAAATAAGAAAAAATAGTGTGATACGTCACTGGTGTGTTACGTTCATGAATGGGAGCAGGTTGGCAGAGCTGTCTGAAAAAGTTGTGCGCCCGTGATGTGCCAAATGGTTTGGGAGTGCAGCGCGTTACAATTAGGGGGAGTATTTTCACAGTTGCTGCTTCAATAAATACAAGCTTATTTTGGGTGACACTTTATATGCAAAATTGCTTTTAGCTTTTAACTTTAAACCATGCAATAAGATTATTCCCACATCAAAAACATAGACACATTTTGTAACTTGGACTCTGAAAACATTCAAAAAACAGCTCAAACTAAACCTTCAGCTCCCACTAACGACTGCTTTTCTTCATTACTCATTATGTCTGTCTTTTTGTTTATGTTCTAACTATGTACAGCATCTGTGAGTTACCCTGACAACCGCTGTATTAAACTGATCATAGAAAAATGTCAAAGGTTGTCATCTGGACACTGTTTAGAAAATCAAGACGGTACTTCCTCAATCAGTAGAGCTGGTCTGAGAGCTCTGATTTATATCCAACTCTAAGCTGTGAAAGCCCTGCCCACAGGGAGGAGTTCCTGATACAGCTAATGTATTATTATTATTTTATTGTTATTATAATTCACACTTGTTTGTTGAATTGAATTGTTTAGAGCCTCAGAACACACTCACTATCCCAGCTTTGTGATGTCATAGAAATCCGGAGATCTTCTGCACAGTTTTTGAGTCAATAAATTACTTTTTGAGCATTTCTACCGTCAAATCACAATCATTACAACTGCATACTTACATTAGCATGTTGGGGGCAGGCTAACTTTTGTTTGTTCGTTTGGTAATTCCCTCCGCAGCCAGTAGATCGAGTGCTAACACCAAACGCTGTTGAGGGAACGCTTCACAAACAAAATAATGTATGCTTTCAGTAGGCACATTATTTCAGGTTCTAAAACATGAAACCCATGCCAGTGTTAACGGTCCTCGAGAGCATGTTTAAAGGTCCCATAACATGCAAAATCAACTTTTCAGAGGTTTTAACCTTCCTACAGTGCTATTTGGGCCTCGTATGTGTGCCCAAAGTGGTTTTTTGATTGATTCCCGTATGTTTTCGCTAGAGAACTGTCTTTTCCATCCCCCTCGGCTGAGCAGGCAGACGGGGGCTCCTCACAAGGATGACGCGCTTCACCAGGATGATGCGGTGTTTAAGCCACGCCTCCAGGAAGCGCGCAGCCGCAGAATAAAAACAGCTTATGCTAATGCTAATGCTACACAGTAATTACACGATGGATACGACAGACAGAAGAGTTAGCTTGTTATTTACCAAACGGCAGCGTCCGTCGTCGAGGCACTGGAGCACGTCAAACTCCAGGTCAGATCCAGGACGTAGGACTCAGCACGACGCACCGTCAGGACGGATAAAATGTTTATTCCCGTGTTTGTGTATCGCTGTTTACCGGAGCACACGGCGCATGCGCACTATCTCCGCTCTAGGCTTCGGCACGAGTTGGGCGGGGGAGGCGTGCGAGTTGGGCGGGGGAGGCAGCCTGCTCTCTGTTCGGGGGGGTCAGATCTCAGAGTGAGCCATTTGCTTTTGCAAGGAGGGGGGCCAGCCCAAGAAATTTGGAAACTGTTATGTTATGGATATTGCACAACGCAAAATTTTATCAACAAAGCCCTTAGAATAGACTGTGTAAAGGGCAAAATAGCAGAATATGGGACCTTTAAAGGACAATAACAGAACAAATAGTGTATAATTTGAGAAAGTACTCTGGAGCGTGAGGCATAAAATCAGATGAAACACCATATTAAGGCTAATATCTTACGGAACTGAGTCCAACTACATTAAGCCACTGTCTGATGCACTCATTGCCAAAAGATAAAGTCTATTCTTTAATCACACACAGAGGATAATTTGGCTGCATAGTGGGATTTTAAATGTGAGTATTAGTTTATAATCTTATTGGAATCACAGTACAGTTATTGGAAGGAAAGGTAGTGTCAAACTTATATTTCAAGTTTTAATCGAAATTGTTAATACGTTTAAAGGTGCGTTTACACTTAAAGGACACTAAAATCTGCACTAAACTCAGACTAAAACCCTAACTAAACCTGGACTGTAAACTCAGACTAAAGGACCAAACCAAGTCTACATCAGGACTAAACTGGGCTGAAACTAATGTCCTGATCAACACCGTGACGCCATCGAACGCTGGGTCAAATCTGAAGGACACATTCGCCTACACAAGCATTTAAGTTTAGCTGAGCAGTATATTCTTTATGAGTCAGTCTTAGTATGCATCAGCTGTTCAAATGCTAATCCTAAGTAATCGTTGCGTCTGCCTGCTGTGACATTAAAGGATACAATTATTTTATTTGCTTTAATTAGACACAACTTACTTACTGTGTATAAGTAGGCTTTCAGCGGGAAATGTCATTATAATTTACTCAAGCAACCTTTATTTTGACCATATTTTACTTTTCTACTTTTGATAAATGTTGCCAAATCTCCACTTATGCCTGGCTCGCCGCCTTCACAGCACTCTGCATGTGACCCAGTGGAGAAGGTGGAGATGATGAATAATGCACTGTGGCACCGAAGGGCTCCAACAGGGGGCGCCAGCTGTCGACTTCAGAGTGTGCCATATTTCCGCCAGGGACAAACGCGCGCTGCCGTGTTAGATAAACTCCACACTTGCAGTTCACATCTGGGCAGGACGCTCCTTGTGAATACTTAACAGCTCGGCCTCTTCGGAGCTTTATCGTTCTGTTAGAAAGATGACGGCAAGTTTGAAAGTCAGACCAGGTGTGAACAAGCCATGGTTTATTTAAAAGGCTGTGTCGTGAGTGAACCAGGTCAACCAGGTTAACACAACAGTGGCTCAAGGTCTGGAAATGGGTCCTTGAGCACTGTACTGCAGCTGCTCTCTGCACCAGCGGCAGTGAAGGATGGGTCAAATGTAGAAAGTATACCTTAACCTTATGAAATACTGTAGGAACTCACTCAACTGCAAGCAGCAAGTCAATGCCTCATCAAAGCACTTTTATTTTACTTAAATAAAGCATTCTTAGTAAAATATTTGGATATAGTACTCAAAAATAGACTAAAATAAAAGCATGTTAGTTTGTTTTTTGTAGTTGGATGTTTTTATTGCTCTTAAATGTATGAAAAAGACCCATGTGTGACCCATACTGTGAGTGGGCTTGCTTCTCCACAATCGTCTCTTATGTGGCCTGGAGGAGCCTCCTCCTGCTCGTCTCCACAGAAGTGTTCCTGTAGCTATAATATTTCACAGCATGCATACAATCTGTCCATCCCCACGGAGAATGTTTAGATTACTGTTTTAACTTTCTATTTTAGTTCAAACATGCAGGTGCCTTTCCACCTCCAGAAAATTGCACAGTGTCACTTTAATTACTCTATAGACCTTTTGTGAATAGTTGGAATAGTTTTGTGATGGTCTTGGACATGGTATACACTCACTATACGTGGTAGACAGAAACTACTGTTAGTTCGTGTTGAAAAATCCATTTTGCTGCAGTGTTTCTCACTGTTTGCTTGATTTACATTTTCATTTCCATCCACAATTGTCCTGTTTTGGATCAGTTCTTGGTTAATCACTGAAGCAATGATATTATAGACCTGGTTTAGATCTAATTTAATTTAAATCTGAAATACAGACTTGGTTTAAAGGTGGTACTTTGTGTGGAAGGTTTGAGAACCACTGTCAATGGTATAATAAAAAAAAAGTATTAGTAAAGAGTATTATCAATGTGTTGAAATAGTAAACATTTCTCTTATAGACAAAGAGATTGAAATTGTGACAACATTAAGGCTACTGACACTAAGAGACCTATCTCCAGATCTAGAAAAATATCGTAAATTGCCATTATGGAGATCGTAAAAATTAGAATACTGAGGACATTTGGGAATAAAGTTGTGTCAAAACAGGTTGTACAAAGAGTTGAACCTTGTGTCTTCCATACCAATGCATTTTTTGGCACTTTAGAGGTCATTTTTTGTGGGGAACTTGAACTTTTACCAGACATTTTAAACAGATTTTCGATGGATTGTCAAACTATATTCATCAGCTTTCTTTAAATCTAACAGTGCGATGACGCTATCTTCAGAGATAAACCCAACATTTAATCGTCCCCTTGCTTTGTTTATTCACTTACCCAGCTCTTTACGCCAGTCCCTCAAGGTCCCACTTGTCCCGCTCCTTTATTTCCTTGGCAGGGCCCCGCCGGAGTTCACCTGCTGAATTAAAACCCGTCTGAATCAGCAGTGTCATTATCATCACAGGCACTGACTAATGTCCCTCAACACAAGCCTCGTAATGCCACAATCAATACAGGCCCTTTAATTATTAAGTGGGCAGTGGTGAGCCGTTTGCATTAGCAGCGCCCGAGGTTCATAAATGATTAAACACATTCAGTCTGACCGGCCACCAAATGTGTGTGTGGCCCCGAGACTAGAGCAGAGGGAGGAGCCAGGACAGAAAATATGTGATTGTCAATGAAGTGTTTTGGCCCGGCATCAAGGACGGCTGTAGATGAACTGCACAGATCTGCTCATAACGAAGGTGTAAAACCACTTTGATTTCAACGTTAAACTGTTGGCTTGGGTGTACAAATTCTGTGAACATAATTAAGAATAATACTGCGCTTATTTACAATCGTAGGCTATGTGTTACTCAATAAAAATAATCAAGAATACATGAAGGTGTGGCTTTGTGGTTGTAGTTGTGTTCCAATATCTACTTGATATGAACTACTCTAACACTTTATCATAACATTTCTTTGGGCTAGTTCCTTTAATTTGTAAGAACAGAATTTCCCAAACATATTTAATTACAGTTATTCAATATTTATGATATTAATATTCATCAGACATCTTTGTTGTTTGTAGTTTGGTGTCTATATGAACGCTTCAATATCAAACAGTAAGTATCTGAAAGAAATGTTGCTCATTAAATATAAATCATGATTATTAAATACAAAATTCTGTTATAATTTTTAAAAATCTATTATATTGTATAGTAGAAGAATGAATGTACACAATTGTAACTTCTAATCTGATCAGCAATAGGTTCTGTTCTCTATTCTATTCTATTTAAATCAAATCTACTTTTATTGAAAATATTTTAAATGTATGATTAAATAACACTTCATTTTAGAGGTGTGGCCTTAAAACCAGTTGCTATTCTGGCGTCCCACCGGCAGGGCGCTAGATTTTTAAATTCATTTATTCCTTTTTATCCACTATCTGATATGAGGAAACTATCAAGCTGCTGGACGTGTTCAATATGAAAAGAAAGCTGTAACCCACTTATTTTCAGTCAAATTAAACATTCTGGGATGAATTGGAGTCAGTTTCTACTCCAAAAGAACACATTTTAAAATTACACTAACATAAAAAAAAAAAAAAAATTGGACTTTTATATGGATTCCGCCTGGACTTTTTTTTTTAACTTAAATTAGCTTCAGCTTTGAAAGAGGAATTGTCAAAACCAACAAAAGCCAAAAGTGTCAATCAGGCAAAGTCTAAAGACACCAGCTTCACGTCTTCATATATTTCACAAAGAAAATGTAGGTGGACTTTAAAGTCTGATATTCGTCTTTGCAGAGCTTGTTTCCAAATGTAATCAGAGTAAATCAGACACCAGAGGCCAAAACTACAGAGTCTCGGCTTCACAAAGAGTCCAGCCAATAGTTTGTGCTCCAAAGGGTTCAGGAACAGCCTCAGTTTGAAATTACGCTCATTTTAGGAAAAACAGGTCCGAGTGGCATATGGTTAAAGGTATGTTTTTCAGATAATTTATGATAATATTTTGCGTTGTGTAACATTCATCACATATTATTAAAACCCACCCATCTCTTGAATCAGCGCACTTACCCGCAAAACAGAAGAAGCGTTCTCGGCTTCTCTCTCATGTCCCTCGCCAATTTGTGACTCTGTTTCCACCCACCAGGGTTAAATCCAAGCACTTGTGGTATCAGCAAGTAATCCTGAGAAAATAACTTGTGTTCAAAGCAAAGTGAGGTGAAATGACTGCGGTGTCGGCAGATAGTGTTCCGTCCGGCCCCCCGTTTCAAATGATTAAAGCTAATAAATGCACGGATGAAAGAAATAAACACTTTGGGGGTTGTTTTGAGGTACAAGTAACACTAATAGAAGGTCAAAAACTCACTAAAGTCGATTCTGTACAATATAGGACCTTTAAGGATGAGCCTTTTATGGTTTCTGTCATGCTACATCACACTTTCTGTTTTATTAAGTAAAAAAATAAAGAAATACCAATTTAAAAACAAAACAGTGATGCACGATAAGTTAAGAAAATGAAAATGTAAAGTACAAGAAAAGTTGTAGAATATGAAAAGCATGAAACTTGAAAGAATATGATGAATACGGGATGAATGAGGGATTACAAAAACTTAAAACATAAACAAAGTAAAATACAAATAACTATAAAAATAGTATGTATGATTGGGTAAGCACAACAACAACTACAACTACGTGGTCGACAGTATCATATTGTGTTTGTCAGTGAAGATTCTTCTGTTCAGTTGGCGTTTTTTGTAGATGAACAAACATTTATACAGGCCTTATCGCTAAACTCATAGAAAACAGATTTGTACTGAAGGAGAATGTGAAACTACAGTATTTCCATTCTAAACAAAAGTAGACATTTTCCTCATCTTGGCAGGAGCTGTCCATTGTAGTGCGGTGCTGAAACTATATACTGTACTTAGCAGCAGCATGTCTTTTGTTGAGAGCAGAGTGTCTTTGCATCTTTGAAGGAATACTTTACATTTGCCAGCATGCTAGCACTCTTCTCTGCAGGAGCCAAGAACTTAATTGTTTTTCCCTTTGCTTCTTTGAGCTTTTAAAATACTTGAACCTTGTCGCGGGAGCCTCTGGTCTTACAGAAAGCTGGAAAATGTGAACAGCATGACATGATTCAGACGTCGGCCTTTGTACTTCTACGGTCTTTGATATTCTGCGCATTGGAATAGCCAAGAAGACAAGCGGTATAGGTGAGAAAAAGAGCAATTAGCAGATTCAATGCACAACAGGCACCCAACATGTTGTATTGTATTTTAATTATGTGCTCTTTAGTCACATGTTAGCACAGATATAAACAAATGAGGGATGATTTAAATAAAAAATAAAATAAAAAAACGGGAGGATGTATCAGCCACGTTTTGACTGGTTTACTTTGGAGCAGAGCGGTATTCTGTAAAAGTGAAGCGTATCAGAGTGTTTAAGTTGTCAAAAGAGGTGTGGCTTCCAATGTGGTCTGGCTCACTTTCAGGTCCTGAACGCTTTTGGGCAAGATGATTAAACAAGAAACAACGCAGACTCAAATGAAAACAAAACTTCACAAAATAGATATCAATTAAAAAACTATAATTTCTCAATGATTTGATCTATACCGCCGCTTTCTTCACATGTTGAGCCGACAGTCTTAGCTCAACAAAGCTAGTGCAATACTGTGGGGCCCGGAAAATGTACCTCTTTGTCCCCCTCGTCTGCTCCCTTGCACGTTAGTTTCAACATCGCATTTATCAACGCACACCACTCATACCAAGACCAAAAATGTCATATTTCCAGTGCTTAATGCATTTAACATTATCCAAACCCAATGCATTTCATGAAGAGACACTAAGATTTGTCGCAGAGGAGCAGAGAAGTGCAATAAAAGCAGAAAAGCTGAAGATAAACCGGAAGTTGTGTCTTTTTTACTCTAGCTTTAGTCACATCTCACATCGCCACAAACTTGGAATTACTCAATGTCTTTTTATGATTTGCTGAGATCGGCATTAAGAAGAACAATTATTAATCAGGTACAATTTAGATTTTATTTATTAAGAAAACATTTGAGTGACATAAGCGGCTCATGTAGCGGACCCCTGTGAACCTGGACCTCTGCATGGAGACTACACAAGTCTCTCTAAAGAGACAAGAGACTCTAAAGACAAGGGCCAGTTTAAACGTGGCTCTAAACTCCATGGACAGAACACAAAATCATCATCATCACTCATTAAGTATTGAAGTGCTGTAAATCTAAAATGATTTCAAAATCTAAATCTGAATAAAAGTGAGGATCAAAATGAACTAGATGCTGCTGCAATGGCTGAAGCCATTGCGAGTGACTGCGTAATTTTGAAAAAGATTTGGTCAAAAGTATTTGAAAAAAAAAAAATTAAATGCTGAAAACAAAATATTTAAAACATATATATATATATATTAAAATATATATACATTTGAAAAAATGAAATGACTGAAAAGAAAATATTTAAAACATATATATATTAAAAATATATATACATTTGAAAAAATTTTATGACTGAAAACAAAATATTTAAAACATATATATATATATATTAAAATATATATACATTTGAAAATTAAATGACTGAAAACAAAATGTTTAAAACATATATATATTAAAATATATATACATTTGAAAAAATTAAATGACTGAAAAAGAAAATATTTAAAACATATATATATTAAAATATATATACATTTGAAAAATTTTATGACTGAAAACAAAATATTTAAAACATATATATATATTAAAATATATATACATTTGAAAAAAATTAAATGACTGAAAACAAAATGTTTAAAACATATATATATTAAAATATATATACATTTGAAAAAATTAAATGACTGAAAAGAAAATATTTAAAACATATATATATTAAAATATATATACATTTGAAAAAATTAAATGACTGAAAAGAAAATATTTAAAACATATATATATAAAATATATATACATTTGAAAAAAATTAAATGACTGAAAACAAAATATTTAAAACATATATATATTAAAATATATATACATTTGAAAAAGTTAAAAATGTTTAAAAGTATTAAAATATACAATGAGGTGTTGTAATACTTGATAGTACTACAAACTTTAAAATGATTAAAGTCCTTTGTAAATGCTGGGGACAGTGCACTGTTTGAAGCTCAGTCCATTATAATGAGGGAAGTGCTGGACGCCATGGCAACAGCCACACACACTGAAGCAGTGCTCAATGTAAAGAATAGAAACACTTAAACTGGTCACTGTACAAAAACTACAGCGTACAAAGACAAGAAACACATCAGAAGAATCACCACATCGAGAACTGTTGAAATATGTTGAAACTGTGGAAATTGAAAAAGAAATGACACCGTGGAAAGAGTTTAAACACCAACATTTGAAAGTAAACACTAGTCTAGAGCAGCAACTGACGAGCTCCCACTCTAAAAGATAGGAAAAAGTGCTCCGAAAATTCAAAATTGTGAAAAAACTACAAAAGGTACGTTTACCAAAAGTAATAGCAGACATTAGAAGGCTAGGAACTATTGAAAAATCCAAAAAAATTTGAAAGAATTTAAAAACTGTGACCTGTGAAAAGTGCCAAAAAACAGGAAAAAAAGGGAAAATACTATAATAATAACTAGATGCTGCTGCAATGGCTGAAGCCATTGCGAGTGACTGCGTAGTTTTGAAAAAGATTTGGTGAAAAGTATCTGAAAAAAAAAAAAAAATTAAATGCTGAAAACAACTGGAAATCTTTGGAAAACTGAAAACTTTAAAAGACTTGGAAAGACTTTGAAACTCTGAAACTTGGAAAATATAAACAAAAAAACATTTGAAAATTAGTCCTTGGTGACATTTTGAGGACCTCATGTTTTATTGTGACTTGTCTGTTTCCATAGCAACAGTACTCTCAGTTCTGAAAAGGATGAACCCTTTAATGTATTTCTGATCTCTGTATTTAGAGTAAATACTCTAGAGTAATGCTTGATGCATGCCGTTGTCATGGCGACATGCACTCACTCAGTCAGGCCAGACTCTGGTCTGGACCTAGTCTAGACTTGGCCCCTGGTCTAGATTCTCTTTTTCTGCTACAGGGACTTTTAGAGCTTTTAACCCTGTTCTAACAATGTCCTTGATCAAAAACAGAGTCATGTTCAGACTCATACGTCATTTCTCTGAGAATCTTCCACTGTTTTAAGTCCTTCAATCGTCACAGACTCGTTCAGAGCGTTTGTGCCTCTAAACACATGAGCTGCTGCTGCTGAGCCTCGTGTTTAACAGCACTGGTAAGACTGTGCTGCTGTCCACACACAGGAGGATTTGGCTCCATCTAGTGGCTGTTTGCACTCACTGCATCATTAAAAAAAGATTTGGTCAAAAGTATCTGGGAAAAAAATGCTGAAAACTACTGGAAATCATTGGAAAACTGAAAACTTAGAAAGACTTTGAAATCTTTGTATATAAAAAGATTTGGTCAAAAGTATCTGAAAAAAAATAAATGACTGAAAACTAAATATTTAAAACATATATATTTTAAAATATATATACATTTGAAAAAATTAAATGACTGAAAACAAAATATTTAAAACATATATATATATATATATATATTAAAATATATATACATTTGAAAAAAATAAATGACTGAAAACAAAATGTTTAAAACATATATATATTAAAATATATATACATTTGAAAAAAATTAAATGACTGAAAACAAAATATTTAAAACATATATTTTTAAAAATATATATACATTTAGAAAAAATAAAGTGTATTAAAAACAAAATATTTAAAACAAATATATATTAAAATATATATACATTTGAAAAAATGAAATGACTGAAAACAAAATATTTAAAACATATCTATATTAAAATATATATAAATTTGAAAAAATGAAATGACTGAAAACAAAATATTTAAAACATATATATATTAAAAATATATATACATTTGAAAAAATTAAATGACTGAAAACAAAATATTTAAAACATATATTTTTAAAAATATATATACATTTGAAAAAAAATAAAGTGTATTAAAAACAAAATATTTAAAACAAATATATATTAAAATATATATACATTTGAAAAAATGAAATGACTGAAAACAAAATATTTAAAACATATCTATATTAAAATATATATACATTTGAAAAAATAAAGTGTATTAAAAACAAAATATTTAAAACATATATATATTAAAATATATATACATTTGAAAAGTTAAAAATGTTTAAAAGTATTAAAATATACAATGACGTGTTGTAATACTTGATAGTACTACAAACTTTAAAATGATTCAAGTCCTTTGTAAATGCTGGGGACAGTGCACTGTTTGAAGCTCAGTCCATTATAATGAGGGAAGTGCTGGACGCCATGGCAACAGCCACACACAGACTGAAGCAGTGCTCATGGTACAGAATAGGAAACACTTAAACTGGTCACTGTACAAAACTACAGCACGTACAAAGACAAGAAACACATCAGAAGAATCACCACATCGAGAACTGTGGAAATATGTTGAAACTGTGGAAATTGAAAAAGAAATGACACCGTGGAAAGAGTTTAAACACCAACATTTGAAAGTAAACACTAGTCTAGAGCAGCAACTGACAAGCTCCCACTCTAAAAGATAGGAAAAAGTGCTCCGAAAATTCAAAATTGTGAAAAAACTACAAAAGGTACATTTACCAAAAGTAATAGCAGACATTAGAAGGCTAGAACTATTGAAAAAATCAAAAAAATTGAAAGAATTTAAAAACTGTGACCTGTGAAAAGTGCCGAAAAACAGGAAAAAAAGGGAAAATACTATAATAATAATAATAAATATACAGGAACAATTAGTGACTGAGTAAGCTTTCGCAGTCACTCAATAAATATACAGGAACAATTAGTGACTGCGTAAGCTTACGCAGTCACTCAATGATGGGGGTTTGTGGTGAATGTGTTTGACTTTGTTTTTTCTTGTTTTAGTTTTGTTTTCTGTAACAAAGGCCTTATTTGAAAGGACAGTTGTAGCATGAAATAGGGTAAAGAGAAGATAGAGACATTGGGCAAATGGTCGAAGCTGGTAAGTGAATTCACCATGTTGACATAAGTGCAGTGTCACAAACCTCTGCTCCACCGGCAATCCCAGGTTTGATTTTTGTGACGCGTAAGCACTAAAGATGACCACAGCAATAGCTGATTAAATATTTAATGAGCCCTTGATTGTAATTGTGTCTGATCGATGAGTGCTGCAGCGTGACGTATAAGCGCGCTCTGTTGAATGTTGAAGTTTGAGCCTTTCTGCTGCCTGTAGCTCTTTGTGTTCAACTGGCCCTCACAGTTCTGTGCCAGTACAGTCAGCGTTTCTAAACATCTCAACAATCAATAATTACATTACACATGCAGTTTATGGAGCAGCGATCAAGAATACATATCGAGTGGATCTGGGGTCCTCCATAAAGTTTGACAACAATAAATCACACGAGTGCCAAAGTTAATATGACAACCCAACACAGGCATAATGTGGGCATCTGTGCAATCAATGTCCAAAAATGCACGGAATTCCTGAAAAGATGCCTATGTCTCGTCTCTCTTGTTCTGGCGCCTTGCTGAGAATTCAACTTTTTCCTTTTTTATCCCAGTGTAAAACGTTTGCAAAGTACTATAGTTAAGGCCACTATAAAACTCAAAATGATTGTATATACTGTATAACACTGGGCTGTCAGACCGCCCCCAGCTTCCAAATTGCTATGCTGGAAAATTTTAGAAGGAACATTTCTTTGGGAAACACTTAAAAATAACCATTTAATAATGTCCCTTGCCTTCACTGTCCTGTTATCGAGCCCATTTGTCAGTGTATAGATAAAAATACAGAAACCTCGTAGATACACACAATGCAACTTCCAACAACTGAAAATCAACTTATTCTGCATTCTGGCCTGATAATATGTTATCGAGCAGCACAAATCTACTCTTATTACCCAGGAAATTGTCATTTTCCCCAAATTTACATGGTTTCAGTGAATGCCTCGTGGAATATGAAGTGTTGTGATGTCTGTTGCCATTTACCTAAAAAAAAAAAAAACAAGGAAAAATTCTGACGATTGGTCAATGCTTCTGCCTGGGTTAGGATCAGAAGATTGCGGAAATGGAAAACCACAGCCCCAAACACTAATAATTACTCTTGCCCAAGGACACAACAATAGTATTAAAGCTGGGATTGAACCAACTTTCAGATTTGCGTGAACCTTCTCCAGTTATAACATGATAGAACGGTGCAAGGAAAGGTGCATTTTGTAATTTTTCTGCTGTAGGTTATGCTTGTTTTAGGTTATGCTTGTTTCCATGGAGATGTAATTTTATTACCTAGATTGTTCCACAGAATGGCATCAAGCAAATCTAATCCAACTAATCCATGAAACCCAATGAAATTTTGAAGAATAAAAACACAGGATTCATTAAATACTAGATGTTTAATGCCACGTGCACCCACTACTTTAAAACAGAGAGGTTGTGTTGAAAAATTGAGGTATTCTTTAAAGCAGAACAAAGTAACTTCAGCAACAGAGCTCCCCCTGCAGGTCTTTTGTGAAAATACACTGCCAGTAAGTACAATCACATACAAAATCATTTCATGTCACCAAAGATAAAATAGAGATCTCAGGAGCGTTTTCTTTGGGTCGTCGTCAGGAAAGTTGCAAGGCTGGTTTTCCGCGCAGAGACAGCAGGGGGCGAGATAATAATAAATAGAAGAATAAAAAAATATTGAATAGATTTTTTTAAATTGAATTCAATAATTGAAACATGCCATACAAAGCAACAGAATCTCCATGGAAACAGGAGATGGACAAAAGAAGTGCAACAAGAAAAAACTATAAAACTTGAATACAAATATATGGCACCATCAGTTTTCATTCCTTCAATCATCCAGCATTTTTGAATCGGCAGCTCATTCTCTGCTCTGACGCACGATTTCCCTTGAGCTAAAGTCGACGCCGGCTGCTGTCCACTATGGTAAAGAAGCGTGGGAGGCCGTAAAAAGATAGTGTTGTGCATTATTAGGCTATTTACGGCTCCATTTGTGGTTTTATGGCTGACGCGATGCTCTCAGGAAATGAGTTTGAAAATGCTTTGTTGGCGTGGAGGGGATTATGAGATCGGAGACCCAGAAATAGTTGTGCTGAACAGCGGGGCAGGAAGTCAGTGATTAGTCATTTTTTAGTATTTCTTTTTTAATGTTAACATGATCTGGTCCAATGGGCAGCTTGTGCGTGTAGTGCATAAACACAAAACATCTGAGAAGCAATATATGATGTTTTGGAGTGAGACGTTTTTTTCTTTCCTGTTGTGTGACGCTCCTTTGTAGCAGAATACAAAAAAGATGGAAAAAACAAACAGTTCTATAAAATTAGTAAGGACTGCATTTTACAAGAATTACACCAGTTGTGTGTAACTCTTGTTGTTTTAACATGTGTGACTCTCCTGGCACGTCTCCTGGCACACTGCAGGGCATTCACAACAACCAATGACTCATTATTTACATAGCAATACATATATCATTATGGAAGTGTCTCATCCTAAAGGTTGTTTTTTAACAATTAGAAATGTATTCTTGTTAGAAAATACTGTTGTCACATTGTAGGACATCAAACTGGCCCACATTTAAACTCTATATACTTGTACAGAAAAATAGGAGTTTACAAAAATAAGAATATAATGATTTGTTTCTTTTGTCTTGTAGCTTAAACCCTGAAGCCCAGAGCTTGTTCTGGAGCATAAATGACAGATGAACTGGTTTTGTGTAACTTTTAAAACAATTATTTTTTTATATCAGGCAGGACACACTTTGGATTACAGCATTAAACTTTTTTAAAAATCTTTTTTTCATATTTACAGTAAACAAAACCGTGTGATATCGATGTAATCCCTCATTCGTCCAGGCGTGTGCCATCATAGAAAAGGTTACAGGGGTTGTATGACAACCCGATGACAACCCCTGTAACCTTTTCTACGAAAAAAATGTAATTTTATAATAATGCATACATTCGTATCTTTATGCCAACACCTTTATTAACTGTCTCTGACACAAAGAGTGAAAGTGTGAAAGTGTGTTACAGTCACACCACAGGACATTTTGTGGTTTTGTTAAAAATGCAAAAAAAATGTAACAGAATTTAATTCTGAAACTAAGTGTACTTTCTAGAAGACATTTTGTGCACTGCAGAATGAATTGTGGTGAAAGAAAAATATAATTTGGAATGTCATATAAAGTCGTGTAACATGTTGTGTCATGAGGAGAAGCTGGAGAGGCTGAAGTGTGACTGTCTTGCTGCTGGTTGGAAACAGATGTGCAAACAAGAGGCTGAGCAACAGTGAAGGAAGTGAACGGTGCGATCAGTACTTTTGATTTTGCAGGAACAAACCAGATTCAAAAATAAATTTTTAAAAATATTTCCGTTCACTCTTCATTAGGATGATTTAATGGTTCTTTGGATGAAATGAAGATTGGCTCAGATTTTAACTGCAGACAGCTTTTTGATTTGACATTTGGGTGAGTTTGTCCCTCTGCCTCTCCTTAACCCTGTTCAATCTTTTATCAGATTTATTATTCCTCACTAATTTCAATTGCCCGCCTCCTGATAATGAAATATGGATTCAGACGACAGATGGAATTGTTGGACTCTTTAAAATGCACATCATGAACAATGTTTTTTCAATGGCATTTGGAGCTGTGCGGTCAGATAAGAACATAATAAAAACACAGCCTCCATATTTGTATTTCCAGCAACTTTTCTATGCTGCTGTGAAAGTTGTTAAAGTAGTTTTGACAAATGGACACTCAATTTTGTCCAGGAGGGAGTGTGCATTTGTGAATTGCTTTGTGGACAAACGGCACAGGGATTTAATTGAGTTGCTGTCAGAAATATCAATTGTTCAATTTCTCATGTGTCACGGGCAGAGCTGTGCGGGGAGACATTTCACTCTTTGTCGGAGACTCAGCATGTCAATGAAAACTCACTAAAGAGCAACAAAACAAAAGGAATGTTTCGCCAATGTCTACAACTTTGGCGTGGTTCAAAGCAATCTTAAATTTAAATGCGATAAAACTGTTATTTATAATCTGTCAGACAGTTTGGATTGAATGTAACTTTGTCCAACTGTCAGGATTTCACCAGACAAGACGGTGTATTTTCACTAGCAAGGACCACATCCTCAAGCTTGGATGCAGAAGTTTATTGGCGATCAAGAACGATAAAATGCATGAGAGTAGATGATCAATGCCGTTTTGGGGCTTCTAGCGATGAAATAACGAACACTGGTGTGTGTGACCGGGAAGTTTAAATAGAGTAGTCACCGGAAGGGGCGTGGATGAGGTGTGGTCCTGCTCCCGAACTTTAGATAACAGACTTATCTCCATATCGAGCATGATGTACAAAAGTTACTGCAAATAAGCCACTGTTTGTAAACGAATCCCCTGCATTCCGTTAGCCAGTACCATTCTACGAGTTAGCTCTACTGCATGGGAGGGTTTGAGGCGTCACAACATCGTCTACATCACAAACTACGAAAAAACCAGTGTTGTTTTGGTGATTGTCAGCCTCTCGACCAAACGTGAGTAACACCAGAGCGTGGTTGCCTCGTTTGAAGACGTCATGTGGGGCGCTGTTGTGCAGACTGTCACCGCTAGCAATTAATGCCAAATAACCTTGTAATAGACCTTTCTTAAATCTAACGTTATTCTGGACAATAATGAACTAAAAACACAATGAGCCACAACTATTTGACAAGAGAAAATATTACCACCACCTTAAGAAACTCTAGGGTGATGGAACTTATAAATAACAACCATTTGTGATATATTTTTTGGGGGGTGCGCCATTATAAAACATCAATTAAAAGATTTTAAATAGTTGCACGAGTGACCTTTGAACTCAGGTCCCCTGCACACACGATAAACACTTCCATTGTCTTGTTGTGCTACACACAGTAATTAGTTCTAGTGTTGTTACTTCACTGCTCCATCCAGAGCCTCCACATGCCTCACATGATTAAATGAGTTCTGTATTTTACATTTACAGAGGGTTAGATTAGATTTGAGGCTGAAATAGAAAAATGCACCAAAGCAGAGTGTGACTAAAGGTGGGTCAGAGCTGCAGCTGAATCTCAACAGGTCTGAAATATTTATTTCACACGATTACATTTGTGGCAAGAACATTTATATAGCTGTTATTGCTTGGTTTTGAATGTTACACAATATGACATTAAACTAATCTTGCATTTACTCAATAACAGTTTTTATTGCATGCATCCTTACTGGGAGTGGGCTTGCATCTCCACAGACCTAACCTGTAACTTACTCAGGTGCTGCTATACTGTGTAACATTCAGGCTAACATCAGAAGAAAAGCAGGAGGTACAGCCCATTGTGCACCTTTAAATGCAGCTATTTTGTTCAATAATTTTCTCATTTCAAATGAGAAAATAATTTGTTAAATGTTTACGTTTGGTTGTGTCTTTGTCTTGTCAAATTGTTTGTCAGGACATTCTATTAGTTCGGCTTAATTATTTTACTCATCTGTACTTGGATTACTATTGTTCACTCATATTTAACTGTAGGCTTTAATGTATTTCTGGGTTCACTGCTGTAGTATTATATCTGATCTTTTCTTGTTTAATTAATGTTGTTCTAAACCAAGGTAACAACAGATGAAAATAGGATTTTGGCTCATTCTGGTACATTTACCGTAAGGTTTATCGCACTGTTCCTGTTTCTTTCTTCTTGCTACACTTGCACTCTTGACATTTTCCTGGTCTTGGCAAGCAACGTGCAATTGCTTCCTGCCTCTGTGCTTGTTTGATGCAAGAAATATATGAGATGCACCATAATGTTAATAATAAAGTAAAACTATTGAAGAACCACATAACCTGCTCTCTTGCTTTTGCTAACTTTGAGAGGAAGCACTCTTTGTCAGACCCTCTTTTATCAAGGCTACACCTGTCCAAAAATATAGCCACATTAGCATCCTTATCTTTGAAGTTGGCTTTTCTAATTCCTCAAGGTCACAGGATTCCACTAACAATGTGAGATCTGTTATGCAGTATGAAGGAGTTTAGGGAAATAAAGTAGATGATAATGTTGCGCCTAATAATTGGTTATTTCTATTTCTGTCTCAATTTTTTTTTAACAACCACCTTTGTCAGATAAATAAAATAAACTATAACTGTAAAATAATGAGTAAAATAGTATGAAGTAACAGAAAATTGTCTTCCATTAGTTTGACCTGGTTTAAATTCTTCTCAATTTTCAAGTTTTGAACAAAGAGAACACAATGTAAGATCTTTGTCAGTCTTCTAGTAATTGCAATTGTCAATATAAGTGGTTAAGGCCCACCTATTTTCACCCATCCCCCTAAATTGTAAATGAGACTAATTAGCATATGAGTTGCTTCCCTATTGTGCACGCCTTCCCCTCAGAAAGGTCAGAAATGGATGAGAACGGGCTCATTTTGAAGAGGAAAAGTGGGAGAACAAGTAGATACCAAGGAACTTTTGGAGTCTTGTATTGCAATTTTGATCATTTTATAGCTTGTTTATTTTTTACTATTTAAATTTACATTTGAGGAGGGTTTTTTTTTTTTTAGATACAGGGAGTGAAAAGATGTTTGTATATTTCATAATTCTGGATTTTCTGGGACAAAACGAGACCATGCGACACCCATAGCCTGAATAAAGCAAGAAAATAATCATTTTATAGCTTGTTTGTGTGTTTTTAAAAACATATTTTTTGCCCTGTATTGCTTTTTTAGGTTGCACTGTGGCATGAAATTAATGCAATAAACGTGTTCCAAAAAATTAAGCTTTCCAAAAATATATACCATGTCTCAAAGATACATATTTTGCAGACCTATTTTCCAATTTTCACGCCCATTTTCTGTCTTACCTGTTTCAGGTTTAGTCCTGGTTTGAGCCCAGTTTATTCTTGACTTAGTAGACTTGGTTTTGTCCTATTCTAATCTTGGTTTAGTCCAAATTCAGTTCCAGATCCGATGCGTCGTGTGTGCACTGAATAAAAGTAAACAAACACGAGTAAGGTCCAAACTACAATGACTTTTCTCACACATTTATCTCCGAGCACGTACCATTTTACCTTGACGTCATCACTTTACCACAGTCTGAAGCGCATACTACTGTAATCAAGCCTGTGACATCGGACAAAACTGACAAACATACGCGGCCTCACCCTCCCGCCTTGCGCTCTCCTGCTTGGTTTCTCTTTCATGTGCTTTCCCCTTCCCGTCCTGTCGTCTCCCGCCGCGCCTTTCGTCAAAGAAGACCCCGGCGCTTTGACTGTTGACGCCCGACGCTGCGCTGCGTGCGGGACACAACGCTCCAATTTTCGCCCTTAGACTCGCAGGTGATCCAAACATGTCTGTAAACAGCGGGAGCCTTTACTGACCCACACAAAGCCTCCATTCTGCTCCTCTAAAGCTGGAGATTGTAGCCGTATTCATGTTACAAACCAGACATGGGTTTGAAGCTAAATCTCAGCTTGATGTGCCGTTTTCTTTATCCTACAGTTTAAAAAAAGCGATGATTTCCATAATGCTGCTGCCATAGGGTATCTCAGATGTCTTTTATGTGTGCATTATTCCATTGACCTGTTCTTTCTGTTGGGGTGAAAGCCTCTCATGTTGCACTCGTGTCTATTGCCTGTTAGAGATACACCGCGAGGATTTGCTTTGATGTCTCTTCCACAATATGAGCTTATGCCACGCTCCAATTTGTGTTTTTAAACTTCTGCTTTGATTTTGTCCTCTTTTTTTGCATGCAATGGGACAGTGTGTCAAGAGCAAACGCACAAAAAACACATTAAAACAAGTGGTTTCATATCCAGTGACTTAAAAGGAGGAATAAGACTGAACTAAATCTTACGCTTTTGCACCCAAGCTGTACAGGTTAAGGGGGAAAACACAGGCACGTGCGGGCGGCTCAGATACTAAACAAGCATTTTGTTTAATCTGTCAATTTGTGTCTACTAAATGAGACTGTACTTTATCATATTTTGCTTGTGAGGTTAGACATGCATGCATACTTGTCTTAATTGACACTGTATGGCTTTGAGGTTTCTTGAAGAGTAGGCAGCAATACCAGGCCAAGGAACAGGTCAGATCGATGGAGAGGCGCGTCTGCTTACAGTAAGAATATATTATATACTTTATAGCTATAAAATACATGCTGTAGAATATGTTTTCAAGGTATTTCTGATCAATAAATGCTTGACAGATACATTCAATGCCGTTCTAGATTAGGTAAAGCAAGAACATCTCCACGGAGACAAGAATGTGGTGTAGCCTCCACCACAAACGTGACACAGAGCCCCTTATAGATAGTGACATGTGTCCATGGACGATGTGAAAGTTTAGGGTTTACTCCGTTGTCATTTTTTTCAAGTGCTGGCACTCAAACAGCCTCCTCAAACATACACACGTCCCTGCTCCGGTTCTGAAGTGTGTTTTTATTGATTACTTTGCATGTGTGTTTTTCTTTTCTTTTTTTACTGACACACCCACCTCCGCTTCTGTCACTGAAGTAGACGATGTTGGTAAAGTACACAACGACAATAGCCTGTACGAAAGCAGATCTTAAGCTTGTGTACGCTTTCATACCGATTCACCATGAGTCAGTCAATGTAAGATAATATATAGATGATTATGGTGCCCCAAGGTACAAGGAAAAGCAGAAGAAGGTCAGCAAAGAAAGAAATGAATACTTTACTGCAAAGTTTTGCTCGGGCGTGATCATAATCTGGCGCTACACTCTGTGCCCGTCACCTTTCAAGTGTGAGAAGTTTTGGAGATTAAAGGTCCATGCCTGTGTAATCGCGTGGGTGTCTGTTGTCAGTAATGACGAGACGAAAATCAAGCAGCTACCCATGAGCCAAGCACGCATATTGTCCGCATCTTTTCATTGTAACTAATTGCGAACTCAGATTCATCACGCTGACTTTTGCCCTGACCTCACACGCACACGAGACCGGCAGCCCCAATTAACGGAGTCTGTTTTCAAGGGCGGACATTTAGAAAAGAAGAAGCGGGCTATAATCGGCTCGGGTCATACCATTTTTGCTGGCAACCCCACGTCTCACTTATAGTTTCCTGTGGTAATTGGACAAGTTCTTTCATTTCCACGTTTTGCGAGATTCTAAAGGTTAATGTTTCAACTTCATACAAAATGGCAATGAAGTCATAAAGATTTCTGAATTATTTTCATCTCCATTCTATTTGAAACTGCATTTATTAGGTATCCAGTTTTTAATCAAATATTGAATACGATTATTGGATTTTGTTTTGAGACAAGTCAAAACATTTCCTTATGAACCATTCTAAGTGACGTCACATTCTTTATGGTTGCTGACGGATTGAGCAACTGTTTCTCACATTTAGAGCTGAGGGGACTCTAGTTGAAGACAGTCGCAGCTGTTTCAGTCTGTTACGACTGGACTTGCATCTGAATTGCAATGTGTGCACTACGGAAACACACGGCTAGATCCCAGTATTCGTCATTTAAAGGTCCCATATTCTGCTCTTTTCCCCTTTACACAGTCTATTCTAAGGGCTTTTTTGATCAAATTTTGCGTTGTGCAATATCCATAACATAACAGTTTCCAAAAAACACCCATATCTTGGACTGGCCCCCCTCCTTGCAAAAGCAAACGGCTCACTCTGAGATCTGACCCCCCCGAACAGAGAGCAGGCTGCTCCCCCGCCCAACTCGCGCGCCTCCCCCCGCCCAACTCGTGCCGAAGCCTAGAGCGGAGATAGTGCGCATGCGCCGTGTGCTCCGGTAAACAGCGATACACAAACACGGGAATAAAACCTTTTATCCGTCCTGACGGTGCGTCGTGCTGAGTCCTACGTCCTGGATCTGACCTGGAGTTTGACGTGCTCCAGGACCTCGACGACGGACGTTGCCGTTTGGTAAATAACAAGCTAACTCTTCGATCTGTCGTATCCATCGTGTAATTACTGTGTAGCATTAGCATTAGCTGTTTTTATTCTGCGGCTGCGCGCTTCCCGGAGGCGTGGCTTAAACACCGCGTCATCCATGGGAAGCCGCGTCATCCATGGGATGAGCCCCCGTCTGCCTGCTCAGCCGAGGGGGACAAAAAAGACAGTTCTCTAGCGAAAGCATGCGGGAATCAATCAAAAAACCACTTTGGGCACAACATACGAGGCCCAAATAGCACTGTAGGAAGGTTAAAACCTCTGAAAAGTCGATTTTGCATGTTATGGGACCTTTAAACAGGTTTAAAGCCGATCTTGGCCGTCCTCCTGTGTAGTTTACTGTTTACTGACACTTCCGCGCACACAAAGCTCAGCAGCAAGTGAAAAGAATCAAAGGAGACACTGGAAACATGAGCTAAAACCTTCTATTTTGGTCTTTTCAGAGGAGAGAGATGCATAAAAAATGAAAACAGCTAAGCTCATGGTGATATTTTTGCCTAAACATCAAATGTGTAATGCAAAAATCCAGACACACTACTTTTGCACATAAAATCCAAACATAAATCATGGCACTCACTGTGTTATTCACCCTCCTCCTCGTTTCCCCTAGTGACTGACGTCTTCATCTTTTTGGACATAGCTCCAAATACACAAGTTTCTTGTGATAAAATCCAAAGGAAATATGTCCAACTTCTTTGCATCACAGCTAGCGCTACAACGTTCTGTTTGTGTGAACACATGATGCTGTCAGGAAACACAGACCAGCCTGACGTGTTTGCTCCATGGATCTATGATTTGCTCTCGTCAGGACAGTGGCATTTCCCAGACGAAGACAAGGTTCAGGCGAAAAAGAGACAACCAAGCAACATTTTTGTAGCACTGCACTTCAACTTTATGCCACCTGCGAACTTCTCTGCGAGTCCTCTAATCAGTGACGGCGGTTGAGAATGGTCTATTGGTAGTAAGACTGTAAACGTAAGTCTGCATTTCCCAACAACAAAACATGTATTTTTTCTGTTTTTAGGTAGCAGGCATTTTAAGATCAAGAACAATCGTTAATTTTTAAAATAAGCAACATTTTTACTAAAGAAGGGTTAATGCACAGCCCCCAAAAAATCTTTATCAAGTTGCAAATGCAGAGGCAAAACGTTCAAAAGGGTCGCATCTGCAAGAGTTATTTTTTGGCACAAATGAGCAATTCAAGTCAAAAGTTAGACAATTCAATGCAACAACAAGTACTAAATTCTAGTGTTCTTCAAACAAACTCAACTTGACTCGCAGGTCGGGTTGGCGGAGTTAGTCAAAGCAGATTGAATGACCTGCACTGACTGTGATGTTTCTGCTCGGAATTTTTGCATTTCCTCTTTCTGCGGCGAGCCTCTCAACACTGCAAGTCTCGGGCCAAGTTCAGCAGAGCCCTCGCCGCTGGATATTATGGAGGTATAACTGTCTCCAGCACACTGCACATACTCACAAGTAACTCCATTTACGCCCTCTACGGTCCAAAACGGCATCCGAAGCCACCGTCATAATGAGTTACCGGGGCGATTAGCTTTTTATGCCCATTTTAGTGCAGACTTATGATATTAATGGCCGGATTAAGATGCCGCTTTCGAGTACATGTTGTGCCAGTATTTCTCACGTCCGCAGAGAATATGACGGTCCTGTGTCCGCGCCAAAAAAGAATAAGATAGAGGTGTTGTACTTTTAATTTATTAGCCTTATAAATCTAATATAGAGGTTAAATTATGTTGTGTCAGCTGCTTTTTGTCATAAGGTACACTTCTCATGCGGTAATTGATTCGGCTCTAAAGACATGAATCATTTGTTAGTGGTCAGAAATCTGCCAGTAGAAAAGTCATTGTGAAGAGTTCAAACTAAATGGCTCAAAGGTGTTTTAAGGCAAATGCTCTTAATTATCTTAAAATGAAGTGCAAATTAAAAACGCGGGGAGTACGTTTGTTGCCAAAATTGTAGGTTGGGTCGGTAAATAAAATGGTTTTCACTTTAGACGAGTGAGTCAAGGACATTTTACGCTTGCAACAATTCCCAAGTGTTTTTTCCCCTAGACATCTATCTAATTTTAGCACCTGCTCACCTTACATGCTCATTATGAAAGACTTTCATATCAAAATACCTTCTTTAATCCTGCTTTAAATTGGTCATATTTAATGGCACAGGACATAACTTTATAACAAAATAATAGAATAAACCAAAAGCAGAAAAAATGTATATAAAACTCCGGTCCTTACATGAGTGGGCTTGTTTCTTTCTTCTATCTCAGACGATAGGAAAGGGATGATGTAATTATTTGATATAGAAGAAACAACAAAACCGTTCTAATTAAGAAGACAAGAAGAATACTCTTAACTTATAACTCTTATTTGGCCTTGAGGGAGCTTGTTTAGAAATATTGTTGCTTTAGCTATAGGTCCAATATTCCACAGTATGGCATAATATATATCTGCACAGAGAATGTTAAAAGTATGATTTCTATGGTTCTATGGTTTCAGCTTTCTATTTTCATGGAATTAAGAGGGTGATTTTCCACCTCAAGAAAGTTACATAATGTCTTTAGCAAACAAATTTAGATTTAATAAATTTATGTTTCTGTTAGCCCTGCGACGAGTTGGCCACTGTCCAGGGTGTACCCCGCCTAAGGCCCAAAGTCACTGGGATAGGCTCCAGTCACCCGCGACCCCTAACGGGAATAAGCGGTAGAAAATGAATGAATGAAAAAAAAATGTGTTTCTGTACTTGACCTTTTTTAACATCATAATTTGACTTTTTACTTTATAAATGTTACAAAATATCATAAATTCGACAAAAGAAAAGAGAAAGAAAAAGTTAAACAATTATTATGCATTTTTCATATTGTTATTAGCCTTTAAATTCTTGAGGGCCTTAAATTTACCATCTAATGTTTTAAAACAAACAAAAAAGTTCATTATTGAATAAATGACAGGTTTTATCAGCCTGTGTGAAATAACACTTACTGAGTACATCCAGCCACTAGATGGCGCTTAGTGCTGTATCCAATCTGGTGAAGTTAGCGCTCAATGATGATGTGGTTAGCAGTAGCAGTGAAGGACTAAAAACAGCAGAAGACTCTCGGATAAGTGACGAATAAATCTGAAAATACGTCCCAGAACCAGGAAGTTCAGCAGGAGGTGTTTTTGGCGCTTGGAGGGCTGAGGATTTTCTAATAAACATTCCTTAAAACAGTGTTAATGCAACTGAATGCAACTACAGGTATGTTATTGATGATGGAACATTGTTAAAACATAGTTAAAAGCTCAAAAAAGTCCCAGCAGCAGAATGTGTCCTTAAATGAGCTGTGTCTCCTCATCCTTAGTTTCCTCAATGTTGTATTTTGCATGTTTGAGTAATCCTGTATTGTCCTACAACTGAAACTGAAGTGATCAGAAAATTGCTGTTTTCACCTACCCCCTATCCACCTACATTCCTTTACTTAGTTAGAAAAATAAGAACCCCAATGATTAAAAGATCCCTTAGCCACTTTTCAAAAATGAAAACGTAAATGACAATGAAAGGCCCTTACGAAGAGGCAGGGCTTAATAGTTTTGCTGTTTTAAACAGAAAGTCAATGGACATGTTTCTATTACTAACACCTTTGAATCGGTCCTGTTTAACAATACAATTTGAGTCTAATGTTTCTGACCCCAGTTTTGAATACGAACACAGAATATTTATTGCAATTTGATAACTTGCACACAATTTGACAATCTTTGACTAATCTGCCACCATGTTATTTTTTTGAGACACAGAGCAGTGTTTCTCAAGTTCTGAATGCTTGTTGACAAAGCGCCCTTGTGAATCAGATGCCCTCGGGTCTCATATACACCTAGCCTCTTCCCGTAAGCCAGTCTCTCCTATTTCCTGGACTGTGTGGTGTGGACTGTGTCTTTTCCGAGCACTGGGGTGGATGCCAGGAGGCTGTTTTGAGCATGACTGACGCGGCGTGGAGTGGCATCGTTCCCGAGCTCCCGGTGCACAGCCCATGCATAAAACATGCGCTGGAGGGAGAGCACATGCAGGCCACTACTGAGGAGCTTTATCATCTCTTGGTAATGAAGCAGGTGGAGCAGCACCGGGGGCTATGCTGCTGTTTACATCTGCTACATGTGGCTGGTTCACAGGGACGCACATCTCCTCAGAGCCATGTGCCAGCCTGACCCGACGTGCTGGATACTGCGAAGATGTATGACTTGTGCTCGGAAATAAAGGTAATGTACTGGTGCAATGTGCAGAAGCTAACCCCAGAGATGAAGCATTTAGCCGGGACGGGAGAGAGAAGGGAATAGACTAACCTGGAGCCAGTAATTTGATTTGATGAAGAGCTTACACGTGTTGTAAGATTTAACACGGTACAGTATTGTTTTGTGCACTGTTATCACTCAAACAATGCTTTAACGAAAAAAAAAGTAACAAGGAATCGTGGTGCTCTGTGCTCGAGTGGTTAAAGCAGCTCTGTGCAGCGCTGTTGGTTCAATTCTCGGCTATGGCAGTTTGCCGAATGTATCCCTTTTTCGTACATTCATTTGACGCTACACTGTCTTGTTTAGTAAAGTCTATGGACAAAAAAATCCTTAAAAAACAAACAATGACCAATCATCGTGAGGAATCTAGTCTCTGGGCGAAAAAACTAACAAAATTGGAGAAATTGTGTACACCTTCAGTCGTCCAAGTAGGTTTCAGTGCAAAAGAAAAGGAAATTCTGTTAACTGAAGAAAAGTTTCAAGACTGGAGACGTTTCGCCACTCATCCAAGTAGCTTCTTCAGTTCATCAGGTGGAGAACTGGAGAGTCATTGCCTTGTATATGTGTCTAAAGAGAGAAGCTACCTACACTGAAATACGGTGAAATGTCTTCCACTCTTCCACTAAAACTTTTTTGTTACCCCAGTTACAAAAGTAAAACACACTTCTCATGGTGTTTTATACTACTACTATGACTACTACAACTACTACTACTACTACTACTACTACTACTACTACTACTACAAAGGCTAATACATAGTGCAAATTTTGTTCAAGCTTTTAAACATGTTAACCTTAATAAAAAGACCTCTTCCAAAAAAAAAAAAAAAAAGAAAACTTTGATGTATTCATTAAAATGTAACAAAACTAATCAGCCCATGTGTGTAACTTTTTGCCAAACAACATAAATTTTTTCGTTCCCATTTTCATTGCACTCAAAACATCCATGCGAGTGGCTTGCATCTTCTCAAACCTGACTCTGACTTTTGGCCTGGAGGAGCCTCCACCTGCTTGTCTCCATGGCGATGTTGTTCCTTTGGCTATAATATTTCACAGTACAGCATGAAATCCTGCAGGTGACATATACCGCCTGAGAAAGTTAGTTGGTGTTGTTTTCAAGCTGGGGTCATTTTCAAACTGTTTTTTTTTTTTTTTTTACTAGCACACTAGCACAGCTTTAGGTCAACCTTTTCAGACTTAAAAGTGAAGAAGGGTGACATTCCTAAACAACCAATCACCTCCAAAACCAACAACCAAGTCCAAAAGTGTCGAAAGTGTCATCTAGTGTCTCACATGGCTTGTTGTTTCATCATAATTAGAAAAAGACAGTATAGAAGTCTGCCTTTTCACAAGGTTCTGCTTTTACACTATATTTTCTGGGCAGTAAAAACAAAATATACTCATTATGCAGGCGGACAAAAGCTTAGCCTTATAGTGCACTTACAAATGATGTATTTTTATAAATCCACGCGCCTGCCTGATGATTATACAGTACTAGTAAGATTTATTCAGAAAGTTGCTTGGAGCTGAGCTGAGGTGAGGCAATGATCTCTTGTACAGCATCAGCCTGGCTCGGAGGCACCACATTAGCCGGGTCTGGAGGTGGGAAATTGAATGGCAGAGACTTTTACTCACAGTTTCAGGCTCGGGGCAAAGAATAAGAAGTGGTCAGGATGTGTGACGACCCGAGGACATGGCTGTAATAGTTATTTATGATTCACTTTAAAGTATGTGGATGCGGCTTCAGACTTATAAACTGGAAACGGTGACCCGATGACATTTGCCTTCAAAAGCTGCATTATCTGCGGAAATTTACCAACGTCTACGAAGCTGAAGAATCAGAGCGGGATGAGAAACTGTAACTGAACTTTGTGCAGATTGTGCTGGAGCCAACATGGCGAGATGTACAGCGGCGTAGTGTAATTGGATTTGTCTAGTCCTCAGATGAAGCTAACAGAACATAATGTAACCGATGTGATGTCTGATCTTGTGTGAAAGACCTGAGTCAGTTGTGATCATGGCTCCTCACCCGGGCAAGGTTGAGAGTCCACCGTCTGTACGGCCCTTGTGCGATCATTTCTTTACAGATATTTCAGATGCTGCTTTTGAGCGCAATGACCGAACACGCATGGAACGCGGTTTTCTTTTCTTCAGTCAGCAAGTCCCGGCCTTAAACAAATGTGTCTCATTCTCTGAAGCACAGGTAGAAGTCTATTTAGATGTGTTTATTTTCACAAAAGAATCATATAGCTTACGTTATATGATAAAATGTGATGGAGGGTCACCAAAAACCATCAAAATGCACATATTAGGCTCCAGTAAAACAGTCCAAATGGTTGTGGATTTATGAGATACATCAATTAAATCAATCGATGCAAGGACACACATCAAGCTGAAAAGGATATGCCGTATGGAAAGTTATTCAAAAGCAGGAATTTGTTTTGGAAATTGTATTTGCAGATAATTTTACCACAACAGACGATTCATTGTTCCCAAAATCCAAAACGCCCCGCTAACCTGATCAACCAACAACCACATTTCAAACTGTTTTGCAAGATATCACCAGACAAGAACAAGATAAAACTGTGAATTTTAGCGCAAACTACAGAATGAAAACATCCCCAAAATGTAAAAGTTTGTGTACTCATTCAGAACAATTTCCATTATTCCTTTTCACAATAAAAAAAAAAGAATTTGTCTATTATCTAGCTGCAATAATGGTTGCGGTTAAATTGTGCCTATAGTGTAAATGCATGTTTTGTTTCTGCTCAGTGAAGCAAAAAAAAAAAGCCAAGGAATACGCATAAATGAACTGGAGTCTCGAAAAACAAACAGACTGTTAAATGCTATTCAGCTGAATCCACGGAGCATTTATTGGGAACTTGGCAATTATATTAAGTCCTATTAAGATAAAACTATAAACTTTTGCGGGCTTTGTTCACATTGTAGTCTGCTCAAACAGCTCAACACTATAACTCTAGTCTATGAAAAATGTTTTATATCCAGTAAGTTAAGAGTTTAAATTCAGTCATGACTCAATTTCACCTTCTCACACAAAGACGCCCTGTTAAATCGAAAATGGATACAATGATGAAACCTGGGTGTAATGTCAAGGTCAGGCGTATACAGAATGGACAAGTGACAATGTCCAGCAGAGAACAGTTTGTGAATCATCTGTGAATCAGAAAGTGCTGGAAAAGTTACTGAAAACGGAAACTGTACTACTTTGAATGGAAGTAAAAGCATGATTTTGAGAGTGCGTTTAATTTACACGATTGTATGATTCTGAACACTGCTCGCGTCAATACATTTCTCCCACATTGTCTGGAGCGCGTGAAAAGGAACATATTGTCCGCTTAGAAGTATAAGGTTATCTGTGTTCAAGGTAGCTATGAACTGTAAGTCTTGGTGGTAATTGTAGATAGATTCTTATAATTCTGAAAATGAAATACTCATTCAGAAATATAAGGTTCTATACAAAACATGCCAAAAACAAGCATTTATGTTCCAGTGGTACATTTTTTTTAATAACAAAATATATATGCAGTATATATTGAAGAGCACTCTACACATTTAAAAGATAGGTTGGCAAAAAGACATAGATTAGACAGATTAAGTCTAAGGTAACGTTGGACTTCTTCTCATAAGCTGTTAATATTTCAGACTTCCAGAATCAGCCATTTGATTCCTAGACTTGAAATAGCCCTCTTTACTTAGTTAGAAAGCTAAAATATATATGCATTTTACTTGATGAAATCGTACTCAAAGTATAAGATCAACATTTCTAAAGATTAATCTGAAATTAGGTCTGAAATACCCTTTTTATATCAGAAAATCTGTAACTGTCTGTCTGAATAAGGATTAAGGACATTTATTCTTCACTCTGATTGGTTCAAGTCAAATGAAATTATTTTGTAGAACCCAAAATCACAACAGCAGTGATCTCAGAGGGCAGTTCAAGCAAAAAGAACCTTAACACCAAGTGAAACTTCGAAATGTATACTGACTTTAAAATAAAATCCTCAAAATGGCTACGTACAATTTGATGAGACCCAACGAACAATTAACGGGATGATATGTCAGTGGGGTGGTTGTAGTTCCGTCACTCCATTCGGCACGTGAAGGCAGCACTTTTAATTTTAATTCAACATAATCATCTCAAAAATGATAATGATGCACGTGAAAGGGGCTTGATGTCTGTTGATAACTGTATTTCTCGTAGAATGCGATACTCACCCACGCAAAACACAGGAGGACTGGGACTTGAGCACCACTGCATAATACTGACACATCATCTTTATTATTATTCAAGCAGCATGTGTATTTTAAAATCGATGTATGTTCCCTCATTGCCCCTCTTTTCACATAGATGCAGATGTAGCAATGGTAAAACGCTGACTGGGCACCTTCAACTGCAGTGTTTAATGGCAAAAGTCGCACTGGTGACGTTGCCTCTCTGTCTCTCAGCTCAGTACACTGATATATTCTCAGCTATAACAGCAGCACCCCGTCCCGAGGCTTGTGCGCCGGGGTTCAACGTGGTCAAAGTTATTTAAGTCACAACTGACCATAGACTGATTAAAACGACAGATTTACACACCATTTTAGGATGAAAAGCCAGTGGCCAAGAAGTGAAGCCAATTTGTTGACCCGGAGACCACGCAGGAGCTTTTTGCTGATGAGGGACTTTGACTTGCTCATTGGAGCGAGACCCCCGGAGCGCAGCGAGGGGTAGTGCACTGTGAAGTATGAGGTCAGCACCTGCAACCTCCACAGCCACAAAACTCCAAACAATGTGGACTTCCTACAAAGAGGCCGACTCTGGAAAGAACTGATGCGGTTCAAAGATGTTTGTGTGGATTTTAGTGACAGACTATGGTAAATATGGCCCAAATTGTCTTGAAAGTGTGTTTTAAGTTGCCAGTGCTGCTTGTCCAGACTATTCAATACATTGAAAAGTCAAATAGGGCTGTGCACTGTAAGATATACATAAATCTACGGAAGCCCTGAGAGGCAAGTGAAAAAAAATAAAAAAAAATCATAATAACCATGTATGTTGTTGTTGTTGTTTTTGTCTTTTCATACCAAACGTCATTTGGGGGATTTTGTTTTTTTCTTCTTTTGGTTTGACAGATGAAAAATTAAAAAAAAATCTTCTAGAGCCTGTTGTTTCCTTGTGTATTTGCTTTTGATTAGCTCCACTGAAAAAAAAACAACAACAGCAGACTTTTTTGTCCAGCAGCCTCACTGATGGCGAGAAAAAAAGTAGACTTTTTTTCTTTTCTAGCATACCCTACAAGCTCAAAGTGGAGAAAACATATTATTAACTGAAGTATGAAAACTTAGTGCCATTATTTGTTTCCCGCTTGCCTCTCAGGGCTTCCGTAACAAACAGAACGACGTCTAAAAACTTCATTGTATCTTCCATGTCCTTGCAACTTTCAACCTCAGATTTTCCTGTCCGACAAACAAAATAATAACTTTCGCGCCGGCTATCCCTCCTATTTCTGTGTCATATTGATTGGCTCCCTCTGTCCCCAATGCTGTGGCAGGGCTGGTCTCAGTGCTAGCTCATGATGCAGTGAAATGTCAGGTACCTTTGGGAGACTGAGATTAGCGAGCTCAGAGCGTCTCCACCACTCCTAATCACTCACCCGTCTGTCTCTCTCTCGGCTCCAACTTCTTCAGCCCCTCTCTTCCTACGCTCTCCATCGCATCTTTCTTTATTACTCTTTCCGTTCTAATCCGCTCAAGTGCTGCTCGCTCCTAAACCATATTAACACACGGATCATCTTTGTCCTGTTGAATTAAAAGGGAACTTATAAGATCTGAGTCGCGGCTGTCACCCCAAAGCCTTGTATTGGGTGAGGAATTCAAATCACCGGCTTTAATTTGTTTTTCTTCAGGTTAACCCTCTCTGGGAGGTTGTGGTACAATATCAAGAATATATTATCAACATTGCCTGGCTATTCTGTGACATGAAAGGGAAATATATTGAATGATTGAAGATATAGTTCCGTATGATAGCAGTGGAAGTGCTCATGAATCATTTGACCAACATGAGATTTTGTGAGCCAATGTGAATGTCTGATTGTTGGATTACGTGTCTGTCATGTTATTGCCATTATTTTATTGATGCCAAACCTTAAAAAAGCTGCATAACAAATCAACTGAACTAAAGGTGTAGCGTGCACACAGTGAAAAGGAGCGGGCCTAGCACTGAGCCTTGAGGAATCCCATGGATGATAGTGGGATTTACTGTTATGTCAAGAGAAATATTGGTGTCAGTTGGAGAGGTAGATACAATACGGCAGGGCAGTGGCGGATTTACCATTGGGCAACAGGCCGCAATTCCTTTGGTCCGCCAACCTGAAGGGGTCACAAATAAGATGCCCTTCCCGATCATCATAGAAACAAGGCTCTGAAACAGTTGCTAATCTCTCAATATCGCAATAAAGTGGTGCAGTGAACAAGAGAAAGACCAACAAAATAGTCTGGGATTGTCAAATGTATTAATTCTGCCCAAGCCACACCCCCCATTAAAGGTAAATAGTAAATTAAATATAACATTATAAAATTACAAATTAGTATCATGTTTCTAAATCAGCTGAACATGCGCTAAAATTCACCAGCAAACGGGTTAGACTTACAATTTACAATTTAACTGTAGTTCACTTACCAACCCAAATGTATGAAGCTGTCTGGCTACTGTATAAAAAAAACAAAACAGAAAAAAATAAATAAATAATGCTTCGTTTCAACAATAATTGAAGAGACTAGACAGAAAAGTTATAGAAAACCACACTTTAGAATAGGGCCTGGGCTTTATTTTGCCTTGGGCCCCCAAATTCTTAGGTCCACCACTGCGGCAGGACTGTTTCAGTGTTGTTGCAAGCAAAAAAATATATATATACAAATTTGAGACACAAAGGGGCAGAGATTGTTGGAGATGGGGATGTATTTTTACTCAAAACACCCAAAAACACAAATGGTAAAAGGGTGCGGGGTCACATAAGGTCACACTCGAGGACTTTGATTTGATTGGAGAGATTTAAGTGAAGTGCAGAGATTTTGGTGCCAAGCCCAGTCCTTGTGAAGCGTCTCCGTTCTAATTAAAGAGAAAAGATCAGTGGAGCAGGATGTGTGAGGGATATAGAGCTCTGCAGGCCGGCCGCGGGGACATTAGCTCCGCTTTTATTGGGAATTATCCAAGTTGACTGCTGTACCTTTGAGATCCACACTGATATGCAAAGTGTCTCTAAGCAACTTCACATAGAATTGCCAATTAATTCAAAAATAACTTGCTCCCCGATGTGCCTGCGTGTAGATGAGTTTACTTTGAACAATGCAGACAACAGCATTCTCTTTAGGCTCGTGAGTGATATGGTATGCAGTCTGGTGAATGTCATCGTACATTGGCGTTATGAAGAAAACAAGATTAGTAAGAAGGAATGTCTGGCTGAAACTCACTCTGTTGTGACGTAAAAACAATATTTATAACAGACGACAAATCAGTAAACTTTAACAAAAGAATTTGTCAATGGAATTCCTCTTTTTTGTAAGTATAGTACAGGGGAATTCTCTTTTTCTTTTTTTTTTGTCTAATGATTTCTTATTATGGGAGAGTCTGTGTAAATGTAGTCAAGTGTCAAGAAAAGGAAACATTTTCTTACTGCGCTGAGGAATCCCTTCATGCCATCGATACACAAAATTAGACAGTTTAAACATGAATTTAAGAAAGTAAAGACATCTTATATTTTATTTGTCATAATAACTATTTGGGCCTTGTTTACTGTATGGCTGCTAGGCAACAGTTATGAGAGTACCTCCACATTCTCAACTGCAACTTCTCATGTCCATTATAACCTTCACCAAAATTGCCAAACTAACTAAAAGACTATTTAAAAAGTATTGAATATAATTATATCAACAATGTTTGGTGAATTCTGTAGTCTAACTTGTCATAATGCACTAGATTCTTAAATAAAATTATAAAATGTCCTGCATATATAACGACAAAAGGGATTTAAACAAGCACAAAGAGTGAAAAGCACCAGATGATTTGATGAAATGATGTAAATCGTATGTATTTTACCGCCCATCACTCTACAAAAGGTTAAAAAGCTAAACCAAGTCAATAAATAAATAAAAATAAACAGCTTAAGGAAATTACATTCACACCCAAAGCAGAAACTTGAACAGGAGATAAACAAACAAAAGCGCTAGACTTGGAAAAGCATTAGAGTTCTTTTGGGTCAAAGGGTTGTTTACAAATGAAGAAGCGGCAGAATAAAGGCGACTTGTTTTCTTTGGCTTGATGCGTACATAAAGGATTTACCATAAATAGAAATAAAAGCGATGTACAAGGAGCAAACACCTCCAGAACATAACATGAATACGTCTGTTTGCTCTGATTCTCTCAGAGGTCAGCGGAGGACAGCTACACAATAAAAAAAAGAAGAAAAAAGACATACTCTGAATACTAATTTATTGATCGCATTAAATGTTTTACTCAGAGCTAACGAACCTGCACGTCTGTATCTTTAAAGATGTACTGTAGGCAGTGTTGAGACGTAACTGAATACATGTGCTGAAAATACGTATTCAGAACACTAATTTTGAGTATTTACTATTGTTCCGCTTTCATTTGGTGGCATTCTGAACACAACAACTTTAGGAATATGTCACGGTATTTGAACATACAATTCAGGCTAGAGTCAATGAGAAAAATAGAAAACACAGCTCTGATAGTGATGGCCTCAGAGCAGAACGGCCCAAGTCATTTTTCAAGGTTTTTGGGAAAATAGAAAAAACACATTACATTTATCATAGAGATGACTTATAGACATGTTTTTTTGGCTGTAAAATGGTTCTGACTGGCAGAGGATGGAGCCAGTAACACCTACAGATGCAGCAGGGTTTGGAGAATGAGTCAAAAAATAAAATGACTTAGGCTGTTGCTGCGAGGCCGATGATAGTGAGTGCATGTGCGATTTTTCCTTCTATAATTTGTTTTAATCCTGTCATGTTTTCACACTATAACATCATACAATTCAGTGTGAAAGTGAAGGTAAAGGTGCACTCTGTATTAGAAAGAATACTCTGATTGGACCAGAATACAAAATACGTTACAAAATACATTCAGAAGCCGTTATTCAGTATTTCAGTACTAAATACTGTACATGTTTAAAGTATTCTTCCCAACAGTGACCTTATTTTTCAAATTATTCCAGCATTCAAAATTGCATTTATTAGCAAAGCACCAGCAAAGGTTTGTGGGTAAATGTTAGAGGCTGTCAATGATTGAAAGAGTACAGAATATTTTTATTTGAGTAAAGTTACATGCTAAAAATGTACTCAATTACAACATGCTACTCAAGAAAAGTTCATAATGATTTATCACGTTTATTGTTCTAGATCAATCTTTTGTACACAGCTTGAATTATTTAAAGCTGAATTAGGTTGTTTTTTTTTCACTTCCACTTATTCTCTGAGCTCTGGCCAATCAAAGCAGGCGATGCAGCGCTGTTATGTGTGTTTGTCGGTGTAGAAACCATAGATTGGGGAGTTTGGGATTTGTACTGTACTCTGTAACTCCTATTCAAAGGTAACTAATAACAATTGCATGATTCAGATTTTTCTGTAAATGTGTTCTATGGTGATGTCAACTTATATAGAGAGTCAATGTCGGTGGTCTAAACCAGGGGTTCCCAAACTTTTCTGTCCGGGAATAAATACAGTGTCATATTTATTCAAATTAGATCTGGAAATCATCTCGCGAGCCCCAGTTCATCCCTACCCCCACATTGGGAACCACTGGTCTAAACAACCTACGTTTCACACATAGTGCTTATGAACATCATCAAAAGGACTCCTGAACATTTCCTGAACAAGACACTGTGTCAAGGGCATTCCAGCTTGAAATCATCTCAAAGAAAACAAAAATCATGGGATTCAGAGCAGCTTACCATCAAATGCCTCAGATGTAGCGCTGTGGATTCAAATTTTTATCAATTATAAGTACAGCTGCATTTTAAAAATCTGCTTAAAAAAGCCCACTCAGCTGAAAAACCTATCACAGTTGCAGTAACGTGAGTGTTTGTAATGAGTTACTTTCCGCCCTGAATTCTGTAATGTATGTTTTATAGAGCAGTATTGGCGTGGCTAGTGCAGACATCATATTAAAAGAACATATGTCTTGTTGCTTTCTGCTGTTGTGAAAGAGTAAAAGCTTTAGCTCCATTTGCACTCCAGAAGCATCACCTCTTACCATCTCATGTTCCACATCAGTCTCCTTTTAGTGTTACGGTGGCTCAAATGGCTCAAAAATCAATAGCAAAGAAGTCCAAAAGAGCCTATTGGCAATCAGCCATAGTGATGAATAGACAACTAGCAGCTTGTTTTCAATGCTTTACGCTCCTCGAGAAGTTATTACCTTGAAAACAGAAATGAACCCGGCGGCGGAGTGCGTTGAGCAGCTTCATATGGTGCTCTGTCTCGGACACTTTGACCACCTCCTTTTAAAAAGCCAGAAAAACACTTACGACCAGATCAAAGCGTGACCCATGTATTTTCCATTTGATTTGGCTCTCCATATAAAAACCCTCGAAAAAGTCCAGAGTTAAAACGTGTCCTTCATTTGGTTTTCTGTTTTGATAGCAGCAGTTCTGCTCCCGCTGTGAATGATACAGGAATACATTCATACCTTTCGCGATATATAACTCACGCTTAGACAGATAATACACGGCAAGGCGAGGGGAGAGCTTGAACAAAATTTGAAATCATGTAACTAAAGTAAACCGACAATTTCACAAGAAGTCAGAAAAATGGCAAAAATGTGTAAACCTGACAAGTTTGAGCTAAAGTGCCTTGCCTTGGTCTGATGTGGACATGGTTAGGCATCAGGTCATCACTCACTACTCGTGTTCTAATGTCCATGTCCTCCACAGGCATGTATTCTCTGTTTGGTTAGCATGTGGCTAATTTACCAAGGACACATCAGAGTGGCCTTCGCTTCCTTGCACTGGCAAAATTACCTATAATGTGCTGTGATCGTTTTGAGAAAAAAAAACAAAGGATCTGAACCTGTGGAGATGAAACCTGTGACCAGACTGATATGAATCTGTGTGAAGATCTAAGTTATCTAAGTCTGGTTTTAAATCCAAAGCATTAATCAGGCAACATTCCGACCACTGTCCTTGATACCACCGCAACCTAGACCCTTGCAGCTTGAGTATGAATGTCACCACTGTTGTCGCACTGGAGAATGGGTAAGATGCAGAGGACACATTTTGCTATAAGGACAAAAAATAAACCTTAACACAGACGGGCCATCTTAGTGCAATAAAAACATGTGCAGAAAAAATAGATTCAATGATAAAATGAAGTTGACTGCTTGTAATTAGTACAAAGGACCAGGACCCAGATAGTAGGTATAAAAAGGCCTTTACCGATCTATCAGGGTGTTTCACGTCCTGTCCTCGGTGATGCTCCACACAAAGGTCAAACAAAAGGAACAGACCAGATATACCTTTATGCTAATTAAGTAAAAGTAGGCGTGCATATGGAGCTCAAAGAACAGAACATATGTTTCTAAGAACCAAAGGCACACAAACACATGTCAATCAAAGAGGTCGTTGTTTATAAGAGCGACTCAGAGGGCCTTTGATCTTATCTGACCCAGATGTTGAATCACCTTTGGCCCAGGAGAGGGTATCGGTCACGAAGATGGAAAAAGATACTTTCACTGCTTTACTGTGGAGCTATCTAGGCAAAGCAATCACATCTCCATGGACAGACACATTCACAGGAGTCAAACTGCTGATATTTTGTGTTAGTCTCTGTCAGTGGTCATAATCTTGTGGCTGAATCTCTTTACATGTCTGTTTCCGTGCCTGCTAGTGCCTCCACTTCATGTTATCTGACTATCCTCAGACTGGAAACAGAACCTCCGCACTCTCGCTGCTCCCGAGCTCACTGGTGTAATTAGACTAATGGCCTCAAATCAATGGCGAGGTAATATATATAATGCTCTGATGCTGTACCTGCCGTCTTTGATGTCGCTCATTCAAACAGCACCTGGATTTGAGCCTGAGAGAAGCGCACTCGCGATGAATACTGAATCTCCAAATCTCCCGCACATGACCGTGAACTCTGACCCCCCAACACAGCGAGAAGCAAGTCCTCCCTCCTTGCAACGAAGGCGCAAAGTTGAACAACAGATGTGAAAAGGGAATGTTTTGATAAAGGTCATTTTAGGTTCGACGTGTTTAAATGAGTTGTTGTGGTTTCATTTGAACATGTTTGAATAGCATTTAGACCCGCTTGCTCTCCCAAACCATTCATTTTAATGCAGAAGACCTGCTCTATCACCCACTGCTCAACAACTGCAAGCGCGAGCGTTGAGTAAAGGAGTTATTGTGCCAGATATAGACACAAAGACATGGATGAGAAGTGGTCAAATGGCCCAGGTTCATATAGTTATCCAAGAATGCTAACGGCAACTGCTAAACATGCTAAATGCTGCATTTTAACATCCACAGAATAATCCCTTTACTTAACACCTAGTCAACAACTTTGATCAAGACTCAGTTGTCTCTTGATTTGAATTAGTTGTGCTTGACATTGTAATTCATCAGGAAATATTATTAAAAGAGTGAAAATATGGCGCTCTGCTGAGTGTATTTATGTTGTCAGAATGTTAAAAATTCCGGAATAGAGGCAGGCAAAATATTACAGTTTATGGAGACCATACAATTTTCTAACTTCATTGTTGTATTTGAGCTTCACAAAAGAACAATTAGTACGTAATATATCTGTATAAAATGAAAAATTTAGGTCAACAAGTATTAGTCCAGTAAAACTTAAATATCAAGGTTTCAAAATAAACAAATGATGTGAAATTCTATGGTACATGTGTTTAAACCAGGCTCTGATGTCACGCTAATGTATCTGAGTGGTTTACATTTCCCAAAAACGTCTTGATCTTTTGTATTTTGTGACATTCTGAGGTTAATCCCATGTTTCTCCATTGAAATCATATTATGTTCCACTTTTTGTTTAAAAATTCTCTATCTATCCGTCACCATTATGTGATCCATGAAGCTCCTTCTGTGTTTTTAAAATCCACACAATCCTCTCTGTGTTCTCAGCTTGATGCAAACAAATTTCTTTTCAATGCACCAACAGAGCTGGTTCTAGCACCCTCTACTGGTGGTTTGATGATTTTTTATTTCTATAATTGTTTTTATTTGTAATTTTCAAGGATTAAATCAGTTTGTCAACAAAACATGCACATTCCAAGCAGACAAAGCAGGCAAACAAAAAGATTCACAAAAGCCGGGCAATACTTACAAGATGAATTTCATGACGGCTGCAAGGTACTATCTCCAAAAAACATAGTTTATTTTACACATTAATCCAAAAGATAAATATATCCAAAGTAGTAGGGTGTTTAAGTTCACAAGCAAGCTGTTAAATGTATCTCTTTTATTTCCCAGGTATATTTTTGCATCTCTAAATAAACACTGTGTTTTTTTTAGCGTGTGCGTTCACAGCATGAGGTCTTACATACAGTCGGTATCAAGGCATTAGGATAGAGCTACATAAACAGAAATGCAAATGCCGAATACAAATTGCAACAAATATTCATTCTCTGGTCTTCAGCCAAAACTTGCTCCTGCGCCCCACTAATCCTCTATTTTGCATGTGTTCTGTAGCGTATATTTAGTTTTCTTTATTCTAATTATTTGAATGTGGAATTACATTATGTTAGTCCTTAGACAAAATAATCTTTCTTGGCACTGTTGTGGGATTAAAAGTTGTTTTCTACAAATAGTCTTGCTAGTCATCATTATATCTTATAGAAGTTTACATTTGGAACCGATTGAATGTGGAAGATGCAAAAGATGCAAAGATTGTACCACACACTTTTCTGTGACAAGAGGAGTACATTTCTTTTTTAAAAATATAAAGACACACAGGAAAAAACATAAAAAATTCATGGAGTCTGCAGACCATGTGCGTTAACAGTGCTCTAAAGGGTTACCACACTGGAGATGAGATATTGATTGATATTTTTCTTCCTAGAAAGCAGGAGCGAGATGAATGGGAAAAATGTGGCCTGGCAAGTCGTCTTTCTCATTGTAATCTATACAGAGAAAGTTATCTGGTACTGCTTGGTTTGAATGCACAGTCCTGATCAAAAGTTCAAGGCTAGATGTGCAAATGTCAAAAGTTACATTTTCATGGTTGGATCTTAATAAGTTTTCAAGTAGAGCTATGAGCAACAAGAAATGGAAGTGAGACAAAAAAAAAAAAAGTTTGAGTAAACATTTTACTGAAAACAACAGTTAAAACTCAAAAAACAACGCCGAAACCCCATCAAAACAGGAATTAAAATCCTAAACATGAACTCAGTAATGTGTAGCACCACTGTTATTTTTGATCACTTCAGAAATGTATTGTGGCATGCTTGACGCAAACGTTTCCAGGAGGTGAGTGGGAACATTTCTCCAAGTGGTAAAGACAGCCTCATGAAGTGCGTCTACTGTCTGGAACTATTGTCCATTTCTGTAAACTTCCCTTGCCTTCCATCCCCAAAGGTTCTCAGTTGGATTTAGATCAAGGGAACACGCAGGAGGGTCCAAAAGAGTGATGTTATTCTCCTTTGTCCTGGGGCTTTGTGAACTGTAGCATTGTTCTATTGAAAAACAGAGGAATGCTCTCTGCAACATCCGCACAGAGCCAGTGCCAGCAGCCTTTGACGCCTCTGCACCACCTGGAGCTCCATTGTTCCACTGAAGGAAAAAGCACTCCAGATCATTATGGTGCCCCCTCCCTGTGGTGCGTAGAAAACATCTCTGTGGATCTGCTTGTCGTGCCAGTAACGTATGAAACCATCAGGACCATCAAGGTTACATTTTTACTCATCAGAGAATACAACTTTCTTCCACCTTTCAATGTCCAATGTTTAGTGCTCTTTTGTAAAGTCTAAGCAGCAGTTCTGTGGCGTTCAAGGAGACGAGGCCTTTGAAGACGTTTTTGAAGCCCTTCAGTCACAGATGTCGTCTGATGGTTATTGTGCTGCAGTCGGCACCAGTAACAGCCTAAATTTGGGTCGATTTCGTCCAGTGTATTGATGGACAGCCAATCGGATCCTCCTGCTCAGTGCTGGTGTCATTTTCTGTTCTTCCACTTGACTTTTTTGTTCCATAACCTTCAGGATTTTTTAAGAAATTCAAACGGTCTTACTGTCCCACCTCAGCAGTGATGGCGTGCTGTGAGAGGCCCTGCTTATGCAACTCAACAACCCGACCATGTTCAAAAAGAGAATGTTTTTTTTCCTTTGCCATAAGAAAGTCATGAAAGTCAGAAAATAACACTAAATCTGCATTTTTGCACAGATTTGGGCTTTGAAAGGCATGTGGTCCTAAACTTTTAATCAGCGGCAGAACAGACTATTTCAGTTTAATTGTTGTTTTCAATAGAATGTTTACCCAAACTTTTTTTTTTTCATCTCACTCCCATTTCTTGTTGCTTAATGAAGCTCTACTTGGAACTTTATCAAGATCCAACCATGCAAAATGTGACTTTTGCCATTTATTCAACTGGTCTTTTGATCGGGACTATAATTGAAAGGCAGGACGAGCAGACGCAACCCAATCAGAGAAATGATGACACAATGTAACCAGTGTCTGTTCATTTGTTTTTTACAAGCTCCGAATTGCAGCAAATATGTATGATTATAAAGGTTTTTCCTCATCATTACTTTCCAAAGAGTTGCGTTTTGATTGATTCATGCATGTATGAGTAATCCTGCACTTAAGGTCTGAGCTCTATGAAAATGTATATTCGAATGCCAACCCCATACTTACTATTATTTTGCTCCAGCTATCTTTAGTTTATTTTCAAAGTTCAAGAACAGAACACTTCTTCACGTATTATTACATGACAAAACAAGAAGGTAGCAGTAAGTACCAGTACCCCCAGTGTCTGAATCATTTATCCATTTCTTTTTGTTCTAAATCAACACTTAAACATGTGCGTATTGACATTGCTTTTAAACACAAAAACAAATGCATTATTATGAGCTGTAAATTAAATACGTAAATATATAAACCATATAAAATGGCGCTTGCACCAATTTATACATATGGTTAAAAAAAAATTGGTGCCATTTTTCAGTAATAAAACACCTGAATATAATGAATATACGCTACAATGAAATGCCACTTTGTCGACACGGGCCTCTCAGTTCTACAGTTTTCAACAGCAATAAGTCAGTCAGGTCAGTATTGTGTTTTAGAACGAACAAAATCTAATTTTTTTGTTATCATCTTTTATGTACAGAGACCACTATGTAACGTTATGTTCTTTGTAAAATAAAATGAATAAAATAAAAGAACTAGATTAAGTAAAGCAGTGTGTTGGAATAGAGAAGGTAAGAGTATTAGATTTTTTTTCTGAGCACTCACACCTCGAGCGCAGAGCAGAATTAATGCAATAACAACTCTGCAAAAACTGATGGTGACCAAAATCCATTATAATATGGTTAACAGATCATTGTTGGTTATTGAAGCTTAAAAGTTGATTTTCTATGTCTACTTTTAAGACTGGTGACTCAAAACAGCAGCAACCACAACAGCAATCACTCAGTCAATCAAATATAGCCTCCATCAGAGAAATTTGCCATTTTTCTGAACTCCCCCTTCGCTGTGACTGGTCAGTGAAGATTCAACTCTCTGAAGCAACACCACGAGGACTTTCCCATTATACACTGCTCCTAAAAAAAAAAAAAAGTTGCCACAGAAAATAAAGGTCATACGCTAATATTGGGTTAGATCGCCTTCAGCTTTGATTACAGCACACGTTTGCTGTGTTGTTTCAGTAAGCTTCTACGTTTCCACCCAGCGTTGCATTCGTTTTCCACCAAGATCTTGTATTGATGATGAGTTACCACTGCGCAAATCCTTCTTCTTAACCTGGACTCATCAGACCACATGGCCGTCTTCCGTTCCTTCAGAGTCCAATCTTTATATAAATTGTCTTTTTTGCGGTTAGCAAAAAAAAATTGTGTTTTTTTATGGCCGCACAGCTTTTCCGTCCCAATCCCTTGAGTTCCCTTAGCATTATTCTAGTGGAAATGCCCTTATTTTCACAATTAAACATAGCTCTCAGTTGTACAGTTGATTTTCTCTCATTTTGTTAAACGTTTAAGTGATCACCGATTACAATCATTAAGAATTTCCTCAAAGACAATCCTCGCTATTCTTAACGTTTTATAAGCAGTTCTTGAGATAATTTTAGTAGTTTCTGCAATCTCTGTTGATGTTTTCTTTGCTTGATGCCAATGATTTGGCCGTTCTAGAACCCAATGACTTTTTCACGACTTGTCACGATTTGTTTTTCCCCATTTGTTACAGAAATGAGAGGCATACAGATTTGAATACAATAAAATCCGTATGACTATATTTCCAGACTGATACAAAATTTGCAAGAGCTTAAATGTCACATATTACATTTTGGTTTAGTGTTGTTTTTGGTTATTCAGCTAATTGCTTATTTGTTTTGGTAATACTGACTTTACCTGCAGCATTCCGAAGGGAGATTCACTTAACATTGCACCAAACAACAACATAAACAGAAAACAGTGTTCACAGACTGCAGCCACTTTGCATTACAACGATATCTAGAAAGCCCTGACCTTTTAACTGAAGGCAAATCCGACGCGCCAAAAGTTCAGCCTTCACAACGCATGCAAAACATTGTTCTCATTTACTTCACCGCGCTGTCTAAAGGTTATTTTTTCAGCACAACATCTGCCTTCAATGACACTGACAAACTTATAAATTGCAGTAGGTCGCTTGAGGACAGGAGGGATGAGCGTCGTCACTCTGGTGTTGAGTTTTTTGAGATATGTTTAATTCATTTAGTCGGCCAGCCAAGGACAAAGGCTGACAATTGGGTTTTGGGTTGTGTTTGTTTGGCCTGAGGTTGTATTGTTTGGATAGACCTCTGAGTGTGTGGCGGGAGTGGTCTCCAAACACCATCTGTTACATAAAGACCCACCTGTGAAGGCGGCTGCACCGGGTCGGGCTGTCGGAGAGGATTAAGATTTTCTCAGTCACTGATTCACCTTCTATAAACAATGTGCTGGTCACTTCATGAACTCAATTGTCGGCAAATAGGAGACATGAAAGCACACTGCAAATATTAAGTACTGGAGTGGAGACAACTACTTCTAGATAAAGATATCTATGGGTTTCAGAGTGATGAAAATCTAGTGTCGTCGTTATCATGGTAATTAACAATGCAAAAGTTCTCAAAATATCACTATATATATATATATTATGAAAAACAATAGAGCTGTACACATACACAAAGGTAAAACACAACAGAGTAATGCAGTGAAAAATACAATCAGTGAATTAAAGTCAAGGTCTCAAACAAGTTAAAAAGCTAAAGAAAACATCCGTGTTTTAATACATGTATAAGTGAGTTATACTGTAAAACAAGAAGTGTCTGATGGAGGCAGTCTGAGAGTGTCTCCACTGTCAGAAGTGAACTGTACTGCCCCTTTGAGGGGTCCGAAGATGGACGTGAGAGGTACTAGCTCCCAGAGGGCGCTGGCTGGCCTTCAGGATTCAGAGAAGGAGAACACAGACTCAGGTGAAAACAAAACAGCAAAAATATGATATAAGTGTAAAAATGAAAATGAAAATAAAAATATAAAAAGAAAATAATCATTCCTCACCAAGAGCTGACTTGATCCAGTGACAAACTGGTGTACTTCCAGTGATGATAACTTTATTTGTTGAGCCGAAAGACACTGTTTTCCTGTTTACTGACGCAAAGACCCAAAACATTATATTTCCAGTGTATATCTAACATTATCCAAAGTCTACACATTTCATAGAGAGGCGTGGAAATGCGACAAAAGGGTTTCCCACATAAAAGTACCAAGACTAAGTCCCTATTTCCCCCAGTGATCATAGGAACTACCCAGTTCCCAGTGTTTGAGTTCACACAGCAACAGTGTCTGAAAGTGGGTCGAAATGATTACAACATTTAAACATTCAATTAATCTACAAATACAAAAATACTTTTTTTTATTATCTTCATTCTACACCTTTTGAGCTCCATAAACCTGAAACTGATGCACAAAAATGAATTAACAATAAAACACAATTATCCACAGAATTTTAATTACTACCTTCATTAAAAATTTTATTTTTGATGTTATTGCTGTTATACTTCTCCTGTGGTTCAAAAAAAGTGTGTCTAAGTCAGAAAATGAACAAAATAAAGTTAATGCTGTAAATGTACATGTGTTCTGGTCTGACTGAAAAGTACACACCCTCGTCCTGCTTCAATAAAACACATATCATATAAGGACTTGAACTGAAAACACAAGCAGTAACTGAAAAAGTGGGAAAACCCCGATAGAGGCACAGAGAGGTGAAGCTTTTGCCACGTCTCACAGCACCACAAACTTGAAATTACTAACATAAAGCATTATTCAGGTATGATTTAGATTTTGTTTATATGCCATGAAAACGCATTCTGCCATTCTCTCTCCAAAGTCAACCAGTCTGGGCCAGTCGAAACGTGGCAATTAGAAGCTGTACGATTTTGAAGAGCTACAGCAACATTTTTAGCTAGTATTTTTTGGTAGTTCTTTTGACTTTTGCCTTCTACTGCGATCTGCAAATTGCTGTAGAGTTGGTTATCTTTTAGCTTTGGGCTAGTAAATATAGCCCTTCAATAACACGATGACACCAGGAACAGACCTATGGAGCGACTGAAGCAGAAATCCAGTCTATTTATGAAAGTAAGAGTGCGGTTACTGCGTGTGGTTGTGTATTACAATTGTTTGTGTGTCCAGGGTTCACGCGGGGGTCGGCATTCTTATCTGACACCATCTATTCAACCTGCCATTTAAATTCATTTCTAATTATCAGCGTGATAATTACACATGGGTAAAGCCGTGTGCATGTGGCAGTGCATATTTTTGTCTGTCTTAAGGTGACAGACACATAATGAGATGGAGAGGCAGAGACGAGAGGCCTGTTAATGCCTCACAGAGCAGTCTGATGGATGTGGGACCAGCGGCTCGGTACAAAAGATCACTGAGAGAAAGAGAGTGGCATCAACTGCAGCTCCGCCACCACAATTTTCATACAACTAACTCTCCTGCATGAGGGGAATGTGGAAAGTGACAACAGGAAATAAAAGATGGCTCCCAAATGCAGGTAAAACTAAAGACGGATGCGTGAACGAATCAACAAATCAGAAAACGAACTGTCAGTGCTAGTCGGTGTTGTGCCCCAGTGTGTCGTGTTAGATGTTTACGTCAGATGCTCCTCGTGTAATTGGACTTGTACAAAGAAAAGCCTTGTCATTGTTTTTGAGTGGATTGTTTGGCATTGACACATTTAGTTACACTTTTATTAATATTGGAGCAGCAGTGTCCATCCAGGGATACCACATACATATATTGTATTAATGATCTTGTATATGTTCTTTTTCTTTTGTATGTATGTATGTATGTATGTATGTATGTATGTATGTATGTATGTATGTATGTATGTATGTATGTATGTATGTATGTATGTATGTATGTATGTATGTATGTATGTATGTATGCATTATTCATTGTTAAAAAAAAACTAAATAAATATAAACTATTATTTCATCGTGACTCTCTGCAATAAAAGTGTGTTTGTATTTAATAACCAGTGGAAGAGAAATTGAGCTGGGATCAGAGGAACTAGACATATACTGGATATAGCTTTAATACAGGGAATTGGAAGTTTTACACTAAATAATAAAACTGTACTGTCAGTGTCAAAATGAAGGTGCAGCTGTGACAGCTAAGTAGATTTACTTTTATTGTTGATGTTTTATTTTTTATATAGTTTAAATATTTATTTGATCATTACAAATGCAAACCCTACAAGCCACGCATAGTCTGTATACTCCATAAATCATTTACACATCACATGTTTTTGCTCAGATTGTTAAATTAGACACTAAAATGCCCTCTGTCAGAGGTCTGTCTGAACGCAGTCACCTGAATTCCACGTGGAAAGTAGTCTGGAAAGTAGTTTCTGAAAAAGCCTTTTTTTTTAACACAAAGTTTCCTTTAGGCAAGTTTCTAAAGGCAAAGTTTCTTAAAGGGGCTGTACCTGATTACTGCTGTTTTTCACGATTCTTTGCATGTAATAAAGTACAATCTGCTCCAGCACAGATACACTGTAAAAGCATCTATTCAGGTAAAATGAGACCACAGCACTGTCTGCATCTATTTATAAAGTGTTTTATTCAACAAGAAGCAGGTAGTGCACTCAATTGTCGGCAAATAGGAGACATGAAAGCACACTGCAAATATTAAGTACTGGAGTGGAGACAACTACTTAGTTAGCATGCTAATGTTTGTTAGCTTTACCTGGGACGGCTCAGAGACAGAGAAAAGTGCTTATAAAGTCATTGGGGTGAATATTTAGAATGCTGGCACTGCATTAGGTAAGAAAGCGATACGTGTGACTGCTGTAAAGACTTTAAAATAAACTAGTTTTCATGTTTCAAAACAGTAAAACTAAAACCTTTAAATGCTCTTACCTCCGATTAGGTCTCTGTAGTTAGTGTGATGTTTTCCTCATCCACGCAAGAATAGAAACATGGAATAATAATCCTCCAATGTCCAGTTTTATTGTTCAACAGAACAATGTTGTGACCCTGCCTTCTCGTAATGCCCCATCTCTGTCTGTGCTGCGAATGAATAATGAATTACAACATTATTAATATAATTATTATTACTAGCAGTAGTAGTATTAATAGTAGTAGTAGTAGTAGTCGTAGTAATAGCAGTAGCAATGGTAGTAGTAGCAGTAGCAGTAGCAGTAGTAGTAGTAGCAGTAGTAGTAGCAGTAGCAGTAGTAGCAGTATTAATATTATTTTTAACTACATCACAATGGCCTTCTCATTTCACAGTGATATCTGCAGCTTGATTTGGGACAGATATGGAGTAGTTCTTTATCACGGTGACGTTTTACCGTTGTTCTTTTCTCCTTCAGCACCAGTGTCCAGTCCGGCCCGTTTCCCATGGTTACCGAGGAGGGTTCCGCCTGTGTGCCATCGACTCTGAGATCCTCCTCTTCTTTTGTTGTGGTATGAAACGTACTCCACTTGTTTGATTTCCCACTGGACCAGAACAAATCAGACAGAGATTTTAGAAGACAAAAGGTGGAGGATGAAACAGGGAAAGGAAGGAGCGACACACATGAAAGAAGAATGAAAAAATATATAGAGATAAAATATAAAGACTATCACATGTGTTGAAGTCAGCAGACCGGTGACGATTCTTTCACTTTCTCCCATCCTTCCATCTGTCTGTTTCCATCATGTCTTTTGCTCTGATTGTGAACTTTTTCAGCTCAGTGCATTTATTGACTGCCCAGCAACAATCACTTAACACCAGGGTTGCCAAACTTTTCAGGCCAAGATCCCAAAATAACCATCGAACCAGGCCAGGACCCTCTCAGCGGAAGGAAACTGACGTCTCTAATCGTTCCCGTTTACATTTAAAATCATGTTTAATTGTATTTTTTCGTCATTGTTTGTGTTATTTGCTTGCTCTGCTTTAGTGGATCTTTTCCCATTCATGACACTCTCCGCTCTGAAGGGATTTGCTGCTTATAAAATGAATTTGGCAAAGTTTCTGTAATTAAGATGCTGTTTGAGAAGTGTGCGCATTTGAAGACATGTTTATTTACATCCCCAAACACCGGTGCATGTCTGCAAACACATCTCTCAAGAACAAAGGGATAAAATATGACAACAATTACAACAATGAGGAGTATATTTGTCCTGTCAGTGTTGGATAGTCGCACTGAAAACCATAACGAAATCAAAAAGCCTGTGGCCATTTTCGATTTTATGTGTAGGATTGTGTATTTCCATAGCAATAGTCATGATACATACTCCATTTTGGACTATTTTAGACCACAAAGCTGCAGATTACCTTTTTTTTTTTTTTAACATTAAAATGGCAAAAGCAAACCCGTATTTAAACATTTGTGTAGCCATAAAGATATGCAACAAAACAAAGCATAGAGTTAATTATTTCACACATTGTCCTACAGTCAAGGTCGAGGTCTGGTCATGTTATTCTTTATACATTGTGTGATACGTCTATTGTTAGTGGCAGCGTTATAACGGCCCTTATGACTCACAGACTCAGAGCCAGCTGCTACTGCCTAATGCAAACACTAGGAAATGAAACAAAATGGAACAAAAAAGAATATACATATGAATGCTTGTGGTAATTATGAGCCGGCTTTCATTCCCAGCTAAATTAAACCAAAGCACATGGCCGTTTGTGTGTAATGGTTTTGGTCTATATAACCAGTTGACTTGAGAAATAGTAAACAATGAAATGACAAATAAAATGTCATTGTTCTAATTGTGTTAACCTTTTGAATATGATATGAAACATAATATCTTTATTTTTTATTTTGTTATTTTGAAGTTTAGTTTTATTTTTACCTCATTTGAATTTTTATTCTCTGCTGGTCTTTGTATTTCTGTGACAAAAAGATTAATAAAACATTTTGGATAAACATACACTTTTGAAAATACGCATCCAAAAACATGAATGTAATTAAGTTAAACGCAAGCTCAACCGTATTCACCTCATTCTAGACGTTTCCGTGGGCACCACCATCTTTTTTCCATTTGTATTAATTTACATGGGGCAGGCGAGCTCAACAGAAAATAAGTTCTACAATCTACTTTATATAATATTTTAGCGGCAAAACTTTTTCTTTGTTTGCCAGCCGAGTTCCCGCCGAACTGGAAGGGCCTTTACTCAGGAGTGCGGATCTGTGGCAAAAAGAGGCAAAAGTGGATGGAGCGGAATAAGGTGAGTAGATGTTCTCTATTCTATCTCAGATGTCTATTTGCTTCACATTCACATTCACTCACACATTCAAGCGTCTGTTCTGGACAGTGAATGTGGTGGACTGTATAGACCTGTATGACGGTGGTAATGCAGGGACGTACACCGCATAAGAAAAGAAATACATGGAATTATATAATCATCTGCTGCTGTTAACACCAGAGCTAACGTCCAGCCACTGGCATTCAATAATAGCGTTAAACATATTAACCTGACTCACATCATATTGACCTGTGTATCACACACATTTAGTTCTACACTTTATCAATCTGGACAGGCCCCCGTTGATGTCGTTTGGGAAAATGCGTAACGTTATGACGTGCATTTGAACTGATTGGTTGCAGCATCACAAAAGCAGAATAAGCCAAGAAATCAAGAAATCCAGTTGAGAGAAAAACACAGACGTCTTCCTCGTCCTCAAATGCACAAAGCATTTCTATGTGCACGTTTTCAAAAGCAAAATAGTCCGAAAATGTGTTGAAATAGGCCTTTGTCTGTCAGCGTTGCCAGGTTTGTTTAGATTTGTCTATTTGACTTCCGCCCAAACCACAATGCAGCGCTCTGATTGGTGCGGCACACAGCGGCCGGTGCAGCCCTAACAGTGGCACATGGCCAAGACGGATTCTCAAGAGTTTGTTGACTCACAAATATCACGAGAACTCATATGGCACGGCCAGGTTGTTAAAATGTCATTTTAATGGAAAAAATATTACAATTATTTATTTATTTAACATTTCCAAAGGAAAAAGCCCTTGAAATGGATCATCTCGTTTTTGAGGGGGTCCTCAGGTTAAAGAAGTCAAACAGCAGTGCCATGGCAGAACATATAACAAAGCTCTCATACTGCCGCCCTCACACTACTCATTTACAATAGTTCAAATAACACTTAATGGACAGGAAAAAACCCAGTAAAATACCCAGCAAATATAAAAAATGATGAGGGATCAAAAACAGAGACAACTTTTCTATAAGGGATTCAAAAACAAGAAGAAACATTTTGCAGATGGCATAAAAGAGCATTTTTGGTAGATCTGAAACGAGGTTGTTGAACAGATAGAGGCAGGAAGCTATTCTAGTCGTGTGGGGCCTGAACTGAAAAGCAAATTTACAAAGATCCTTTCTGACACAATAAAGAAAATATGGTCTGTATGTCATAGATTATATGTGGAACTATGATGCTGTTTCAGATAAATTGAGATAAATGAGCACATTCAAAAATGAACTGAAGCCAGTGATATTGTCGTCTGGCTGAGAGTTTGAGCCAGGACAGCTGTGCATACATTTCACAGTGATGTGTTCTATACAACCAAGAATGAACCGACATGAGCTGTTGTAAGAGACATCAAGGAGGCTGCGGAGTAATAATTGAGAAACTATTCTCTTCCTAATTTGGAGATTAAAGCAATTAATTGACTGGTATAATATTTTTAATATGTAGTTGAGTTTGTTTGAAATGGAATACACATGAGTCTTAAATGAAAGATCAGAGCTATCTGAATGTCTCAGCCGGCTCAAGACTTATCTAAAAATCTTAGTTTAAAGTTAGTGTTAGAAGCTGATTTAAATTTTTTCTGAAACAGCATGAAGTATGACTTGGTTTTATTAATGAGAAGTTTATTGGACAGCAGCCATTGCTGCACAGAGTTAAAGTCCTGTTGCAGGACTGATTGATGGCAGAAATATTTAGTTTTGATCAGTAGATTACCTCTGCGTACAGATGAATTTTACAGTCAGAGCAGCAAAGTGGCAAGTCATTAATGAAAATGGAAAATAGTAAAGGTCCTAAAGAGGAACCTTGAGGAATACCTCTGAGTTTGCTTGTGAAGTCTGACTCAGAACAGTGAACTTCTCCGCAGTAGAGCTGATGTGAAGGGGTTACAACAAAGGGACGCACAGATTTAGGATCGGATTTGCAACATTTCAGCTGGTCTGAAGACGTGCAGAAACAAGTGGATAACTTCGAGAGGTGGACCAGCGAGCAGCTACGCAGTACTACGGGTCTGACCACAAGAATGGAGTAACTATCAAGGCCACTACTGGAAACGGAGGCTCGTAAATGACGCTGAGAACCAGAACTGATTGATTACAATCTGGACAAATTACCGAAGATCAAAAATGGATTATTAGAAATTTTCTCCCCCTCCCGACTAGAAGTCTTGCCAGCAGCTGTGCCCTTATCTTATCCTCACTCCCTGCCCCAAAGGACAAGGCCATGGAACTCGTAAACATCAGTAACAGTTTCGCCAAAACATCTTGAGCCTTCCTACCCCAACCCACCGTCTGCCAGTTAACGTCAGTCTGAACTTTTCCAACTTTTCGTTTCTAAAACAGCTATTTGCATCTTTTGTATGGATTACTTACAGAAAACAGCTACCTGCTATGTATGTCTACCGTTTATTGTTTATTGTGTGCTTGTTGAGAACTGTATGTTTTGTCTGTTTATTGTATATTGTCTATAAATGTAATTGTGTATGTTATGTTGGGACAGCAACTGTAGTTTTGTTAAGCGCCTGTTAAGTAGAAAAGCGCTCTATAAATAAAAATCATTATCAATCACTGACAGCCCTTGTAAGACACACATTGACGGCAGAGGTGAAGATAAGAATTAAACCAAAGAAGAGCTGATCTAGACAGACCAATAGAGTGAAGTTTATCAAGGAGTAGGTAGTGGTCGACCAGGGCAAATGCTTTAGTTAGATCTATAGCTCCAGTGCACTAATGACCGTGCCAATTAGAGAAAATGTCACTGGTAAGTTTTAAAAGTGCTGTGGTTGTTGAAAAGTATTTTCTGAAACCTGATTGACACTGGGATAAAAGATTATGACGTGATAAATAATCAGGCATGTGATTGAAATTAATTTTCCAACACAATTACTAATTGAAATTACCGTATTTTCCGCACTATAAGGTGCACCTAAAAGCTTCCAATTTTCTCAAAAAACTGACAGTGCGCCTTATAATCCAGTGCGCTTTATATATGGATCAATACTGAGCCGCAACTACACAACCACAGCCACTACTGTAGCTTCTATTCTATGCGCCTTATAATGCGGTGCGCCTTATATATGAACAAAGTTTTCAAATAGGCCATTCATTGAAGGTGCGCCTTATAATCCGGTGTGCCTTATAGTGCGGAAAATACGGTAGTCTATAATTGTTCACATTTTGAATATCACCTCCTTTGTGTAGAGGAATTACTTTCACACATTTCCATGCCTGGGGCATTTGACCAGTAACTAAAGACATATTGAAAAGTTCAGCCAGTGGAAATGACAGAACTTGTGAAGCAATTTTGATGAAGCTGGCCTCAGTGCCATGAGGCCCGGGGCCACTGCTGGAGGAGAGTTTACAAATAACCGGTTGAATTTATTACATTCAATCATTACAACAATCTTTATCAATATGGCATTATCATTGCTTTTTCTGGAGTGTTCCAAAGTGTGACATTAAACAGATCTATCTTTTTTATTGCTTAGAAAAAAATTGAAAAACATGCATTCACCTCTCCACAGATCTGACCTGTAACTTGGTCCGTGAATGGAAATAGATAAGATTAATGTCATATTATGGAATGTTCTTGGTGAAGCAATAGCATTTCCATGACGACAAACAGGTGGCGGACCCAGAAAAGTTACATACTGCACCTTTAAATCAGCTCAACGAAGAAAAGGCACATCGGTCCCAACTAATCTAAAACAAACCATAATGACTGAGCAGTCCATTACAGCAAAGTAAGATACAAATGAGCCGCACACACAGTATTGTTTTCCACATATCTACGTAAGATGTGCCAATCATGGTTAACCCCCTGGAAGCCATTTAGTTTGTTATTCAAATTCCCACTTAGTCTCATTCATTTGCACAAACAGCTTGTAAATGAGGCTTAAAGCAGAGAAAGCTGTTACCGCAGGCGAGCCTTTTCCCCAGGTATAATCGCTAACGCACATTCATTTGTAATTCACCATTTTTCATCTGGCGGCTCAAACACAGTGATAATTATGAGCCCACACACAGAGGAGAGGAGGCTGATTGGGACTTGTGCACCCAAAGCCTCTCGTGCACCTGATGCTACGGGAAATAGCCAGCGCGGATTGTAGGTTTTACTGTGAAATAACCAGGCCACAGGATGATTTTAATGGAAATTTTTGAAATGAAAACCTTTGTAAATTATAGATTATGAAAATGAGTTTGTTGTTTTTCTCTTTTTGGAAGCGTGTTAGAGATCGTTACTTGGCAAGAAATCGAAAATAGCCAGAGATTTTTAAGAGGTTAGACAAATATGATGCTTTGAGTTGGATCTTGAACTTTTTTTGGCAAATCTTACTGTTCAAATACTGTCAAACTCCTAACTTAATCATCGAAAAGTGACACAATAACCATGAACTCACGCGTGCTTTGACCAAAAAACTCTTCCAGATTACGCAGCAAGGCTTCACCTTCACCAGAGAGGAGAGTGGTTCGAACAAAAAAAGCAAAAAGCTGAATACCGTGTGCACCGCGTGGGAAAAAAGCTCCAATGTTAGCGTTAAAATGTGTAAAATTGGGCAACAACAAGATTGAACATTAAGATGAAACAAGTTAAACAGTTGGATTAAAATTACTGCTTTTAAGGTCAGTTCGTACAATTATGTCTTCAAAAACAGTCACCAATCCTTAATTATGAGCTTGATTATAACTTAAAATCATAAGCACTTATTCTAAAAGTAATTTGAGCTTCCATTGTTATTTGTTAGTATTGATTGTTTTTGTATTCTAAGTTCAAAATGACTCTCTTCTAAACAGCTTTCATCAAAGTTTGACATTGACTTTTACATCAAAGCGCATTTATGGATTATATTTTTAGCTGCTTTATAATTGCTTCAATCTGGCCAAACACTATATTTTTAGACTTTGTGCATGTCAGAGGATGGGCCGGGCCTTTTCACTTTTCCTGACTCAGAGTCCAAAGTTTACTCTTTGGAGATGATTTATTTATGAGTGTTTTGTTTCCTCTGAGGAACGTCTCTTTCTTGTGCTGACTGACGAAATCACAATATCTGTCTCCGCTCTCTTTCCCTGTTTTTGAAACGCCACAAAAGTCAAAGAGGGAGTTTTGACAGAAAACAAAATAACATGAGAGGTGTCACATTATAAAAGCGAGAGTACACATACTTTTTTCACTTGAATTTAGACGGAAAACCTCCTCGCATCTTCATTTGGTTGTTACTTACAAAAATAAAACTATGTCTATCTGATGACGAGTTAAAAGTCAAGCAAGTATTCAAAGTTTTCAGATTGATTACACAGGTCTTGAGTTAAATTTGCGCATCACGGTTGGGGGGACACAAACAAGAGACGCTGGAAGGTTGCGCTCAAAGGGTGATTCATGAAAGAAGACAGTAATCCAGCATCGCTCTTCACTCGGTAGGTGCGTCTCCTCTTTCAGAAATCATTACGCCGTGTTAGCAAGGTGCAAGGGTCGGGTGCTAAGAGCCCGCTGGTGCTGTCTCTCCTCCTCACCTGCAAACTGCTATTTTCTCCATCTCTTTCCCCTCGTGTCCTTAGACTCTGCCACGTCTGAGTAAAATGTGTTTTTCCACCCCGCGCGTCCACAGAAACACATCTTTAACAGTTACGAGGAAACATTAGGGCCGACGTTGAGTTGGGATCAATAAGTAATCAGCGTATGACCTTCAACGCAAACCCACGATGAGGCCTTCATTTTAGTAACTCAGAATTCTTGGTTAATTCACCCGAGCTAGTCACTGAAAACCCAGTAATGCATCCATTAGCGGCTGTAGAGGTGGCGTACGGGAAACATCTCGAGATCAATAAATCACTAGCACATGGTTTGGAGTAATTAGAGGAATAAGGCTGAAGTGAATGAGACATCGGGCTGAAAGACTGGCAGCCTGACAAGATGATTTAGTTCAAAAGGAACTAATCAGACTGAAATGTAATACTGGGATACTTATGTACGTTTGTCGATTTTATTCATTCCCTTTTTCACTTTGTAAGATTTGGGGTAGCTGTGGCTCACTCCACTCACCAAATCGGAGGACCTAATTCCTGACCAGACCGTTGTTATGTCCTTGAAGTCGGAGGAGATGATGGTACATATGTGAAAGAAGATAATGAATGATATACAATTAAATATGTATGAAAATAGATATAATAGACACATTTGATGCATAGGGAGGGAATGAAGAGCGATGCCTGATATGATCTGATGACGATATAAGAAATCTTCCCCTGCGACCTAGACACCGGTGCTGGTGAAAATAAAAACCTGAAAGAAAATTATACTCATGTGAAAAGGTGGTGCTGGGGTGGAGGAGGGCTGCGTGAGTCGAACTGCTGAATGGACAGGCGGACGGCGGAGTAGGCTATGTTTGGCACAGGATTTTCTGATAGACATTCCTCAAAACAGCGTAAATGCAACTGAATGCTACTTCAGGTATGTTTTTGACGGCGGAACATTGTTAAAACATGTTTAAAAGCTCAAAAAAGTCACCGTAACAGAATATGTGTCCTGTAATTTGTGAGTGTATTTATACATTTGTTTTTGGACTTACGGATTCACTGTCCACAACATAACGTTTAAGTAACAACAGATGTGAGAGCTGGTGTGGCCGGTATGAGCTGGATAAAGATATTGGGCCACATTCACGACGGTTTACTTTAAGAACTGGAGACACAAAGAGCAGGAAACGTAATCAACTAAAATTCTTTGATTCAACAGCTATGAACACCCCATCATTCATTTAAACAAAAAATAATATGTATCTATTAAGAAACACCTTATAAACTTTCATATGGGCTCAACAGGTGAAAGTGCGTGAATGAGGAAGTCTTTATTTCTGTTTTACAACTTCAGCAGCGGTTCAAAATCTACTCTGTGGGGGGTTATAACAGTGACCCACGCAGAGGGCACATGGGGCCAGGACAGAAAGGCTGTGACAGCTGAGATTATAAAGCTGGTTAGCCTTCGTCGAGCCTTTGAACTCTTTGTATTTGAATCTTTCATAAAGTCTATGAGGAAAAGTGAATAAGAAATATTTTTCTGGAATCTCGGCCGGCTTATGACAACGACAGTGCTTGAAATAATCCACTTCCGATGAGACCATTGCGAAGGACAACTGCTTTACCGATAAACAATAGCGATATTTGTCATGATGTGTCATGGAGCTGACCTCTTACGTGTGCTAAACATGGGTCAGTGCTCTCAGACATTCAGCTTTATTATTATCGACCGCTTACACAACACGTGGAGAGTCTATGCACAAAGCAGCTCTCCATGGATTAACAAAAAGAACATGAAGCACTTCAGGAAAAACAGGTCGGTCACTGAAAATGGACACACAGAGATGGAGAGGAACCCAACAAAAACAACATACAAAAATACATCTGCTAATTATGAACCAGCAGGAGTGGACCAAAACACATTTCCATTTTCTTGTAATACACGTTTAGGTCTGTCTAACCAGTTGACTTGACAAATAATACAGAATGACTATGATAAAACATATTCTGCATTACATCTGCTCCTGTTGACTCTGGTCGGAGCTGGATTTCAGAACTGGCCCCAGACTGTTTGCTTTGAAAGAAATGAGTTGAATTTTCCCTGTCGTTTTGACTTCTCCCTTGACATTGTCGGACCAGAGTACACACCAGAGCCACTGTGTCAAATACCATTGCTTCAGCTAGACTTCCAGATAAACATGGCTGAACTTTGCTAGTTAAAATAGTAGTTTATCACCATGGATTGATGAATAATGCAGAGAATTGTAAAGCAAATTTGAGTGGGAAAACGCCCATCAGTTTTCTGACGCTATAGATTCACTCCTGCATGAGTAATATTTTGGAAAGCTCTCTTTAATGAGTAAAAGTAGTTTAAAAATTGCATGTTAAAAAAATAAATGATTTGAATATTTGTCTCTTGCACGGTTCTTTCAGATATGAACTTGTTTTTCAGTTTGTATTCTATTTGAAAATGCAAGACTTACACGTTATTTATTTTATTATTATTTTATCATCATATTATTTAATGTTAATGTTTGGTCCAATCAGATTCAACTTTAAATTATAAATCAGGTGTTAAGTGCACACGTATTTGCTCTTTGAATAATGTCTTGATCTACAGCTTTACACATCTGTTTGAGTGATGCTATTTTTAAAGGACTAATATTATGCAAAATTGACCTTTTTGACATTTTAACCCTGTTCTAATGTTCCCAATGTTCTGTCATCAAAAACGTACCTGGAGTTGCATTTAGCTTCATTCATTTTTGATGAATCCTAGTTTGAAAATCCTCTCCCACCGACCGCCAAAAACACTCAGTTCCTTCGATGTATGACGTTTTCCGATATCACTTCTCGACAACACTCAATGAGACAAAGTTGACTTTCCATTGTATCTCCCAAGAGTGTCACAAAGTTATATTGTTCTTTGTAAAAACATTTTATTTTTAGTTTGAAAACATGAGATGGAAAAGTAAAGCTACTTAAGAACATGTTTAAAGAACAACAGAACAAATAATGCATCATATTTCTCCTTTTAAGGATACTGTATTATATGAAATTGATATGTGCATTTTTTTTTTTAGCTTCAACCATGTTTTAACATTGTTCACTCATAAAAAAAATAAAAATAAAAAAAAATGTGTTGTCACGCTTGTTTCATTAATCCTGGTTTGACTCCTTCTGAATATTTACAACTGTGTGGTGCATTAGCATGTTGGAAGGAAATTAGTTAATTCCTAACATGAAAAACCCCTGAGTGACATGGAGTCTGTTTTTGCGGAAAAAACAATGTTGCTCTAAAATATGAAATGGCAAAGTAAATGGACTCCAGAGCATGTTTAAAATCCAATAACAATAGAAATAACGCATACTATTTTCCTATCTCGGCTCTGCTCTTTAGTGATAAGTATACTAGAAAGGGTTTGTTGGAACACAAGAATCAGTTTCCACCAAAATGTTCGTTCAAAGCAAAAGTTCTTCTCATGTATTAATCGGCATCTCTGGTTATAAATATTAACCAGCTCATGCAAAGAGTGTGAAGAGTGATCAGCGGAGCAGCACTTTGTCATGGATGACATTTGAAACATAAGAGCCGTTTACAGAGCTACAGGATACCAGCCCCCTTCCCTTTCATATTTACTCTGTTTGATTTCATCAGTCATTGGTGCCTGAACAGAAAATGTAATAATTCCAAGAGCACTTGAAGGCAGCATAATATGATACAGGAAGAAGTATTATTATGACAGCATATTAATTTCCATATAAATGACAAGGATATGTGAACATGTGCAGATCTAGTTTGCTGTATTTCTTCTTATATTGTCACTGTTGTTATTGAGTTTTTATTGGAGGTGATTATTGTGTCATGGTCTACAATTTGATGATGTCATAGTTTCAGTTGGAGGGCATTGGTTTCAGAATTATGAGAAATTAGGGTTGTTGCCATAGCGAGAAACAATTTGAAACAAAACAGAATATTTTTTTGAATGAAATACTCGACCTTATGATGCATCCATGAAGGTTAAACCCTGCCATTATTTGTTTTGGATTCGCTCCACAAACTTGTCATTAATCTTATGACTGTAAGTCCTTTCTGCTGACAACAGTCACATCTTTTGAGATGAACAGTGGCACCATTTTCTGAAGTCATAAATAATTTCATTTTTGTTTATTTTTGCTGCCAGAGAAGGGGCTAAACTTTGTGCCAGTTTTTGTTTCATGTGGATAAGGCCCAGGAATTACAGAGATATTAGCCATAAACTATAGGTCAACAATCTGACAGTCAAACAGCAAATTTTACCCTAGAATTCTGATTAATCTTCAACTCAGCGTTAAACTTCTGTTTAACATTCTTGAATGTTATGATAACATGTGAACTCAACCTATCAAACTGCGACAAAGTAACCCCTTTGATTTAAAGTTAAACATGCTAAGTGTTGCATTCAAGGGGGCAATTACTGAGGAGATTTGCTTTTGGTAAAGTGTTTGGCCCCGCCCACTTTGCCTCTTCTATGACCCGCACTCTTGTAGTAAAGGGACTTCCGGTTTGACGAAAAAGGGAAAAGTATCTTGCTGAAACATTATATAAAGTAGATTGCTTTGTCTAAAATGTTTAATGAACACAAAACAAAAAACAAGTCAGTAACACACCGATTTCCTGGGAGGACTGAAAAAGGCTTTTTAGTCCGTGTAGAACTTATTTTCTGTTGAGCTCATCTGCCCCGTGTAAACTACAACGGAAAAAGATGGCAGCGCCCACAGCAACTTCCGAAACAAGGTGAACAGCAAATCCAGGAATAGATTGTCAAAGGTTTATACATTACACTTACTTCATTAAAGGGAAAAATATTATGCATTTTTACATTGTTTTTAGCCTTTAAACATGCTCTTGAGTACCTTAAGTTTGGCATCTGATGTTTTGAACTAAAAACATGTTTGTAAAAACAAAATGAACATCTGTGTCTGGGCTGTGTGACCTGGCACCTACCTATTCTATCTACAGGCTGCACTGCACTTACACAAGCATAAGCGTGTGTTAATCATAAATGTGAGTGAGTGAGCTAATTAGTTTGTAGAGATCGTGTTTAGATGGCAGAGATGCTCAGAATGAGTCTGACAATGATTTCAAGACATTAAACAACTGAAGATTCTCAGATAAGAGACGTCTAAAATTGGAAAAAACGTCATCGATCGACGGAGTTCAGCAGGGAGTGTTTTTGATGGTTGGGGAGTATTTTCTAACCGGTATTCCTCAAAATAGCATGAATGATGCTAAATGCAACTCCAGGGATGTTTTTGATGACGCAACATTGTTAGAACATAGTTAAAAGGTCAAAAACGTCACTGTTGCATTGTATGTAATTCAGTGCAATTACATTGTACTATATAGAAATAAAAGTGTATACTCAAAAACAGAATTAATTGCTTTACTTGTGTCTCTTAGTCATTTTATGTGGCAGTATTCTTTTATTTAAAGACAAGCACTGAGTTCTTCATTCTTCTACCTGCCAATCATCCCTTTCACTATTTTTAGCTGCTGTTTGCCATATCCTCTCCTGTCTGCTGTCAGAGGCGGGGTATCATTTGTTTTGACAAGGTTAAAGTCGGGGATTAGCACTGCTCTTATTCCAGGTATAGCTCTTTCACAGTCCATGGAGCTCTCAAAACCATGACCACGCTGTGTTTTGTCTTTGCATGAAGAGCCCAATGGAAATTAAAGTTCCTAACCCTGTCTCCCGGCAGCGCATTAGACTTTAATTCGCAGTCAGTGTTGCATAAGCAGCTGCAGCTCTTAACACAAAGTGACAAATTGATTAAAAGTGTGTAACTTCCCGTTTATATATACTACCCTGACAAAAGCACATGGAAGGATGTTATACGACCACACATATAATGACCAATGCAGACCAGGAACGGCCGAAAAGAGCTGCAGTTTTTGGAGATGTTCTTACCTACTTTATTCCTAATTTATGGGAATTAACAGGAATGTCAAGAAATTAATGGGAAATGAAGTGAGACCTGTCAAAGTTTAGACACACAGCAAAATGTTCAGAAGAATCTAGCTTCAAAACACTTAAGGATGAACATTTTGTTTAGTTTTTGAAGGTTAGTGGGACCTCATTGATGGAATACACAAATACATACATTACATTTTTTCACAGTTGCTTTAGTTTTTTTACATAGTTTTACGTAGATGTTATTGAATCCTGTTGATGAACTTGGAACTATTTTGTATTCATAAGAACAATTCTATCTCACGCACACATAAAAACTTCCTAACATTCACCCACTTAAAAAAAAAAATGCATTAGGTTATGGTAAAGTGATGACTTCATCTTCCCTTTGGGCAAATTCGTTTGCTGCTTTCAGTCAATCAAACAGTCAGTGGGAGTTGATACTAAGAAGCATCAAAGGGCCCTGATCAGGAGCACCTCGCTGTAGGATAAACCCACTGTGCATATTTGTCTCACTGTCACTGTTTTCTTCCTTCAATCAGAATATTTATGCACATTTTTGCAGATATACAATATATATTATAAAGCATAAACATTTGGTAAATGCCAAAGACACGTGGTTTATTAATCATTTTGTTGGCCATAGTTCCAAACAAGGAGGTAATACTCAAACGTTTTGAAAGGGTTCCATGTTGATGAGAGTCACTACTACAGCGGCTTTGGAGAAAGTAGCAAGGTGGCTACAGGAGTCTTGTCTCACTTTAAATGTAAAGAAAACCGCAGCTATGTATTTTGTCAACAAATGCAAAAAATCATCTTTCCCCAATGTCATTGTGAATGGAGAAACGGTACAAAACGTTACAGAGTTCCGTTATCTAGGTGTCACTTTAGATTCCACTCTCACCTTTCAAAAACATATTAAACAGATGTGCCAAAGCCTCAAGTACAACATAAAAACTTTTAAAAGTATCAGAAACGCATTAACACTGGAGGCATCTCAAACATATTTCAATGCAATGATCATGTCTGGGTTTTATTACTGTATAACATGCTGGTCCCAGGCAAAACCACTGGAAGGCGCTAGAATCGCTGCATAAACAAGCCTTAAAAATCCTAGACCGGACACCACGACAGCATCACCATCGCCATATTCTGCAAAAATACAGATTGCTAAACTTCGAAAATATACAAAGATTTGCTGCTATCCGAATGGCATACAGAATTTTAAATAAGTCTGCACCTGCACCTCTTAAGCACTTTGTTCAGTTCACATCAGTAGTGACCTCCAGAGCCACTCGGGCCTCCACCAGGGGCCAGTGTACCATACCAAAACGTAAAACTACATTTGCACAAACAGCCTTCTCTTATAACGCAATAAAAGAATGGAACAATCTTCCCACTGAACTGAAAAGTCAAACAAACTATTCAATGTTCTCTGTAGAACTTAAAAGTGGTTGTGGAGCGGTCAGACTTGTCAGCACTGACAGACATTTGCTTCTCCTCAAATAAGCCCAATGTAGCACTTTCTTGCTTTCTAGTTCCACACACAGTGGAAGTCTGTATGTGTATAGTATGTAAATATATATTTGTATATGTAACTGAGACAAGTGGCTTATGGACTGTTTTAATAGTGAAAGGTAAATAGGTAGGTCATGTATATTCTATAAGACAAATGTTGTAAATACTTTTTTCTGTTCATGTGTGATGCTGTGAGAGAGTCCTTGAGTCAGAGAGTGGAATTTGTGAATTGTTCTTACTAATCTTTTGTTGTTTGCACTGTACTATTTATTCTTGTAAATCAGGGACTGCAGATGGAAACTAGCTATTTAGCTATAATCTGGTGCGGAACATCTCTGTTTTTTATGAGCTTAATGTCTCTGTACATTGTCCCTTCAAATAAAGACTAAACTAAACTAAACTAAACTATTGTGCATTTTAGTCTGACAAAAGCAACTGGCATTAGATACAAAACCATTTGAACCAATGCACCTAAGCATTTGTTCTTTGTAAGAACAAACAAGAAAATTACATAATGATTAGCAAATGTAACTGAAAGATTTGAAGGTTGAGCCATTGCTTTTGAAATGTTCAGTTCTGATCTATGAAATGTGCCAACGCGCGCACTGAAAAAAGGGTGACCTTTTTCCCAAAAACTTTCAAAACACGTTCAGAAAATTACCAGGTATTTGGTGCTTTATGTGGGTCAGCGAGGCTCAGCCCTCAAAGGTTTAGCTCTCTGTAACTCTACATTGCTCCTCGCTAGGTGTACCACAGGGCTCCATTTTCGGACTGGTTCTTTTCTCCTTGTACATGCAGCCTCGGGGACATTTTATTTCAATTCACGACATCAGTTTTCACTTTTATGCTGATGATATTCGACTTTACCTGTGATTCTAAACAATACTAAGGCACTGGAGCCACTCCACAGCTGCCTCCAGGCATTTAAACAAGGGCTCTCTCAGTCTTTCCTGCATCTTAATGAGAGAAAGACTGAGTACATCATCTTCAGCACTGACTCCCTTCTCAGCACAAACAGCACTGTTACTACCCCACTACAGCCCATTTCTCTCAAACTGTGAGAAACTTACACTCACTTTATAGATAGATTTATAGATATTGACTGAGAGACGTTAAAGTCCAGGCTGATTGCCTAAAAGGTTTATTAAAAGTTTTTGAATTTTAGGTACTTTTTTCTTTTCTTTTTTTTAACAAACGCATCGTGATTCTTCCCAGAATGGATGTTTTGACTGAAAAGAAGTGGGTTATAGCTTTCTCTTCATGTTTTACATGCCCAGAAGCTGAATAGTTCACTTTTATCAGATGGTTGACAAAAGGGAATAAATCCGAACATTCAAACGTGAATTACACTAAACTTTTAACTATTATATTACATTGCTGGCATTACAGAGGAATACCAAGCTCTGTTTGTATTAATGAGGCCATACTTATTGTCAATACCTTGCCGAATGCACCCAATGCTTTCTCCTTTCTCAAGTTGTCCTTGTAAAATTGGTGTTAAATCTCCACTGGATCTCCATAAGAAAATGTTTCTCTGTCATGAGTCATTCCCCTGAGGTTTTTTATTACACTATGTGAAGCATATTGTGCACCTTCCGGATGTTAGAAAGGCGGTAAAACAAATGCATTTTGATTAATTGATCCATTAAAATACCATGTCAGTGGCCATAACGTTATTAAGAATTGGAAATAAGCTTCTGACATTTAAGTTGTTTAGCTGTGACCTATCCCAGTGGAAGGGAATGTTTTAACAGCTCAAGAGAGACTAAATCTGAAGGAATAGTCACGTGTATTTGAATTCAACAATCCACAACTCCAGTGGTTTGATTATATATATATATATATATATATATATATATATATATATATATATATATATATATATATATATATATATATATATATATATATATATATATATATATAAGATAAACGAAAAAATTGCTCTTTATATGTGAATTTTTGTATGATTTGTGACTTGATTGATTGATTTATGACTTGTTTTGCAGCTTTGGTTCTGTTCTGAAAGGGCCTGGTATAATTGTATCCACAGGGTCACTTGTTATGTAGATAGTGCTTGGAACAATTCCCATGGTTCATAAAACGTCTAGTTTTTCGCCCTGAAACAACAATGTTGCATTCCCAAGCCTGGAGAAATGGAGAGGGGAGGGTCAACATTTGTCCTGAATGGTCTGATCTGTGGTGTAGTTCCTGTACTGGATTGAAGACAACTTTGGTGCTGAAATATCATTATACATCAACATAAACTAGAATCTATATGGACTTTTACTCAGCTAAAGTTAGCACCTTATATTCAACATTAACAAAACTTTTTGAGACTTCCTCCATGGTGCAACAGTTTTGTGAACATGTTAAATGTTAAATCTCTCTTGGGTGAGACCAGTTGTACCAAACATGAGAATGACTTGAGGCAGTGCCAGGACAGTATGGAGACTACACACTCTCAAAGCTCTGCTTGTCCTCGCTGCGTACTCTGTGACAGAGGAGGGAGAGGAGGTGAGAGGCAGGTCAGAATGGGAGAGTATATGGGAAGTGAAGAATTCATCCATTTTTTCCTGACTAGGTTTACACTTCTACAACTAAAAACTGGGAAAAAACCCAAACTAGCTCAATGATTACACCTGGGTTTTGCGTGTGTCAAGTAGTTATTTTAAACAAAGTATTATTAAAATCTGTATAAAGAAGTTGTGAAAGAGTCTGGTTGCATATTGTGGGGGACCAAAATAATCCAGTCACTTTTCAATACTGTGTACGTTTGAGACTAATAATACTGTATTTGACCAAGATTCATCTACAAAAATCGATTGGAAAATTGTACTTGCGCTTACAATTTATACTTTTATTGCTCTCATAAACCTTGAGATCCTATTCCGCACAGTTACGCAGTATCTGTTACAACTGTCCCAAGACTAGAGAGAACCTTGCGTGATTTTTATGAGCGCAATTTCCCAATATCCCACGGTGCATATAGACAGACATTGTGGAAAGGAAAGTGGAAGCTGTCTATCACTACACTTTTACTGCCGCTGAAGGTATCTACACATTTTGTCGTGTTAGCTTTTCATCAAATTGCCCTAGGTCCGTTTTACTTCAAATAGACTCTTTATTTCACACACGAACGGACCTTTTCTCTCCATTAACACATTTCCGCAGATAATGATGTGGTATATAGACGTGCGCGGTGTCTCGGACTCCAAAAGAGAGCCCGGGTCACGCCGAGAGTAATTGAAAAACGTCCTCTTGTTAAAACGCACTGAAGGATCGTGGCCCTGAGATGGCACTGTATGTAAATGAAAATTGACGGAGACGGAGTTAAGATGGAAAATGGAAATCGGATCATTTTAACTTATTGTGGTTAATATCAGTTGTAGTCCCGACATAAAGGCAATGAGAAAAGGTTTATCCTCGTATGCAGTCAAGGCCACGCCGAGCAAGTAGCTGATACTGATTTGTATAATATGCTTTGTTATATTTATGTGAGGTGCCGGCTCTGTTGAAGCCATAACATCATGAGTGATTGTCTTGCCTTCTTTTTTATTGTGTTAATAAAATACAAACAAAAACAAAATGAAAATGAACACAGAGAGCAAAAAAACTAAATCAGTCTGTAAAAAGTTAGTCTGGCATACAGTTGTTTGTATCCGTTTTGTCCCAGCGTTTGGCAAATTCAGTGCTTTTTTGCTGCAGCCAAAAGGACATTCCTGAGGTATCCATCTATCGTTTTCATTGTTGGAGTTGTATGTCCTCGTTACATTATTTTAAAGGCAAATCCCAGTCCAGTATTTCTGAATAAAAGGGCGTTTTGACACATGATAATAATGAGCCGCCCGATAACCACAGTTTCTCCTGCAACAATATTTCCCTGTGAACGCTGTGCACTTTGAGATGCTGGAATAAAATACCGCGATACATTTTTCAACAGAATTCTGTCTAGATGTGAGATTTTGTGTTTCTCCACTGGGATGTGCAGATGAAGTTAGGACCTCTTAACCCTGCGATGAATGCGTTTCACACCATTGTAAGCAGCCGATTTCTGTCATTTTACATTTTCTAATTACCAAAACATTTTCAAAACAAACATAGAATACTAAAAGCGAGCAAGGTGAGGTTAAGGTATGCACAGCAGAACCTTGGATGCTGTCAGATGGCATATACTGAGGACAATTTACAGTTTCAGAGAGCACTTTTGGTTTTGTCGCAAAATGGCTTTACTATTCATTCTGCTTTCTGATTGGATAATAGGTCCAATACCACAACGTACGTTTTAAAAAGAAAAAGCTGCAAAACAAGTTCATTATTTTCTCACTTCTTTTTCTTGGCTCTTTTCCAACAAATGTGATCTAAAAACTGCCCATTTTTGTTTTTTTAGTTGCCCTCTAGTTTTAATCAATTCCAACCCACTGGCTTTAAGCGCTTTTGTTTTCCAGAACACAGCTCTGACATTAGAAACCGTTGGAAGCATAAATTAAGCTAAACACGTGTCTAATGCACAGAGCTGTTTGACAAAAGAGCATAAGTGAGCTGTAAATGCCACGATATTAATATTTCAAACTCTCTCTTTTTTTTTTCTTACAAAATAATGTCAAATTCAACTTAAAATAACGTTTACACTACCATCAGTCTTACACTAATTCTGATATAGTCGACTAAAAGTTCTTTTTTTATAAATTAGTTTTGTTATTATTATCTGAATTTCTAAAAACCTGTTTCAGATACTGTTTATGTAAAGCTTTCCCGTACCTTAAACCATCTGTGTCCCGCTGCAGAGGTATTTTCCTTATCCAGTCACACGTTTACGGTGGCCCCAAATGGACACATTAGCTGCTCATTCACTGTTACTGTGAAAGCCCCAGCTGTGACAGGCTCTGATGCACCCTTGATAACGACAGTCACAAATTGAAACATATTTTACCGGCGCGGCTCAAACGTGGCTGAGATGTCAAAACGAATTCTCGGGCGAATTCGTGGCGACACCAAATACGTTGCCTGAAGCGAAGTGTCAAGCAAAAATGAAACCTGTCAGACTTAACAAAAAAGAACAATAACAAATCAAATTGTTGTCATAAGCTAGCAAGTCAAGTATGAAGTGGAGTGTGTGTGAGCTGTCTGTCAGCCGAGGAAAACAACACAAATCAGAGTTTTTGTTTCCAAATGGCAAAAATAGCAGTGACATTTGTTTTGCATCAGAATGACACATGATTCAAGTTGTTCAAACTAGATGCAAGATAAAAAAAATGACAATTATTTCATATTTGAATCCTTGGTTGACTTAATTCATGCACATTTGCTATTTCCAAAGTCAATCTTACTGTATAAAGAAGTAAAAGTTAACTTTAAAGTATTGCTAATCCTCTAAGATGTAGCATATGTCGCTCAGCACATTTGTCCCACTTACAATGATTAGTGAATACATTTTCACATTTTATTTGAGCCCAGTCCAGTTATGTGTCATCCATTTCTTTGATATAACTTTTTTCCTGCTTCAAAAGTACATTCCAACAGTACAATTAAAAATGACATTGCATTTTTAAAAGTAAGCATGTAAAAGTAATCTTCAAAGTTGCTGAACAGTAGTGTTGTTCAAATGGACAAATAACAACTTATAAATCCATTATTTAAATTGTGGTTACACTACAGTTACACTACACTATCACAGTCATGCACCGTCCAATACTTGGAACTCCATTCAAGGAGCAAACATTCTACTTATATTGGCACAACCTTATATCAATTTTCAAATCATATATATTATATCAAATAAAACAAAAATGTAATAATCGACTATTTAAACACAGACTGCAATTGTAACACTCTCTTTGCCTGTTCTACACCAGGCATCTCAAACTCACAGCCCGGGGCCAAATGCAGCCATCAAGACGATTTCTGGTGGTCCCCAAGATGATTTTTAATTTGTATTATAAATGGCCCGCTGATAAAACACATAGAACCCATTTAAACTACAACTACCATGATGCACTGCAGCATTAGCGCCTACACTGCCTCTCACCCGCAGCTCCCAGAGCGTGGTGCCGACAGATAAGCACAGCATGTATACTCTGCACTTCTCCACAGACTTTACAATGCAACTCAACAAATAAATGGACAGAGAACACGCGGGATGTGAGCGCAGGAGCTTCAGCAAAAGGTGGGAGAGAATGTCAAAGTGGGAGAAGCCTAACTTTTTTTTTATTTGGTGCTAATTTGCCCCAAATTTGCTAATTTGGCGCAATGTGTTAAGAAGGGAACATCGGAAATACACGATATGTCTGATAAAAACTAAAGCCACCAGCACCAGTGTGTTAGCAAAGAGACATAGCTGTGTGTGTGAAGTATCAGTGAGCGGGAGGTGAATCACACATGGGGAGGGCATCTGACTCTTTCTCCCGTGTCTTTTTCGGCTGTGTCTCCCGTCAACAACATAACAAAGTGCTGTAGCAATACTTCACTCACAGACAACAAACAGCACTCGTCCTAAAGCTGCAGATGCCTGGACTCATGACTCCTGCAGCTGAAGGTTTGATCATTCAGTAGCTCAAGATCCAGAGTTAAACCACTGTTTCACACAAAAAGACAAAAAGATGCTGCTTAAAATCCCAGACTTGTGCATATCACTGTCAGTATCAGCCTCTTGTACCTCAGGGAGAGAGAGAGAGCGTGCGTGTGTGTAAGTGTGTGCGCGTGTGTGTGTGGGTGTGTGTGTGTGGGTGTGTGTGTGTGCGTGCGCGCGAATGTACGGGTATGTATTGGTGACTATCTGTGGGGGGTTTGGTTGTGTGGGGTCTGGTGGTTGTGGGGGAGGTTGGGAGGGAAACGACATGTGGGAATGTTTTTAATGCACTGTAAAGCACTTTGTGTTACATTTTATGTATGAAAAGCGCTATATAAATAAAATTTGATTGATTGATTGATTGAGTAATAGATTACTTAAATAAGATCAACATACGCTTATTACCAAAACAGGCAGTTTGTGGCTAATAAAGTATTATCATTTGTAAAGTCTAAAATATACCAAATATGCCTTAGAAATGTAAAACTTCTGGCAACTAAAATCTCCTGTGTAGATTTTGTGGGTAAGGAAAATGTAGTGCGTTTCAAGTCTCTGTCATGTCTCTGTGTGGCCCCCATCCAGCTCTGATTTTCTAAATTCTGCCCCCTCTCAAAATGAGTTTGAGACCCCTGTTCTACACAGTCTGTCCTCGTAAATCCGGCACACTCTGATCCTGACCCCAGCGACACAGAGGACACACAGGAGTCACAGTCTGAAGACATTTTAGAGTCAGACTAGAGAAGGAGTAGAGAGTACAAAGTAAAGACTCTTGTAGTGAAAACCAACTTTGAACCGCAGGTTTTGATCCAGAGAATCAATTGTCCAAGTCTGAAACAGTTCTGACATCCAGTGCTGAAGGCAAAATATTGAAAATAAGTTTGTATAAGTGCATGTAAAAGTTTGTTTGTTTGATTGTTGTTACATGACTGATTTTATTTGCAGCATAAACCTCACCCCTGAACAAGAACAATGTGATGCTGCTCCCAGGATTCTCTGGCTGTGTCTTGGTGATGATTAGATAAGTTTATAAAGTGGATGCTTGTGCTTATATTTTAACCACAAAGTGTCATTTTTTACAACAATGTTCTTGGTTTGTTCACAAAGTTAGATTTTTCAAATATTCTGATCTGTTTTGTGACTTTAAAGGACAAATATTTTGCGCGATTTGTATTGTTATTTGCTTTTAAACATGCTCTTGAACATCCACTTTGGCATCTCATATTTTAGCACTAAAAATCAAATATTTGTACAAAAACACAACACAACTTTACCACAGCCTTGGGAGACGCCAGAGTAACTTAGATTTGGCTCCATCTACTGGCTGCAGGAGAAATTACACACATTTTAAATATACACTCTTTGTTAATGCTAGCTGTGTTCCGCCGTGTTGTGGAGCAGTTTTTGGCGGTCAAATGGGAGAGGATTTTCAAACCAGGATTCGTCTAAGTAGCGTGAATGAAGCTATTTGCAACTCTGGGTATGTTTTTGATGAGGGGACAATGTTAGAGCGGGGTTAAAACCTCAAAAAAGTGACTTATGTATAATTTTATCTTTAAAGTGCAAGTGCCATTCCACTTAAATGCAGTGTACGTGATTATGTTTAAGATTTTATTAAACATTTGGTCTATTTGGCCCAAGTTTGACAGTTTATGGTGCTACTTCCAGGTTGGACATGGGCAGCAGATAGGGGTCATTTCCAGAACTGTTACCTAGCAACTACAGTGTAAACAAGTTCCAAAATTCATATGAAGAACACAATAGTTAGGAATTGATAATAAATAACACCTGATAACAGCTTTGTTTTGGTAACGATCATTTGAATTGTCTGAAAAATGTGTCAGTTTCTGTAAATGGTCCCAGTATGTTCGTCTTCTGTTGATGACATCACAGAGGGATTTTGTTTTAGAACTCAGCACCACATCCTAAACTTTTATTTTTCAAAATTTCTTCACAAACTGTAACGTCATGGATAAAATTACGATAAATATGTACCGCATCCCACCAAACTAAGTCATGATCAGAAAACCATGAAAACTAATCATATGGACTTTAAGTGTATAGTTTGATTTGCAAGAATTAGAAAGAAAATGTGCCGAAGCGACTGAAATGTCCCTCTCATCATGACAGGAGATAATATACCTGTTTCACACTAACAAAAAAAGCAAATTTCGCCTCAGCTTTTGACCTCGTGGCTCTAAAAAACCAACAGCTGTAATTACAATGACAGCACACCCTTTGAGCTTGTGCTAAAAATCCCTTTAATTACCATCCGGTTGGGCCACACAGAGCCGCATGTGTCATATCAAATAGAAAAGCACCGTCTAAATACACTTGTGCTCTGCCATGCATATTCAGTCTGACACCATCCATTTTGTGTAGTGCAATAACTCAAAATGTGCTGATGTAAATGGGGCCTGTGGTTAAAATGATGTAAAAATGTAAAAGTAGCACACAGATCATTTGCATAAGGATGTGTGTGACCGTGGATACAGTTTCCCATGTTATATATTTAGACTCATGCTGTTTGCTGCAAATAGTAAGAGAGAACAGGAAAAACTGGATTTAGCTTCTGCCTATGGGCTGTTTGGATCTTTATTAAGAATCCAGTGAGAAATTATTCCTTCAGTTCAATCATCAATTTTTCCTCTAGGGTTAGAAAGTGTATTTTGTAAAATAAAAAACACATTTATTTGAAAACATTAAAAATAAAATCATATGCAACTACCAAAGAAAAATATGTGGGTGTTTTGAAAACTTTTTCAGCCTTTAAATCCATTTACTTGTGCGTAACATTGATTTTGTGTGTGTGTGCGTGTGTGTGTGTGTGTGTGGTTCAATACATTGTTGAATGAAAAAATGTGTAGTGATTTTATGTCTTTGCGGAAGGTCCAACTTTTCATGGTCCAAGAATAACCATAAGCCATAACTTTACTAAATGAAATATTCATATATAATTTTACCTTTTTACGCTGATCCAAGGCAAATCATTTCCATTTTAAGATTATTTATTTAAGGTGAGACACTGCAGCTGAATAGGAAAAAATCTTAAATTAAAAGATATCAGTTGTAAACTTTTTTACTCACATAAATGTAAGAAAAAAATTTATTACAAGTTTTTCGTCATGTTTTTGAATAGAAATGAGGCCAAAATGTTACATATTTGGGACATTTAAATCTGAAAAAATGACAGAATCAGGTTCATTTTGTACACATGTTACAAAAGGGATCTTGGATTTCTTTTTACTTTTCTTTTTAGTTTTTGGGTAAACTAGATCTGACTGAAATTTGGCTTAAAAATTCAAATGTTTTAAGATCTAAAACTTTAGTAAATCAGGTTTACAATTAGACATCAAACAAGTCCTTCTGCACCTTTTGTCAAAAGGTTCCGTACACGATTGTAAAGTTTGATGTGTGTAGGAGCTACTTAAGTGCTGACCTTTATGCCTCTGTGGGAGAAAAATGCATTTTAAGAAAACGGTCTTTGAAGTTACAATGTCCCACAGAAACTATGGAAGCCTGTTTCAGCCAATGAATAAAAATAAGAATGAGAATATTTGTCAAGTCTACAAGCAAAGAGCTGCCCGGACTGCAGCGCATGCTGAGCTCAGCACCCAGTTCTGGACCTGGTTTAGTCTTAGTCCAAGCATTCAGAGAAAAGCCCACGGAGCGAGCTCTCTGTGGCCCGCTCAGACTGGTTCAGACTGACAGCACAACAGCTCCTGATCAGGCGCGTAGCTCTGTCCTCGCACTCCATGGACCACCAGCACGGAGCACTCGGGTCTCCAGCTGTGCGTTACGGTGCGCGTGGTGCTGTGCCGCGCTAGATGCATTCACTTCTCGTTGTTCTGGACCTGGTCTTGGTCCGGTTAGATTGAGAGAAGTTAATTGTGATGACATATGCTCCAACCGCCGGGGGTAACTGAGCTCACAGCGTGCCAAGCACTACACGTTTACTCACAGCTGGAGACCTGAGTGCCCCATGGACTGCTGTCCATGGGGCGTGAGGACAGAGCCACGCGCTGTGCTGCACCGGAGCCGTGTGTCTGATCCGGTGCTGTTGTGCTGTCAATCTGAACCGGTTTACGCAGATTATAGGACAATTTTTTCGGTGAATGTCGATGGAGATGGTGGGGATGTCCAAATGGACATTTCTTTCTCTAAATTGATCATATGAAGTCTGCACGGCCCAGTCTGGCCCAGACCCAGCCGTACCACAGCACTACGGGAGGGGTCCAGGACCATCCAAGAACTCAGGGCGTAAAGGCGCTGTGTCCTGTTCACGTTAGCAGGGCCACGGAGAACTCCCACAGCGAATGACTAGGACCAGGTCCAGAGCAGGGCTCTGAGCTGAGCTGAGCATACGCCGCAGTCCGAACAGCTCTTTGCTCATAGACTTGACTTGTTGTGATGCATTAATGGAGCAAAGTGAAAGCAAATTCAGCTTGTCTCCTCGGCAGACCTTGGAGCCCCCGAGATGGAGTCACCCAGTGCTGGGAACACACAAACTTTAGTCGCTGTCATGTCGCTCCAGTTCAGGCCCCACTGTGGGTTCAGCCCAGAACCAACTCCCGCATTGTGCAGAATGACTAAAGCTAAATTAATTCATGAATCCGTGCTCCAAACCTTCTTTCGAATTGTGTATTTTTAATTCAATGTTCAAATCGACAAAATTAAAAATCTAACTGTATTTTTGTTTTTTGGTTTCATGAACAAAAACGATAAATGGAAAATCAAATCATATTTTCCTTTATTTGTTTTGAAAATCAAATGAACAACGTCTCAAGCAGTAAACGCTGCCACTTCAGCCACATCAGTTTTATTCTTACGTTGCCAGAAACCCTTCTTGATTAAAATCAGTTCAAGGGTGCGTTTGCTCACTGTGATTCCATGTGAATGTTCAAGTAAAAGCAGTTTTCGTTGGTGGCAAAGCCATCTCTAAAGTTGTTCTCTGCCAGCTCGCATGTCATTATGTAAATAGCCTCATTGTAGACTGCTGCTTTATACCTGAAAAACTCAAAATTATGACTTTAAAACTCGAAATTATGACTTTAAAACTCGAAATTATAACTTTTAAACTCATAATTATGACTTTAAAACTCTATATTATGACTTCCTGTGGGGCTTTTCTTTTTTATTCATTGGCAGAAATGGGCTTCCATGGTAAACTGGCCAAAAAAGGATTTAAAAAAAAGATTTTTACCTGTAGTGTCTCGCCTTAAAGGACACATACAATGTATGCTTACTCATTTATTTATTTATTTATTTATTTGTCGTATTGAACATCAGAAAATTATCATTTTACATCATTTACAATCATTGTTCATCGTAAACCACAATATTGATCTAAAACGGCTTAAAAACAGGAGCAGGTCAATTGACTTGATCTGATAAGCCCCGCCTTTGCATAGTAACATTTTACTGTAACAAACAAATTGTCATTTACGTGTTTTCATTTTTTAAATGAGTCTCCGTGACATTTTTGAACCCTACATCTGACACTCGAAGTCTAATTTTTCAAATATTTGCAACAAAGGGTGAAAACTGCAATTTCCTGAGCACTGGAATCTCAACTGCAAGACAGTACAAGATTACTCAAACATGCATGAATCGATCAAAATGCAATTTTGAGTAAACTAATGATGAGGAAACGCTGTTTTCCGTCTCCAAACTGATCTTTAACAGCATTAACATAAGAAAGAGTGTGAATAAGCTTTTTATGACTCTTTGCATTTACACACTTTCTATCAACATGACATTTCCGTCCATACATTATTCGGCTTAAGCCAGTACCTGTCTAAGCCTCTGATGAATGAGTGAGGAGCACTTCTCAGACCACATCACTCTAAGCTCCACATACGATGACAAACTGGTCCAAGTGTGACCCGCCCCTCACCGAGACCATCCATCAATTTGCCTCATTTACCCCAATCATAACACTTTATCATAAGAGATACTCCTTTAATATGCAATTTCCACGACTGACCTTTTAAAATTAGGCCTAAGTCTCAAAACATCCATCTTTTTCTCCAAACATTTCTTTCTCCACTGGTCACGTCGATGATGTTAAGTGGTGCCCAGGTCTGGTCATCAGTCACTGCCTTTTTCTGTTACACACGCTGGCCCCACACAAATGATTGATACTTTTTATATAGACGCTCATGGGCCTCGCCATCACTCACAGCTTTAAACATTTTTATTCATCACACTGTGCTGCTTTTGAAAACTGAATTGGGGCCAAGCTAAAGGAGTGGGAGTATTTTGTCACATTCATGCATGTTTGAGTCATGCCGTTACATTGAGTGTGTGAAACCAGGAAGTGCCGCTGCATCTATATTACGCATTCCATTCATGCCGTATCTGCCATAATGTGCTGCTCTCTAGTCATTTCAACAAGATTCACTTCCAATTTGTGTCAGCAGAGGGCGACAGACCGTCAAACTGATAACGAGTCTGCACCCGTTTTATTTATTTATTTTCCCAGTTTCATTTCACATTGAACAAAAAGCAGTTAATCAAGTCCAAATGATACCACAGTCCATACTGCATTTAATTATACAGCGATTTATTCTCTGAAAACCATTAAGTCTGCTCTTAGCATGCTTGTCGTTGTTAGCTTTACTGTCTTTTTTTTTTTTTTTAGAGAGACCGTAACAATCAGGTATTTTAAAAATATTTCACATTGAAAATCCTCTGGGTTTGAGGTAAAATGTCTTCAACTTAAAAACCTTGGTAAAATAGTATAAATGAATAGCCTGCGCCAGCATCATGTTTGTGGACTTTAACTCTGCATTCATCCTCCCTGCTCTGCTCTGACTCCATCTGCAGGTGGATCACTGACTTCCTGTCGGACCGGAGGCAGTGCGTGCGGCTGGGGGAAGAATATCAACACAGGATCTCCACAGGGCTGTGTACTTTCTCCTCTGCTCTTCTCCCTGTACACCAACTGCTGCACCTCAAGACACAACTCTGTAAAACTAAAGTTTGTAAAGTTTGTGGCTGACACCAACCTCATCGATCGCGATGGTCGGATCACAGCTGACAGCTCTCACCCTGGACATGGTCTGTTTGAGCCTCTCCCCTTGGGCAGAAGGCTATGGTCCATTCAGACCAGAACCTCCCGCCACAGGAACATGTCTTTCCTTCTGTCGTTGGACTGTTGGACCAGTTTCTTTTGATCTTGTTGTCGTAGAAAATATATTGTATTTAACTTTTATTCTACACACAGTATTGTATTTTGCATGCCCTTATTTTTACGTTATTTTAGCATACTCTATGCTTTTTACTCTTACCATTATTATTATACATGTTGTACCTTACATTCCTTATTTGTGAATTTTGTTCACTGACAATGGCAATAAAATCTTTTTGATTCGATTCTGAATACAGAATTGGCGAGATGCCACTTTTCAGATTGAGTTTTATAGGGTTATATTATACTGTTGTTGTTTATTTTTTTCATTTTACTTTTCATTGTCATTGGTGTCCCAAAGATAAATATATTATCACCAAGGTAACATTTCCAAAACAAGTCATTCATTGTGAACGATGGGTTAAAGAGAAGGACCAGTCCAAAACTGGCTGTAGTTGAACCTTAAATCATATTGTAGTAATCAGAAAACAACTGCTGAAATTTCTATGATAAACTAGCATGTTGGTAATCCCTTTTATTCAAACTAATACACATACATTATTAATTTTAATGTAATTATCCATGCAGCTGACTCCCCTCTCTGTCAGACACTGAACACAGAGCCTTCCAGGACTAAAACTGGAAAAGTGCTAATGGGAGATTATCTATCTTATCTCCCTTATCATCTCAATCGGTTTAAGACTGTCTAATTGGGCATTAATTTGGTCAAATCAAGATCTGGATCGGATTTATCCCCAAATAACCCAATTTCCTCAGGTCTGGAGCAGCAGAGGGGAAAATCTCTGCAATCATTTGAAGTTTCCGTAGGCCTGGTGGCTGTAAAGTGGGACTATAGAGGGTTTTTGCGTGGCATAGATTGAGATGGGATGCCTCTAATCAGATGGCAAGGTGATCCTGTGAGGGCATTTTGGTTCGCCAATTTCACATTAGTAATGCAGAGATTTAAATACGCTGAGAATGTCCTTACTTTGCCCTAGAAAAGTTTGTAAGCTTAGACCAACTCTTCTTTTCATATCATCATTTCAGGCCATCATTCAGTGCGATTCATTAAGACAATGTTTTTATTTGGACTGGGAAAATAGTAGCTGAAGAATGATATACAATAATTACTGCTCTCTTGCATGTCGCTTGGCACAGGGGCTTAGTGTGGTCCGAAAATTAGTCTCTAATTGGACAGTTGGATGGTAGATGTTAATGCCCCTGGTGCTGTTGTTATAGAAATGCACCGCTCACCCATTTGTGGCCATTACAATTTGGCCTATCTATTTTTCTATCTTTTTTACAGCACATTTATAGTAAAAAATGTCCTTGCCCAGATGGAACAATAACAATGATCTTAATGCGCCTGATAATTTTACAAAATCCGTTTGTTAAGCTGTCAATCAACTGTATGTGATGCAAGATTTAAGACTGAAAAAACTCAAACCAGGAGACAGAAAACAAATCCTCAGTTGTGTTTGGCCAAATACAAAATTTCTCCAAAATCCAGGGCAAATATCTGAGTGGAGTCATCCTTCCCCGTTCAGTCTGTAACCACCGTCCATCAGGAGTAACTAGCCACCATTACTTGTGTTTTTAGAAAATTGCCTTGTCTTCTTTCTTCAAGGCAACAGATCTGATACCAAGGAGCAGTTTCTGAAGTAGGCATTGTTCAAATTGATGCTGTCTGCACATTTCCCCTGGAAGAGATGCTGAAAAACACATCTTCTCTCCCTCCCTTCTCTCTTTCTCCCCCTCCGTCCATCCCTCCATCTGTATTTCTGCCACTTTATCTGGGTGTCTGTCAGGCGCTGAAGCTCAGGTCTGACGGATTAGACCTGGAATCACTTCTTCTCTCTAATAGGATTTGACAAAGAGGGGCCAGTTTTGCAGTGAGTGTCTAGTCACACCCCACTCCCATAATATAAGGTCTTTGGACATGAATATCCTAATCCTGATGCCGGGTGCATGGCTTTGAATGTTGGGGTTTGGGCCTCTGCATCTCACATCGGGCACTTTATTGTATTCATGTGTACAAAAGTCTCATTAAAGGTATGTATAATGTGGCAAAAGTCCCCCAATTTAAAAAAGGGGTTTGAAATTTTGTTTTTTATTTATTTTATTTTTTTAATCAAATGAAAATAAATAAGTACAGTGGCACAGTGGTGGAGTGGCATGAGTTTCCTACAGCCATAAATGTATGGTATACAGACACAGGGAAAACATACAATAAACACTAAAAGGAAAGGCAAATTTACTGTAGAGTTCTAATAATTCATACACAAGGCAATTCAAAGTACTTTACATAACAGAATAAAATTACAGTAAAATAACAAAACAGATGATCACATGCAAAATCATTATAAAAATATTTTAAAATAGAAGAGTGCAGATAAATCAAGTTGTGCGTCTTGAAATGGTTCTTTAATCTTGTCTACATTTTTCAGATTTCTTTCTCGTTCCATTTCCTTACTTTCTGCAGCTGCTTTTTCACACATTTCTAAACATTCAAAATCCCTTTTTATTTCAATTATTTGCTTTGTTTGCATTGTCTCTTTGGACAGAATTATTTTTTCAGCATCAGTTTTTCTGTTTCTCAATGACATCAGACTGGTCACTCGTCCTTCCATGAAATCCCTTCGCTTTTCACTCCTCTCCATTTCCACAACAACTGGGTACTCTTTTGTCACCTGTTAGTGCCCAGAGTCAGGACTAAACATGGGCAATCAGCATTTCAGTGTTATGCAGCTAAAAACTGAAACAATCTTCCTGAAGATGTGAGACAGGCTATACTCTGACAATGTTTAAATCCAGGCTAAAAACCGTTTTGTTTAGATGTGCATACGACTGAAAGATTTATCTGCACTCTTCTTTTTAAAAGCGTTTTTTTTTCTGATTCTGTATATCTTTTTGTGTTTTGTGTATTTAATGCAATTTTTCCTGTTATGTAAAGCACTTTGAATTGCCTTGTGTACAAATTGTGCTCTACAAATAAACTTGCCTTGCTTAAAAGTTAGATTTTCTTTACCAGAAATCCTTTGCAGGACTATCTTTACTTGACTGGGATCCCATTTTGATTTTCAGATATCACTAAATTAATTTTAAAACAAAATGTATCGTGATGGAAGTTTTTACAAATCCTTCCTAGGAGTTTTCTATCCAGGAAAACCTTTTCACAAGTTAATCTTTCAGTCGTATGCCATGCCAAACCTGATCTGCGGCATTTTTATACAGATTGATTTGACAACCTCCATGTTCCACTGAAAGGTCACTGTGACTTCCAACACCTCATGTAGTCTTTTTTGTCACCTACTTCCACTGTTGCTCTTGTAAAGTTCTGTGCCTTTCCCACAACAAGATCTAAGGTCATTCATAAACATTCCCCTCCTTCCTCACTGTGTGCGCGGCTTTAACTGTGTGTGTTTGAGCTTCAAAGCAGTGTTTCCTGTGTCGTGTGTCATAATCCCCATAGGATCAGGCTGCAGAGGGTCTCAGACGTCGCTGAGGATCCAGTCAGAGAGCATCAAGTAGCAGACTAAAGGCTCCAGTGTATATATGTGTGTTTGTGTGTGTATGTTTGTCTGAAAGAGGCTTGTGAAAGTGTTAATCTGGAAGTACAAGTGTCACCTCTGCCGGCCCGTCACTCTTGGAGGAGCTCAACCATTTGCCCGCTTATTTACATAATGATTATGCACAATATGTAGGGCTTTCATCTTCCATGTTGTTATTCTTTTATTCTGAAATGCATTTTTTGGAGTCTGAGGAAGCGATGTAAACATATTATAATGTTATTTGCCTGAAAGATTATCTGTGTTTGTTTGGGGGATTATCCTCGGCGAGTCAGTACCAGGGGAACTTAAGGATTCATGTTGAGGCTGCGGTAAGAAGCAGCAAATATTATATGGAAGTTAGCGGTGCATAGAGGAAAGGGCACCGCAAAAGATGTAGGAGGTTGATTTGTGGACTATGAGGGTGTAAATGTTGTGAATTTCAATCTCAGAATTGTTTTTTAGCTAGAAATGCAAAGGTTATCTTGACCTATAGTTTAAATAATATAGTTTATAATAGATCAGTGGTTCTCAAACTTTTTACCCCAAGTACCACCAAAGAAAAGATTTGGCTTTCTGAGTACCACCAAACCTAAACTGGGTCACTGACAGGACTATTTCAGGTCGAAATTAGGGATAAACCAGGTCTTAAAACGAGATACTACAGGCAAAACTATTTTTTTTGGGTGGGGTCATTTTTACACATAAAATGTGATGATGAACATGATGAAAAACTTGTAATATATTTTTTCTTACATTTATGACAAAATTACAGAAGTTTCAAATTGATATCTTTACATTTAAGATGTTCTCCTTTTCGCCTAGAGTGTCTCATACAATACACCATTGTCACAGTAGTTTTAACTTGAAATATACAAAATGAAGACCAAAAAATGTGAATTAAATGTACTCTAAATGAAGTAAATGCTACAATTGAAAAGGAATCCACGTATCACCAGAAGAAGTTTTGACTGGAAAAACTTAGGGTCTTACATAAAAGTGCAGTATGAACTTTACTGGTTAAGGGTTTGTCATCTTCTTGTCTCCATGGAGATTTTTGCTTGGAGTATATGATATCAATCTTATTGTTTTACATTAATTCAATCAAAATTGTTTATACTGATAAACAACTAAACATATTCAATTCAATTTATTTTGTAGTCCAAAATCACAACAACAGGAACCATTCATCTAGTGTAGAGTTCCTCCAGTCAGCCGCCACAATGATGTATATCCTTTGCAAATGTTTTTCTTCGTTCATAACAAGTTGTGTTTTTCTTTTTAAGTGAAAAAACAGGTCTTGTTACTGCAACCAGTACTAGCTTATGGTGAGCTTTTTTATATGAATGTTTCTTAGTCAGATCTTCAAATGGTAAATGTGACTTGTGACGGCCCTTTCTGGCTCTAGGACGCAGAGACATTGGTACACTTTTTATAGGCTATGCTTGGATTACTGCCTCTGTACATTTGTACTTTAATCACACAGAAAAGTGTTGACTCCTACTCTTTACGCTTAAAGAATCAGCCGTTGCTCTCTGTGCTTTCCGCCCACACAGAGCTGGGAAGAAGGCTACTCAGATCCTTTGGCATAGAAATTGACTGCCTTTCAGTTCTTAAATGCTTTTAAACCAAAGGTGCGTCTCATACTTATTCATCCATTTTTTCCCTGTTATTTGGGTCCAGGTGTCAGAGGCAGCATTCTGAGCAGGGACTCCCAGATTTCCCTGTCCACACAGCTCCAGGTCCAGATACAGGAGGATCTTGAGGCGTTCCTCCCCAGGACCTTCTCCCGGTGGAACATGCTCAGACCACCTCCCCAGGCAGGGTCCAGGAGGCCACCTCAGCTGGCTGTGCACATGGCGGAGCAGTGGTTCTACTCCGAGCTCCTACTGTGTGACTCATCCACCCCCGGAGCCTTGCCACCAAGCTCTCCATGGCAATAGATATGTTTTAGGCAAAGCAATAACATCTCCATGGAGACAAGCAAGTGGCAGACTCTCCACCAGAAAAGTGACATAGTGCACCTTTAGGCTGGTGTGTATAGAACACAAGTCATGAGCATAGAGCCACATCATCCCTTCACTTATTACTTCATAGCCTTAAGTGTTACTGTCCACCTCCACAGAGACCTAAGTGGCTCCATTCTGTTTAAACTTGCTTCCTGTGTGCGCCCACTCACTCTGACACATCTGACATGGGAGCAGAGGCCGCTTTGATTGTCGTTTCTGAATGCTTAGCCTGAGGCGCAGCTCTTCTTTTGTGTAGCGCTGACGAAGACATGATTAAAAGACTGCAGATCTGCTCCATAGTGGCACTCTTGTGATCCACATCATTATTCAGGACACCTAAGAGGGGCAGCAGATGGGACAAGCGCACCTCACGGACCCCGACTGTCAAACCGAGACGTGCAGAGAGACATTTGTCAATAATAAGGACAACAAAGGCTGGTGACACACTGGTTTGTTCCACATGTGATCTTTGTCAGGGGTGAGTTCGCTGCTATTTTGAGACACGTGGAACAAGGTTTAATCTCACTTCAGACTGAGTTTGGGTGTTTTTGGATTAATATATGCATTTATCAAGGACACGCAAGTGTTGGTCTCACCTCTTTGTTTTTAAAATCATTACCAAGTAAAATAAGTTACAACCAATAATTTGCAAGAAACACAGGCACTGTCTTGTTACTATGATATTATTTTAACCTGCACCAGAAAATTCCAGGTTTAATGGTAAATAGTCGGTTAAGTTTTCAAAGCACTAATATCTCACATTCATATATAAAAAAAAATGAATCAAACAAGTCTAAATTATAAATGAATTAAAACTGCAACAACTTTCTATGACCCACAATTTCATTTCAAATCAAGGAACACAATTAGCAGTGGAACTGTGTCATTTTTTGATGGTGGTTTTTAGACTCTTTTATAATGAAATGCTTTTATAGATCAGGGCACATGGTTTGAGAAAGCACATTTTAACCATAATTTAGCACTCCCTGCTGGATGGTCAGGGAACTGTAAGCAGGCCCATTGGTTGATGGCTTTGCTCTGAGCAAAACTAGATCTATTCTAATAAGAAAAGACAAAGCAAACACATGCACAAGATGAAATGATACTAGTTATATACTAATAAATTGGTGTTTACTGATCCTTTGCTAATGCAGTAAACGATATGCCTGCGGGTTAAACTCAGGGATAAGTAAACCTGCTATGCTGCGTGGCACGCTAACCACGGGTCCAGGAATTCTCCTTGTGTGTCCTTAGTAGGCCCTATATGACAAAAAATTAAAAAAAAAAACTGCACCCCCAAAATTACGTTCCTGCTGCTATGTTGCTGCCCAATCCTACATGTGTCACGATTTAAGAAAATAAAATTGTAGAACGAAGTGAGTACAGAGGACTGGGCCTGTATTGTGGAGAATTTGAGGAGGGGTGAAACCTGGACTGACAGAGCAATGGCATCTTGTCCGCAGAAGAATAAAGATGACTCAAATGCAAAAGCATGAATCAATCTAAATCAATTCAAATATGGTTCAAAGTTCTAAAAGTCCAGTTCTATAAAATAAAGACAAGGTGAGAGAATGTCTTGCCAAAGGACACAACACCAAGACTGGGGTCAGCACATAACCTCAGTTAACTGAATATAAATTGCTGTACTTCTTTGCTGAGAGCTTCTATTGAATTCTATTCATTTGAATTAGTAAACACGTTCTCTTCCTCTTCCTCTCCAGTTACTAGATTATGCACCTGACCTCTGCATTCTCAAAGCTTTTCAACTTTTGATTTCTCTCCTCTTTAGTTTTCGACTAAACACACTTCTTTGCTCACAGAGGTCCCAGTGGCAGCACAAGCAAACAGCACGCAGAGTACCTTAGATATTCCTAACTTTTTGACTCACACTTTTTAAATCGTTCAAAACATTTCACATTTGCAGTTAGCGTGGCTGCCTTTCTCACATGTCACTCAATGAAACAAAATTACTGCCAGCAGCTCTCCCATTTAAACCAAAGGGAGAGCATAGGTAGTAATTTACCCAGCATCCTTCACTTCCTGTCTGCCTATTGCCCAAAATGAGAGCACGTACGCACCACAGCATGCTTAGGCTTCGGAGCAGTCGTCGTCTCAAGGGTAATTAGTAGTAGACAGAAGTTAGACATTGGATTTGTGAATATTTGATGGCCTTCTATTATTGATGTTTGGTTGGGTGAGGTGCGAGCTGAGCCAAGGCATCAAAGATAATTTCATTGCAAGGACAATGCTTTGGCGGTCTTCTCTCTTCTCCATCTCTTTTTACTTTTAAATTAAAACTTTCTGTGGAGATGCACTCTGTTGACACTCAGGGCATTATGATGAATTTTAATTAGCGAGCGTAAAATGAAAAATCTAAATTTGCTTTTTGAATATTTTTTTTGGACTAAGGCGGCAGGGACGGTGGAATATTTTGTGAACTGCTCAATAAACAGAAGGTCGTTTGTTGGGTTGCGGCTGCCTCGTTCTGCCGTTGTGTCCTCGGGCAAGACACTTCATCCACATCCTCTCATAATACATAAAGTGCTATGTAATTGATCAGATTTATAAGGCACTTTTTGCCTTGAGTTTGGTATTTAAAGCACTTTGTACCAAGGACCCCTTCACTCATTCAGTGCTTGCCCAAGGACACAACAACAATGTGCACTTGTGGGAGCAATAGCTGAACCACCGAGGTCCGCGCACCCTTTGTTCATTTTCAATATAAACTTGGAAAAAAAAAAGAAAGAAAAAGAAAAAATCCATCTCTCATTTTTGTTCATAAAACAAACAAAGAAGTAAAAACATGATCTGATTTTTCTCTTTTTTTCTTACATCATTTTAAATTAAAAATAGAAAATATGTGACCGCGTGGTTCCCCAGCCACGAGCTCAGTCCCAGCTACCACCAGGACTGGAGCATATGTCCTCGCAATGGGAATTTTTTCCTTCTTTTCTTTTCCATTTTTAAATTGAAAATCAAATGAGCACAGAACACGGACCCACCAATTAACTGTAGAGTGTTTTGTACATTATAAAACATTCAAAGGTGACAAGTAACGTGACAGGAAGGACAGCACTTAAACGTCAAATCCACATTACACACTTGAAGAAAGCCTTTGACAAGACATTTGATGACTGAGTAACGTCATGGTCACGGTCGGCTGAACATGCCAAAAATAATGTGATCGGTGCTTTGCAAAACGAGCCTTAACCAGACCTATCGCACCTTACAAGCAAGGCTATCATATTTACTTTGCTTCAGTCGTCGAAGTAGTGTTATTTAAGTCTAATATTAAAGTTAAAATGTGCGTTACATCCTCGCTGTATCCCCTCGCTCTCCGTTTGACCCCTGCTTGACAACGGCGACGGCACGGAGCGGTGTTCCTGGAAAACGCGCACGGAGCTAAGAGCTAATTCACCGTCAATTCACCCGCCGTCAATCCATTCTCTTCCGCTTCTCCGGAGCCAACAGAATTTCCTGTCACCCACTTGCCTTTTAGTTAAAATCAGTGAGGTTCAGCGCCTAATGTATCTGTGCATCATTTACAGTAATGGAGGTGAATCCACAGAATATACCCATTGAACAGACCTAATTACACGTTTGTTTGTGAATATGAGGTCTGTGAAACCTGTCGCGTCTTTGTTTGCAGAGAAAAGGTGCTCTTCGAGGCTACACTAAATGGCTAAGAACGGAAATAACAAACAAAAGAAGGCGCATGGCTTTATAAACGACGTGATTGAAAGTATAGCGCCTTACGCCGTTCTCCTGTCTATTCTCTTCCGCACATTTTTCTCCCTCCAAACTGCTCAGAGGATGAATGGCTGCCCCCATATCCACTCTGTTCGGCTGGGTGCTTCGCCAGACGCGCATATAGCTGCAAACCACATGGCGCTAAGAAGGCTATCCAAATAAACTCACGCCAAAGGACATAATTATCTAAAATGTCCTCAGAAATCTCCATCAATCCCATACAATATTGAGGTTTGGTTGAACATAAAGTAAATACGATCGGTATCGTCCTTAAACGATCAAAAATGAAACTGGTTGGTATCTGGTAACAGCCTCAAAATCCTGATTGAAGCACCTTAGTAACCATTTAAAAAAATAGAATAATTGTACAATGGAATCTCACTATAACCAAACTTTAAACGGATATCTTTTAGTTAGACCTTACTTTTCAGGGGAAAAATGCACTGAATCTTATAATTTTACCTTGGCAACTTCATCTGTATACTTTGGCCTTATGCGTTTTTGTTATTCATAACCTTTGCATCTCAATGTGTACAAAAAATACAGAAATGAAAAGTTTCTATTTCTCAGCATCTTAACTCGTGCCAGTGTATGTTCTATTAGATGTTCTGGGATGTTCAACAACTTTACAAGACATTTTGGGTCTATTTTTTCCCTAAGTCCTGATTGAAATTCTAAGAGTGACATCTTCTCCATGCTCTGATTAAGTGATTACCAAATCTAACAAGCTTGTTAATTGCGCAGAGGCATTTTAATGAAGGTTCTTATTGAGAATCATCCAGCGCCGATGTGTGAGGGGGCCCTGGAGATCTGCAGCCTCCGCACAGACACAATGCTTTTCACAATCACTCTTCATAATCAAGTGAATACAGAAAGACAAAGAGCAGCCCTTTTTTTTTCTTCTTCAATCAATTGATTATCTAACCTTTCTACGTGGGTAGTGATGAATAACTTTTACTTGAGTATTTCGGAGTAAATTGTACTTCTGAAAGCTTTGCCACGACCTTTAGTTACTCTCCAATTGTAATATTATGCACTTCTAAAATTGGAGCTGTATCTATTTCATGCTATGGAATTAATCTGTTAACTCAGAGACAGCACTCTGAGCCGCACTTTTCTTTTGCACTTATGATGATTCTAATGTGGCTCTGTCTAATTGAATGATTGCTTTGAAATAATTAAGCACAAATCTACAAAGTGAAATTTATTAACATACGTAAAGTTAATTTTTCTGTAAAATAAAAATATAGAATTTAGAATTGTGGGTGGTTGAGGATAAACTGACAATTATCTGACATTATGACATGACATTTACTGCCATGGCTATTTCAATGGGGATTAAGAGGGATTGATCCTCATTTTGACCCTTGAAGGATCAGCATTTTGTTCAGGGGCGGACCTTAGCATTCTAATGTTTTCTCATTTTCTTGACATTTTTCATTGTGTATTATTTCACAATTAGGGTAAGGTTAAGGTTTAAGTACACTTAATCTGAAATTAAATGGCAAACGTTTTGGGACACAATTCTTCAATAAACTTCCAATTAGACTGGGTGCCAAGAAAGGAGAACCACAGAAAGAAGGAGGCGGGACATGTGAGTGCGGGACACCTGAGTGCAGCCTCCGGGTCTGCAGGTTCCTCTCACTCATTTCATGTGATGTGCTTTCATAAACTGTTTTAAAGTACTAGTAACTTGGTTGGGAAGAGGGAGCCCACAGGCCTTTTCCCTCAATTTGTGTACTTGGTTGTCACTGCAATTAATACTAATCTTTACAAATAGTTTCAAAGGTTTCAAGGTCATCTGGACACTGTTTTAAAAATCAAGATGTTTCGACTTTCATCCAAAAGCCACTTCATAAAAGACTGTTTCAACACAGAAGACACTTAAATGCTGGCTTGCAGTCCACCGTGCATCTTTATCTCAAAGCCGCAAACCACTTGCTTGAAGACACTGAGGTGAAGAGTCTGAGCAGGGAGAAGAGATAGGTTGAAAGAGGGAGGAAGGGATATTTTTAGTGAAAAAAGAATCACTCTTTAGAAATGGGGGTTTAATAACCAGAGGACTACCCTTGGACTTGGACGAATGAGGGATTACACAAACCCGGATGCTTTGTTACAATTTTAGTTAGTTAATTAATAGCTGTGTTTTGTTTCTAGGTCTATAAAGTAAGCCTGGATGAACAAAAGACATGTGTTCGCAGATGGTCAAACGTTTTTTTCCTTTAAAGTTTTTTTCCCCATATAGAACAGCAACAAGACACAGAGAAAGAGCATTTACACATTTTACATTGTCCTAAATATGTTGTCCAGCATCGTCCATTTCCATTTGGTCCAAAGTCTATACATTTATCAATTTTTAAAGTAAGTCGAATGTTATTTATTTATGTTTTTTTTTTTAATGTCAGTCCTTGATTGTTGGTGCAGTTTATATCATCCATTTTTTCCTAAAGGCTTTCTTCATCAGGCTTCTGACTGGTACCAAGACCAAACAAATTATTGTTTGTAGGTACCTTTTATTTTTCTGATGATGAAAACGTTTTATCCAAGCTAATGTTTTTTTTAGCTAGGTACAATACAGAAAGTCTAAAATATTAACACTAAACTGTAGATTTCTGAGTTGCAATAACATTATATTTGTTTAGATGGGTTTATTTATGTATTATCTAAACTGAATACTAAGATTTTTAAGTAATTATTAAGGCCTATATCCTACACAATAAAATTATATTTATGTCACAGCTTGATTTTCTAGATTGACTTTGGGCGACGTCAGAAGAAAATAATTACTTCTTAAATGACTTTGCTCTCCTCAGCCCCCTCCTTCATAGCATTACCAGCGCTATCCATCCATAATCAAAATGATCATCAGTGCACGCCTGTCTGTAATGACCTCCACAAACAGACCAATGGTAAATCAATAAGATCTGACCTTGGCGCGTAATTGGACGAGCCCTTTCTCTCACTCATAGAACAATAACTTCATTATCGACAGCCAAAATAATTGCTGTCTTATATTATGAAATTGTACAACCATAAAACGTGCAATTCAGTCGTGCGCCGCCGTTAGAAAGATGGATGCTCTGAGCGTGGAAAAATTGGGTTCAACATTCGGCAAAAGAAGAGATTTTTCTTGCAAGTGTCGTCCAACCGTAAAGCCAGTGATTTTTGGTGTTTTATTCTTTACACTTTTCAATATATCTTAAGTCTTTGGTTGTTTTGCTGGGGTGAAAGCAGGCCACTTTTCAGCTTAAGCCATCATAATGTCAGCGCTTTAAATCTCTCATCCAGAGAGGGTTCACAAAAAGGCTAAATGCTTGAATTTTTCTGCAAGTGTCATTGAGGTGCGCTGGAGCGGCTCGGGGGCTGCCATTGGACACTAGAGACACTGCACAGCGAGATTCAAACCTGAGTGAAATACAAAGACACAAGACACTGGAGTTGATTCATAATTTTATGTAAAGTCTTGCTTTATTGAGCAAACTTGATGACATTCGTGACCACTATAAAACTACAGATATTATCCTTTATTATTATTGTAACTACAGTAATCAGATTATGAGCCTCAAAACCTATATACCAGGCATCTAAAACTCGCGGCCCGGGGGCCACATGCGGCCCTCAAAATGATTTCTGGTGGCCCGCAAGTTGATTTTTAATTTGTATTATAATTGGCCCAGATCACTCCATCAGTTATCATTGAGCCTAATAATACATATCAACATGAGCTTGTTACTAAAACATATAGTTTGAAGATAGATTGTGAATTATAAGGTATTATCATGTCTAAATGCTAAAATATATTAAATATGCCTTAAAAATGTAAAACTTCTGATAACTAAAATTTTCTACATAAATATTTTGAGGGTAAGAAAAAATGTATTTTAGTGCGTTTTAGGTCTGTCTCTATTGCAGCCCCCAACCAGCTCTGATTTTCTAAATTCGGCCCCCTCTCAAAATGAGTTTGAGACCCGTGCTATATACAGAGGGTTAGGTGACAAGGATGGGCATCTGATATGATATATATGGCCAAAAATCCACATTTGCTGCACCATGAGAGAATAAGTTTGTTCTAAGGAGGTGAACAGATTCTTCTTCAGTTTTAGTATTTGTTTGATTTCGTATACACGTCCTTTTTGTCAGTTGTTGCAGCTCTTTAGGCACAGAAAACGAGATAAGTTGTCCTTTTCTTATTTTGAAGCCACAAAAGTCAAAAGAACAGGCTCACATCAGCTCCCCTCTCAACCCGTGCCTTGGCTGCGGAGAAAACTGTCGAATTGAAGTCACGTACAAGGCACTAAACACTGCGGGGCGTTCAAATGAATCTCGTAAATAACAGTGCTAATGAGTAATAGTGCAAAACGACATCAATAAAACAGCGGGGGGTGTTTTGAACCATACATAATAATAGCAATCATGTTTAAATTCATGTCATGTTTAACAATCAACCAATTATAACTTAAAGGAGACGTGTTTTGATTTTTTTTTTCCCCCAGTACGTATTATTAACCTGTTACATAAGTACATGATCATTTTACATTTGTTCATTGTAAACTGCACCACTGATCGAAAACGGCTTATTATTAGGAAAGGGATCTTCAAAAAACGGATAAATCCAGCCTCTTTAGTGGGATTTCACTGTAACAACCAGCAGATTATCAGTTACATGTTTTTATTTTCGAAATGTGGCTACATGACACATGATAACACATGATATTTTAGAACATATTTTACTTGGCATCTTCATTTTTCAAATAAAAGCAGCTAAACACAGGGATGGGCGGGAATAGGGCGCAAAAACAGGGATTTTCTGTTACAGGACAATACAGGATTACTCAAACATGCATGAATCAATCTAAACACAACCTTGATCGTAATGACAAGGTTAAAAGCTCATTAAAGTTGATTTTGCATAATATGTCCCCTTTAATTGTAAATAATATCTAGTGCAATATAACTGATCATGGCCTGGTTAAAACCTGGTGGTACTCGAATGACTGGATTTTCTTGGACGGTACTTATTTTAAGACGTTTTGCAATTATAAAGATGTCAGTACTGAACAGATCTGAATTATTCATTTCAATGCAAACAAGTCAACGGTAGCAAAAGCACGGGGGTCGAATAAGGACAGCACACTGCACACTCCCTCAGAAATGTAGCAAAGCATCTGTGTTTCTAAAATCCATTATTTTGGGGGATATCCATAATTGACTGTAAACCAGAATTTCTCCCACCGCTCTCCAAATTCCCAATCTGGAAACACCTACGGCCAGCTTTGACCACCGGCCAATCCCCAGCTCTCCAAAGTGATTTTCCGTGGCAAAGGTTTGGTAGACTATCTTCCCCCACCAGCACCAGAAAGACCCCTTTTGTCACCGAAAATAGAGAATATGGCAAAGCTGAAATTCAAACTTGACTTCTGGAAAATTTGTGAAGAATTTGTAGTTTGTAGTTTGTGAGTGAACTTCTTTAATAGGAACTGATTGAAAACTAAACTACATACATTTTATATATGATTTGTGTTAAGGCTGGGTGATTTGGTGATAAAAATCGAATCGTGAGCTCGTCCCTGTGACAATCTGCCATTTTTGTGAAATCGTGATTCCCTGTTTCTCTCTTTAATGCAGCTGTCTGTTTAAACACACTTTTTCTCCTGTTGTTTAGCCTCTGCAGCCTCTGAGCAGATGACTTTATTTACCTCTAGAGATGCCCAATTAAACCAAATCAACACAAAATCGCAATTTTAGTGGATGCAATTAGCAAATCACAAAGGCTAACTTCTTCCACAAACAACTAAATGTGTTGCTTTGATTTGACTAACCCTGTAGTTTGAATTTGTACAAACATGTTCTGAAACAAGCGACAAAAGCGCGACAAAAAGCTGTAAAAATGCATTATAAAGTGACAAAAACGCGCCTACAAACAACAAACGTGACAAAATCACGACTAAAAGCAACAAAAACACAGCTAAAAACAAGAAAGACATGACAATATTGTGTTTAAAATGTGAATTTTAACAGAATCCTGTTATTAAAACATAAATTGTGAATCTAATCTCAATCACACTGGTCAGAAAAATCACCATTCGATATTTTTTTCTTGCAGCTCGATTATAGGCAATTGAAAAACCCAAAGTGAACAGGAATCGTGATAAAATCCAAATCATGATTTGGCCCCAAGAAAATCGTGATAACAATGTTTTGCGCCCAGCCCTAATTTGTAGTTTGTTTTTGTGTGTGTTGTGTTCTGGTGCCCGCTCCATTACCACACAATAGCAGTGCATGCTGTGATGGTCACAATGTGCCGGCTCACTGTGAACGGCAACAGCTTGACACCAAAATGTTCTGCAGAGAAAATTGCTCTTTTTACATCCAGTACATTCAGGGGCTAAAGGTTTGCATGTTCCTCTATTAAACATGGACCAAAAATGTCAATATTAAATGACCAAAGACAGACATTGAAATGAAATCACAATTAAATAATCAAATCATGCTTAAAGGAAACATACTATGTTTTTTGTGGTACTTACTTGCTTATTTTATTTTACATTTTATTCATTCAAAACTGAAATATTGATCTAAAGCAGCTTAGTAATAGAAACATTGATTCATTGACTTCATGTTTCAAACCATACATCTGATAAGCCCCGCACTGTTGCAAGCGATAGATTATCATTGAAGGGTTTTTATTTGTGAAAAGTGACCATGTGACATGTTTTAATCATAAATGTGGAACTCTGAGTCTTAATTTTTCCACAGAGAATTGGGCGGGGATAGGTGGTAGGTTAAAATAACAAACTTTCTGAGCGCTCAAACCTGCAAGATAATACAGGATTAACTCAAAAATGCAGGAATCAATCTAAATACAATTTTGAGTAGACTAATGATGAGGGAAGACCAGTTTAACTAAAGTCATTTTGCAAAATATTTCACCTTTAAAAATAGTTTCAGTTTTTTTTAACACCTTTTTTATGCTTTAATTGTGACTAAACAAAGTATAAATAGACATAAACAGGTAATTATTGTTTACCATCTCATCACCACAGGGATGTGACTGTGAGGAGGCGAGAGTACAGTTTGTATAATGGAAATGCAGTGTTGTTATTCAAAAGCTCAATAATGTCCAGACAAAGGATTTTCTTGATATCATGTACCCATTAAAGCTGGGATGACATTTTTTTTACTGGCTAAATTGTTACTTCCTTGGGTACTGCATCCAGCTTTAGTATTATATAAAACCATTTAAGTTGGTTCTTTTTTTTAAACTTTATTTATTTACAATACGGATAATAAATGTAGGACTTTCACTGACTCTATCACATTCCAAACAATTTAAATGATAAAGTCATATGACCGATATGTCATCTTTAGCATTTTACACTGAATTCAATCAGTGTTTTTTTGTGTGTATTGACCATAATCCGTGTATTGACTTGTCTCTTTTTGCCAAAAATTTGTACTCACTGCCATAATATGATATAAAGTAGATTGATTTGTGTAAAATGTTTAATGTACACATGCAACAACAAGTCAGCAATGCACAGATTTCTTGTGTGGCCTGAAAACAGCTTTTTAGTCCCTGTAGAGCTTATTTGCTGTTGAGCTTGCCCCATGTAAACTAATACAACGGGGAAAAGATGATGGCGCCCACGGCAACTTCTGTAATAAGGTGAATAAAAGTGTAATCCTCCAGCCCCCACACTTGTCCTTGTATTCGCCTGTAATCATGGCCAACAGGTTGACTCCTGTCATCTGCTGCGCTTCTCTTTGACCTCAACCGGCTGTAAACAGATAAAGCCCCATAGTGTTTCCACCTACACTAAGTTGTAAACAGACATTTTGTGTATTTTCTTCTTAAGACTAATTCATTTGGCCATTAAAATTGATCACACGTAAATAATTGTCTCTGCTATTGAGAGGGAATCATTGTAATACCGTTGTTGACAAAAATGTTTCTAATCTAGGGTGACAATCCAGTATTTTTCTGTAAACTTTAACAAACTTATCCTTTTCTTTTTTATTAGTGTTTCTGTTTTTATTGTAAAAAGGGAAATCATTGTCTCACTGTACTTTACAAAGTGAAATTCTAGCACCTGCAACTTTTTTTTTCAATGTATATATAAAAATAATACTTAAAGGTGCAGCATGTAACTTTTCTACTGGAGGGGCCGCCATCACTTGTCTCCATGGGGATGTTATTGTTTTGCCTGGAATGCTCCACTGTAAGGTATTAAAGGGATACGTTTGATAACATACTGTGCCAAAGCAGTAAATCTAGACATTTCAAAGGTCGTCTTCTGAGTTTGGTACTGGTTGAATGCCTTCAGATTGAAAACGACGTCCGAACTGTATTCAAAACATCGCCAATAAAATACATTTCCAAAAAGAAAGTGTCCAGAAATCCTTTTTACCATCAAGTAAGAGAACTGCTGCTTTAGTAAAAAAAAAAATCTCACGTCAAAGCCTTTTAAAACACTTTGAAAACTGTTCAGATTTACAGTCGTTTCTACACTTTTCATCCGCTATAAGGTCTGTCATCCCTTTAAGTTGATTGACAGATACAGGCAGTCCCTCTATTTCACAGTTAAAGTATGTGCGTCCTCCTGTCCTTCCCCGCGATTGGCTGTGACCTCCGCTGCCACGTCCCCATATGAAAGAGCAGAAATCTCATACATATGTGTCAGAAAGGCTTACTATTGCGCTGCCTGTAGGGACTCTTTTGGAGCCCTTGTTGTTGATGTTCAAGCACCTTATCCAAAATTACATAGGCCATATTATTTGAATGTTTTTTCCTTTTTTTCTTGGGAGTACTGGCCGCTGCAGCAGGATGAAATGACTAGTGGCGTGCCTCTGGTGCTGGTGTTCCACATGCCTCCTAGTGGCGCGTGGATGAAGAGGGATTCCTGAGTGACACTGACAGCTCCACTTTCACAAAAGAGCACGGTTATCTGCACTAGTGTCGCCGCAAATCAATACTACAACGCCGTGTTTGATTTGCACGTTCGGGGAATGCTCCAAACCGGTTTCGATATCACAGTGATACTTAAAACCCCACTTTTTATGTAATGTCACGCTTCACTAAAAGGTGCACTGTGTAACTTTTCGGGGGGAGGGACTTAGGAGTACAACCTTCTATAACTGAGCAAATGTTTAACACCAGCTAAAACAATAACATCTCCATGAAACCCATTTGTTTGCACGGGCTTTTAACACGAGCTGAGCAAAACATTTGTATTGCTTTTTTTTAGCTTGTTTTTGTCTGTTTTTGTCTTATTGTATTTTATATTGTGTCTGTACAGCACTTTGGGCCATTGTGGTTGTTTTTAAATGTGCTTTATAAATAAATTTGACTTGACATGAAAACAAGACGATGACGGCCCTTCCATCAGAAAAGTTACATAGTGCACCTTTAATGTTACCTTGTGGTCTTATACTAGTTATAGATCAAGACCATTCTAAAATTATTCAAGACAGAATTATCAAGAAATACATTTAGAAATAAAAAATACACAATAAATATATCTATTCATAATATTAATAATAATAAAGGAACAAAAATAAAATGTGGAAAAGTGGTGAGAAAAAACAAAGATGAAGAAACTAAAAGAATGTAAAACATAATTATAAGGTCTGCACATATAGACCACTGGAAGAAATTAAAACAAAAAATTGTATCTGTATCAGTATACAGTTACTCAAAATTAGTATCCTGAATACTGAATATATTTTCAGTAACTTTAAATAGGCCCAAAGAAAGAGGATTGCAGACTAGATAACCTGTGAGTGTTTATTTTGCCTTCTGTCCTCGTTTAATTGTGTAAGGGCACAAGCCTTGACCTCCATGAGAAGCTTTGTAAAGAGTAAAAAACACTTTTTCATCTCGTGAGAGCGGTAATTGAAATGCCTCTCTGTCTTCTACTTCTTCCTCTGGTCACAGGTCATATGTTACTGCAGTCTATGCTCACAAGCTCTGGGGCTGTGGGCATGTGTATGTACCATAGACATAAAAATAGTGGACAGACAGTTGTCGCTCCGCCCCATTCATGATAATGTGGCTCAGTCATGGAGAATTCAAAATGGCCGCGGGTTAGCCCCCACCACTCCCCCCTCGGTGGGGAGGCGGGGGGAGGGCGACTTTGGGGCAGCCTTTTGCTGACGTACTGCTGTCGTTGCCTCTATGGTTACCGCCCACTCGTAGGTGTATGGCTGCCCCTGACATTTCAGGCGCGTAAAGCCCGCCTTCTTCATTAGATATGCACGAACTTTTAAAAATCACAGCGGCTAAACCAGCCTGGTTCAAAAAAAAAAACCCACTGGTATGTACTGGGAGGAACAGGAATACTTTTATTGTATTTCTCTGCACTGAACCCACCAAAAAAAAATAATTCACTTTTTACTTGTCCTGAAGCATAAATGACAGATGAGCAGTAAGTAGTTAATTAGCCTGGAACATTCTTTACATATATATATATATATAGGAATTGTTAATGCTAATTAAGATGTAGTTTTTATAAAGTGGTACCCATTTAATTTGAGGTTATAGTTTTGTTTTTACATCCAAATGCTTCCCAACAATGAAATCCACCATGAACCCATGCATTGTATTCCTGCTTTTACAAATGTTACCAGCCACAATTAGAAAGTATAAATGCTGTTACTGCTTTCCTTACTCCACATTTGCTGCTCCCACTTAGACTACCGACCCACAAGGGAAACGACTTGAGGCTATTGTGGCTTTATTTACACGCACTATATGCAACAACAGTGAACCACACGTGGCACGAGTAAATCCGTCCACCCTGCTCGCCTGCTGAACTCCACACAGTCTTCTCATTTGTGCTCTCCTTGTACCTAATCCCCCTTTTCCTCTCACACATCCACATTCCCCGCTCGTGTTACTGATGCTGTCCTCTCCGCTGCCGTCAGTCTGGGCTGCCACACAGACTAATGAGCAAGTGTGACAGCGCTGGCACTAAGTGAGACGGAGAGCCGGAGGAAGGGAAAAGAGAAGGACACCTGAATCTGTCATTGATGGAATTAAGGGTTACGGGGTTCAGCACTCGCACACATATTTATATATATATACAGAAGCCCCACCCCCTCCACACCGGGCATGTTCGACCAATCCCTGACAAGCGTTTTACAGACAGAGGAGGTCACATTGCAGACTGAAAGTGACCTCTCGGGTGTTGTTTATTTATCCAACCGTGCATAGGAACATTGGCGATTCTGTCTGTGTGTGTTCAAATAAAAGCTCAAATTCAGTCTAAGTGGAAAAGACGTATAAAACCAAAGAAACAGCTTTGAAAAAACTGAGCCGGTGAAGTGTTTGAGTGCTTTATAACGCAGATCAAATGGAGAGTTGGCGTGTGCTTAATTTTTGTACATAAACAGATCCATGCGTTCCAAGCGCTGTTAACGTCAAAGTATTTCTACGTCATACTGTTAAAAATGTCAAGTCTGAGTTCAGTTAATCCTTCTACACCCCTTAGCACTTTTATTTATATGTTCGTGTAACACTTAAAGGATTTTGAAAGGGTGATGTAAACACCAGAGGGCGCTCAAAGCCAGTTAGACTTACAAAATTGACCAAACGGAAGAAAATGAGATGGGTATGTGTTACAACTGTAAAGAAAACAAGATGAAAGTAGCGCGGATGTGTGTTTTGCAGCTTGTTAGTCCCTTTTTGAAAAGTTCAGCTTCCAACATTATACACAGAAGTTTGTGCATGTACAGCGATGTTGCATCCACAAACTCTGAGAAGATAGATCAACAGGTGGGCAAAATCAAGTATGAATGTGGTGATAATAGAGATAAAGGAACTGGAGAGAGTTTCTATTTTCTTCCATTTATTGCTGTATGCACTGAAAAACAAGAGACACACTATGACCATGCCATTCACTTCAGAGCGCACTTTTATATTAGTCTGTACGACATTGGACGCTTATAAAGTACTAAATTATATCATCACAAAAGGGAAATATGAACATAATTGTAGTTTCTCACTTGAAATACAAGAGACACATCTGTAAATATAAAATATTATAATAATACTTGTATTGTTTCCTTATCCCCCCATTCCCCCATTCCCCCACAATTTTGACATCTCTAGTACCTCAAAAGCAGAAAACATCATATCATGCCCGTGCATGAGTAGAGTAGGTTGACGAAATACATTATTTGTAACTAGAGGTCAACATGAAGTATACAGTAAGTACCTCAAGACAGATCTCTTTTTTGTTGCAAGAAATGGGAGAGAACAAAAATGGCATTAGTCTTTTGAAAGAGCTTCCAAACTTGACATTATCGGTGACCAAGTTCTGTAAAATATGTCCATGATTGTATTTTTCCAGAGTGAGTTCTTCTAAGAGTAGGAATTCAGACATCTGAGTCAAAAATAGCTTGAAAGTTGGAGGTGAATCCTCTTTCCAGAGTAAAAGTATTCATTTCTTTGCAAAATATGTCAATATTTCACATTTCCTTCTATCCAGAGGAAAGTTTTGCGTATCATTTAACATGATATTGATGTTGACTGCATTTCAAACAATTTTTCTAAGGCTGTTTGTGTGAAGGTGTGGACTGAGTTCCAAAATTGTTTTAAAGAGAGCACACTTTCTTAGGACCTCCATGACCCCCAAGATGCCTTTTCCTGTCTGCGTGGGTCTCCTGCATATCCCTTGGCAAAACCTTATTTTGCATCTGTTTCTTGAGCAATAAAACTTTCATAGAGTAATGTGATAATTACAAAATATAATATACGGTGGGTAGTGTTTTCCAAAGCCTTACATTTCACTTCAATTAATAACAGTGCATGCCTATTGGTCCCACATGTGTAGTGAGTGAATAAATAATGCAATGTAAAGCACTTTGCATAATTTGTATTATGATTAAACTGATTCCACAGAAAGAAGTTGCTGCTACTCTTAGTCCTGCTCATGCTGCTGCCACTTTAAGAGTATTGATCCACAGGGAAATGACTTGAAATGACAGCTGCTCATGTTGCACATGAAAACACTGAAGCCCCTCACTCGCGCGCCCGGTTTTAACCCTTATGACGATCCTTATTTACTGTTTGTGAAGGATCGCCCGTAACTGCTGAGCGCGCATGGAGTGCTGTTATGTTCTGCGCAGCCGACTCAAATAATGCATCAGTCCCACAGTTCTACACTCCCCACAAACTGTTTCCCCGCTACCTGTACTCTATTTCCCCGCAGTAGAGCGTCCGAGGGTGCACACTCGGCGTTACGCACCACACTCACCTGCTGCCGTCTTCTGTCCTCCCTCCGGTTCCATGAACCAAACCGGAGCACTTCCTGATTCTGCTCTAAACACCGCAAAGTGATCAGAGGACTGGACCATTCAAAGATATTTGTATATTTTGTTATTTTTGAACATTTCCTTTGAGTTAAAGTTAAAGCCAAATGGAGAGTTATTTAGTTCATTTGTGGTTTAAAGGTACCTTTTGAGTTTGGAATTTTATAAAAGGAGAGCGCTGTGCATCAGGAAGAGTGTGAGCCTGCAATGTCGGTGAATCAGTAGAGTGTACATCCAGTGTAATAAGTACATAGAGCAAAGGCAGTGCATTATAGACCAGCTAAGAAACCAGGGGAGGAAGTCAGTCTCCAAAGCGTGTTTTCATTTGTTACACAGAAAGTGCTACCTAGGGTTTTAAGAGAATCAGGTTTATTTGATAGAATTCATTTTGTGTGTGTGTATGTGTTTTGGGGGGAAACAGTAAAAGCTCTGGTTCATATTCCAACACAGTAGGTGGCGGAAATGCACCTAACTTTCTCTTTTCAGAAGAGGTCAAAAGTGTGTGTTCATACTGAAATGACTACCTTGAAAGGTGCTAAATAAATCCACTGCATCACTCTTAATATTATTATAGGGATTCTAAGAAAATTGTTGCTTCTACTCCTCGTACTGCTCATGCTGCTGCCACTTAGAGTATTGAACAACAGGGGAAATGACTTAATCCCAGCTACACATGAAAACACCTAAACGTTTACAGGTATTGTCTTCTTCCCCACTTCTAGAAATGTGTCCACTCCTCCTCAGTGTTGTCAATACTTTTGTTAGTGCTTTTCAACATAAATTGATTCAGGCAAAAGCAAACATACCTTAAATTTCCCTCCGTTAAAGCCAGTGTAGGTTGTTACTTCTCACCTGCACTTTCCCCTTTTTCTCCCCGTCATCCATCTCCATCTGTCAGTGTGTCTCTCTCCCCTTTAGTTTGTATTTACTGTCTGCTCACCATCACTCACACTTTGTCTCTGCTGCTGCCCCTGCCGCTATTATCATCCTCTCTCTCCCCCTTCCCCTCGCTCACTCACTCACCCGCCCACCCGCTCCCCATCCCCACCACCATTTCCACCCCTTTCTCTCTATCATATATCTCTGTCTATACGTTCCTTTCTTCTCTCAGGTGGCAGGGCAGATTAGCTGTTAGTGAGCCCATCCCATTACTGTAAGGTTACATCCAATCTCCCGCCGCACATTAAAAGTACACCAACCCAAGCCAAAATGCCCTTGAGAAACCCGCTGAATATACAGTATGTATTTTGGATGAAAGTGGGCGCTGTCTGCCAAAATCTTCTCATATTTGCCTTTTTGTGAGTGGCTCGCACATGGATCCGGCCAGGTAAAGGTGGCTCGGACCTTCACCCCTCGCCAGTTCTGGCAGTACAGGACGGTTTCAGTCACGATGTTCGGGGTCATTTCTTGCAGGAGCACACGTTGGCGGTCCCTCAAAAAAGCACACAGTAAATCCTGGCGTCATTTTAAAAGTTTGATGTTTTATGTGGTCATTTCCACGTCTAAAATAATTATAAAACATTAGTAAATTTCTTTTTCGTCAGACAGCGTCTTATGGGCTGCTTTGCCAAACATTACGGAACGGTTACGCCCCCTACTGGCTGACGTCTTCTCCAGGACTGCATCCCAATTTGTGATAAGGTGTAGGCTCCCTCATCACGACTGAAACTCCTTGGACCTCACTTGCAGATCTCGATGGCTTTCAGCACAGTACAGATACCTACAAAATTGACTTAAAGCTGAGGTACCTCATTTTCGCACAGCAAAACTGGAAGATTTAATTGTGTCTAACTTGTCCCTTTCTCTCACAAAGCCCAGCACATTTACTCCAGCCTAATTCTATGGATTCTTGCCATCACACCTTCTTGAGTGAACATTAAAAATCTTGCTCATTAAACATGTTTTATCTTGGTCTAATATTCTTTTGATTGAATGCAAATATGTTTATATAATATTTTAAAAGATCCATTAATTTGTATTTTACACTTCATGAAAAATGATCAGAGACACTTTCAATTAAATAATAACTCAGAACAAAGCTTGAAAAAATAGTATTTTTTCCTTCTCAGACTTAAGTGAGAAAAACCCTATTATGATCAGAATAAAGCGGTGATCAAACAGCCTGAAAAGCTGGACTAAAGCACAGCTCTGTTTCTCTTTGTCAAACGAGCTGAGGACCATTTGTCACATGGAGCTTATCTGCTTTGCGACGTTTAGACGTTTATCTGTTGGAAAAAAATATCTCCTTTGAATTGAGGATGAAAGGCTGTGCAAGTTGAAGAGGACAAAATATAGTAATATCATGCATTATGAGGACATACAAACATACTGTTTAATGTGTTCAATTGTATACGCATAATTTAGTCCCAGTGCAGGGTTTCAGTGACCATGGCTTTGATGAGAGTTTGGTGCCACATTATCAATCTCAGTGGCATTCAAATTCAACACTTCTACAAATGATTTCTTACAGTGCTATTTGTGTCTTTGACATGTTCGATGCACCATGAGGTGCCGATGATTCTTTTCCAGATTTGTGCCAGGGCCTTGGTCAGAATTCCTAATAGCTGGAAGTTTGGAAGTTTGACATGTCCATCGCAAACAAGGACCAATTATTTTAGCAGTATCTTAACTTTACTGTTTTTATATATAATTTACTTGTGAAAGGTGAGCAGTATTCATGAATGCACTATTCTTCTTAACCAGGCACTATTCATTCACCAAGGTTTCCTAGCAAAATGAAAACTTTGTATTTATAAAACATCTGCCAGAGATGCAGGATTTAAAGCAACGCCATTCACTTCTCTGTGGGTGCAACAAAGAGTGCAATCATCCTGAAAGTGCACATATATACTGTGTAGGCAACAGTACTATAGAATATCTAGTATATCTTAAATAAACTGAACTGAACTAAATCCTTACTTTACCCATTGATTTTTGGTGAAGACAAGACTAGATTAGACCAAAACCGTTGACTTTCATTTGTTCCTTTTTCTAAATCTGCACTTCAAACATTTAATTAATTGGCAGCTGGTCAAACATCTTTTCCAAGCGGTAAATATAATAATTATAAACTGTGCTTGCAAAGAGTAATCAAACTAGTTACTGTGGTATAATACAATCCTAAATAGATGGAGTTGAAAGGTAAAATCAGCTCATATGTAACAACACACCATTTACTGCGCTGAATGTAATGAACTACCACATTTCAGAATCCCCCTGTGATGTTGAAAGTCAATGGCAATCAAGTCATTTGTCTCCTATTGTAACCAAACAGTACCTTTAAAGCAATCATCAGCAGCAGTTATTCTTGCAACGTACAGAGCTTTTGTGTTTTTCTGCTGGGAGTGAAGGACAGCTCTGTAGTCTGCCGCTTGTCTTTGTCCTTGTCTAATTGTGTGAATAATTACAGATCAAACGGGCGCATCAGGAGGTCCGCCGTCAAACAAGTCAAGAACGTTTGCGGCTCATTGTGGAGGCATTGTCTGTTTACACGAGCTTGTTCCACTCATCAGCATCGTCAACATAAATATTCAGTCATAGAAAGCAAGAAACGTGTCTTCGCTGATGTAAACTGGATGGAGAATTCAAATAATAATGCACTGGCCTCACTTTTTTGAACGTTTGTGTCAGTCAACGTCGATTAAACAATTGAAGCTGCAGATGCCTGACTGATCAATCTGCGCCACAATTCGTTCATCGTATTCGTTCTTTACAAAGGTGGGCAAACTATCTAGCCCAAGGACACAATTAGTATGCGCAAACCTGGGATCTAACACTAATCTACTGGTTGTAAGACGGGAACCAGCACCTGCCACTGATAAAAAGGACGATAGTTTCTTGAATGGTGCTTTGATTTCAGTCTGTAGACGACGTCAGTGATGAAGGGAGAGCGTGATGCATGTATGAGATGATATGTGTATGTGTATATCTCCCTTGGGTGCTCAACACTGATGGAAGTGGTGATGAAGAGGAGACGGAGCCGCTGAAGTGACTGGGGTTCTGATGCTGGAAGAAATGCAAGACGATGGACAGGAGCGAGAGAGGAAGTTGTTTTTCAGTGGGGGTTGATGGTGGTCATTGGCTGATTTACACTGAATGGAACACGCCAAGATTACAGAATTTCAAGCCAAGCTGTACTTGAACGGATTTCAAGTGTGGAGAACTCTGAACGCGCTTGGAGCACGGCAATACAAGTATTCAACTGTGCAGGACAAGATGTTAGACATGTGTTTGGACATGTACTCACTTATTTTAGATCGGCGATGACCCAAATGATCGTCGCGCCACTGTGAACTCGGTTGCGTTGTTTCAGCGCTTTGGTCCACTGCGTTAAAAGAGACAGTGAATCCTCAAAAGTGAACGCCTTGTGAGCAGTGCATTTCCTTACGTGTCTAAAAATCGAATGCTCAAAATACTGTGAATAAGTTGTCTCTTACAGTATCTGCGTGGGTTAGACATTACTCTGGCTCTCTGGATTCATCTTCCAGTAATTATCATACTTTCATGGACACTGTTGATAAACTGGCTCGCGGTCTCGTTCGCACTTCGCAGCTATTTGGCTTTTTCTCCTTCTTGTCGATGGGTGAAGAAGGGTCTGACTGGTTCTCTGGCGAAGCAAACAAAAATCGGATAGACAGCGTACTGAGACTAATCTGAAAATAGTGATGATACCGACAAGATGGATGTTTTTCACCTTAAATTTCTGCTCCAACTTCATTACAATTAAAGTCACACCAGTGATAATAAAGTTAAAGCAAATGAATTGCACGAGGCTGCACTGCTACTTATCTGTATTAAATGGAGTTGTCCTTCATTAGCATTTGTTCAGACTGGGACAAATGATAATGGTTTGTGAAAGTCTTCATGATCAATCACGAATGGCACTCAGCATCAAATACTACTTTTCCGTTAGATGTGTTGCCGCCGTTAGTTCATTTTTAACACCTGTTCTGTTGTTAAATATTCTATTGAGTGTCAGGTGCTTCAAGCTCTATATTATCGCTTTCATATCCATTTAATCCCAACCTTTTTATGTTTTAGAGCGGAATGAAGGTCAGTGTTGTTGTTGTTGTGCACAGCTGCTGAGAGATGGAGATTGTGAAGTTTTTGTGTTTGCAGTCAAAGTGCGACCTAAAAGTTGAGTCGGTGATTGACACATGGTAATGACACAGATCTGTGTTTGATCTTGTGCTCACTTTGATGCGCTGCAAAAACTCAAGTCGAAACAAATATAAATGTGCCAAAACATGGAATTGAGGCTTGTCTTCTGTGGGCGCGAAATGTTTGTAAAAGTGTTGTCTCCTTTACAAGTAAGATGTGACAACAACAACAAAAAACATATAAAATGCTAATAAACAGTTTGGTCTATGATTATATTCCACATATTTTCTTGGAGGGGTGATTGTGCAGCTTTGCTGAAGTAAATTAAAGGAACACTATGCAACTTTTCCAGAGGGTCTGGCACCTGCTGGAATGCTCTGTCATAAGGCATTAATCATTAGAGTCAAGTAGGTGATGATACCAAGCCAAGCTGGTCAGATCTCCTAGTATCTCAAATTATTTTTAGCAATAAAAACACCTGTAATGAAACAAATATGATACATTTATTGTCACATAGTGGAACATTCCAGGCAAAGTAATCAACATTTCTATGGAGACAAAGCCGGTGGCTGAACTCCACCAGAAAAATCACTTAAAGCAACTTCAAGAGCTACTTACAATAGAAGTTATGCACTGACATTCATTTATTTGAAAAATGCGTTGCAACATTCCAACAGCAGCACAACTGATAAATTGTGTTCCTTTTCTTCTTTTGGCATATTTTAATTTTATTTTTTTTTTCCTATGGAGCCGTTGTTTTGCCCATATTAACTTTATAGTGCAAAATGGAAAAAGTAGTTTCTCCGTTGTTGCTCTGACTGTGCAGAATTTAGCTAGTTTGTTTGCTAACATTAACAGCAATTTAGCTCAAATTGACTCCAAAGCATTTTATTCGAGGAAAGATAATCAGTTCTACTGCGTGACCCCATCGTCTGTATCAGTGATAAATGTGAGCTGTGTTCCTGTTGTTTATCTGGTTTTCTAGTACTCTTGATATTTTCGGATGTCAGATACAAACTAAACATTTAGCAGATGTTTATTTGTTGTTAGACTGTAGCAACTCTTTCACATTTTACTTAACGGATTTTGAGCTCTTTTTGCCACTATTTCTACATTGCATCCCATGCCACAAACCATTTTTATATTTATTTTTTATTTTCTGTGTAGTCCTATACTGCCTTTTACCAGTATTCAGTATCTACCAGTAGTTCAAACTTGCATTTTTTCTTACTAAAGTTTTTTGGCGTAGACAGCACTGAACACCTCTAATAATGCTATTTTTCTTTGAGACCATTATCACCCCGCACTATTTCTTCTGAACCCTTCGTTACGGTGCAAGGTCAAAGCCGTATACAATTTGGAGAGCCACAAGTAGCAGCAGCACGCAGCCGAATTCATCCCCCACATTTTGTTCTGCTAAAGTAGAGCTCCGGGCGCCTTCAGCAGGTCTTTTGATATCCACTGTTCGCCGTGCCGCTATCTTTCCTCTCACTCCACATCTTTTCAAACACGCTTTAGTCATACGTACACATAATACCACAGTGTGACAATCTGGGTTAAATTCTCGCCGCAGAGCTATCTTAAGAAGTAGTATATGCTTTGTACTTGTTGTCGACAGCAATGGGAAGCAGTGCACCTGTAGAGTGTTTAGCGACGTTAGCACCAGCAGTCTGTTTGACAAATGTGCAGTCGTTATGTTAAAAGTAGCTCCACACACTCCACTGCTCTGTTGGGAGGGAGCTGGTTCAAGACAAATGATGAAGCTGGAAAGAAAGAACTAAAATACTGGTGCTAAGCTGAACGACACACAACGTGCACCAACAGCAGGCCACTTTGTTAGGCATAGCTTGCGTAGCCTTCTGGTTTGAGTCCCATTTTGTCCAATTTGGGGTGCAAATTTGTTGTTTTGATGTACAGTTTGAATCCAGATATCCCCTGTGCAATTGCTATGTTTTTTTTGGTTCAGCAGAAACACATTAAAGGGTAGGCTTAACTAGTATACTAAGGGTTAGGCTTCCTTCTTTTTTGTGTGGCATTACATTACATTTTACAGTTGATGACTACTGGCTTCCATTCCCAAATGAGTACTGTTTGAGGCTATTGTGGCAAATTACTTGCCAAATGTTTAGCCAAATGAAACTAACACTCTTCTTTTCAGTCCTCCTTTCCCATTTAAACAAGTCCATTGTTTGTGAAAAACCCAAGTGAGAGTGCAAAGTGAATCCTAAGACAAAGCAGCAGAATAAGTGTGGTGTAGCCGCTTGGTTGACTGGCTCATTCCTTCAGACAATTCATGAGTTATTAGATATAGGCCAAGATATATAATGAGAGGGCTTGTAAAGTAAACATACCGATTGCAGTACAGCTTTGACATCGGCTTCAGGATTGACGCGAGGCACTGCCAAGGACTATTGGACACACACACAGACCTGACCTTCAAACGGAGCCCCCAGCGTTCTGCGTCAAAGTGCTCTCCTGTCCCACAGTGGCACTACAAAAATGATCATTTCAGGGCCCAAATGCATAATAATACCTGCTAACACGAAGCGTCCGTGTGCAAATTTGTGAAATCGAAGGCAACCAGAACCCGGAAGTTGATAAACTCTGAAGCCGGACAATGTTAGAGGGCAGACTTTTATAGCATGAGGTCCAGCATCCGTACTGCTAGCCATGATAAGGCTATACTTCTCTGGGATCTAGAAGACACACTTCTCTAAAATGTGTACTCCCTTCGTCACACCTCAGGCCAAACTCAAACAGAACTGTGCAATCAGATATGGTTATTTCCATGATGCAAGGAGCTCAGTGGTCACCTACCAACATTTTTGAGTCCCGGTGATATTTTTTTCCTCTTCTCTTTGCCTTGTAAACAGCCACATTTGCCAGCCAGAGATGCACACACTGAGCACAAGCTTGCACAATATTACTCGAAATATGTATATGTGGTTTTATGTCAGTATCAGTATCAGAATAGTCTTGTCTTAGCTCCTTTGATAAACTTATTTAAAAGTATATTAGCTTTACTAGGTGTAAGTTGTTCTAGGATTTTTCTAACAACTGATACTGTAATCCTAACTCTAAGGTGCTGGTATCTGCATTGAACTTCGATGTTAAGATAATATTGATGACGATTAAGTGTGAGTGTCAGAGACTGTATGAAAACTGTTGCACTGTAAATAGTGCACGTTGTCCCTATCCGGGACTGCAGATGGAAATTAGCTTGCATAGCCACAATCTGGTGCAATCATCTTTGCCCCCGAGCATAATGTCATTGTACGGGGTCCTGTTAAAAAAAAAATATATAAATAAATAAATAAATAAATAAATAAATAAATAAATAAATAAATAAATAAATAAATAAATAAATAAATAAATAAATAAATAAATAAATAAATAAATAAATAAATAAATAAATAAATAAATAAAATAAATTTGCTTTAATATGTAAAGATCACATGTGTTCCTGATTGGCTAATCCACCTGTCAATCAGACCCATCTCAATTCAGGGAGATGAAGACTGTGGCCAGACTGCTATCAATCTACAAAATACAGAAAATTATCATGCTGGACTTTCCAGGCAACATAGTAACAAGTTAGTTAAGTAATAGAGGCTGAAGGATCGGATTTCATGTTTCTTTTAGCCTAGAGGGATGATACTTAAATAAACATTTAATTGTTAATTACGTTTTGGTGAAATAAGTTGTCTAACAAACATTAATAATCATATTTCCCATTCATTTCTATGTGTGACAACACTACAAATGCCTACAGTTCAGTTATGGATATCCACAATGTAAAACGTTTATAACCACAACTATATTATGACTAAATAAAACTGGCTTGAGGTATATATTATTGTAAACTCTACTCAATCTAGGACATCTCAAAGAGATTGCACCTATATTAAGTAGTTGCTTGAAATTCTACACATGTGCAATTTCGGTGTAAGTGCCGGCTATCATTATCTGAATGAGGCACCCTTTCTATAGGCAGGCACTTGTCGAGTGTGTGTGTGTGTGTTGACAGGAGCCGGTGCTGCCTCAGAGCTCTGTCTGCACCTGTTTAAAGAAGGACCATGATGTTGGCTTTAATGAACTGAGGCCTGTATCTGCAGTGATGGAACACTAACAACAGCACACTGACATCAAACCTCAATTAGATCCTCCATTACCGAGAGCTACTGCCAGCCTCTGCTCTTTTACATTTGCATACTTCCAACAGTGAAGGTATTTCACACCTCCAACTGTTGAACCAATAAGAAACTAAAAGCAAGCTATCATGGGTTTCAGAATGATGAGAAATTAGGACCGTTGCCATAGTGAGTAACAATTTGAAACTAAAATGGTATCGTTTCAATGGGGGAAAAGTCCTCAAAAATGTTGCATGTAACAGGAGGCTGAAAGCAATGAATATGAAGATTGTCTAAAATTGCTCAAGGGCCCTTTTCACGATAGCGGCCAGCTAGTTCAGCTTGCCAAAATAAATCTAAATCTGAGATCACACAGCGGAGACGTTACAGATGGATATTTAATGGCAGCATGTAGACCTTTATGCACAATGTACAATACTTCACCAAGGAAACCTATGTAGGTGGGTTTTTGGTTTGTTGTCTAAGCTAAAGGCTGACATAAATTAAAGTTAATTATAAAATAGACAACTTGGCAAAAGTACATTGCATGCCAGTGTTATTTTAACATTAATTACATTTAATGTGGGTTGGTATTAGAGACAGAAGCACCACTTTTCATTAAAATGAAAAGGTTTTCCGTGGTGACATATTTACATTGTATATATTAATATACTGCCAGTGATTAACTGTAACTTGCTGTCTGCTTTGGTTTGTTACATTTAGATTTATTCAAGGCTCGCCTAATTCCCCTAAAGAATGAAGTGAAGCTCCCCACTTTTACGTTAGCCAGAATTAGCTGGGCGGCTTTGTGGATCTATTCAGTCATTCATTTAAAAATAATATTTATGAATGGGTTTTTTTGGTATGTAGTCGCATTTCAATATTTTTTCAACTCAAATGTTTCATATTTCACTCTATTGTACAAAAAAACACATCCATTTCAATCAAGTCCCTGAACATTTGCTTTCTCAACAGTTTGTTTCCCCATCCCTGTTTGTGATTCTCTGCCCCCCACCCCGATCAGCAGAGGGGCACGGGTGGGTTGTCAACATGACTTCTCATTATAGGGCTAAGTAAGTGTAAAATTGACTCAGGGCCCGGTGAGTGACTGTGACCACTGCGGTCTGTGTTTGCAGTTCTGCTTTTCAGTGTGTCCTTGCTATTATTGAGTCCATCAGCATTTAACGTACGCAGCTGAAAGAGATGGCTAAAACGCATTCAGATTTACTCAACAGAAGTAGAGGACAAATGTTTTCTGTTTTCACATTTTAGTTGAAAGGATGATTGTAATGTTTACCTTCCTCACAGTCAAATAGTATATGTAAAACTCTCTTGTAAATATATGTAAAACTCTCTTGCAATATGTATATGTAAAACTCTCTTGCAAAATGCTGACGATATATAAAATATAAACTGTTAAATACTATATTAATGCTACTGTTACTGTTAATCCCACCACTTTTTTCTTTTCTATGGAGGTGAAAAGTTCAGATTTAATAGAGTTGTCGTCCTGTTGGATTACAGCTATAACAAATGCTTACACCTTCTCTTGAAGCCTGGTTTCTGGTTGAGATTTGCAGTGCAGATAGAGCTGCACTCAGGCGTGAGGCTCACTCCACACTGCGCTCGATCAGCTTGAACTTTGACCCTATGCTGTTGGCCTTTCAGCGGGCAGTAGATGATATTACACTATGTGACATATGAGCAAAGTGGAAAATGGACCAGGACGGGGAAAATAATGTGGTGGAAGCCCCTTTGGTGTAGGTGTCAGGGATCTTTTTTTATTTTTTAGATCTCAGTGTGAAAAAAAGGCAAGGTCTGCAGGTAAAAGCAAGGCAGATGTGCAGCCTCTTAGTATTATTAATGTGTTCAAACTTCATGTGTTTACTTGAGTTAATAACAGCAGTACTCTAAGGTTTTGGTTCCCACAATGATTAAGTCCACATGTCACAAAAGCTTTATGCTGACGTATTAAATGATTAAGGGAGTCAGTGTAATCCTTCGCTTGTCCAGGACTGGTCCCTGGTCGAAGAGGTTTCAACGGTAGACATCTGGACAATGTTTAAGACAAAGATTCAAATTCCATCCAGAAGTCACTTTCAATCTGAAGGTACTGGTTTGAGAAGCCAGAAAATTATCCTGCCCTGAATGACATTAGTCCTGCCCTATAAGAGGAATTTGAATCTGAAAGGTGCAGTCAGTGCAAGAAACACAAATGTTCAAATAACTGAATATTGTAGAAAAGGTTTCAAAGGTAGTTATCTGGGCAACTCTTTAAATTGAGGCGGAAGTCATTTTCAATCTGAAGGCACTGGGTTGAGATGCTATAATCTATACTGCCCTGATCTACCCTGCTTTTCCCTGCCGCTCTCTCGTGCTGGGTGGGTTTCCTCCTGGCACTCCAACTCAAAACATGCACCAGGGTTAAAATCCTCCAGCTACAGAAGCCCTGACCAAGCCTGGAACAAAGATCTGCAGATGCAAAACGTCTCCATTTAAAAAGCAATGCTCAGATCTATCTAACTACCTTTGTTTCTTCTGCCTTCAGAATCAAATCTGACTTAGTTTTTATGCCATTTTTGAGGACCATCTTGTGTTTTATATTTAATGTTTTGTGCTTCAAATCATAACATCATCATATTATAAATCAGATGTTACGTCTGTTACTCTTACAATTACTCAATTTAAAACAAAAAGATCTTTCTGGCACGAAGGCTTTACCAGACAGCAGTAATGCGAACTGGGGAAAGAAAGAGGATAGACATTCAGCAAATGGTCATTGGCTGGAATGGAAACCACAACAACAACCATGAACACGTGCAACTCCCCTAACCACTACACCACCGGCACAAGCACACAACTAGCTATCGAGTAAGTTCCCTATTTACTTTTAGTCTAACTTGACTTGACCCCCCCCCCAGATAACTGATACTTAAACACACAGCCTGATATGAATGAAAAAGGTGCAAACAGTATTAGGTCATAGAGTGCACCTCTTTTCCAGGGCTCTTCTTCGCTTGGTCACAGTATCTGCCTTCCAGCATGAATTAACACATTTATTTACATATTTACTTGCTGATGAATTGCTTGACCAGCCTGTTCCACTTGCTGAACTTCAAGCACCAATAAAACTTTATATCTCTCAACTTACTAACTTCCAGGGCTCACATGGAGAGAGTTTGAAAAATTGATTAAGTTCCGTGGTGTCATTCTGAGATGAACTTTTGTCCGTACAGTTTCAGTAAGTTGTGAATGACATGTGTGGACATTGCTTCCCAAAGCATGAATATGTGTCCTGTGACAGTGTGGGCCCCAGTGGACTGTGTTTCCTCTGTAAACATGGACAAGTGTCAGCTGTGGGGCATGCACGGTTAGCTCAGACAACCTGCTCTGTACAGCGGCTCACCTCAGCGTAGCAAGCTTATCTGCAGAGCACAATGTGGACACAAAGTAATTCAAACAGCTTTAGACAAAAATACAAGAAGAAAAAAAAATATTATACAAGATTTAAGGTGCTGTACGTGATTTTACTGCCTTTAAAAACCAGAGAAGGACTTGAAAGAGAATGAATTCACATTAAACTCTTAAAATGCAGTGGTCCACATGTACAGTATCCCTCACTTATCGAATGCATTCTGAGCATCCTAATATTCAGTGCCGCCGCTCCCATTACGCACATAACGCGCAGTACGTGGGGCACCAGGTTCACCAGGCAGTTTGGATGGAATTATAGAATAGAATAGAATAGAATAGAATAGAATAGAATAGAATAGAATAGAATAGAATAGAATAGAATAGAATAGAATATTTGTGCAGCAGCTAAACTTTTCCTTTTCCAAACAAACAGGCTGCCTACAGATTTAGCTTTAGTTCTCTATCATTTAAAACAAGTAGGACTCAGGCGTTGTCGCTCGATCTCTCTCTCGCTCCAAAGCGAGTTTGAGACGCGCACGAGCAGCTCTAATGTACAAGCCACAGTTTAAAAAGACTTGGAGCAGGGCAGGGGCTCAGTGTGGAGCAGGTTACACATGGACTAAAAAGTCTTTAGTTTATGAAAGCCGGCCTCATACTCAGTGAGCTCCAATGCCGTTCAGCTTGCGCTGCAAACTGTTGAGCCGACATCGAGGAGCACAAAGTCAAAGTGCTTCAACTTCTTACAAATGTCTAAATCATGTTGTTATAAATGCAACAGAAAGTGTCTATAGTTTGCAGCCTGTATCGTTCTCTAGAGCTTCGATCTGTCAGAAGAGCAGGAGAAGTGTGATGCTCAAACAGGGGCGGAGCAGGGAAATTTAGGGACACATAATAAATGTTATGAGTTTCTAATATTTTATTTGAACTGCACTAGAATTCAGAAATTGTGGGATTTTAGTTGAAAAATTATTCAAGGAAGACCTGTGTAATTTGTGATTTAAACAATATAAAATCAAACATATAAAAATAACTATTGTAACAGTCAGCACAAGGTTGTAGTATTGACATCAAACCAATATATATATTTTTACACATTTGAAGAGGGTTGGGAGGGGGCACCATTTCTGCTTAGGGCAGCCAAATGGCTAGCAGTGGCACTGCTAATATTCACCATGATGAGTTTCTGATTGCTTTTCACTACTCTCAGAGGCCAGAGAAAATTTTGCCGTCACGGTAAAGAAAAATATTTTCCTTGGGTTTAGCCAGAGCAATTCTCCCTATAAAATATATTAATTTTAGAATAAATCTAATGAAATGTCCTGAATTTTAGTGACAAATCCTAATATAACCAAAGCCATCCACACTCTGTGGAGGAGTGTTTTCATAAATACAGTGGAAAATACAGCCGCGCCGGACGTTCCACAGGTTTTGGCCGGTCCTTCAGACGCACAGATTTGGCTGCTGAAGCCTGGCACATTGCTAAATTGAATTTGGATTTTAAACCTTTTTATACCGTGTCCTCTTCAAATACATAATCAAAACCTGTGTTTCGTTTCATTTGTTTTAGTAAGCCCACATGTTTAGTTAATTTCCCTCTTCACCTACAAGTAAAGTCCCTCTTTTCTTTTTGAAAATCCCATAGACTCTTTCAAATCTATATTGACTATAGCTGCTGTTGTCTTTAGCTTGATAACAACTAGTTCACTTTTCAATACCTCAAGCAGATGCAGCGCTGGGGCCCTGTGCTGGTGTTTTGTTTCTATTTAATTATCAAATTTGTCTATTTTAAAGACACACTTTTTTAGATAACATAACAAATGATTAGGTGCTCAAAGAGTTTAAAAGCGTCCACAGTGGATTTGAATTCAAAGATATATTGTATAACAAAATCTTGGTGTATGCTTAAAAATAAGGACTTCTGTGGTGCTTGAGTGATTTTAGTGGAAGGAGCAGGAGTCTAGTTGCACTTTGTGGTTGACCCAGATTCATGTCCCAAGACAGGGTTGACATTTTCACTTCCATGATGTGTCAGTGCTTTTCAGATAAAGTTCACATGTTTTTGTGAACATTCATGGTTTGACAGTTATAAATCTTCATTTTCTTGAAATAACTAGCTTGCAATTAGTTTAATGTTATGCTCCTTTATGAGGCCAACAAAGTTCACATTTGAGTTACTATTCATCAACAAACTAACAACAAACGAATATATTGGTACATTGGTTTGGGCTCCAGCAGAGAAGTAGTTTCTTTTGGTATATTTTTTCTTATTTACATCAATGGAAAAGTCTGAGCTGTTCACAGATAAAACTCCAAATTATTCAAAGGCCACCCATTGAGAGGTGTCATTTATTTATAGCGCCCACTCAGTACTTGTCCAATGTTAATTTTGGACCTTTCCTAATGTCCTCTCCACACGTTTTTGCAGTTACTGGTTAACTAATAAAACAGCACTTTACGTCCCGAGCGCTCGCCCAAAAGGTCAGCCGTTTTTCAGGTTCTCTCCTCTCAGCTGACATTGCAGTGGAAAGGGCATTCACATTCAGAGCGCCTCATTGTCTTCTGCGTAAAACCGACGCACCAAGCAAACAAACATTTTAAAAGGGAGGTATAAGGCCAGCTGTGTAAGACTGATGACTGCAGGGGGAGGAGAGGAGGTGAGTTATGGGAGGGGTTCTCAAAATGCATTCATATTCATTAAACCTTGCTTGGTTTCACCTTTAGCCCAGATTTTATAGTTTCTTCTAGGACTTGCTCCGAACTGCTATAATGCTTTTTTTCCCCATTTTGATTCATTTTCTTTTGGCACATTTTATAGCCCAATCTGTTACTTAGAAGTAGGGCTGGGCGATTAGCCAAAAAATGAATATCACAATTTTCTCGGGGCCAGATCACAATTTTGATTTTATCACGACATGTGGAAGTGGGAGGTATATAAAAAATTGTATTTAGAAAGTTAATTCTGTCTTCTCGCAATTATTAACTTGAGAGTTTCTTCTAATAAGACAGTTGTAAATAGCTATAAGCTCGACATGTATGGGCGGGAGGACTTCCACCTTCATCAGTGACGTCTGATGGATGTGACGTGTCTCTTATGTCTCAGATGTTGTTCCCAGGTCGGCTTGACAGATCTATCAAAGTGTCCACGCCCGCTCCCTGGTGGTCTCTGGAGAAGTGAGCCCCGTGTGTGAGCCAAAGTAAAAGCTCCCTCGTCTCTATTGATGGTCCCTGTGCCCCGCTCCCTGATTTCAACAGCCTCTGATATAAATCTTTGGTCCTTGTGTTCCTCAGTTCATACTGTTTCTGCGCCGTCCCAGGCCATGACATGGTATTCTTTTGCTGTGGTCAGATATTGCAGATTTGAGATCTTCCTGTGTTGCCTTTTCTTTTTCTGATCTTGTTAGTCGTCCCTGTGTTTCTTTTTCACACTCTTTCTGCTGTTCCTTTTTCCTTGTGTTGAATGTTCTTCCAGTCTCCCCAAAGTATGTTTTATTGCATGTTTTGCATGGATTCTCAAAGATGGCGTTGCACTTCTTCTCCAGTTTGATACGGTCCTTAGTTGTCTTAGTTTGGACATAACATGTAATTGCATTTAGGTAGTGTTTTCCTAGTGCTCTTTGTGTTTGTTCTGTGACCCCTCGTATGTATGGTAATGTCACTATTTCTCTGTGTTCAGTCCCTTTCTGTTTGTACTGTTTTCTTTTTTTCTTTTTTGTTTGTTTTCTACCTGTTTTTATTGCTTTTTCCACTAAACCCTCCATGAAAAAGTTGATCATTATTGCAGAGATTGGGTCCCATGGCAAAGCCCTCCTTTTATCTGTAGATTTTGTTTTGGTATTGAAAAGATGTGGATTTAGCAATGAACATTAGGAGCTGTATGATGTCTATTACTCTGAGGCTGGTCCGATCCTTTTTGAGTCTCTCCTGTACAGTGTGTACGATGACGTCAATGGGTGTTTTGGTGAATAATATTACGTCATGTGATATGAGTAATGTGCTGTTTACAGGGGTGTTCTGTGTTTCCGAGGAGGGGTTTGATTAATTCAACTAGTGCTTTTGAAAGATTGTATGTGACTGATCCTGTGCAGTCTGCGATGGGGCGGAGTGGTGTGTCCTCTTTGGCTCACATGGGACTTACTTCTTCAGAGACCAACACACGAGGACAAGCTTGACAGATCTATCAAATGAACAACACCTGATAAGAGACACGTCATATCCATCAGACGTCACCCTCTGACGAAGGCGGAAATCCTCCTGGCGAAACATGTAAGGTAACAGTCTTATTAGAAGAAACTCAAGTTAAAATGTTCATAATACAGTTGTTGTTTTGGAAAAAAGTAATGGTAAAATGATTAAAAAGTTACCATCACCCCTTGGGGCTATTTTTCCCAAAACACCTAACTAAAATGAATCCTTTGATTTACTCTAATTATAAGTGGGAACAAGCTCTGCACAGAGAAATATCAGATTTGAAATGTTTCTTTGGTAAATATTTATAAATACTGTCTGTAAAGCTGGTGTCTGGTGGAAGGTCTGATTGACATTAGCATTTGTTTAAGGACTTGTAATAATGTAAAAAAGAAAACAGTCCAGGCCATATAAAATTCTGATTTTTTAAATTTTGTTTGTGTAAGGCTATTTTTTATTTGCTGTTTTAGGATCTGATCCTGATTCATTTCAGAATGGTTGATTTGACTGAAAATAAGAGGGTTGCAGCTTTCTTTTTTATATCTAACATGTCAAGCAGCTTGATAGTTGCCTTTTATCAAATGGTAGACAAAATGACCTCATGGTAAAAAGGTAAAGAAAGGTCTAGTCTGATATTTGAAGAACTTTGTGGTTGATTTTAGGGTCCATTCATGTTTTTGCTTGGACCTCAACCAAAACATTTACAGAAACATTTCTTACATTCAAGAAAAAAATGACTGAATCACAATATGTCGATTTCACCAAAATCACAGATCGTCACAGAAATGAGATTACGGTACTAAGAAAACGATATTCGCTGTAAGGATTGGGCATGACATGTTTGAGTTTGTAGCACTGAGCTGGCAAATAAAGAATCTTTTGCCCTATAAAGTTTCTAAGTCCTGGTGTTTGGAGTAGTCGGGACTTGCGATGGCGATGGACAATGAGCAGAGATTGCGTTGTCGCGTTTGACGGATGGACTGGCTCGCCGCTCGTCCCTGCTGACACCGCTACTGTGCGCTCCCAGAGGAATCACCTTCACTTAGAGATATCAGAGCTGCTATCTCGCTGAACAAAGAAGCGCGCCGGTATAAAAGTTCCCCAGAGGAATTTGAATGTGGAGCTGTAGAAGTGAGACAGTGCAATGTGGGTCAGTGTGAAGCCATTGTCGAGAGCGATGAATGGATGGACTGGCGGCAAAATAGGCCCGTGAGATGACACAATGCATCCATGGAGATTGCTGCGATCAGGCCAGGTTACAGGTCAGATATACGGAAGTATTTTTTTAGCAATATAAACAAGCTAATAATTGTAAATATGCAAGATAGATATGTTTACTGAATCAACGTTCCCAAAGTGCTGCACATAAAACATACAAAAACACGTTACAATTGCTCAACCAGTAATAATAAAACACCAAAACAGAAAGCAAATGTTCTAAAACCAAACATAAACGCTAAAACAGTAAATATAATGTAAAAGACAAAAGAAAGCGGACACAAAAACAACACAATAAGACAATTAAAGCAGAACTAAGTAACTTCAGCAACAGCACTCCCCCTGCAGGTCCCTTGTGAAAATACACTGTCTTTTAAAATAAGGAAGTACAATCACATACAAAACCTTTTCATGTTATAAAACGAGAACTAAGGTTTTTGAGGAGAGTTTCAGGTTGGTTTTCTGTGCAGAGATAGCAGGGGGAGACAGCGGGAGTTTCAAACACCTCGAAAATACATTTGCCACCACCACACGGACTTACAAAGACGTTTAATAAGCTAAAAATGTTACTTTGAGCTCTGTTCAGAATTATACGTGCACTCATTCTACCCTTAAACCTGGAGCAAAGCCACTTGTCTAATCCCCAGTGGCTTTGAAACATCATTAATAAAATATTTTAGGTATTTACTTTCTCAACAGGTACATTTTGACAGTATAGATAAAAGTAATTGGTCTTTGTGAATTCAATTATGAGCCGTGAATAAACGTGATTATGATTTTTGCAATAATCAAGCAACTCTAACTCAAATCATATGAATAAGATTACTCATTCAAAACAATAATAAAGAAGCCACTGAACATTACGAATTGAATAGAGATTATTGACGGCAAATGTTTCAAGTTATTATAAAGGAAGTTTCAGTGTGTTCAGAACCATCTGTTTTTGTGGTTTCTTGTTTAAGAAAAGGGCAGATAACAGATTTTTATTCATTCTTTCAGCTACTTTTTGATTTTTTTGATAATTAAATTTACATAATAATAGTACAAGGCTGATGTAAAAAGACCAATAAATAAATCTTCCCGTTACAGACACACTGTTGTACAACCTGAGATACTGAGGCCACTTAAAGTACATATGACAGATTACACATTTCACTAAAACACATATTTAAGATTTTATTTAAAATGTTGCTTATTTTTTTCTCAGTTTGACCATTTTGGTTAGGTGTATAATTGTATTTCCTGGTTGGAAATGAGTAATTCCGCAACTGCTATCTACCAAATACATTATAAACAGATTTGTCATGATTTGAAAAATAATAATACCTGATAACACCTTCATTTTCTTTAATTATTGTTTAAACCAGTGGTTCCCAACCTTTTTTTATCTCGAGTACCTCCTAAGCTTTGTCTGACCCTCTAGAATACCCCTTAACTTGAGTTTCAGGCAAATAAATGGGTTTTAAAGTCAAATATTGTCAATTATTACAATTATATTTTAGTTTTAATTATATGTATAGTCCAAGACAGTCAAAAAAGGTGTTAAATTTACAATACAACACTTTTTTGTTCAGATAAAAGTAGATTTCATCTTCTTTTAGAACCTGAAACCATTCCAAATGTCCCCTGGTAATTGGTCATGTACCCCTTGGGGTCCCCATACCCCTGGTTGGGAAACACTGGTTTAAACTGTCATATACATTTTTTCTTTTTTTCCACACACTGCACACACAACTTGACCGACGTAAAACCGTGATTATATTTACCACAGGGACTATCCACCAAACTAAGAAAAAATTCCTAGTCAAAGTCTCATGCACTTTTAAATCTCTTTTGAAACCTCAGAGATAAAGTTTGACTGTTGGTTCCCTTGTTTTGTGATGTTCGCACTTCAAACGTTATAAATGTGCCTTCCTTCAAAGCCCTGAATGGTTCCATAGTAACAGATGTGCATTTGTTTGTGTTTTTCTGGCTCAGTCTTGTGATGTCCTCATTCTTTTTCCCTTCTCCCGCCTCCAATGCTCTAATTGGCTTGTTTTTTCCAATCACATAAACTCGTCCATCTCGTTCGGTTTAAAGAATATCCCCTTGAATTGTTGCTTGAGTTTGTGTGTGAAGAGCACAGGTCAGCTCAGGTAAGACTTGGATTGATGTCTTTAAGTGTTTTCTTAAACGGTAAATTAAATTCGCTCTTTGTGGCTTTGAAGCACCAGTGTAGGCCATGATCAAAGACAGGCTCCGAGCTGTGTTTCCCTTCTATAATGTGTGCCGTTCCAGTGTCTCTCTCTACTCAAACCCTATGTACTCAATTAATCCCCGCGTTTGTATTATTAATAAATCACGCCGCTGTCAAACTAAAAGAATATGCTTTGTTTACCGCTTTCAAAAGTTGTTGCAAAAGTTGCAAAGGAATTACAGGATGAGGCTGAATTGTCTCTCGCCAACATGCAACATAAATTGGCTCGAGCAACTTATTGTCCTCCAGTGTTTGGGTTAAAATCAATAGGCTATGGCCAATTTATTCAAATCCCAATACCAAACCTGATTGGGGCACGTTTGATTTGGTTTTGGAGATCTACGGGAGGCAAATGAGGTAGAAGTGGTCCCCTAGGTGATGTCACAAGAGGATGCTAAATCCATGTTGTCTTAATTAAAGTTCAGCCAAAAGAAGGAATTCAGCGTGGCCCAGAGCATCCAGGCGCTGCACAACCGGGAGACAGGGAAAACTTCTGAGCTGGTAATTATTGTGTGCTTTGATTTTCTACAAGGCTTTTTCAGGGGATTACTAAGCAAAACAAGCCATTACAGCAATTATCAAAGGGGAACTATGTGCGTAATTACACCTGGATATGTCATTAATATTCTTCTTTTTTTTTTTTTTTTTTTACATTTTTATTGTAATCGCATTATGCATTATTTGTATTGTTAGCAGCCATTAAACATTCTCTTGAGTATCTTTACTTTGACATCTCTTGTTTTAGAACTAAAAATAAAATGTTTTTTTTTTTTTCGTTTTTTGTTAGTATAACTTTATAATTGCCTTGGGAGATGCCATATTAGCTTAGCTGTGGATCCATCTTCTGGTTGCAGAGGCAATTACACATGTGTATACAGTGATCCCTCGCTATATCGCGTTTCATCTTTCACGGCTTCGCTGCTTCACGGATTTTTTTTACAGTGCGGATATTTTTACAGTGCATCCACTGAACTTCAGCGCACGGCACAAGAACAGGACCCTTTGATGAGTCGTTCGTTGCAGTTCTCAAATATAATCGAAGGTGGCATATCCTTTTCTAAAAAGAGCGCCAACAACTACCCATAACAATGTTCTTCTCTCGGAGAAAGACTCCGAGACTGCGCCTTCAGTAGAAACAGACGCTACAGCGGAGCGGAGTCAGGACGAAGAGGCACAGCTGGGACTGTGAAATACGACTGTTTCCAACCTTGTATTACTATATTAAAATGATTGTTTTAAACAAATTTTGGGCTTTAAAACAGGTTTTGATTTTTGGTTTCATTCCATAGTTCAGTATTGCATTGTAAAATAATAAAAAATAAAGCTGTGACTACTTCACGGATTTCACTTTTCGCGTGTTATTTTTGGAACGCAACTCCCGCGATAAACGAGGGATCACTGTATACAGAATAGTTTGATGTGCTGTTGGTTCAAGCAGTTACAGTCATCATGTTTAGACGGCAGAAATGCTCAGAGCGAGTCTGGCCATGATTTAAGGACTGAAAACAGTAGAAGATTCTCGGATAAGTGACGTCTAAAATGGGAACAAACGTCATGGATCGCGAGAGTTCTGCAAGGACTGTTTTTGACACTCACATTATTAACCCAACTTTTATACAGTTGCAACAATGCCACCCTATCATGTTAGGGACAGGGATCACAAAGTTTTTTTTTGTTTTTGTTTAATTTAACCCTACTTAAGGTCACACAGGTTCAATCAGACCTAAAATCATTGGATGGAGAGTAACTCAGTGTGAGGCGCCCTACACACTTAAAAATGCTGGGTTAAAATAAACCAACTTTTAACCCAACGTTGGTTTCAATATGGACCGAGCCAACGTTGGTTAGATTTTACCCAAGTGGTTGGGCTTCAAGTTTGACCCAATGAGTTGGGTTATATTCTCAACCCAATGGTGGGTTAAAATTAAACAACATGTTGGGTTGATTATACTAAAGTTGGGTTGAAATTACATACTTATATTTCTGAATAAATTTTAAAAAATATTACACAGAAATTACATTATGCAAAATATTTTATTGGTTATTCTGCAATAAAACATTGTTTACTTTTTCATTGTATACAATAAAGTACTGGCATAAAAATGTGTGACCAGCTTTAAGAATGTTCTGACTCTTAAAAAAAAAAAAAAAAACCAATACAAATGAACAAAAATCAAGACTGCATGAAATAATTAAAGGGACATATTTAACAAAACTCACCACTAGCTAACAAATACAAATGCATTTAGGTATACTAAACATTTGAAGCAGTGGAATATCTACTTAACACTGGTTGTAACATCAATGAGAGCACTTGGACGGAGGATTTTCCGTCCGTCTTTGTAAGGTGATGTTGGAAGCAGGAATGGGAGGAGGTGGAAAGCAATCTCCATTTTCATCTGTAAAATAAAGGTAATGTTGAAAAAAAGAGAGAGAGAAGGGAGAGAGAGACTCTGACTTGTTGATGGATGAACATCACCTCATGTGCTCATTTAAATGAGCAATTTAGAACTTACTTTATCTGACAATTTGTTACTTTCATCACTCAATCAAGTACTGACAGTTATTTTTGAGGAGAAGTAAAGGGTAAATAAATAATATTTTTTCTAAAGTTTCTAAAGTCCAAGCTCTGCTTATGAATGTTGATAACGTTTTTTTTTTTTAAATAATTTATGGCACAGGATTAGCAGCATTTAAACAGACCTCTTGTGTTGGTTTCTACTTTTCTCCACAGTATGAGCATGCATTCGTTATCCTCTCTTTTATAATTGTTAATTACCTAGTAAATGACTCCGAGAAACTAGCACTTCAGCTGCCTTCAGACGCTCCTCAATGAAACCAGTTGCTGGCCGGTGACTCCTCCCTGGGGTGAACCAAGCATCCTGAAAATAAAATTCAGAGGGGAAAAAAGAATAATAAAAACTAGATGCTGTTGCAATAGCTGAAGCTATTGCGAGTGACTGCACAATTGAATTCGTGTGATGTTGGTATGGTCCGGGATTCGAACCCACGACCTCCTTACTGGGAGGCAGAAGCTCTAGCCGCTCTGCCACCGTGCACCTGCCAATGACAGTTTAAACAGCAACATTTCCTGTAGAGGATCAACAGAAAGGCTCCCACTGTAAAAGATAGGGAAAAATTGCTCGCCAAATTATGAAAAAACTACAAAAGGTACATGTACCAAAAGTAATAGCAGACATTAGAAGGCTAGGAACTATTGAAAAATGCAAAAAAAATTAGAAGAATTTAAAAACTGTGGCCTGTGAAACGTGCCGAAAAACCGGAAAATACAAGAACAAATAGTGACTGCCTATAGGCATAGGCAGTCACTCAATAACACAATTGGTTAAGAAGATAAAATAAGCATATAAAAATCAATACAATAACATACAATAATTTACTTACATTGCCTGTTCCTTGGCTGTCCTTTAGTATTGGGAATTGAGAGAGAGAGCTAATGCCACCTTTAAGCCAGATGCTGGACTAGAAAACAATAAAAAAAACACACAAACATTTTAATTATAAAACGTATTCACTGATCCCGTTCCTCTCTGCTCCTGTCCCCTCCCTGCCCCTCTGTCCTCCTGTCCCCTCCCTGCCCCTCTGTCCTCCTGTCCCCTTCCTGCCCCTCTGTCCTCCTGTCCCCTTCCTGCCCCTCTGTCCTCCTGTCCCCTTCCTGCCCCTCTGTCCTCCTGTCCCCTTCCTGCCCCTCTGTCCTCCTGTCCCCTTCCTGCCCCTCTGTCCTCCTGTCCCCTTCCTGCCCCTCTGTCCTCCTGTCCCCTTCCTGCCCCTCTGTCCTCCTGTCCCCTTCCTGCCCCTGTCTCCTCCCTGCTCCTCTGTCCTCAGTCTCCTCCCTGCCCCTCTGTCCTCAGTCTCCTCCCTGCTCCTCTGTCCTCAGTCTCCTCCCTGCCCCTGTCTCCTCCCTGCTCCTCTGTCCTCCTGTCTCCTCCCTGCTCCTCTGTCCTCCTGTCTCCTCCCTGCTCCTCTGTCCTCCTGTCTCCTCCCTGCTCCTCTGTCCTCCTGTCTCCTCCCTGCTCCTCTGTCCTCAGTCTCCTCCCTGCGCGTAGGCAATGAATGTATAGCAAATGCAATGACACAAACACGGAGTTAGACCACGCTGTTAGCATGTATGCCAACTTCGGCGCTAATGATGACAAACAATTTTTACACGTCGTAATCTTTACTCGCGAGTCTGGTGTGACTCACGTGTAATTGAGTGGTGCTAAAACAGCCCTACTTTTTCATAGTTTGCGATGTTTGGAGGCTAACGCTAATCCCCTTGTTGAAAATGCATTAGAGCTAACATATGAATACAGTACCAGACTATGGAACGCGGTCTTTAATACTGGAAGAGTATAAAGTTACATCAAGCGCCAACATTTAGTCCCCATTCAACTTTTTTATTTAGGAACGCTTACTTTTTCTTACCATTTTGTAGAAGGCACAAGACGCACGCGTTCGTGTAAGCGTGTATTCCGCGTAAAAGATACGTGAGGCTGAATATCTTTTAGTGATGCAGAACCTTATCCAGTTAATTCATAGTTTTTAATCCTCCCAAAAACCCGTGACTGCCAAATGAGAGGTTTTCCATCGTGTTGTTGCACAGGTTTGATCCAGGCGGCCAGTGCGCGTGGTACTCGCGTAACACTACAGTACGCGTGGTACTCGCGTACTAGTCCCAAAATCCGGAGGTAGTCGTTCTCTCCGAGCGTTGCAGCGGTTAGTGCTCTCCCAGTGCTAATGATCCCTGGTCCCGGGTCCACCTGCCGACACTCCTGGGTCCAGAGTTCTTCACTACCGAGTTTTAATGCAGCCCCGAGTCAGTCTCTAACAGCGGGTTCCCTCTTTCCGGGCTCAGCACCAGGGCTGCGTTATCCGAAGTAATGCGTTACTCATTTGTAGTTTTACGGCCATCGTGTAGAGAGAAACGATGATGATTTATTCTAAACATGATCTGTTCATTACTACACGAATAATGTCAAAAAGGACCAGCGGCAGCCTAGTCTGCATTTTGCGTGTAAGTTATTTTAAGCATAAACATTAGCCCATTTTGAGTAAGTGCGATGTTAAAGACTGAAACCGGACATGGCATCTGCCTAGTATTGACCCTTTGCACCTACGTCACACGATCACGTGGGTGCACCATAATGGACGGCAAGAGTATCCGAGCGCAGAATTACGGGGAGCGCAAAAGTAACAAACTCACAGTGATTGCAATTATTTTTGTCACTTAAGCGATGGCTACTTCTAACTCATGTTCAGTTCAGTTGTCAGTGGAAGCAGGACAACTTTTACGCGCTCACAAAGCGCGGTATTTTGAGAAAGTGAAGATCGCTAGCTTAGAAACGGACCCTTACCTGTTTCCTCCTGCCATGCTCACCGATTTAATCAAAACGTCAATATCATTCATTTTCTACCGCTTGTTCCCGTTAGGGGTCGCGGGTGACTGGAGCCTATCCCAGTGACTTTTGGCCTTAGGTGGGGTACACCCTGGACAGTGGCCAACCGTGGGTTCTCTCCGGGTTCTCCCACCGTCCAAAGACATGACTGTGTAGGGTAACTGAGAACTCTAAATTGTCCCTAGTGAATGAATGTGAGAGTGAATGGTTGTCTGTCAATGTCTCTGTCTCTCTGTGTCAATATCATCATAATCAATATATTTTATTCACAAATAATAATTTTGTGGATGTAATATGTATTATCCATTTTGCAGGCTTGAGTCTATATACATACATACATACATACAAGTTAATTTCTTGGCTGGATAACTAACGCCGTGCCCCGCATAACTTTGACGGTTTCACATATTCAGATATGTTTTCGTGTAAAATGTCATACACTTGTAACATTGGCATTGACTTAACTTGTAAAAAATGCTCACTGCAAATCCGTGAGTACTTGGATGGCTTCCAGTTCTTTGGATTTATTGCTGCTACCCATCGCCGTCTTCTGTCTTCATAAACAGGTAAACGATAAAAGGCTACATTGGACTTACGGCTTTGCCTGTTAGTGCAGCCAACCGCACAACAGGATATCACCATTTTACGTGTAAAATTGATCAATGTTAGCTTACTAATAGTTAGGTTTAGGGCAAATTTCGATCATTTTACCTCGCACAAACAGCGCTTCCGCCGTCCGTCATGGCAAAGTGGGCGTTCCATGACGTCACATGCAAAGGGTCAATAAGCCCTGCTCACTAATTAACACATTACATACCGTTGAATGTCGGAATGAGGTCCTCCAGATTCCACTTCGAGTTTCTTTTTAACAAATTCATCCATGATCTAACCAGAGACAAGTACAGACAGAGAAACAGTTAGCTCATGCTAATGCTACCGAGAAACCCGCCTTTTTTAAAAAACAAACAAAATACAACCTATTCTTAGTCTGATAATTTATGTTTCTGCTTATTTTAGCATGGTATTTCTTTGTCAATTTGGAGTCATTGGGTATACAAAATATAACTACAAACATGCACTTTTAAAGAAGATAGCCAACCTTAAAACCACTTTTCTTTTATTGGGCTGTAAGACACCATGAGCTAAGAAAACCATACACATTTCTTACATTACATACAGATTATAATTAGCAAAAAGATTCGGATTTAGAAAGTTATAAAGAATTGGTGATAAAATAGACAGATAAAACATACAAAATACCTTTAACAGACGTTTCTGTAGGATCAGGCAGTGGATGTTAATGGCGTCTGGCCGCTCTTGACCGTTGAGGAAGCCACACCCCTAAAACTCCATAACCCAACAGGCTGGGTTATTCATTGCGACCCAATGCTGGGTTACTATAACTCAACCTGTAACCCAACACAGTTTAACCCCGCAGTTGGGTTACTAAAATAACCCAGCATTTTTTAGGGTGTAAATTAGTTGTTACATTGACCCTGTATCCCCTTAGGCTACATCACATAAAACAAGCATAAAATCCCGCTGGTGACTGAATGCACTTTAATAGCGAGTAGAGACCCCACTAAGGCCGGCTTCCTGGAAGGATCAAACTGCACAAACAAACGCGATACAAACCTAAGTCCAGAATACAAAAATGACAATAGTATTTACGTGATTTACTGCTGATGTTTGACTCCAAGTTTAAGGACCAGAACAACACGACCACAAGTCAACACAACAAACCTAAAACAAGGTCGAATTAGCTCACACTCCACCACTGTTACATGAATGAGAGGAGCTGTCACAACTCACTGATAAGTACGTAAAACTACATTTGGGCCACCACACTTTACACGCATGAAAAGGTGGCTTTATGAGTTTACAAAGCCGTGCAGCCGACTTGTTTGACGTCAGAGGTGAGAAGTCAGGCCCATAGACTGTACGGCTTCGTCGTATATAATCTCATACATACAAACTCAAATACTAATGCGTTTGTTGCCAACTAAAACTTAGTTCAGTTAATGTCACACAATCCATTTCCTCCATCTTAATGGTTACTAATAAATTCTGCCCTGTCTTTATGCAGTTGGTTCATAGCACTCTTTATGAGAAGTTACAGCGCGGCGTATCACTGTGCGACTCCAGCTTGTGGTTTAGGATTCATTTAAAAATGCTATTGATCACTTTTAAAGCAGACTTTGAACTGCTGCCCAGCCTCAGAGCTGCGTCCACTGCTCAGTCGGGAGTTTCACTTCGAGACTAATCTTGACCTTGCGCCGCATGATATGGAAACTCACTTTAAGAGTTTCAAACTATTTATTAAAGTTGGTCAGAGGTAGCCTTTCAAAGTAATAGCAGATGGCTTTATTCTATATATGAGGCAGAACTTTGTGTGCATTTAGCCGTAGAACCTGCTGAATCAGATCTCTACTTTGGACGTTATATTCGCTTCAGAATCCGTACTGCTTTGTGCAGAAGAAAACCTATTCAAGTGACTATACTATTATGTGCATTTGCCAGAGAGAGCTCATGGTACAAGAGAGAGTTCAGGCATCATAACATCCTTCACTGGTGGAGACTGCTGTAGAATCAGACACCCTGCAACCACACTGGTAAGTGTTTTTCTTTCATATCACATTACATTTCCTTATTTCATTTACAAATTACAACACACATGGTTTAAGTTAATGCCTTTATTAACACACATATTTTCTAATGTGGGTGCCTACTTTGTCAATATTTATTTACACTTTTGATCAACTGGATGGCTTTTATCAACTCAGGAGACCAAGCCCAGCAGCAACACTTTTAGGTTTATTTAGTTTGCTTAGTTTGGTTTAAAGTAATTTTGTTAGTCACAGTTATTGTATTATGTGTAGTGTGTAATTAATTACTTTGCCTATAAGTTAGTCGTTTTTTGTTTATCTTTAGTGCCTCCCTTTTGGGTTCATTTACGATTAATCTCTTTTCATTGTTTTTTGGGTCAGTCTTCTCAAGGTTGTGGACATCTGTTAGGCCCAAACTTGGTTAAATATGATTTCAGTCTTTTCTGAGCGTTTGTTGAAATATATATATATATATATATATATATATATATATATATATATATATATATATATATATATATATATATATATATATATATTTTTTTTTTTTTTTTTTAAATTCTATTAAATCAAGTTTTAACACATTTTGTCCACCCTGTTTATGTTTGGTCCACTATAATCACCATGCTAATTTGTTAAGCAATATAACATAAATATTTTTCATAACAAATTTAGCTTTCAGTCTGTTCTGCTTTTTATTGCACTTGTTGATGAAGCTTGATGTATGGAAAACTTAAAAGAATGTAAAAAATTGACAAAATCCCAAATGTCTAACTAAGTGAAGGACTTTTACATAAATACAGATATTCCCCGATGCATTCACCATCTGATTTCCAAAGCTTATTCAAGTAGGCAGAGGTTACTTTAGTCATAAATAAGATTTGTTGCTGTCAGTTGTTACTTGATCCACAGAGGACTATAGAGATGAGCAGAATGAATGAAAATCAATTAAAGGGGAACTAAGGACAACAATCTGGAGATCCACGCTGCTATCTGAACACACTGACATTGCTTTGGACATGAAGCCTTTCATAGTGTGACAGTAGATGAGATAGAGGCGCAGCGGTCAATGCAGTGCCAGTGTTAAAGACAGGGCTCATGTCTTCATTGGGAAAGTGACACTGAACTGAAAATACCTTTGTTCATTTGTTTTGTGCGTAAACTTTTCAAACTGTAATGGCAATAATTCCTTGCCTATTGTACCTCTGGGTTGAATAAAATTATTTTGAGATACCACTCGTTCCTCACAAAGTAAACATTCCCCTTAACCAAAATGACAGTGTTTTACACATTATGCATTTATGTGATGGATTCCGGGCACGTTCAGTATGAAATTCTTTTTGATGCATTCCTGTCATGTTTTAAAGGGAAAATATGCATTTTTCATATTGTTTTTAGCCTTGAAACATGCTCTTGAGTACCTTAAATCTGCCATCTCGTGTAAAAAAAACCTAAAAACTTTTTTTTTACCAGCTAATATGAAATGACACTTAACTGAGTGCATGCAGCCAGCAGATGGCGCCAGCGCAATGTACAATCTAGTGAAGTTGGCGCTGAAAAGAAGTTATAGCGCCGATTTGCTGCTGCAGTTATGGTATTTAGACAGCAGAAATGCTCAGAACGAGCTTATCAGGATTTAAAACATTGGAAGAAGTGAGAGATGATCTAAAAATACGTCGTGGATCAAGGGGGTTCCACATTGAACATTCCTCAAACAGCGTGAATGCAACTACAGGTATGTTTTTGATGACGGAACATTGTTAGAACATGGTTAAAAGCTCAAAAAAGTCACTGTAGCAGAATACGTGTCCTTGAAAGTGAAAGTGTAATGCGGAGGTATCTGATTATAAAATTGTGAATCAATCTAACTCATTGGCCCTAGCTCTCACAAACCCTTTGTATTCACATGCATTCATTTTCAGAAAAGCATACAGTTTTTTCAGACAGTGAAGTGAAGCTGGCGTGGACCACCCAAGCAGCCAATCAGAGCACTGCTTTCAGTTCTTAATTCCTGATTGACAAGAAATAAAATACTTTCTTTTTTTTATACTGCATGCAGTGGTCTGAGCTTTGTCCCAAAGTGCTGCTTTTACGATATACTCTTCGAGGGAAAACAAAATTCACTGATTAAAAAATAAGTCTGGTACCTCAGCCGAGCAAACAGATTACAGCAGAGAAACATCAAGATCGACTGACTTGAAATAGTGAAATACTGAATGTGTCTTTATTCTGAAATGTTCTTAAGAAACTCTATTTAACTTATATGGCTGAAATAAGACCACAACTGACAGATACATTTTTAAGAGTTTCCGGCTATTTAGATAATGAAAATATAATTAAGTTAACGACTATAAAGTTACATAATGCATCTTTAAATCAATCCAGACACAAATATGATCTCTTAAGTTATTTGTTGCCTCAAAAGTGTACTTGTTTATTGGTCTGTTTATCTAAAATGTGGCCAAAAACAGCCTTTTCAATCAACACATTGGTCATTGTTCAGAAGTATTTCTCTGTTCAACCATATAGTCTCTTCCAAACAGGTAGTCACAATGTTGCCTGGAAAAATCCAGACTCACCGCTGTACCAGCAGATGAGTCTGGTCGGCATTTGAGTCAATTCCATTTCTAGGGCGGAGCAAACCTGAGCAAACAGGAAGCCGAGTATAGTATAGAGGCTACACCAGTGGTGTCCGAATGTCCAACAGGTGAAAAAGTAGTGCATTCAAAATTTCTCACAATGCATCTTGAAAAGTAGTGTCCAGTACTGGTTACTAGACTGGTCAATATTGACCACAATGCATTGTGAGAGTCGGAAAAACCACAGCGGACTGAATGAAAGCAGAAAGAGGAGCTGTTTATACGAACTGTTGAGCCGAGATTATGAACAAAACACTTTAAACAAACCGTTAGCAGCAGCGTTGCTGCCGTTAGCCACTTACCTTGAATAGATCGCATATCTCCGTCAAAAAGTTGAATAATCCAGTCCGTTTGATGTTTAATGTGCGATCTATGGTTAATAAAACTTGCATGATGTTTATTAGTCCATAAATATGTGCGGGGCAGGCGGATTTGATCCATATTCATTACAGAAATCAATTTTTATTGGAGTTTTGACGTCTTTTTTACGCCAGAGTCACATGATGTGTGATTGAGGGCATTATTTAGTCACTGAACAGGGCAGGACTATGTAGTGATTGAGGGGTTAGAAAAGAAGAGAGAGTGTGGACATTCAGACATAGCCTTTGAGAAAACGTGGTGTTGTAGCCTCTGCTACTTCCCCCGTGCTTGAGTGATGCCGTTTGCGTCACTGAAATAAACTGATTGCTCGGTAGGTTTTGGAGTTGACTCGAGGCACGGCAGAAGGCAGGGCGACCAGACTGATATATCATGTATAAATAATACAGAGATATATCATTCTGGACTTGCCAGGCAAGTCTCAATGGACAATGTCAGCGTAGCTTCCAGCTCTATAACTATAAGACCCTTGGAGTCAAATTGGCCAAAAACTCATTCACAGCACATATAAATCAAGCCTTTTTTCATTTGCGTAATATAGCCAGAATGAGAACAATCTTGCTATAAGTTGATAGTGAATCCATGCATTTGTTACATCAAGGTTAGACTACTCCCTGCTTGCAGCATGCCCTGAAAGCTTTCAACTGGTTTAAACTGCAGCAGCAAGATTATTGACAGGAACTAAAAGAAGAAAGCACATTACACCAGTGAAAGTCTTTGAAAAATTTAGAATCAAGATTTTAATCCTCCTTCTGACATATAAAGTCATAATGGCATGGGCCCATCGTACTTCAAAGACCCTATAGCACCATATCCTCCAAACATAGCACTTTGCTCTCAAAATGTTGGACTATTGGTGGTCCCTAGAGTCTGCGCTGCTCTACGAGCAACTATGCAGCGGAAGTATGGCAACTTGAGCCCTATTCTCTGATTCTTCCTACTTTCCCTATCAGCAATATTCAGTATCTTAGCTCACCTGTGGTCTGTTCATTGCTCTTCACAAGTTGTCCTTTTCTCCCACGCCCACACTTTCAGACGTCTGGCTGCAGCTGTTGCTCCATTGCAGACTGAACCTGACGCTGACCTGAATTACACTGAATCCAACTGAAATTAAAGAGCATTTTGAAAAGCAGCATTTTGTATAATAAATTCTCTGTAATAGAAGATAAACTACTCAAAACTTCCAAGAATTAATTGAAAAAATACTATTACACAAAGTTAAAGGTCCCATATTCTGCTATTTTGCCCTTTACACAGTCTATTCTAAGGGCTTTGTTGATAAATGTTTGCGTTGTGTAATATCCATAACATAACAGTTTCCAAAAAACACCCATTTCTTGGACTGGCCCCCCTCCTTGAAAAAGCAAACGGCTCACTCTGCAATCTGACCCCCCGTACAGAGAGCAGGCTGCCTCCCCCACCCAACTCGCGCGCCTCCCCCGCCCAACTCGTGCCGAAGCCTAGAGCGGAGATAGTGCGCATGCGCCGTGTGCTCCGGTAAACAGCGATACACAAACACGGGAATAAACCTTTTATCCGTCCTGACGGTGCATCGTGCTGAGTCCTACGTCCTGGATCTGACCTGGAGTTTGACGTGCTCCAGTACCTCGACGACGGACGCTGCCGTTTGGTAAATAACAAGCTAACTCTTCGATCTGTCGTATCCATCGTGTAATTACTGTGTAGCATTAGCATTAGCTGTTTTTATTCTGCGGCTGCGCGCTTCCCGGAGGCATGGCTTAAACACCGCGTCATCCATGGGAAGCCGCGTCATCCATGGGATGAGCCCCCCGTCTGCTGCTCAGCCGAGGGGGACGGAAAAGACAGTTCTCTAGCGAAAGCATGCGGGAATCAATCAAAAAACCACTTTGGGCACACGTACGAGGCCCAAATAGCACTGTAGGAAGGTTAAAACCTCTGAAAAGTCGATTTTGCATGTTATGGGACCTTTAAGTTTGTTCTCTTTCTACACGACAGATGGTAGAAAATTGAATCAAACTGTGATCATATTTAAGTCATGCCTCCTGCTGTTTTTCATAGTAAACACATCATCAGGTAAATCTCTTCTCTGCACCTCTTCTCCTCCTTTAACATTTCATCTGTTTACATTTTTGCTGGAAAAATCCCTCCCCGCTGCCTTAATGTCGGCACTAAACGTAATTCTCTCATATAAATTTTGTCAGATCAGAAATAATGGGTTAGCTGAGGCCATCTTTTACTATATTAGCTTCACGTGTGACAGCTAATTACAGTCTGCGGTGCGATGTGGTGATGCATAGCTACAAACACACATAACTCACACACTGCGTTGAATGGGGAACACTGCAGCTTGCCCTTAGAATGTACTTAACCCTGTTTTCTCCACTTTTCCGAGCCATGGGGTCAGTGTCTGCTCGTCGTAGATAAAAATGAATTATAGATTTCATGCACGCACGCACATACAATTGGGTCCCCTTTTTTATTGCATTTAATCAGATGCTTTTAACAACGTGGCCTGTGTCTGTTTGCATGTGCTGATGTGGCAGAAGGGAAAGATAGTATCACCTCATTACAGGCCCAACTGTGACCTTTGAGAAGTCAATCAAAATGGATTTAGGTGTGTAGAGCCAGTGTTATCAGAAGGGAGGTCATGTTGTGTAAGTGGGATTATTTAGTGCATGTGTGATACAGGAATATGCTGTGATTTTTGCCTTATGTTCTGTCATATGAAATATGGCAGACTGCATAGAAAGCTATTCTTATTGTGCTTTGCCAAGTCCCAATTTCAACAAAAATGTAACACATGATTAAAGTGTCTATGACAGGTTGGACTACTTATTTAACTAAAATGCAATGAAGATAAATATATTTAGAATTTTGCTAAATAAAATGTTATCCCATGTTTAAAGGCTTTATGTTTAAAGGAGAATTATGTCATCAATCTGTTCACTTTTTCTCCCCAAATAGATATGTGATTGGTTTAAAACTACTATTTATATTTACAGCACGTATTAACACACCAAATAAAGTCAAAATTACAAAATCATAAAAATTTGTCATGCACTTCAAAGTTAAAGTGCATGTACAACAGGTTAGTTTAATGGACTCAGATTTGAACTTGAACCAGGAACTACGATCCGTCCTGTGCTCAGGTCTCTGCACTGGCCTCCTGTGGCTCAGAGAATAGATTTTAAAGCAAAGTAAAGTATTTGCACTCTTCTCTCTTAACAGTAAATGTGTCTCATCTGTTCCTATTCTGATTGTAAAACATCCCAAATTATGAAATTGACTTTTGTGAACTTTTGACCTTCTATTAGTGGACTGAAACATGACAGGGTTGAACAGGATAACAAATCGGAAGAGGACGCAATAGAGAAGCCGAGAATGCCAGCCAAAGTTAGCCGTTTTCTACTTCCAGGTAAGTGTCCTGATTCAAGAAATAGGTGTTTTTTGTTGCTGTTGTTGTTGTTGTTTTTTTTTTACTTTTTTAAACTTTGTGATGATGTTGCACAACACAAAATATTATCATAAATGTCTCGACTATGAAACAGGAAATATAACAAAATATGGAACCTTTAATGCATATTTTTCTGTTATATAAAGCACTTATTATTATTTTGCATATGAATTGTGCCCTACAAAATAACTTGCTTTGCCTTGCCTTGCCTTTCCCTTGCCTATTCATTTCAACCAATTGTTACTTATAGCTTTGCTAAAAATCTTGTCAAAATCTTACTTAGTTTTCCTTAGTTTGACAGTTTTGGTGACATTTATGTGTCATTTCCTAGTTGGACATGGGCTGACATGGGGCATAAGTGGAGGTAATTACATAAAAGCTTCCAAGAGCCAAGCCAATCTAATTTAAAAGTTGTGATATGACAAATAAGAATACGACAACACCTTTATTTTATAATATGAATGGTTAAACTGTCAGAAAAATGTGTTTCTTGGGCGTAAATACATTTTACATTACATTTTTGTTGTAACTTTGTAAATTAATTGAGATTGATTGAGAATCCTTATATTTTGCAACTTTTCTTTACAAACTGGCATTTGACTGATGTAAAAATAAACTGATAAATATTTACCACAGGTGCTATCCCACCAAACAAAGAAATCTGGTTTGATGTAATGTCAGGGGGAAATACTGACTCTGTTCTGCTGCTGCGGTAACCTGTCAGGAGCAGTGTATCACTCCACTCTAAGATCCTTTTCCACATCACTTTTTGTCGGGAGCACCAAGCTGGAGGTTTATTCTGCTGTACATTTCAGGTTAGACAAACCAGAGAGTGCCCAAAGCTAAACCACAAATTCGTCGATGTAAACCCTCATTCGTCCAGGTGTGGTCCATCGTAGAAAGGGGTTCAGAGGTTGTCATCCGGACGCCGTTTAAAGATCGAGACGTTTCGACTTTTATCCAAAAGTCATTGTCAATCAGAGAGCTGGTATGGGAGCTTGGGCTTATATGCTACTCTGAGTACTGGGAGTCCTGCCCCCAGGGAGGAGTCACTGAGTCCTGTCTTTGTTAGAACATTGTTTGTTGTCACCTGGGACTTGATTAATTGGTCCCAGGTGACACCACAAACTCAACAAAACAGTGGCTAGAACAAGAATCAAACTTTGCCGTCACCAAAAACATGAAGCAATAATGGCTATATTTTAGCAATAAGGAATTCATTTCTCTACCTCCATACACAACACAATTTTACTTTAATGATAATGTAAGATAGTCTATTACGCAACAAAACTGAAATGTGTTAGCAGCCTGGAGAACTCTTTGCTGAATTTTTGATTTCCACTGAGTTTGGACTTAATATGCAACATTTAAATGTAATATTTAGTTGATCTTTCCACCTGGGATCCCCTCCGGTCGGACCTACATATATTTATAAGTGAGGTCGTGAATAAATCTACAGGTTAGACACACTGGGAGATGGCTCATTTTCTAACATCTGCTAAAATACTGATGCCACGTCCTAATCATTCATCAGTATGACTTTATAAATGTTTTATTGCTCATGTTTTGTTTTAATTCAATTTAATTTAGTCTGAATTATGGATACGTTTTGTGCTGAACATTGAGTATCCATTTATCCATTTCCTTTTCATAACTACAATCGCGTGCGTGATTCTGTGCGTTTATAATTTATCTGCATTGTTCCATATTTAATGCAGCATTTACCAGTCAGATCAGTCTATCATTTAAAGGTGCCACCTGCTTGCATTAGTTTATTTTTACTCACAGTAAGGACGCGCTTTCAAGATTTTTTTGCAATAAAAACACTGCAATTGATTAAATGCGACATATTTCAGTTTAGTGTTGTCATGATGCTAAAAAAACTCGAAACAATACTAACAAATATACTTGATCTCGATTTTGATTTCAATAACACAAGGATAATTACAAAATGCCATACCTTTCCAACATTGAATAATAGTGCTTTTAATATTAAACATTATACTACTTCTGATAAAGCTCAAGATTATTCTAAAACTGTTCACAAAAGTCAAAGTCTGTCGTACCAACGTGATTCTTTTAGTATCGATACTTGCTCAAATGAGTATGTAGTTTTCGATACTAGTTTTAGTATTGATTACTATCAGATTTTTGATACTACATCAGTTTAATACCATACTAGGTAGTCTTGTTTAACAAGACTACCTAGTACGGACTAATATGCTCCGTCCTGGGCTGTGCTCTGGACTCAGTGAGCGAGGTGGGGGACAGAAGGGTCCTGGCTAAACTCACGTCTATGCTGGACCATGAGTCCCACCCCCTGCAGGACGCTCTGTCTGCCCTGGAGAGCAGCTTCAGTGACAGACTGATTCACCCTCGCTGTGTGAAGGAGAGGTTTCGCAGGTCTTTCCTTCCTGCTGCTGTCAGACTTTACAATGAACACTGTTAGCCCTGAACATGTGTCATTCACCCGCTACAATCATGTGCAATATAATTTATCATACTATTAATACACTTTTACCTCACTATAGTCACTTACTGTATATAACAATACACTTAAGCCACTTTAGTTACCATTTTTACTGTAAATGAGAGTGTGCACTTTATACTTTATATTGTATTTTTTATGACCATGTTTATTTATCCTATTTTATTGCATGCGCCTATTTCTTTCATTCCTGTCCTAAACTGTGTGTTGCAACAGTGGAATTTCCCCATTGTGGGACAAATAAAGGATCTCTTATCTTAACTATAAAGCACATTTAAAACAAGCACAGTGGCTCAAAGTGCTGTACAAAGGAAAAATAAAGTACAATCTGAGGCATGACATCCACAGCTAAAACAGTCGAATACAAATGTTGAAAGTTCAGATTTTCAAGTGTTTTCAACTAAGACAAAAAAAAATATTGAGAGATTGGACTGTTCTAATACTCAAAGAGAGACTGTTCCAGAGTCTGGGACCTGCTACAGTAAAGCAATAACATCTCCATGGTGAAAAGGAGGCGACGGACCCCCACCCAAAAAGTTACATAGTGCACAGGTTAATAAAGACATTGTGGGGACTGTATATTTTAAGCCCGAGAAACGTCCTCCTTCCTTTTACAGTAAAAATACCATCAACTGACAAAGCGTAACTGCTCCGTTTGCCTCCGGTCCTGCCCCCGCCTTCCCCGAAGTCCGACTCAGTGACACATGAGTGACACCCCCCACAGGGCCTCTTTGTGGGTGCCCTTCACACAGCCCTTCCCCTCTACACTCAGACCACTCTGCTCTGTGCGGTGGACACTATAGACCCCATAGGCTCCCAGGGGCGACTTCAGACGAATGAACAGTTCCGCGCTCGCCAACAAAGGCTGTCACTGACCGGACGTTCTTGTATTGAGCTTATTAGCGTTTCAGTGGTGAGTAATTTGCATTTATAAGCACTAATAAGTCATTGTGTAGATTAATTATAAGAACAAAGAATCATACGTGTGCGAATAACCCGTGGAGAATACATTTAAGAGCATTAATAAGCTGCTTACATTAATATTATCAAAATCTGTTATGTTCAATTCCTTAATGAATATACTCTCCGCATGATCTGCTTGTCTCCGTGGAGATTTTGGACGTTTAATGCCATACTGTGGAAAATACAATCAAAGCAATACAATTTCAGACAAGAAGATGGCGAGCGCTTCATCAGAAAAGGTACATATAGCGCACTTTCAGTAAGTTTTACACACAAATAGCAGCATTCGTTTATTGTTCACACTGTAATTAAACATGTTATAAGCAGGTTTGTGCTCCGAGTTAAATATTATATCATGTTTCCTTGGCGGCCTGAGCTTCAATACTCCAGTGGTCTTAGGAAAACGTCGAAGTCGACAAAGTTCCTCAATAACAAATAGCCCGTTTTGTTTGATCGCAGACAGAAGGCCAAGATAGACACAGAAAAAGCATAACGAAAATATTCATTGTGTAAAAACCCTGCCTGTGCTCACCAGGTGGTCGGTGTTTGGCAGTACAGTGTGACACAGAAATGTACAGGCCAGGGTCTGTGGGAACGCTTTGAAATGAGATTAAAACACTGAATATCGCCCCCCTTGTTAACAGATGGCTCATACCAGAGAGTATCCAACGGTGAAAAGATAGAGGCATTTTTCAGACTTTAGCAAAACATTTAACATCATTGACTTGTACACTGAATTGTATTGTTCAGCGCTGCTTCTTCTGGGGATAGTTGTTTTGTTTGTTTATTCTGTCGTTTGTTTGTTTGTTTTAGGCGAGACACTTCAGGGAAATTTCACAGTTTTTTTGTTTTTTTGGTCAGTTTGCTCTCTCAGCATATAGGCTTTCATCTGGAAACTTGTCCAATCTGCGTCCAAAGATGTTTTCCTCCATAGATTTATCCGGGACATTATAACTTCAAAGGCAGTTTTCTTTAAATACATTTTTCGGCAGTATGGGAACATAAAGATCACCGCTTAAATTAGCTCCTACACACACCAAGTCTTTGCATAACACGATTTTGACAGAAAATGCAGTAGGATTTGTGCGTGTCTAATTCTAAGCCTGGTTTATTAAAGATTAAAGTCTAAAAACTGAGGCAAATTTTGAATTTTGCTTGGTTCTGTACATTTTTTGTTTTTAAATATCCCAAATATGTGACATTTTGGCCTTATTTCTACATGAAACATTACCTGAGGAAGAACTTGTAATACATTTTTCTTACATTTATGTGAGTAAACTACAGGAGACATTTCAAATTGATATCCTCAAATGTACGATTTGTGTCTCCCCTTAACGTTGCATAACCGGTGCTTGTCACAGTTTAGGCCTGGTTTATATTAATTTTTGTTTGTTAGTGATTCTGTTTGTGTTTTGGGCCTGGTTTGGTTTGATTTAGTTGGATTAAGGTGAGACGCTGCAGGTGAATAGGAATTTGAAACTTCTCAGTAGTTTACTCACATAAATGTAAGAAAAAAATTTTTCATCATGTCATGTTTTCATGTAGAAATAAGGCATTTTATGTGGAAAAAACGGCCAAAAATACACATATTAAAGACATATAAACCTGAAAAATGGACAGAATCAGGTTTAAATTTCTTGGTTCATTTATACACACATTAGTTATAATCAAATAATTTACAGAGGGGATTTTGGATTTCTTATTTAGTTTTTAAGTTAGTTAGATTGGACTGAAAATTGTCCTAAAAATTCAAATTTCAACTCATTTTTTGACTTAAAACTTCAATAAATGCATTTTAGAATTAGATATTTTAAAAAATCCTTCTGTACGTTTCGTCAAAATCTTGTTGAGCCCAAAACTGTAAATTCTGGTGTGTGTAGGATCTACTTTAAGTGATGATCCTTATGTCCCGAGGCGAGAAAAAAGCATTTTAAGAAAACGGCCTTTGAAGTTACAATGTCCCATAGATTTCTATGGATGAAGTGGATTAAATGAAACAATAAAATATTTTAGGAGCAGATTGGACAAGTTTGTTGTTTTCACATGAAAGCCTGTGTCGAGAGAGCAAACTGACCAAAAAACAAAAAATGGAAAAAAATGAGTTTTGCCTGCAGTCTCTTGCCTGAAGGAAATATATTCACCAGGTGGTCCTTGGTGTGAAATGTTTGAGAATGAATGAATGTAAGCCTGACTGGGGACAAAGTACAAGCAGCTAAAAAGCACACCTCATGCGGGCCCAGTGAGGAAACAATCAACCGGTGACAGCTGAAATACATGGGGTGTGATGCAAACCGGCCACTGCTGTCTGAAAAGCGTCAGGACACAGCAGGGGGATGTACGCTTTAGCATTAACAATACACTTCCCGTTTCCTCTTAAATGTTCAGCCGAACAAGCAGATAATTATCCTGGTGTTCTTCTCCTCTCACCCTAATGGACGGGAGCGATTCCTGACTCCTGCTGTCAATCATCCCTCCCCTCCTCCTCTGACATAACGGATCACATGACCGCTCCAGTGATCATGTGACGAGCCCAGACTGACTTCACGAAGCATCAGCGGGCTTTGTCTGCTGCAAATTACCTGGGAAATTATGTATTGTTTTGTACACGTTGACAGTATGTGGACTGAGTGACTATAGCTCTCATTCTTCACTGCTAAAAGGTTCTGTGTTTGACTCCCGGGTCACCCTGGCTTTTCTGTCTGGAGTTTGGGAGTTTCTACAGAAGTCTCAAAGGACACTGTAACTTCAAAGGACATTCTCTCCAAATGCATTTTTCTCAGCCCTTAAAGTAGCTCCGGCACCAGGGCCGCCGCTTCCATAAAGCACGTAACGCACAGCGCGTAGGGCACCAAGTGCTCTGAGGGGGCACCACATCGGCTGTGCCGTGGCCGCCTGGCCGTGGCGAAAACGAGCGGTGCCCACGCGGCGCATGCGGCGCCGGATGCGCCGGAATGCGGCGCCGCATTCCGGCGCTCGCCAAAGTGAAGCGCATGCACGTAATTTAATAAAACCGCGACGCCAAGGGCTCTCTCTCTTTCCTCCTCGGCTCCTCCCTCAGAGAACAGAGATGACCAAGACCCATCAATCACCAAGACCCCAGGCAAAGTTTGAGAGAATGATGAAGACGAGAGAGAGTCAGCGGAGGAGCCCATTACCTGCCACTCTGCAGCTAACGTCTGACTCTGAGGCGTTTAGGGGACATTTGGTGCGTGGGCTTTTATTGCACTTAATCCCTGAATAAATATGATGCCAATGATACATTCACAATGACAACAGTTCCTGTGCATTTCTTAAAGCTGAATAAACTATTTTTATTCATTTTTTTGCAAAAAATAAATAAATAAATTGTAGTAGTAGTAATCATTTACAGTTACGAATATTTCGTTTCTTTTACCCTTTGAACTCACCACCAATTGGCACAGAAGCTCTCATATGATGACTTGATAAACAACTTTGCAGCTAGAAAATGTAGACGTACACATTTGTAGGAGCAGTAATTTTTGTTCAGTTGCCTGTTAATGTTTACATATACTTCACTTGTTGGATGATTCTATCTATATTCGTATTTGCACTTTTATTGGGTGGTATTTGTTTTACACTTGAATATTTAAGTTTTATTTAGTTATTTAAGATATTTATTAATATTTTTGTTGGCAACTTACATTTCCATCTTGTGTTTATAGTACTATATTTTGTGTATTTAATTTAAGATAATAATATGAACATGGTAAGAAATGAAAGTAATTGTGGGTTTGGTCATTTAATGCGGGGGGGGGCACCATCAAGACATTTTGCATAGGGCACCAAAAAAGCTAGCAGCGGCCCTGTCCGGCACACACCAAACTTTACAATGCTGCACTTAACTTAAAAGATTTTGACGGAACATACGGATTTGTTGATTCTAAACCAGATTGTTTTTTAAGTTTTAAACCCAAAAATGAGGCGAAATTTGAATTTTAGGCCACTTTTCAGTCAGATGTAGTTTACTCAAAAACTTCAAAAATCCTCTCTGTAAATTTTTTGTAACTAATATGTGTACAAAATGAACCAAGACATTTGAAGCTGGTTCTGTCTTCTCAAATATGTGCAATTTTGACCGTTTTTACACATAAAATGCCTTTTTTCTATGTGCAAACACTACATAATGAAACACTTAATTGTTTTTCTTACATTTCTGTGAGTAAACCACAGGAGAAGTTTCAAATTGATATCTGTAATTTGAGATTTGTATTCTTTTTATTTATTTCTTCACCTGCAGAGTCTCACCCTTGATAAAATAACCTTGAATCAGGTTCCTCATCTTGTAATTTATCCACAGTTTAAAACACACTGGCTGACTCAAAGGTTGTGTGTGCATAGTTCAAGTGTGCGAAAGAACGCAAAAGCACACAATTTGATTTACGGATCTATTATTATTAATATCTGGTGGTGACCTTGTTCCCTTCATCTACACGTAAATGCGCGGCCGTTGTTCGTATCGTGTGAATCCCAACTTTATCGCCCATTCATCAAGTCATAAATGATGATGAGATGGGCCCAAAAACGGACCATCTCCTGCCTCAAGGGGCCAGTAAGACGGGCAAGAAGTGACGGATCCTGTCTAAAATCCAGAATTACACCAGAAGACGGCGCGACAAAAAGACGCGGCGAAGTTGTGTCAGAAAGCCTTTTTATACATGCCATTATGAGCCGTCATCTGTGCCACAATTGTAGGTTTGACAGACAGGCCCGCACACCTTAAAGATAAAAGAACAAGTGATTAGCGAGCTCGGGCCTCACAGCAGCACAATGGAACACGTCATTACTTTTCAATATAGACTAGAAGTAGCTACGGGGGAAGTGGAGTGGCTTGATAAGACAGAGCTGTGCTAAGCAATTTGAGATTTTCTAGTGCGGTATATAGGTGTAATATTAGAAAGCCGCTATGTCCCTAGTGCGCACAAATAATAAAGATGTGTTCTCGCGCCTGTAGAGACTTTAAATTACTTTCAGTCATTCTGACGCAAAGGTATGTGCGACGCCTGAAGAGCACTGACTTACACGTACTGAAATAACGGCTTGATCAACATTATTAAGTTCATGTGAGCCAAGACTATAGCGGGAGTGGAAAAGTGTTTCATTTGTGTCTGAGGCTGAATGTATAATATGTTTTGTGTAGGGCTCGTCCCTGTGACAATCTGCTATTTTTGTGAAATCGTGGTATCGTGATTCACTGTTTGTCTCTTTAATGCAGCTGTCTGTTCAAACGCACTTTTTCTCCTGTTGTTTAGCCTCTGTAGTCTCTGAGCAATCCAGGGCTACACAATCCAACGAAATCAACACAAAACCAATACGTGTCTGCAAACAAGAAACACAACTCAAGAGCGACAAAAACGAAAAAAAAAAGTGAAAAAACAACAAAGACTCAGATTTAAATATGACAAACACAACTGAACGTGACAAAAACTAAAAAGCAACAAAACAGAATCCTATTATTCAAACCTAAATAGCAAATCTAATCGCAATTGCACTGGTCAGAAAAATCACAATTAGATATTTTTTCCTAAATTGTGCAGCTCTATTAAAGGCAATAGAAAAAAAAGCAAAGTGAACATGAATCGTGATAAAAGCAAAATCATGATCTGGTCCCAAGGAAATCGTGATAATCATTTTTTGGTCATATCGCCCAGCTCTAGTTTCATGGCCATGGAAAATATATTATAGAAGTAGGTATGTGCCCTTCACAGCAAGCCATCTGTACATCTTTGGTTTGGATAGTATTTGGGCCTCAGAACTCCTGCTATGGATACCTCTGGAGCACACTTTTGGCAGCAGGAAAGAAGGCCATAACAAAGAAAAGGATGACGCAAACTGAACCAACATTTGAGGAATAAAATGTTGAGAAATTATAATTTGAAGGGAAAAAAAATGCATTTGGACCTTTTTGACAGACGTTGGATGTATGCTGGACAAACTGTGCCGCAATTTCATCAAATTTATTTTCGGTCTGAGAGTTGCTTTTTCTTGTCTCCTGTCAAAATAATTTGTCCCCTGTCATAAAAGTAATTATCTCTGGCAACAATTTTGGTCAAAACCTTTTTTTTTTCTATCCGGAAATGAAAATTGCTACACCAACATCGAAGAAATGCTAATCCAATGGAACTGGTCCTTAAAAGTGTGTATGTACGTCGTGTAGTGCGGGAACAACAATAACGTGCTCATTCAAAAACACTGTGAAGTCCTCATCTACAGGAGTGCATGCTGGGTAAATGGGGTTAAATGCTCAGTTTAAGGACCAGTAAATGGCGGTTGGCAGAGAGGAAATAGTGCTTCCCACTTGTATCTTGTCTTTCCATCTGTCTGCTATATCCTGGCCAAATGACACGCATTAACCATTTTCTCTAACAAACTAAAGTAAAAGAGAAGCTAATGAGCACAGTGGAAATGTGGTATTGCAGGAGCACGTAACAAAAAATAACTATTTCATTTTAAATCTCTAACTAAAAGACATTGATAGATCACTGGATTTTTCTTGCCATTCAAAGTCTATTTTTAATTGAATAGATAAAGCGTTTGTCACAAAAGCTAGCTATCTTATCAAGTCAACAAGTAACTATATGCAGCCCAACGGAATTCATTAAGCTTTTCTATTTGTTTAAACTTAAGGCCGGGATATTTAGACAACACGAAAGATGGATGTATTTATTTAAATGTGCAACTCGTCACTCAATCTTACAAATCCAGCGTTTGTTTTAAGGTGAGCGCACAGACTTATAACCATAGAACTATAATAAAACCTGGAAGATGAATCCAAGATGGCCGTCCTGTTTATCCCTATGGAGAGTGCTCATTGGCGCATGACCCCAAAAAAGTTTCTTTCTTCCGCATTTACTTCCTGATACGAAGGCTGACATCTTTGTTTTACTTCCTGAAACGATGGCTGCCATCTTTGTTTTACTTCCTGAAACGATGGCTGCCATCTTTGTTTTAGGGCGCCACGTGACGACAATCCCCAACTTCATATAAAAACGGTAATTTCGGGGATTTTAGAAACGGTCGAAAAGAACATTTCCTTCTATTTTATTTAAATACCGATAATAATTCAGTACTGTCCGCAATTATAATTAGCAATTTTAGAAAAAGGCTGGTTCCAAGAGGCTGCAGTACCTCACACGGCCACAAATCAATCTGGGACCACAGTCAGAGGGGGCGTACCTTATCCAGTTCATTTAATACATCCATGCTTATAACACGCTTTTTAGATGGCAAAGTGGAGTTATGGTGGACCAGCCAATCAGAGCACTGCTTTTATCTTTTACTTCTGGGTTAAGAAGAAATTAAATACTGCACATTCTTATTAGATGCAGACACCGAGCAGTGGTTTGATTATGTCTGCTTTAATATACTCTTTAGGGGAAAAAACTAAATTCACCAACTAAAAGTCGGCTTTAAAGGAAAAATAATATGCATTTTTTGTATTGTTTTTTAACTTTTTGTATAGAGTGTCTTCAGTTTGACATCTCATGTTTTAGAGCTAAAAATACAATGTTTTCACATAGAAAAACATTACTTTTTCACCGCATTGGAAGATGCCATTTTGACTCAGCTATGGCTACTGGCTGCAGAGGCAATTACACACATGTAAATATATATCCACTATGTATTTCAGTAAAGAGTTGATCTGACAAAATTGTATTTATCGTGATTAGACGGAAGAAATGTTCAGAGCGAGTCTGGCGATGACAGCAAAAGGGATAAGTGACGTCAGCGATCATCCTCGTCACACATCAAAGGAGTTCAGAACGCAGTGCCGGAGAAGGAGAGGATTCTCATCAAACATGACTAAAACTAAATGCTACTCCAGGTATGTTTTTGATGATGGAACAATGTTAGAACAAGCTCAACAAAGTCAATTTTGCATTTTTGCATTTTTTCATGAACAAAATGCATGTGAAAAGAAAGACACGTTACATATCTTTCTAGAGACACCTCTGCCGACCTCCAGCTCACAGCTAAACTCGTCATAGTGTTGTCCTTTCATCCTCTCAGCACTGTGGACAGCTACACTGTTTTATAGGCCTGTGTATTCAGTGAGAGCTATCAGAATAGAGGGCTGAGCATCACAACAAAACAAAAAGATAGGTCTTTGAGTGTTACCAAATACCATACAGATAAATAAAGAAATACTGCTAGGATTCTGTGAATAAAACTCCTCAGTGTTTCAAATTTGCCTAGTTCTGTTTCCGGCATTGTTTAAATACAATTGTGGCTGATACAGTAATTATTGTATTACAATAGCAGAGACTGCTGCTGTAATAATAGCTGTCCTACCTGAAAAATAATGGTGGAAACAACTAGTCATTTCAAGTAATTATCTCCTGCTAATGTTATTCAAACTTTGTCCAACAACAAAGACAAAACAAAAACATAATATTTTTTCCTTCTTATTTTTCAAGTTACAGCTAAATATCAACGTTTTCGCACACAATATACTTTACTTTTATAGCGGATTTCTAAAAATGCACAAATTTGAATTTAAAGGGGGGAAAAAAATACTTGAATTGATATATGTTTACTACCTTTTTTACAATCAATGTGACCTCTTTGACCCAAACTTTAATGCAAAAAATGAAAACAAAAATAGAGTAAAAAGGATGGCCAGGTCAAAAAGAGTTTCACATTTTAAGAATTGATTTAAAGATGAGTAGGTGCCTTGGACATAAACAGAGTGAGATTTTCTTTTTAAGTTTGCGTAAATATGTGGGACTTTTTTTAGAGTTTGAATTGGAAGGACTAAAGAGAGCAAGAATGAGCTGTGCCTGGCTGCTTTTTCTGCACCAACAGCCCCACTCTCACATTTGAAATTCATGACCAAAAGTTTGAGTCATTCACATATTTTATTTTAGCAGGACAGCTCACTTTAACACACAGTTTGGCAAATGGGTTTCCAGACCAAGTAAAGAAAACTACCACGCACAAGTTACAACCTTTGAGCCGGGTTAAAACATAAAAAAGAGCTCATCTAATTCAATCCCGTTTTGTTTAAGCAAAGTCATGGATTTTGTGTATGAACGTCAGCATGCAGAGTGTATGTCTTTGGATGTGGACACAGAGGTGAGTGTCCCAATGGAGGCAAATGGACAAGTCCATTCTTTAAGCAGCCTATTGAGAGACATTAACACTCAGGTCACCCTATAGCAGGAACATGCACCTCAGCTGGAAGGAGGGATTTGTTTCTGAGATGAAGAGCAGCCAGATATTGTAAAGAACTCTATTACTTCAGAATGTAAGCAAAACATACTCAAGTACGTATTTTATATTACAGTAAATGTTTGTAAATGTGAAAGTGTCCTGTGGTTGGCTGGTGTGTAGAAATGATTGCCGTACTGAACTGTGCGGTGAGGTAATGAGCAAGGACACTCATATTTCTCAAGTAATTTTCAACCTAAGTAGCCTTCTGTATTGAAAAAGGTGTTGACTTCAAAAAGTTAAATACTGGGTTGGACTTATGTTCTGGAGTTTGATGATGCCATGTGATCATTTCAGATATAGGGACAAGGGCTTGTTCATGATTTCCAGGAGGATAAAGCGATTCAAATCAAAATATTGAATCTTTTGCATTAAATTCAGGAAAAAAGCATTTGACTGACTTGTGAGTATAACCATAAACTAATTATCCAAAAACATTGAACCCATTTGCATCCCAAGTGTGTGACCTGGTAGAGGCTTCCTTGCACTATTTTTTGCACTATGACCCTTCAAAGACAACAGACGGAAACAAGCTGTTAAAGGATAAACATGCATTATTTGTATAGCCTTTAACGCAGAACTAAGTAACTTCACCAACAGAGCTCCCCCTGCTCTTCCCCGCTTTATTTCCTTCCTTTTTGTTGAACTAAGGAAGTACAATCACATACAAAAACATTTCATATCGCCATATATAAAAAAGAGAGCCAAGATTTCTCAGGAGAGTTGTCTTCAAGTCAGCATCAGGAAAGTTGCAAGGCTGGTTTTCCACGCAAAGACAGCAGGGGGCGATTGCAGGGGCTTCAAACGCCCCTAAAATACATTTGCAACCACAACACGGACTTACAAAGACGTCTGATAAGGTAAAAATGTTACTTAGTTCTACTTAAAATATGTTCTTGAGTACATTTAGTTTGGCATCTCATGTTTTGTTTTTTCCACCTTTTCTGTTGGAATGATTGCAATTAGATGACAGAAATGCTAAGAACGAGTCTAGCGATGGTTTACAGACTTAAAAACAGAACAGAGTAGATGAATAAATGAAATGTTACTTTCAGCACGGATGACCCTACATTATTCTAGTCCATGATGTGGTTTTGGCTGATTCCAGGTTTTCCTCCTCAGGTTGTTCTTTTATTACTTCCCTTTTCAGGCTCTTTTTTATGTTCCTCTTTTATATCACTATATAAACCTTTCATTATTTGTTAGAAAATGGCACCGCAAACTTGCAATATTAATCACATGGCTTAAAGTCCTTATTTCAACAGACAATCATGTCCTCTGGGTTGTAAAACGGCACAACTTTCTGAGGCTACCGTGAAAACATAATTTCACTTTGGCTTATTTATACTGACAGAGGAAGTTGAACTTTGTGTCACTTTTGTTTCCCGTGGATAGACCGAGTAATTAAAACGATATTAAGCATGAACTTGGTCAACAAATCTGCAGTCAAACAAATTCCACCAAAGAATGTTGACCTATCTTCCCGTTCAGCTTCAATGGAATCCTGAAATGTTGTGAAGTCACTGTATATATGTAGATTTGCATATAGTCATTCCATATCGTCCTGTTTTTCCTGTATAAATGTGAGCAGGCTGGAGGGGCAGGGCTTCACGCTGACGTCCTGAGTGCCTGTGAATAAAGTGTGAATTGTCGTGATGTGTGTGGAGCTTACAGAGCCACATGCTGTCTCATCCTGTTGTCCTGCTCCTCCATATAATCTGCCGCTGAATGCACCGGCCGCAGCCTCCGAGGAGCAAATCTTCCACAAACTCAAGGCCGGGTATCCACAATCCCCGACTCTCAACACGAAGCCGCTTTTGTGTGGGCAACAAAATACTGCCGCCACAAGGAGGGAAGTGTCGGTAACATTACAGTTGATTGTTCTTGACCGAGCATAACCAGTGTATAACTTGGTAAACAAATATTGCACATTAAAAGTATAAAGTCATGTGGCTGTGAAATAGTAAAGTGATTATACAGATGACGTCGCACAGCGTTCGGATTTTTAGTGGCAAAAACCCATGAGAGTCAATGGTGGGTAATGACATTTTCTCCTGTATGAGCTCAAAACACAAATAAAATGAAAGCTGCTATAGTCTACCAACAAATATAACGCTCTACAACCCTGCTAAATGTGTATTTAGTTTGTATCTGACATTTTAAAAAGTAAGCAGTTTTAGAAAACCAGATAAACAACAGGAACAGTGCAGCACGCTTTATCACTGACACAGACTTTCGGATCACACACATTGAATGGACTACTTTTCTGTCCTTAAAGATGTGTTTGAGTCCTTGTGATGATGAAATGAACAGTTGAAGTGTCCTTTATCTAGTCCTTTTCCTTAGCTAGCTTGTTTGCTAAGTCTGAGCAACAACGGAGAAACTACTTTCATTTTCCATTTTGCTCTGTAACATTAATTTGTGTGAAACTGTGGCTCCAAAAATAATCCAAAAAAAGTAAAGAAACACATTTTATCTGTTGCGCTGTTCATAATTCTGCCACTCAGTCAGATTTTGAGTAGAAGTTTTTGAATAAACAAATTTAAGTGCACAACCTCTATTGGTTAATAGTTTGTTCATCTACTCATGAATTGTAAATTACAGTTCTTTCTATGTATGTCCAAATCTGGCCTAATTGTCGGGGAATGATACTTGTTTGGACCAGTGCCGTGACAGTTTGCAAATAAAAATATAGTAGTTATGTTGTCACAGAACATATTATTTTAATTGGACAAATTAAAGATGTCATATTTATCTGAGTTTCTTCTCTTCCCAATCCCCTGCACTTTTGAATTCACACCCCCCCTCACTATAAGTTGCACATTCCTGCGTAACGAAGACTTGCGGGTTGATAATTACAGTTTTCAGCCCAAACCACATTTGTTCTATACAACAGGGAGAGCAATTGTAAACAAAGGCACTCTTGTTCTGTGCAGATAAGCTGTGATTTGGCTAATTGTAAGTGAAGTAAACAAACCAAACCGAACAGCAGCCTGTTGTGAAAAATATACTACACGGTGGTATATTTTTTATCCATTTATGCAAACTCATATGAAGTTTTTCAAGCGTTTACAAAATAAAATTGTCACAAATCATCTACCATTGCCGCATGGAGGACCTTGTAGATTTTATAGTTAATTTACCACTTTATGTTTGTAACAATTCAGCCCCTTCAAGGACATAACTATATTCACAAATTCACAGAAATGCTGGCTATTTTTTTTTTGTTTATCATTTTGGTGTAGTTTATAATGTTACTTAAGTTTATAATGTTACTTACTTCTGGTTGGACATGAGCTGCAGATGCGACGTATTGGTCATTATGATTTGACAAATAATAATGACAGAAAACATTTAAAGTTTGCTAAGTGATTGTTTAAACTCTTAGAGAAAAAAATTGTCAGTTGCTTCAAAAATGAACCTGGACATCAATCAAGATGGCGGCACGTGCGTAGGGCGCACTGTATGGGCTGACTCAGTTTGGTAAATATCCCCTTATTATCATTCGTTAGCAACACCATTCCTTTTTTGGAATCAAAACTAAGGGACGAGTATTGAGATTACCCAGTTATCTGGAGGAGAAAACTGTAACCAACAACTGAAACAGCCACTGGAACACATGGCGGCGGAACAGGACCAAGTAACGCTGCAAACCCTTTTGGACGCCTTTGGTAGCCTTAAATTAGAAGTCACGAACCAAATTACTACGGCTTCCCTCAACCTAACAAACCAACTCAGCGCTTCAACAAATACCCTGAGCGCCACGCTGACAGAGATGAACAATAAGCTTGAAATGATGAATCATCAAGTCACGGAAGTGCAACAGAGGGTCAGTCGCAATGAAGACGACATTGAGGACATGAAGGCACGCGTTAGCAATCACGAAAAGACAATCACTCACCTTAAGCAGAAGTTGGAGGCTCAGGAGAATTACAACAGACGTTCCAACATGCGTATCATTAAAGTACCGGAGAAGGCTGAAGGTCGGGACACCATCGGCTTTGTACAAAACCTTCTCTTCCATCTGTTCGGACAAGAAAACTTCCCTACGGCACCGCTGATTGAAATTGCACACCGGAGTCCGACGCACTGGAACGGGGATACGAGCAGAGCGCACCCCAGGCCAATCGTGGTGAAATTCTTACGGCTCCATGACAAAATTAAAACGCTTCAACTTGCGCGACAAAAAGGCATCCTCCTATTAGACGGCATCAGAATCCACTTCTTTCCGGACTTCAGCGCGGAGGTTTCCAACCAGCGACGCGCGTTTGATCCCATTAAAAAGAAGCTTCAGGAGATGAATGTGGAGTACGCACTGCTGTATCCCGCTGTCCTTCGGGTCAAGATTGGAGATGGTTCCCGATTGTTCCGTAAGAACACTTCCGGAGAAGTGGAAAACTTCTTAAAGGAGGGTCCACAACAACATTCCCCAAATTGACTGAGCATACAGGACTGCGTCGATAAGTAAGCTGTACTGTAATGTTATGTCTCCCCTTTTTATTTTTATTTTTCTTTCTTATTTTATTAATATCGATAGTGTTATTGTTTAATTCATTTATTTTATTTCCATTAATTATTATTATTAGTAGTACTATTAATTTATTTGTATTAATTTCATAAATAAAGAAAATGAAATATAGTAAAAGGGGGAATTATGATTATAATATTAAAGGGAAAGTAAATGTGATAAATTGTATCCACAGGGAAAGGAAGGAAATAAAAATATATACATATATGTATACGTGTGTGTATATGTGCATATGTATGTATATATATATATATATATATATATATATATATATATACATATGTATGTATATATATATATATATATATATATATATATATATATATATATATATATATATATATATATATGTATGTATGTATGTATGTATGTGTGTATATGTATGTACACGTATATATTGCTAAATTTATACATTCTAACTGAAACAGGCCCCATCAGTTAGAGATCTCTCTAGTGAGGCAGAGAGTGTTTTTGTTTTTTAATTCTGTTTTGTTTTTTTTTCATTTGTAGGTTTTTTTTTTTTTTTTTAATTTAGTTTTATTTTATTTTTTTTTCATTCGTTTCCCTCTTTATGTTAGTTTCTGTGGGGTGGGTATGTGCGGATGGGTGTGTATGTATGTGTGTGTGGCAGCCAGGTGTGGTGAACGGAGTGTATGGGAGTGTTGGGATCTATCAGGTCTGGTTAATTCTTCAAAGTTATCATTCTATGAATTAAATGGTGGGGCATAGTGTGAAGTTTAGCAGCTGGAATATCCAGGGTATAAACCACCCAATAAAAAGAAAAAAAATAATAAATTTTCTCAAAAAAGAAAAAACAGATATTGCTCTGCTTCAAGAGACGCATTTAAATAAATTGGAACATTTAAAACTACAAAAAGATTGGGTAGGCCAAGTATATTCATCATCATTTTCCTCGAAAAGACGGGGTGTTGCTATTCTCATCAGCAAACGAGTACCGCTACAGGTTGAAACTGTGCAGTCTGACTCAAATGGCTGTTTTGTATTAATTAAAGGCAAGTTGTATGATGAAAGAGTTATAATACTAAATGTCTATGCCCCACCAAAATCTCCACCTAGTTTTCTTACTATGATTGCTGAGATGATCTCTGAAGAATCAATCCCAAATGTCATTGTAGGGGGTGACTGGAACTGCATATTAGATCCACATTTGGATAAATCTTTTCAAGCTAAATATATAAATAAAAGCTCTAAATGTCTTAATCAAATAATTAATGATACAGGTTTGGTGGATATTTGGCGCCTAAAAAACCCGGGGATTAAGGATTTTACTTTTTTTTCAAATCCTCACAATTCATATTCCAGATTGGATTATTTCCTCATTCCACGTCTTTTAGTATCGGCAGTTGTTAACTGTGAAATAGGTTCAATTCACATATCAGATCATGCCCCTGTTACACTCGATTTAACCTTACAATCCGTGACTCGCAAATTTAGATGGCAGTGTAACCGTGGTGTGCTCTCTGATTCAAAATTCTGTGAACACATAAGAAAAGAATTATCCATATTTCTAGAAATTAATGATAACAATACAGTCAACCCTATAGTGCTTTGGGAAACTACTAAAGCGTATCTCAGAGGTCTTATCATATCACATTGTAGTGCAAGAAAAAAGAAAATGATCACGGATCAAATAAATTTGGAAAAAGAGTTGAAAGAGTGTGAACAAAGGCATAAACAATATCCATCACAAGAAAATTATAAAAATCTACTTGATCGCAAAAACAGCTCTTAGCACTTTGCTATCCCAGCAGGCAGAGAAAAGTCTTTTCACACAAAAGCAAAAATTGTATGAATACAGTAACAAACCAGGCCGTCTCCTTTCCAAGATTCTTACTAATAACAAAGGACATAAGTCCATCGCCTGCCTTAAAGGTCCCAATGGAAAGAGACTATTTACCTCAGAAGAGACCAATGACATTTTTCATAATCATTATCAATCACTGTACAAGTCTGAATTACAGATAGAAAGTGCCAAAATTGAATCTTTTTAAAATAATATAAACCTACCACATATAAATAATCAGCAGCATTCAATTTTGAATGCACCTATTTCCATCTCAGAGATTATTGAAACTATAGAAAATTTGCCCTCTGGAAAAGCAGCTGCCCTTGACGGATTCCCAGCAGAATTATATAAAACATTTAAAGACATTTTAGCTCCACTTCTGTATAGAATGTTCACGCATTCACTTTATTTACAGAAATTACCAAATTCTATACAAACAGCAGCTATAACACTGCTCCCAAAACAAGGCAAGGATCCAGAAGATCCATCTTCTTACAGACCAATAAGCTTGCAAAGCATAGAAAACAAAATTCTGGCTAAAGTACTAGCAAAAAGATTAGAAACAATTTTGAGTAAAATTATTAAACCAGACCAAACAGGGTTTGTGCAAGGCCGTTATTCACACACTAATGTCAGGCGACTTTTGGGAATCATACAGTATGCAAAGTATAAACAGCTGGACGCTATGGTCATCTCACTGGACGCTGAGAAAGCATTCGACCGATTAGAATGGAAATTCATGTTCAAGGTCATGGAAAAATTTGGACTTGGTAACTCTTTCATTAACTGGGTAAAGCTATTATACACTTCTCCAAAAGCTGTTGTGTTATCAAATGGAATTACATCTAACCCCTTCATTTTGGAAAGAGGAACTTCGCCAGGGTTGTCCCCTGTCTCCGCTTCTGTTCGCTATTGTAATTGAACCTCTAGCTGAGGCAATAAGGACTCATCCTCATATCCGTGGTATCAAGAGTGGAAAATGTGAACATGTTATATCTTTGTATGCAGATGATGTCTTACTTTTTATTGAAAATCCTAAAACATCTATTCCATATGTTTTGGAAACTATTCGAATATTTAGTGAACATTCCGGGTATAAAATTAACATGAGTAAGTCATCAGCCTTACCACTTGGTGGCAGTCGAGATTTAAATGGTTTAAATGATCCAATTCTTAACCAGTTTAAACTTTCTCTAAATGGCTTTAAATATCTCGGTATCAAGGTTCCATATCACTTAGAAGAGATTGTCAAAGTAAATTTAACACCAGTCATAAGACAAGTAAAATTAGATCTGATTAAATGGGTATCACTACCCTTATCTTTTTTGGGGCGAATAGCGGTTATCAAGATGAATATACTTCCAAGGATTTTGTACCCCATACAAATGATACCTCATTTTATATCAAAAACTGTATTTAGGGATTTACACAAAAGTCTAGCTAAATTTATCTGGAATAACCGCCGCTCTAAAATGAAATTAGCTAAACTACAACTACCTGTGAAAGTGGGAGGTCTTGCTGTACCGAATTTCCAGTATTATTACTATGCAGTACAGCTGAAGAATCTATCTGAGTGGGTTGTACAAGATACTGGGAATTTTAATCTAGAACTGGAATCATTAGGACATAATCCACAGCTCCTCTCAAAAGTACCTTTTTTAGTAAGTCTGAAACAACAATTAGTAGTAGAAAATAATTTCATAGCTAACAATATTTTAAATACATGGAGTACAATAAAGAAGGAATTTTCAATCTGCCCCAAATATTCATTTTTAGCTCCTATAGTAGACAATCCCAATTTCACTCCATCCTGTATAGACGCTGGTTTCAAGGAATGGGGGAAACTGGGAATAAACACCATTCACGATTTATATGAAGGTAATATTATACGCTCATTCAGTGAGTTACAAGAAAAATTTAATCTGCCAAACAATAACTTTTTCAGATATTTGCAAATTAGAAATTTTCTAAACTCAACCCCACAATATAAACATGGTTTAGGGCCCCACTGTCTAGAAAAAATGCTTTTTCAAATTAGTTTACTGAAAACTAAGAAGATCTCATATATTTATAGTCAGTTGTTCATGTTAAATGGTGTAACTACCCAGAGCAAGAGATCTTGGGAACATGATCTTGACATTCGAATAACAAATGAACAATGGTCCACAATCATGCTCAGTTCAAAAAAAATATGTTGTAGCTATAAATCACAAGAAATTCAATTCAAGATAATACATAAATTACAAACCACTCCTTACCAACGTAGCAAGTATGATAAGAACTGTTCATCTGTATGTAAACAATGCAAACATCAAGTGGGTACCTATGTCCATTTAATGTGGGCGTGTCCAAAGACAAAGCGGTACTGGGTAGAAATATGTGATATTATTTCTAGAATTGTAAATCAACCTGTAAAGCCCTGTCCTCTCCAATGCATCCTGGGATTACCAACTAGAGATCCAAAATTAAGACATTACACAAAATTATTATCATTATTGTTATACTGTGCAAGATTAACAATTGTACAGCATTGGTTGGATGACACTGAACCACAAATTCATGATTGGCTCAATAACATTTTTCAACTGTTTCCAATGGAAAGATTAACTTATATTTTGAAAGGGAATGTCAATGTGTTTTTTCAAATATGGAACCCAGTGCTCAGGTAACGTTTCTTCACAAACTGACACCTGAGTGACGTAAAACGAGTGCCTAAAAACTATAACAAATAATTACCACGGGTTATATCCCTGCAGTAGAAAAAGAAAAGTGAAAGAGACCAAACATTTGACACCATTCACGTCAGCACACCTAGAAAAGAACATAACGGGAACATTACTGGCACCTATGCATGCCTTTATAAAGCGTTTTCATTGATAAATTGTTCAAAGCACGTATATTAGCTCTTTAGAGAAATAACAATAACTCTGCATGCCGTGTCATATATTCACGAATCACACTGAACGGAAACGAAAGTGCCATAGACCGCATGGTGTTATGTCAACAGCGTCACGGGGAATTGAACATAGAACATGAACAATAGAAGCTCAAAAGACTGCCATGTTTCAGTGCAATTGCTTTAAGTATCCTCTCAACAGGCCCCGGACCTTACTTTGGAAATCACTGACAAATCCAAACTCGTCATTGCTAAGAGCTTTGCCCCCCATGGCTTACAATTATCCACATTAAGCTAATTAATAGATTTCATGTCTAAATATAATTATGATGCTTGAGGTTGGCTTGATTCGACTCTGATTGCGCGGCTTCCCAGTTGTGACCTTCTACGTCTTGTGTGTTTGTGTCTGCCGTCAACAAAGGCTATTTTCAAAAGCCCGTCTGGTTATGGAAGTCAAGCAGCGCTCTCGGCCGGTGTTTTTATTCTCTGCGCGGTGAACGGGGCTGAGGTCTGTCCGTCCACGTCCACCTGTCTGTCTCGCGCGTATTTTGACACTTAAACCTTTGGCTGCGGCTGTTGTCTCCGGCGTGTGTCAGGGCGGCGTTATGTGGAGGGAATGCAGAGATGTGGGGGTGTTTTGAAGCGGAACTGTCTGTCTGCCCGTCTGACAGTCGTATTGATTTGTGGTTTATGAAAAGGATCAGGGCTAATCTGTATGACGCTCACACATACTCGCACACGCCGCTCATTAAAGTGTGTCTCCGCTGCGGCTTTTACGACGACGTGAAGATGTGAGGTTTTTATGTTGCACGAAACTTCACTAAAACTGTGCGGCTAAAGCAACATTTTAATGGTTTTTATGTAGATGCCATTTGTACTTTTGGCTTTTTCTGAACTTCTTACAATAAATGAAGCACTGTTGAATGTTAAAATACAACATACTGACTTTTCTGGTGCAGGATCCTCCACCAACTTGTTTCTATGCTTTATCTGGAATGTTGGTTGGAATGTTAGTATGGCATTTTACTTGTATAGCCTACTTATTCAGTTGCATATGTTTTATTGCTTACTGCAGGGTCGCCTCTTCATAGACCTGATCTATAACGTCGTCTGCACGTCTCTGAGGAGGTAGAGGTTCAATGCTATATTGTGGAACATTCCAGGAAATACAAAAACATCTCGTTTGTGGATTAATGCTAACTGAGGCATAATAAATATTAAAATAACAAACAAGTCATCTATAATAAAAAGTATCAGGTGTTCTTTACTAAAAATATATGTATGTTAATAATAATAAAAGGTTAATATATAAATAAATATCAGTCGGCTCATGCCAACATATGTCACATTTCAATACTAGAATTCAATTGTGACATATTGTAACGATACGTGTGTACTTTGAATGGAAAGTGTTGGGTGAAAAGTCAGCGCAGATATCGGGGCTTTTGAGTGGCTTTTCCACAACTTTCTGTGGACTTTTAACTGGCAAAGATCTTCATTAAAGTGAACAATAAAAGCTCAAAATCACATTAAAAGATAATAATCATTTAGTGCAGCACAATTACCATACACAGGCAAACTTTACACTTTAAAGCCACGTTTCAGTTGTTAGAAGATTTCTTGTAGTCCATTATGTTTGACCTGTATGCTAATCAACAATTCAAATAATTTATTAGCATTTTTACATAACTTGCTGCAACAAAGACAAACTCGTGTTTTAAAAATGCAGCTTTTCTTTTGTACAGTGTAATTTGTTGTTGAATAAATGTCAGAACCACCGCTGGCAGTAAAGATCAAGACAGTTCTGATAATTGAACAGTTCGTGCATATTTCCTTTGGAGTTTACATTAGGACAAGAACCACGTGTCTGTCACAAATATTTCATCTGAATCATTGTCCCGGCAAATAATGAATGTTACCCAAACTAAAAGGACTAACAATCCATATGATCTCTGTAAAATGTATTGTACACCTCGCATGTAAAATGACAACGAACGTAACTTTATGTCCAGTAATTGTTGAGTTGCGGCTTCAAAATTGCGAGTAAGGCCCACTGTCGACTGTTGCTCTAGCTTCCCTAACCTTAAGCCGAGTGTTCGCTAAATTGCTTTGTGCGCAGCAGGACAGTTGTTTGTATGTTCTAACCATGAGGAGCAGTGCTGTTTGTGCAATTTACAGCACCTGCATGGGACAAAATGAATACATGCACTACTCATTTGCACATTGCACTATCTGCCAACTGTACATTCTGTATATAGTCTATCTTAGTCTATTTTATTCCTAATTTTATGCATGCCTTTTTATATATTTTTTATATTTTATCCTTTGCTTTATGTTGCACCTACGCCGAAGCAAGTTCCTACGTTTGTGAATTTCACTGACAATGGCAATAAACAATTTCTGATTCTGATTCTGATTCTGATTCTGACATACAACTGTTAATTAGCAAGGGAAGAGAACTGTTCCCTATCTGAAATCCCCTGCCTTCTATAGTGTGCAATAAAACACATTGTCAGATAGGTTTTACACCAGATGGCCTACCCGACCCACTTCATTTTAGAGTGCATTTGCTTCAGATCCCCTTGTAATACGATTGCACACTAACACAAAAAAAAACTTTACTTTTTAGAGAAAAATCAAATTGTTTTGCGCTGTCTGCTCTCACTGACACTTCCAATAACACAACTCCACATTTTACCAATTTCGGCGACTTCATCCAGCCCTCAGGTCCTGTTATTTATTCAGCTCATCTGCCTATTCTGCCTTCTGTTGCGGCGCTCATTTATGCCAGGAGTCCCACAGCAATCACAACCAAATCACACTGTGGATCAGTTAGAATCAATGCACGAGGGACACACCTTAGAGAGAGAAGACTGTCGGTGGAGTTCACAGCTGACAGGACGCTGGGAAAGACAAAACAATGATTAAAACATGAAAGGAAGAAACGTGTTTTGGCAGAAAGAAAGAACAACAACTTTGCATGATTGTAGAAGCATGAAGTTCAATTATTTTCATTGAAACGGTTGTGAAAAAGTACTATATCATTTAAAAAAAGAGTTATAGTCGTAGAACTTTTGCCCTTTGTGTGAATAATAGTAATAATAGCAACTTATAGGCACCACTTTATAATAACGCCGTAATACAACTTAATAAACCTTAACAGATGAATGAATAAAGACTTAATTGATAATAAAGATTTAGTTTATTAAGCATTCAGTCTTAATAACTACTTAATTAAGGTTAGGGTTATAGTATTAGTTAACCAAGTCTGAATCATTCTTAATAAACTATTTGTTCACTATGAATTGAGTCTTTGTTCATGCTTTATTAAGGAAGGGATAAGTATAGTATAGCTCTTTTCTTAACAGAGTGTTTAAAAAAACAAACATAGAGATAACAGAGAATTTAAAAAAAAACTGTGCTATTGTTCAAACTCCAGAAGAAAGCACAGATAAAAGCAGTGCAATACTCAATGTTTATTGCTGTGCTACTCTACAAACGACTCGCTATAATAGTGTGTTTTTAATTTAGATTTGAAAGTTTCTGCAGAGTCAGCAGTTCTTAATTCCTCAGGTATTTCAGAGCTTTGAGGCTCTGACAGAGAAGGCACAGTCCCCTCTAATATTCAAATCTGGCTAGGAACCTAAAAAATAAGTAAGATGACCCACTTGTGCTTGTACTTTTCTTCAAAAATAGTGACAAATACTGACTCTCTGGATGTGATGTTTATATGCAAACGTTTTTACCATGTTATAACTGTGTCCCGTCGTCATTAGCTTCTTCTTCACCTTTGATTGATTCATGTTGGCGCAGAGCATTCAAAGCTGGAGTGTTCACCTTCCACTTTACTCCTCCCACAGCTCTGAATTTACTTCCAATTATTCAAAAAAAGCAGACTTATTCTGTAGCATTTTTGAACCATAAAAGCAAGTCAGTGATAACCTGCTGCTTGCCAAAGTGAAATGCCACAAAAGGCTGTTACTTCTGCACTTTTAAACAGGAAGTCAATGGTCTTTTTCTATTATTAAGCCATTTTAGATGAATATTGCTGTTTACAATAAACAAAATGTTAATTAATGATCTATATAGACATGTTATTGTTTAATATTCAATACAAAAATCATAATTACTGGAATGTTGGTATTATTTACATAATGTGAAAGTTATATTATTGAAATGTCTATTCCTTTTCTTTTTTGTTATGTGGTCCAACGCAATTATCTGTCCTTCCTTACAAAAATGAACGCACAAAACAAACCGAAAATGTTCCAGTGGCAACAACATTACTCACTGTAAAGAAAATGTTCTGAATGGGTTTAAGCGCATTTACAATTGATGAGTGTGGGACTCACCAGTGGCAGCAGGCTCTACACTGTCAGGGGCTGTTTCTCAGACGTTTACTGATGTTGTTAGTTTGATGAGCTTATTGCTGTTAAAATACTGTGCTTCATAGAGTAATGTCATATAAGCAAAAATACATGTAATCATGAGCTGATCTGAATATATTCTACTTTTATTAGCCCTATTGGTCAGTGAGTGAATGTGGCTAACCAATCACAGTGAAGTATGTAAGTACTCTTTACATGTATATACCCTTTAGTGTATATGAATCTTGATACATTTGATATTGTGAAAAGATCAAGGAAAATCCTGATAAATAATTGAAATGATGTTTAATTTTCATTTTTTTCTGTAATGATAAAGTGAAAGAACACATATTTGGCAGCTACAAATGTATCCTGACTAAGTATCGTCAATACAAGGCCATCAGAGTTGACCTCCTTCAGGCACTGATCCCATTTGACAGAGAATTTGTGGCATATTCCATGATGACAGTAAATGCACCAAATGTCTGAAGACCATCTTTTGGGGAAATTACATCAATTTGTATAAAGGAAAGGTCTACGTCAGGCAAATGTAAAAAGTTTGCTCAGAAGTTCATGAGATAAATCCACAGGTTTGTGTAATAATGGTTCATAAAAGTTACATGGGAGCACCACATCTTTCCACTTTCTTGTTTTTTTTTTGGCTTTTTTTTTTTTGTGATGAAATTTGGACGAAATCGTGTCCCAAATGGAAGCGAGCGTTTCCTGAACTTGAGCGGATTTCTGTGTCTGACCTAGGGCTACTGAAAGACTGACAACTGCCTTCAACTCCTCACTTTTGTACTTTTACACAAAAGTGAGGAGAGCTAGGTCACCAACTGATTGAAATACTCCACAAATCAAGCGCCTCTTTTCAACAAATTTGGTTTTCGCTGGAGAACAGAGGAGCTTAAATGCAGGTAAGGGAAAACGAGACAAAAATAATGACAGATAATAGAACAAAGACATGAAGAGGAGGTGACAGCTGTTCTGGGCAGATTTGCGTTTGCATAATAATGTTTTGTATAACCCAGTTAAAACAAGCTCAGATGACAGTGATTCTTGATTGTGGTTATGGGCCTTTCCCATTTGGCGTTAGCTCAAACCAGCATCTGTGCGTTCACTTAAAGCATTAGATAAGTTTGGCAGTATTGACAGTATATATGGAGTATGGACAGATTCCAAAGAGACATCGGTGCTAATAGTCTGTCTGTGTTGGTGAACTCGAGGATGGCTTCATGACAGTAAAAATTCCCAGTATTGCGCTGATGGTAGTTTTTTTTTTTTTTTTCTCATGGGAATAGAAGAGCAATAAAGCTAAAAGGCTGCTGTCAATCGTCAAAAAGTGCAATTATATTAGATGAGAGATAATATGTTGTGTTTTTTTTTTGGGAATAGGGAAGAGTCCATTTTTGATTTAATATCGATTATCAATAGGGCTGTCACGAACAATTATTTTGGAAGTCAGATAGTTTTTAACGATTTGTCTACAAGTCAAACGTTAAACTATTGTATGTGTGTAACTGTGTCTCAGACCACATCAGCTTGACCTGTGGGGTGCCCCAAGGGTCAACCCTGGGACTCCTTTTGTTCAACCTCCACATGCTGCCGTTAGGTTAATTAATTGATAATCTTATCACAACTATGCAGACGACACTCAGATCTATATTTCACTGACAGCGGGTGAATATGGACCAGTGGATTCACTTACTGCATCCAACAGATCAGCGTGTGGATGAAAAACTATTTTCTTCAGCTAAACTCAGACAAGACTGAAATCCTCGTCTTTGGATCGCAGAAACAAAGAGAAAGTGTCAGCAGTCATCTCCAGTCTCTCGCTCTAAAACCTACAAATCAAGTTAGAAATCTGAGGGTAATAATGGACTCAGACCTGAACTTTAACAGCCACATCAAATCAATAACATCAACAGCCTTTTACCACCTAAAAAACATTGTCAAAATCAAAGGTATAGTGTCTAAACCAGACTTGGAGAGACTTATCCATGCATTTGTCTCCAGTAGGTTAGAATACTGCAACGGCCTTTTCACTGGCCTCTCCAAACGAGCTGTAAAACAGCTGCAGTACATCCAGAATGCTGCTGCTCGGGTCCTGACTAGAACCAGGAAGTACAATAACAAGTCCTGTGTTCAGGTCTCTGCACTGGCTATTTGTGGCTCAAAAGACTTAAAAGCAGCTCTGCTTGTGTTCAAGTCTCTCCACGGCCAAGCACCAAAGTACATCTCTGACATGTTAGTTCCTTATGAACCATCTGCCCAGAGTCAAGACTGAACATGGGGAATCAGCATTTCAGTTTTATGCGTCAAAAAATTGGAACAGTCTTCGTGAAGATGTTTAAATCCAGGCTAAAAACAGTTTTGTTTTAACATAATACATTATCAACCAAATAAATATTGAAATATGGTGAGCAAAGGCTTCTAGATATAAATTATTTCACAGATAAAGTGTATTATTGATGAAAATATTAAATAGTATATTATTTTTCGACATTATGAATTAATAATGTTGCTGTCTTTGTTATTAAAAAAAAGGGTTATTCCAGATTGTTTTAGAGTCTGTACAATCCAGATAAAATACAATTATGATTTTTTCTAACATTTTACACTCAATTTCGATATTAAAGAATAGGCTTAATACTAGAGAAAGATTTTTGATACTGAAATAATAATAAATAGACAATAGATATGTTCTTGTTGCTATGTAGTCGTCTATTCTGAAACTGCTCAGGAAAAGTCAAATATTGTCTTGTGTATACGTTGTTGTTTTTTTGTATTGATACTCGAATAAGAATCTAGTTTCGATTCCAGTTTCAGTATCAATTAACATCTGATTGTTGATACATTTGACAACCTTAGCCACAGCAGCAAGATAAATATTGGATTTTGATAATGGACCATCCCTCTCCCACAGGTTTTGCGCGTATCAAAGGTCCATTCTGCGAGAGCAAAATAATGTATAGCAGCGTATTAGAGTTGCAGACTCCAAATGCAGAGCCAGATTGGAGCTGATTAACGGTGGGTAATTTACGCCTGATGAATATTCTGCACTGCTCTGCTGCTAGATGCTCAAGAAACTCACTACATTTTGTTAACTACAGATATTTTTCCGCTAAATTGGCTCCATTTAGAATTGCAAGCTAACGTAGCATTATTCCGCTGGTAAATGCAAATGACTTACAAGGGCATATATTGAAGATTTAAACTTAAATGCATCGTTGCTTATAAGAAACTGTTCTCTTTATGGCTGAATGAGCTGGCAAGTGGAGTGACTTTAATAGCCAAAGAAAAGCTATTACTATATTTTTGGATACGCATTTACATATTTGGCAATAATTGACCTGATTGAATCACCTTGAAACGGAATGATGTCCTGGAAAAATGTAGTAAATGGACTTCTGTGCACGGTATCACATATTCACCAAAGTAAATCAAGGGATCCGTATCCTTAAAAAAAGTTCCAGCATTTTCCAACAATTTCTTAAAACTTGTTAAATTATCCTCGTTATTTTCTAAGCGACATTATTCCCGCAAATCACCAAATGTTTGTATGCCTGTGCTTTAGCGTACCCTTTTTGGGCCGTCAGGTTGTTATTTGTATTCATTTTGCATTGTTTACCAAAATAAATTCATTCATTATCACTTCAAAAACAACTGTAGATTGAGGCAGCAATAGACAATATTGCACAATCGCTGATTCATTTCTCTCTCAATTTTCTAAAGGTCCTTGAACAAGAAATCAAACTTTGCTCGTTCACTTCTGAGCCGATGTTTTCATGATTTGCATGCGTTTATTGCAAAGTCAAGAAAAGTCACTAAACAATCTACTAGTCCAAAGTTAGCGGGGAATTTTAATGAATCGAATGCATTAAAGAAAACCCTTGAGCTTCTGACTTCTATACAGTTCTAATCTGCGACCATGATCATTAGGTTATATTTTGGAAATCTTAAATGACCTAAAACCTAAAAGCAGCTGTTTTAATGCAAAACAAAATTCACATCTAATCTAACAAAAGTATAAAGTTTTAATCCAGCATAAAGTATGAACTGGCCCATAATGCTTGCCTGTCGAGTCCAGAATGAGTTATTTCAGTCTGGTCACCACTTTCTTCATCGCACCTCGATCCAAACTCAGACAGAGGCGTGCAATCACAATTGTTTACTTCAGTGATACATGTGAAACAGATGAGCTCATTGGTCATCATTTAGAACAAAGTCAAACTTCTCTCATTGTTTCTGCAGAAATCTGCGATGGCCCTGCAAAAGAAAGCTGTCTGTTTTGTTGATATTGTGAGGATGTTAATATTGCCTTTACAATAGGTTCTTACTCCTGGCTAAGTTAAAAATATATACACAACAGAACAAACGGTTTCTGACAACAATGACAATGGGTTTTCACTTGAAGTAAGCAGGGTTTCAAAATGACTTTACTTCAGCTCAAATCTGAACATTACTAGTCAACTTCTTCCGCCTCGCCCACTTTTGCCTCTTTTTGCCACAGAGCCGCACTTCACACGTAATACCACTTTGGTGGGAACAAGTGGCGAACGAGGGAAAAGTCTCAAAGGCTATAATATGCAACTTTCATAAGTTGGACCAGAAATGACTTTGCTGTTTGGAGGAGCAGCTGTCGAACGTCATGCACAGAGTCAATAATAGCTTCTTTAATCTTATACGTATAAGTCATATAGAGGCATCAGACCAAACATATTCTCATAAAGGTTCAACAAAGCCATTTTTGATTACTTGGTCACAATGAAAACTTAAGCGACTGCATTACTATGGGCGGCGCAGTCCAATCAGAAATCGCACTTGCTTTTAGGTTCTCACTTTGCTTGGAACATCAAAGCCACTTCCTGCATACGCTGAAAAGATGTTGATTATCTTTCTGAAAACTCCCGGCCGGATCTAATTCTACCAGATGAATAAATGCTATGTGCCCAGCGCTCTCATCAATCTAGCGCGTGAATGAGATCCGCGGCTGTGTTTCTGCATCTAATTCGGGACAGGTTGTGACTCAAGCCGGTCCACACACTTAATGTTATGGGCAAAGTGTCAACAAGAACGCTTTCCACTGCCAGAAAGCGCAAAAGATGGACTCTCTAATGCTTTTAATGTAGGAGGTGTCAAGATGCGAGGTTGTTGTTGTTGTTTAATTTAAAAGTTGGTGAAGCGTCCCTGCTGGAGACAGTGCTAAAAGGACTGTTATGGCGAGAACAAAGACGAACTGTCAGCCATTGTAGACACGTAAACATTTAAATGTAAACTTTAAAAGGAAAAGTTTCAAAGTCACACTACGTATATTAAGTTGAGTCTCTCTTGTCTATTGTTGTGAAGAAACAAAGTAGCCTTATGTACCCAAAATACGTATTCAGAATAGTAATAGAAGTAGAACTAAGTCACTTCAGCGACAGAGCACCCCCTGCAGGTCTCTTGTGAAAATACACAACCAAAATGACGCCAAAAGCTTTTCCCTCTTCCCTTTTATTGAAATAAGGAAGTATAACCACATACAAAAACATTTCATGTCGCAAAAAAAAAGAGAGCCAAGAGAGTTTTCTTTGAGTCGATGTCAAGAAAGTCGCAAGGCTGGTTTTCCGTGCAGAGACAGCAGGGGGCGATGGTGTGGGCTTCAAACACCCCAAAAATACATTTACAACCACCAAACAGACTTACAAAGACGTTTAATAAGGTAAAAATGTTACTGTTCTAGAGTAAGTGTAATCCGGTAAAGTTACTCTTTAATTTAGTGGTGTTCAGAATACAGCTGCTTTGCGAAAAACAAGAGGAATACATACATGGGGGTGTTTGATCAAGACAGCATGATATTATTACAGGAAAAATATAAAACACAGCTCTTGTGGTGCACTTTTCCTTCTCTAATTTATAATAATTAACAAACACATAACAAAAATTAAGTCAATTTTAAACCTATGCATTTTTCTATTGTCCATTTGTCATGGTTACACTGCACATTTCACTAAAACGCAATGAACATGATTGTAATCAAGATTCAACTTAAAACGTTGCCTATTTTGTCCAGATTTGACAACTTCGGTGACGTTTATAATTGTAATTTATAATTCCTGGTTGGACATGAGCAGCAGATGTGACAAAGGTAGACGTGATTCCACAGTGTCGCTTATTGTTGACATATACAGAGGGAGACTGTTATTCTTTAATTTTCTTATTCACAAACTGCAACTTGACTGATGTAAAATATACCTCTAAACTAAGTCATAATTAGAAGAACACGAAAACCTGTCATATACAATTTGAAGTATAATTGGAGAGTATTGAGATTATGCTCTGATGTATCATAATATGTCATAGTTATTTAACATTTTCAAAGTATTCTTGTTATTTTTAAAACAATCTTAACCTTGTTATTTGGTGGAGTCAAGTCAGCCTATCCTCTAAGTATGAATTACTTTATTACTTCCCATCCTCCCTAAATGTTTTGCGATTAAGCCTTAAATGTTAGAAAATGGGTTTGCTTCATAAAGCCATTCCAGCAGCTTTATTGCCTCTTTGAAATGTAAACTCCTTATTGTAAGAATTGATCCAAAGTTTCCCTCACTTACTTTGAATGATTCCTGCGAGGCTGAGCTCACAAGATAAACTTTAACAATGTAATAAATCCTCTGTGTTGTTTAAAAACGTAGACTATACAGTACACTGGGAGATCTTACTTGACAGTGGCTCTTCTCAGACTGAAGAATTGAACGAGATAAAGCGCTGGAGGATGAGAGGAGACAGCGAGTCTGGAAACAGAACACGACAGTCAGCAACACGAGAGGAGATACGGAGATTGTTGCACATTCATCCAATTCTCAAACAACAGAGATGGGAGACAAGTAGAACCAGGCAGATCTCATTCTCGGAGATAGCGGAGCATTACAGATCTATTTACAGAAAAGAAATGGTTCTTCTCAGTGTCATACTTTTATCCTCACATGCCCCGGACACATGCGGCGCGGAGAGAGTCAGAGTTTGTCTTTACCAGCTGCTGTTTTTGCTCCATCATGACGCGCGGGGCCAAAGCAGGAGCGTGTGCGCCATCTACTGGAGGAGGAAGTCACTTCAGTCCTCCAGCTGTGAGGCAGGCGTGAGGACTTTGAAGAAACGACGTGCAGTTTGCTTCGATTAATAATGTTTGCTTAACTGCACTTTGATTAAATTATCGATTCTACAACTGAACTTATCCGAGCCAAAGCAAGCTCTCAGCTGAGTCCAAGATGTGAGCCACGCCACACAAACCAGGTAAAACTCTCATTATCCGCCTCAGTTTCAGAGTCTGCCTGGTTTGCTTTGAAACTATTTTGTGAACTCATATTTTATACGTATTCGATATTGATTTGATCAAATGGATTATGTTCAATTTCCTACCTGTGCTCTTTGGCTAAGGGCATGTTTAAGTTGGGTAAGTTTTAAACCCGTGACTGGCCGAAGTAGATATTTAAAGGCACAGTACGTGACTTTTTAGTAAAATAAAAGAAAAAAGAAAAGAAAAAAAGACTAAAGCCTGTTTTTGTTGTTGTTTATTTTATTTATTTATTTACACTAAGCAAATGTACAGAATTAAAACAGACCTGCTTCTTTTCATGGAAATGTTGCTTCTTTACATATAAAGCCACAGTATCGCATGAAATGTCTGAATCAGAATCAGAAACTGTTTACTGCCATTGTCAGTGATCAAAAATTCACAAACATAGGAACTTGCTTCGGCGTGAGGTGCAGCATAAAACAATGAATAAAATATATAAAAGAGGCAAGCATAAAATTAAGAATAAAATAGACTAAGATAGGCTAAGAATATATACAGAAATGTACAGTTGGCAGACAGTGCAATGTGCAAATGTGGTAGTGCAAATAGATAGTTCTTATATAATATATTGTTAAAGTGGCAGGTGTTACAAAGTGTTCATGAGTCCAACGGCAGAGGGAAAGAAACTGTTCTTGTGTCGGGAAGTTCTGGTCCGGATGGACCGTAGCCTCCTGCCCGAGGGGAGTGGCTCAAATAGTCCATGTCCAGGTGAGAAGAGTCCACTGTGATCCGACCTGCTTGTCCCCGAGTCCTGGAGACGTACAGGTCCTGGACAGATGGAAGGCTGTCCATCCATGTATCTATCTCCATGGAGATAGAAGTATGGTTTTAACTTTTTATTGCCATGAAATTATGCAGGTGACTTTCCACCTTCAAGATTTACATACTGTGCCTTTAAAATCTAAAACTATTCACTATTCAATCACTTAATCAGAGTTTATAGAGCACTTTACAACATACTAAATAAAAGACTTGAAATCATTAAAACCTAAAGATGGCACTGACCTTGAGTTATGCAATTAGCTTTAGGAATACTCCAAATAATTCTTTTAGAACCTGCGTTCAAGTTAAGTGGTCTATGACGTAAATATTGTAGCAGAATAAATGTAGCTTCTAACTCTGCACCTTGTTCACAACCGGCTAATACCACAATGAGCAATTAAACAGGTCTTTTAATGACAAATTCTCTTCCAAATCCTTATTAGGTTGGTTGTAATGGAGGCAGCGCTGCATTTTGTACTCTACATAATTGGATTTGGCCACAATGAACACAAAGAGGCCTGATCTTAACAGATGACACTTGTTTCTATGGTGAGCACCAATCAGGCGCTAATTTACTTTTGGTAATTGTAGACGTGGAATTGAAAGCATGTGGTAAAAAGAGAAGAGACACCAATTATGACAGTGTACTTCACACATCTGGCATATCAGAATGTATAGTTCTTATTATAATTGCATTCGCCATTTTAGAATTGGAAAGTGAGTTGGTATAAAGTAAACATATTTATTTATCACACTGTGGACTAAAATCTGTATATACTCAATTCATGGGGACAGGCCTTCCTTATGGGGACAACAATTATGTCCCCATAAGGTACATTTTTCATTATAGGATCAACAACAGTGTTTAGAGTGTAGAGATGGGTTACAATAAGTAAAGGTTATGGTTAAGGTTAAGCTCGTAAAGCGCAAGCGACAAGTTTTTATGATTTTCTAATTTTGACTTTATTTGCATTAATACCTAGTTTTACACCAATCAGGTAGATGTTTGTGAGAAAAGTTGAAAATTACAGGAAGTAAACAAACTGATGACATCACACTGGGAGACAAAGGTTATGCATAATTTACACAAAATAAAAATCTTGTTTTATTTTATTTTTAAAGATTTTAAACATTAATTTAACAAAATAAAAGGTGTTCACGTGTATTTGTCTTTGTCAAATAAAAAATCTGTGACATTAGAGCAGTTTTGGTGCAGTGTACAGGATGGTTTGTTGGCAATTTCCTAGTGTGATGTCATCATTTACAACCAGGAAGTAAAGTAAAAAAAAATAATAATAATATTTTTTTAAAAAGAAGCTAAACTGGGATAAAATTTGTGAAGATTTTAGCAGAATTTGAAATGTTTTTATCGTAGCTACATTTTAGTTAAATGAGTAGTCCAACCTGTCATAGGCACTTTAAGGTTAGGATCTGTTTCCATGAAATGAATCTAAGTCAGTCTAATGTGCTTTTATTAGTTAAATAGGTACAGAAACAGACACACCTTATGCTTTAATAAGGCTTGATTTTACACACTTTATTGTCCCCATAAAGAAATTTGTCCTCATGCATTTGACCCATCCTTCAGTGCCGCTGGGGCAGTGGCTTTGAGGCAGAGATGTTAGCCACTCTGGCACGTGCCACCTAAACCCCACCCCCTGACTGTGATTGGTCCAGTCTGCAAGAACTTGAAGGCACTAGGCATATGAGATCATTTAGTTTATTGATTATTGTGATTAATTGGCTCACAATATACTTGTAAGTATATTGACTGACTATTTAAGAAGCAAAATTAATCTGTTATCCAAAAAAAGTACATCTAAATGTATTATAAGTTTAATCTGACTGTTTGTGTCACAGTAACTTTACTTTTGCATTCAGAAAGTTTGATTTCATAAAGCTGGTCACATACTACTGGACCAGGAGGAAAGAAAATGAAGGATTTCACTTATGTTGTGACATTTATCGTGAATAATTAATCATTATATTAGAATTTTCCTTCTCACAATTCAATATCATGACATCCCTAGAAGACACGTGTTGAAATTAAACCTCCACGCAGCAGCAGATTTACCTTCTCAGTATAGAATAAGAATACAACGTGCGATCTGTACGGCCAGGAAAACTAACCGATTGGTAGATCAATAATCTAAAGTCAACTTTCTTCTTCTTTCCAGGCAAATTCATTCTACTTTGGACGCCTCTTTCCTGTGATGTTGCTGCAACCTGTCAGGACCAGGGCATCACAGAACTTAAACTCAACTAGAATCAAAACTGTGATGTTCCAGCTGTCAGGTAATACCAGCCTTGCCACTTTATAACGCGCATTTTTCTCCATACCGTTCCCTTGGGGCCCTCTACATACATCTGACACTGAGCAATTAGCATGCTCAGTAACAAAACATGTTTCTCCTGTCTTCGTCTTGTCAACTTTTCAGCCTGCCTTTTCTCTTGCTGTTAGTTTCTAGTGGCAGCGGCAGACAAGCTTAACAACGTCACCAAAATAGCTCCAGGCTTAATGTTAAATCTCTCAAATAGGGGCCACTATTTTACGTGTGCTTTTCATTTATAAACGCGTAGATCAAAGCACAGCAGGCCATTTTTAGCAGCTGAGTTGGCACAGATGTATTAGTTCAATGTCTCTGCACCGAGTTGAGTGGGATTTCAAGTCCATTGGGAAAACAGACAACTTTCTCCCAGTTATACACAAGGGAATGCACCACGTAGATGTCACAGAAAGGTAGGACATAAAAGGAGAAGGCCTTGAACATGAACAATACAAGAGAAAACCAGGGGTGGTGGTCAGGTTGTCGAGGGTTTTGTAAAATAGCTGTTTACATTGAAGTTCTTGTTGTTGTTGTTGAGAAGAAAGATTTAGTTTGTATGAAATAACAAGTTTTAAAAAAGTTACAGCCCTGGGGTCATTAAAACATCTGGCATCAGAGCTGAATGTTGTGTTGGGCTGCGCCAAACCACAAAAGTGTTTTAGCAAAAAGACTGGAGTCCATTTATTCTTTGACTTTTTTATTTTCCAAAGCACTGAATTAGAAAACTAGTAAAAGCAATGATGCATTTGAGAAAATAAGAAAAAATAGCTCAAATAGAAAAGCAGGTGCTGCCAAAATACAGTACAATAGGGCATTTTGTAATTTAACATGTTTTGCTTTGACCAGAGTTTGCTGACAGTTTGGTAATAGTTATACTAAGGTTTGTTAAGGATTAGGGACACTTTATTGTCCCTGAAGGGAAATGTGTCCTTTACATCTGATCCACCCTTCAATATAGGGTTGTTATCTATGGGGTGAGATTTGTTTCATATTAATTTATTGACGCAAAAAGAAAGATTAATTCAAAATCTCAGATTTTTTCACAATCCCTGACTTGCATTTATGGATTTATGCACGCAAAATTAGATTTGCATATATATATTTGTGAATAAAACATATTTTTGTTTTGTGAATCTGTGTTTTTGCATTCGAGAATCTGATACTGAATTTGAGGATCACCTAAATTGTGCATTCTTCACCTTTGTGAATGTGGATATTTATGAGACAAATGTTACACATTTTGTAAAAAATATCTATGCAGAATTTTGGATTCACGCAAAATCCGGATTTATTCAAAAAGTTAGACTTGCATGCAGAATTTTTTCACACAAATTCTCAATTGTAAAAATTAAGTTACATTTTATTTTGAAATCTGTAGTTTTGCATGTGAATGTGTGACTTTGCATTTGTGGATCGCTCACCACGTGCATTCATCCTCTGATCTCGCCGAGGATCTTTTTGACACAAACATTCCGCGTTTCTGCACTCTCTCAACTCATTCAGAAGACAGCGCTGTTCCTCTGGTAACCACTAGGGGCAGTGTTGGTGTTTTTTTTTTTTTAGCCTTTCCCGGTTCCGTCACATACAAATGAATGAAGCCAATCCCCTTATTAAAGTATATAAAACTTGTTATTTAATGATATTTATGGCATTTATCTGCTATCCTCACCTGTAACATGTAAAAAAGAGAATGGTTTGTGGTCGCTAGATTCAAGAAGCACAAAGAATTCTCAACTTGAAGTCAGTAAGCCTTTAGCTCACATAACAGTACACGTTATTTATTTAAAATAAAATTCAAAATGGATTATTCATAACTTGCGTGTTTTGTGAGCTAATGCTAACGGCTATAGGGAAAATATATGAGGCCGTGTTGCTAAGTGGTCGATAGCATGAGCAATGAATGCCGTGTCTACTTATTTAAATGTCTACGCTGAAATACTATGCTGCTAGCTAGAACAACGATAAACATATGTTATGTAACGACTGTAGCGACTTCACTCTGGTCTCTCTCCGCCATTTTTTTGGGTAATAAGCATGGATGTATTAAATGAACGTATTGTATTAAATTAAATGATGTATTAAATGAACGTATTAAATGGTTTTATTATAGTTCTATGGTAATAAGGGTCCGTCTACATCCGGAAATGCCCTTCTATACAGTTAAAGTTGGTCAGCACTGCCCCTAGTGGTTACCAGAGGAACAGCGCTGTCTTCTGAATGAGTTGAGAGAGTGCAGAAACGCGGAATGTTTGTGTCAAAAAGATCCTCGGCGAGATCAGAGGATGAATGCACGTGGTGAGCGATCCACAAATGCAAAGTCACACATTCACATGCAAAACTACAGATTTCAAAATAAAATGTAACTTAATTTTTACAATTGAGAATTTGTGTGAAAAAATTCTGCATGCAAGTCTAACTTTTTGAATAAATCCAGATGTTGCGTGAATCCAAAATTCTGCATAGATATTTTTTACAAAATGTGTAACATTTGTCTCATAAATATCCACATTCACAAAGGTGAAGAATGCACAATTTAGGTGATCCTCAAATTCAGTATCAGATTCTCGAATGCAAAAACACAGATTCACAAAACAAAAATATGTTTTATTCACAAATATATATATGCAAATCTAATTTTGCGTGCATAAATCCATAAATGCAAGTCAGGGATTGTGAAAAAATCTGGGATTTTGAATTAATCTTTCTTTTTAAGGCCAATAAATTAATATGAAACAAATCTCACCCCATAGTTTTCTGCAGGATATTTTTTTTACCTATTGAGTATGTTTTGGGTTGGGTATCGTGTTAAATCTGAAACAACAATATTGAAACTTTTGAAATATTTTGTACTTACACATTTTGTGGTTCCCAACCTTTTTCTCCCTGTGACCTCTGTTTAACCCCTGATACATTAGCGACCCTAATATCCTTTTACTACCTCAGAAGCTACTGTCTTATTAGTTTTGTTATTTATTATATTAAATAAGTATAGAATAGTAATGACTTTAAACGTTATAAAAACAATGAACTATCCCTTCATTAAAATTCTGATCTTTTTTTATAAACATCCCTGTAGATCCCTGAGAACCACAGGTTGGGAATGACATAACAGGACACATACATTTGCTTATTGTTTAAAGTTTAAAAAGCCAAACTAATGTGAAAGAGTGAAGTCAGGTCATTTAGGACTGTGGTTCTCAATTTTTTTTCTCAAATTTTCCCCAAAATAACAATAGTTCACATTGGCGACCCCCAAACACAAAAAATTCACCACTGCATTTGAAGGGTGTCGAGCCTTGTTTAACACTAGGGGTGCTGACCCCTAGTTTGAGAACCACTGATTTAGGATACTTTTTGTCATCAATGTAAACCAGTTTTGTCCTTAATGAGTTACTAGTTCCTTTTAATTATTTAGTTTTAAAAAATACATACATTTTACAGTCAAGTCATTTAATAATAAGAGTTATTTTTAAGTTTCAAGTCTTACCCATTTTACTTGATATCAGGAAAATGGGCCATATGTGTTGGTAAAATGTTGCCCGTAAATTCTGGGTAAAATGAGTCAATTTTTAGACATTTATCTTCTTATGAAATATAATAATAATTAGGGATGCACGGATCCAGCTTTTTCAGATCCGATACAGATTTTGATACATGGACTTTAAGTATCTGCCAATACCTGACATCAACCAATACCTCTGCAGAGACTGAAAATAGCATTTATTTTCTTTATAAAGTATGGTCGACGTAATCCCTCATTCGTCCAGGAGTGTTCCGTTGTAGAAAAGGTTTCAAGGTTGTGATCACTGATTGACAATGACTTCTGGATGGAAGCCGAAATGTCTTGATTTTCAAAACAGTGTCCACTTGACAACCCCTGAAACCTTTTCTACACTTTATAAAGTATGACAAACGATTCGAATGGGTTGGGAAGCTGTTCTTTATCTGTTGTATAAATAAAACCTCAAACATCATGAGATGTTCAGGACCAAAAAGGGCCAGTCAATAGTCTTATTACATCAGTTTACAGGCCCAACCACGATATCGGCTGAACCGATATTTTGGATCCGATATCCGATGTAGCACATTTTTACATATTGTCACCGATATTCAATACCAGTATCAGTATCAGTGCATCCTTAATAATAATAACAAAAAGTATTTATACCAATACATTCATAACAATCGGATCAGTTAAAGCTGAACATTTATTCTCATAATTATTCAATTCTGTTTCCACCGCAGAAAGTGTAATGTAAAAGCAGAACTTTGTGGGAAAAAAATCAGACCTCTACACATCGTCTCTGTCTAATTATTAAACATTTTATCTTTTCAAACTTGTAAGAAAGAGCCATGTGAGTCACTGTCATAGACAGAAGCTGTTCGGCTGTGCAGGGATAATACCCCTGCTTCACTTTTGTGTCTAAAAAGCTGTTCTAAAGCTGTGCTAATGGCCAAAAAAATCGATGCATACGAAAAGTAGTGATGTGCAAAAGGAATCGTGTGAGTGAGGCAGGACTTTAAAAAGTTTAAACACCTACTTCCTTATTTCGCTGTTTAATTAGGTACCCCAGAGCTAACCTATTGATTGAATTAAAAATGTACTGGTAGTTATTTATTAAATGCACCAGTGCTATCCATCAGTAGCTCTGCCATAAGAAGCATTTCCTAAACTTGCCCTCCTCGAAAAAAGACAAAGTTGAGTTTTAATGATTGGCTGTGCATTGGAGTGGGTTATCTGCAGCTTTGACAGGGCGGGAGTAGGGTTTGGCGACTCTCCCCTCCCCTCGCTGCCCTACACCAGATAAGACGAAAAAGCCACAACTGTATCACAAAATAAGCCAGTCCATCTACGAGCCCCGAACAATGACGAGTTCCAAAGAGTAAGTGCACTTGTCTCTTAACTCCACCAATAAAAGTCTATTTTCTCTGTCTGTGTGATTGATGCTTCGCAGTGAAAAGCAGCAGACACAAGATGAGAGCGCCGCTGCTAAAAAGACCAAGAAACACAAGAAGAAAGAGGATAACTGGAGACCCCAGGGCCCTCGAGACCCATTTGCCATGGTTGGGGTTTTAAATTGAGCTTTCTCTGTTTATGTTATAGCACACTTTTTAAACTATATTTCTACGCCAACAGCTGAATGCATTGCCAGAAGAGAAGCAGCAAGAAATCCAAAGGGCATTGCACCTCTTTAATTTCGGTCCAACTCTGCCCAGGACGCTGGAACAAGCAAAGAAACATCAATACCACTTCTGGGACACGCAGCCTGTCCCCAAACTTGGTAAAACTACTTCTTATAACTTTGAAATGTCTAGCTTTGCATTTAATGACACACTGGTGATAAATAACCAAGCTTTCTTGTTGTTTTTATGCATCCTTAGGTGACGCTGTTACAAGTCACGGTCCAATAGCAGAAGGAGAGCGCAGTGTCCGCACAGAACCCTATTCTCTGCCCCAAGGCTTTTCATGGGACACTCTGGACCTCACCAGCGCTGCAGTGGTGAGGCATAAAATCACATCTATCAAAGTCTTTCTCAGGATAATTTGGCCGTTTCATTGTAGCTTGGGGCTCTTTCGGTTTTAGACTGGCTTTGTGAAAATGCTTTATGGACCAAAACAGAAATACAAATCATTCGAAGCCATGTCCAATGCTGTTTTTTAGCTGAAAGAAGTCTGTACACTTCTGAATGAGAACTTCACAGAGGATGATGACAATACGATGAGACTCAACTTCACCGAGGAGTATCTCAAATGGTAAATGATTGTCGCTCCTGTAGATTCATCTTAAATGATGTCATACAACAACTATATTCTGCTTAATATGTAGTCCTGTTTGAAAGGGGAAATGGGCCCTGTGATCATTTGCATTTGAAAAAACCTAATTGAACAATTATACAAGCAATAACGATTGATTTTCTAGTATGCTCTCAGGAAGTAATGGCATCTAGACTTGCGCTAAAATCTTTGTGTTTGTGTTTTCTGTTCCAAGGGCTTTGCAGTGTCCACAGTGGATGGACCAGTGGCTCTGTGGTGTCAGAGTCAATAGCAATAAGAAACTGGTGGGCTTCATCGCTGCGGTTCCTACAGATGTAAAAGTTTATGACAAGTGAGTACAGTTTGCAGCCATTTTATTATGACCTGATCTGTGACTTGGCCTGGTGTTTAAGTTGAGTTACACAGTACCACAGATTTTTAATTATTGGTGCTAGAGTTTGTCTGTTGAGTCAGACCAGCCACAGTTCAGTGATCAGGTTTGTCTCTGCTCGAAAAGAAGTGGGATGAAGTGTTGCTTATTAAATTCCACCCGCATCATGCGCATATAATATACATTTCTAATATACTTCCTGTACATAAAATATCAAGTCGGGCTCTTTACAAACCCATAATATTCACTAAGATACAATCTTACAAAACAAAACGCATAACCGTTCCTAATATACAATTTTACATGTCAATGACAAAGTTGTTTCAGCACCAGTTGATTGTCTTGCATCCTTATAGTTCATGCTAGGTTCTATTCTGTAAGATTATAATGTGTTAATGCAGTTTTTGTTTTGTTTTTTTGTGAATACTTAGCACATTGCTTGTGCTGTTCCCCAAGGCTATAGTGTGATGCCATACACAGAAAGACATTTTTTATGGTTTATGTGCTCTGACCCAGTCCTCATCTCAGTAGCTCTTGTAATCTCTTTTTGTTTCACATTCACATTAACTTTTTCTTAAAAACTAAAAACTTGCCATCCCACCTGCCAACAGACTGACACGTTTTGTTTTTTCAGGGATATAAAGATGGTGCAGGTGCGACTCTTGTGTGTCCACAAAAAGCTGCGCCTGAAGAGGATGACTCCGGTTCTTATCCGAGAGCTCACCCGACGGGTCACGCAGCAGGGCATCACTCAGGGGCTCTACACAGCTGACATAGTGCTGCCCACTCCTCTGAGCACCTGCAAGTACGCCACCACTTCAACACCACAACTATAATTATGACAGGGGTATTTCTATAAAGGCACAGATTCTCCACGGAGATGTCACTGCTTTGCCTGGAATGTTCCACTGTGACATTAAACATACAGTATCCATCTCACATTTATTAAATTACAGGCGTTTTATGCTAAAGCTGGCTCGCCTCTCCACAGAGTGGCCCTGTAACTTGGCTCAGTGCTTGTCTCCGCAAAGATTGAAAGGTTTAATGTCATGAAGCGGAACATTAAAGGCAACGCCCTAAACCCTTCTCACTCACACAGTTACATGGTGCTCCTTGTAATAGTCAGTTTGTTTTGTTTAATACTCAATACTGGCTCCTGTAAAGGTTCTGGCATCGTCCCCTGAATCCCCGAAAGCTGATGGAGTTGAACCATCCTGGAGTGAGGCAGAGCATAGCGGTGCAGAGAGCGCTCAAGCTCAACAAGCTGCCAGAGGTAAACTGCTACTGCCACCTACAGGAGAGCTCTGTCAAGACCAGGCAGATTCATGCTTTTTAACACTAGCTTGAGCTTGAAAATGTCGTTCACTTTTTTTTTTTTTACTATTACATATTTTCTGTGGAGTTGAACATAATATGATTTCAATGGAGAAACTCAGATAACCTCAGATTATCACAAAATATGAATCAAGGTGGTTTTGGCAACTGAAAACCATGTGAGGTGAATGATATCAGAGTGTATTTTAAAGCTGTTTACCATTGTATTTTACCTTATTTGTTTATTTATTGCGAGATTATGATAGTCATTTAGTGGTTTGATAGGGTTAGAAGGTTAAATCCAGTTTTTTAGTTTTACAGGACCAATACTACAAAAATGTTGAACCCACAATATATTTTTATTCTACATAAAGAAATGTTACATACCAGAAATTAAGCTTTTGTGACTCTCAAAGACCATTTTGAGGCTTGAAAATAGTATTTTGTCCATCCTTTGATTTAGAAAAGCAAAGTGACATGCCAAAAATTGTTGCTTATTTATTGTTGTTCCAATGTTTTCAAAAGTCATTCTCAATCAGAACGCTGGATTACAAATACCATAAAGATTTTAGAATTATTGATTTGATGCTAAAAATTGTATTGTATTATGGTTTCCTTAATTTGGCCTGTGTTCTGAAGCTTTGATTATTCTGTTGACATAACATTTCATAGTGTCAATGTGGTCAGGCTTTTTTATTTTATAAAGAGGCTGACCAAATATTACATATGGATTCTATGTGTCAGATTAAGGTTCATGATCGCTTGTGTAAATCAGAAAATACATTAATTAAGACCTGTGTTACATGAGAAAACACTATTCATTGTCATTTCCTGGCTCTGCTTATCAAAGGGCCTTTAAATACCTGTTTAAATCACATTCAACTTTTAAATCTTTAACACAAATAACCAAATTGTACATTTTAACATTCACTTACTCTACCAGGAGACAAAGACACCAGGCCTGCGCCCAATGACCACAGCCGACATTGCATCGATTCACGCCCTGCTCCAATCCAACAAGTCCAAGTTCGACCTCAGCACCAACTTTTCTGCTCAGGAAGTAGAACACTGGCTGCTTCCTCGAGACAGACTGATCTACTCTTACGTGGCTCAGGTCAGTGATAATGCACCTCCGACGCGCGGTAAGGAGAGCGAAAAATCTATTGACACTGTCCTCTCTTCGTAGGGTGAAGATGGAGGTCTGACAGGCGCGTTTAGTTTCTACGCTTTCAACTCTCAGGTGCTGAATGAGCCAGTGCACACAGAGCTGAGAGAGGCCCAGCTCCTGTTCTGCGTGTGCTCGTCTGCAGAGCCAGTGGAGCTCATGGAGGATGCACTGGTCCTGGCTAAAGCTGTGAGTCTCTGTGTTAAAACTGCAATCATTCGAACTTTCCTCAAGGTCTGACTTTGGTTCACTCAAAGATGAAGTCGTTGGACCAGTGTAATGTGATATTAATAATGCATATGGCAATAGTAGGTTATTATTATTCATAAACTTGTTTCGACTTGCTCTGCTTTATGGCCACAATAACAGAGACGCATATAAGTCAAAGTTGTCTTCTTGGTCCGTTGTGAGAATGAATGCCATCAAAACTGTTAAAGGCAAAGGGAAGTGGCACCCAAAACAAAGCAAAATACATATTAAACACATTTATTTCACAGAAGTAGTTTGGGCAATGGGGATTTGGACTCTTAATTAAAAAAAGGAACTACAATCACAATTGAAGCTTTGCTGAAAGTGCAACGTTATTGGTGGGGACACTTCTCGCGTCTTTTCGTTTGGGGTTGGCACTGCTTTAGAGACGACCCGAAGGAGAGTTACCAAGTGGTCTTTAGAAGAAGGGTTCTGGGAGTTGAGAAACACCCTATGCCTTATGTTCAGCTCCTTCTCCTAACTGAGTAGCAGAGAAGCGCCAGCACTGATTCATGATTGGTGCAAGTGCTGGGCTTTAGTGACGTTGCAGATCAAAGAGAGGACGCATAGGTTTAAACACAGTGAATTTCAGCTTTGAAACTGGTTCATCAGATGTTATGAGTAAATCAGTATTTGTTTTGAACAGTTTTAGCTGTATCTGCAGACAAAGATACAAACTACAAATTCTACATACACCCCCTTTAATTGTGATAATGTTGTGTTAATAATATTTTAATTAATATTGATCTCAACTGAAAAGATTAAATTATTAAAATGTAATGTAAGTATGTTCATTTTAATTATTTCTAACTTAAATATAATAATGCATCACTTTTTGGCACCTGCATCTAAAACATTTAACTTGAACTGATGTTTTAAGTTTTCAAATCAGTCCTCCATTCAGCCTTAGGGCTTGTCTTTCACTCCTCTAGATAAAAGTGTAAACATAAACACATAAATACTAGGCCTGTCACAAAAACACATTTTAGTATGATATGTTGCTTCCGAAAAATAAAATGATAAATGATAATATTGAAAGTGCTTTAGACCACTGACGCAATTACCCTTTTTCCAGGTGAAGGGTGTTGTAAAAAATGCGACCAGGAATAAGTAAATGGCACAATTAAACACAGTAGTTTGTTCCCGTATCTCATAAATATTAATTTTTCGCCGAACGAGAGTTTAAGTGTTATCATATCAAGTCCAAGTCCATAGTAAAGGTACATGTGATAATTTTTTAGATTGAAAAAATATTGTTATTTCTATCATATTAAATGGCAACAATGTTCTTTTATTTTACATGTAACCAAAAGAAAGGTTTTGACGTCTTCACGGCTTTAGACGCCATGAACAACAAGAGTTTTTTGGAAAAGCTCAAATTCAACATGAGCAGCAAAAGTATGAACTTCTACCTGTACAACTGGCAATGTCCTGCCATAAATCCAGACAAGGTAAGCATCACGACGATATTATAACACATATTTATTTCATTTTATACCTGTACCAGGACATTTTTACAGCCTAAACTTTATTTGTAATCTACAGGTGGGTTTTGTATTACCCAGTTAAATTGCCCTTGAGATGGAGAGATCGACTGTCAGAAATTTTTTATTACAAGCAATTCTGAGTCAAAAAGAAGTTGAAACCACCAAATAGATTAAAGAAATAAAAATGTATGCACTCACAATGTATTGTTTGTATGTCAAAAATTCAGTGAGGGTTTCACTTCTGTGACAGAGATTAATTGTTTGTTACACAACGACAAACAGTCTGTTACCATGCAGGCGTCCCACCGGTGGGACATTGGACTTTTTCTTAATTTATTCCTTTTTATGCAACATCTGATAAAAGGAAACGATCACGCTGCTGGACATGTTAAATATGAAAAGAAAGCTGTGACCTTCTTATTCAGTCAAATCAAGCATTCTGGGATCAATCAGTTTGTTCTCCAAATCCACAAATAAAAAAAATACCCTAAAATTCAGAAAAGTTTAATTGGACTTTTATATGGATTCTGTCCCTAAAATTCATTTTTAGCCAAATTAACTCCAGCTTTGAAAGAGGAATAGTCAAAACCTCACAAATGCCCATACTAGTGTCAGTCAAGCCCTGCTACAGACACCAGCTTTACTTCTTCACATATTTAACAAAGAAAATCTAGACTGAATTTATAATCTGATATTCCTCTGAGCAACTCGTTTCCAAATATAATTAGAGTAAATCAGACATCAGAGGCCAAAACTACACAGCCTCAGCTTCACAAAGAGTCCAGACAATAGTTTGTGCTCCAAAGAGTTCAAAAACAGCTTTTGTTTTAGGAAAAAGAGCTCCAAAGCTTAAGGGGCTAAACCAAGCCGATTTTATTTTATTTCTCTGAGTTAGTTATAAATAAATGATTGTGACTAGTCTGAGAGTGTTTGTTATTACTTGCAGTATTGTCACTCCAGAACCATATTATTCACTTAAATATCCCTCGATGACAAACTGAAGTCAACACGTAAATCTTATTAGAGGAAAGTCATTAATCATTCTTTCACATCTCCCCCATGAGAGCTGACACACATGTATCCAATTAAATTACATCTCTTAACACGATGTTCGCTTCTTTAACATCTCACAGTTGCCTGACAAGCAGGACAGTTTTTGCTGTTGAGGTCGCAGTACAAAGGAATTATTCATTTTGTGTAATGTCTCACTTTAAACTGCAGGTGGCGTTAAAGGTATCTTGAAATGTTCAGCAAACGCCCCGCTTTTTTGACATTGATCATCAATGCCAAAAAAGCGGGGCAATGGTTGATCTGCAGTTCATATTTAAATTACGCAATTCATGGAATATAAATCTTCTCCTCTTAAATGACTGTACTCCTTGTTTTGTATTTCTCTTTATGTATATGTTTCATTTAAAGCCCGAGTACATAACTTAGCCAATAAACTGAGTAAAATTAAAACTTTTTTTTTCTCAATTTGGGATCTTTTTTATTACACTGGAGAAAAAAAAAGAAAAAAGATTTCTCCTGAGCAGGCTTGCACCTCCACAAACCTGACTTGTACCTTGCATGTACTTCCTGCTTGTTTGCATGGAAATGTTGCTCCTGTAATATCCCACAGGATGGATAAAACGTATTTATGTCCATGGGAATGTTCCAAAGTATGGCAACTTTCTGTCATGGAATTATGCAGGTCACATGCCAGCTCCAGAAAGTTACATAGCGTTGATTTAATTCCGATATTTTTTATTACATAATATTATTTATTCTACATGAGCTAAACCTCCCAGATTACCTAACACAGGAGAGAAAAAAATATTGTTGTCATATTTCGTGTAAACTTTGTTTGTAATGCCAATTATTGCCCTGTAGAGGGCGCCCAGAGCTCGAGGTTGATTGCTTACAAAGGCCGCTTAATGATTGGTTTGATGTCATCAACGGAAAGTACTTTTCTTTCTTTAACAGAGTCAGCTTCGTAATATAGCAATCACATAAGGCTTTGAAGGCAAGAAACAAACGCAAAGTTGACCATGTCTGTTCACTGGTTGTTACTGGTAGCAGAATTTAACCGAAGCCTGTGGGTCGACTGTAGCCTTGTTATCAACAAAGGCTATTCCGCATCATCTTAAATAAAACACGGGTCCAGACAGAGACGATTTGATCAAATAATGAGCTTAAAACAGTGCATGCTTCCGCCTAGTCTTTGACCCCAAAACACACATTCGCCTCTTTACCAGACGCGCTTGAAGGCAGCAGGGCGCTTCTCGTTTTCAGCCTGGACCAATCAGAGGCGGAGGGGCTTTTTAAGTTTGAAGCTCCTGGATCAGCCTACAGTCCGCCTGCTGCTGCTGTACCCGGGCGAAACACCGAGCTGAGCCTCCCCAAAGCCTCATCGGAGCATTAGGACTGCAGACAGGGCGTTTAGGCAAAGCAACAGAACATTTTGGCCGTTTTTGGAGTCGATCATCAACAACTTTACGCACACATCCCCGGCTTTAGCTACGCTTCTTCTGCAGTCACTTAGCTTAACCGCAAAGTTTGAAAAGCTTCTTCTTTCTCCAAAATCGCTTTAATCCCCAACAACATTGCCAAAACGGTGTCCTGATCGAGCTTTTGCAAGATTTGAGAAAGCATATTCACAACGATCTCAGGTAAGCCTCGACGCATTTACGCATTAAGTGTTAGTGACTGCGTAATGACAGCGTAATCATATGGATATAGGTTCAGGTCTCTTTGGTAAACATACACGCTTCATTGCATTAAAACAGTCACCTGTTGTACCGGTAAAGCCAAATCCTAATGCAAAGGGCGTGTATAATGAATAGTGACGAAATGTCATTGCGTTAACTTGTGAAATTTCCTTTATTAACCAACGGATAACATGCTGATATTGCAAATCATTACGTTGCAGCTCATTGTGATATTGTGACCACTTTGTAACGCTTTAGTTTAGTGTTAATGTTGTTTCTTAGCTCTTGACAAACTGGACAAAAGAGAGCTGGCCCATTTCAACAAGCAATGCTGACCACAAACTTACTTTCTGTAAACAGTGGCAGGAGAAGGAGCAGCTGGGATTACCCGGTGTGAAAACCACCTGTGAAAACATTATGTGACAAGAACACGACTGCTGAACTGGCTGTTACTGTTTTGTTAGTGACATTTGGTTAAGCAGAAAAGGGGGTCAAAAAACCTGGAGGTGGCCTGGATTCTAATAGTGTGGAATCAAAGTCATGTTTGCCTGTGTCAGACTGTCCCTGCAGTGCAAACACTTGTTAAAACGCCCGGGTGATATGTACACTGGACTGAGCTTTGTGATTAACAGTGACTTTACAATAGTATGCATACTCTTGAGACTTGAAAAGGAGATTTGCAATAATAATACAATGTGAAGTGAATTAAGTATTGCAAAAATGAAATGATTGTTGATGATGACAGTTTGCTTCAAGGTTTTAGACTCACTGAGCAGAAGGTGGTTTATCTGAGCTTAGTAAAAACTAAACTGTCCATAGGAGATTCAGTTACGTCTCGGGATGCACCATCTTTTTCAGATCCAATACCGATTTCAATAGATGGGCTTTAAGTATCTGGCGATACCTGATATCAACCGATACCTCTGTAAAGACTGAAAATAGCATTATTTTCTTAAAACAAGAATAACGAATGAAAAAACACATCCAAATGGATTGTGCAACTATTCTTTATCCTTCAACTAACGACAGAACAGCTCTATGTAAACAAAACCTCAACTATCATCATGATGAAATTTTGGACCAACAAGGGCCTGTAAATAATCTTAATATATTAAGGCCCAACCAGGATATCGGTTGAAGCAATATTATGAAGTCGATATCCGATTCAGCAATTTTTTCTGTATCGACACCGATATTCGGTATCAGTCACATCTAATCATCAATGATATGCTTGGGTTTTTTTCTGTTCTACAGTTGTCTGTCAGTAAAAGTTTGTAGTTTAGAGCAGAGTCTGGAGAAAGAAACTGGGTATTTTTTGTGTCAAATGATCATGAAATCCAGACTGAAAGCCACTTTTTTTTTACCATATTGCCCAGTCCTACATGTCCGCCTAAAAGTTTATATTTTACTTGATCTTAATATATCATCATTAGATTAGGTCATTTTCATTAAATGCTCATGATTTGGTATTTTTAGGGCACAGTCTTGATCAGTTTGGCTGGTCTCAAGTCATAAAACAAGCTCCTTATTAAATTACTTTAGCGCTTGTATTGGATTGAATGGCTCTATTCACACTTCATATCCAAAGGCTATAGTATTCACGCCTGTTGCCAGACTGTTATTTTCCCACTAATAGGCATCTTCCTGGTCTGTGTCACAACAGGCCAGCTGGAGTTGAGCAACTACACTGTAAAAAAAATCCCGATGCATTCCCTGATAAGTCACTGCTGTGTCGATCAATGTGTCAACAGCTGAACAGGAAAGCACACGTTTCAGATCACCTGTGAGGGCATTGTGTGCGATGATGATGACGGGCAAAGACAGTCACTGACCCAAACCTAATATGTGGAGCATGGTGAGTTTACGTGCTGTCCAAAAAGGGAGTGGCCCGTGGTGTGTTTTTTTTTTCTCCCTTCTTGCCCAAAGTAGAATGTTTTTGGATCATGTAAAGTACAAATAGAAATGGAAAGACACACAATTGTTGCAGTGAATACTGTATATTTAAAGAAAACATGTTTTTTGGGGGGAGTATTTATTAACCGCAATATAATCTAAAACTGCTTAATAATAGTAATGAGTCCATTGACTTCATGTTCAAAACTGTACAACTGAGACGCGTTGTACCCCTCTTTATAGTGACATTTTAGTGACGCAAGGAGTGGATTGTCATTTTGTTTTTTTTGATTGTTGAAAACTGTCTACATGACAGGCTACATGGTTGACTCCACCAGTCTGATTTTTAAAATCGCAAGTGAACACAGGCGTGTGGGCGTGGATAGGAGGTGAAAACAGACATTTCCAGAGCAGTCAAGTAGATTTCCAACTGTTGATAATTTGGCTAATCAATTAGTGATTATTCTTTCGGATAATTGATTAGTTTAGATGACGAAAGACCCTTGAATGTGAATTTTTTTACTTCATTTTACCCAGATAGCTTAAGTGATGATGCCACCATTCTGATGGAGTACATTGGCGACATGGTATTTTTATAATTGTAAATGTATGTGTTTTTGAGTTATTTTGGTGTAATATCTAGTCTCAGATATAAAAACATTTCTTTCTGCACATGGCCTGTTTTGGAGCCTGTGTTTAACTGAGATAACGTTTATTCTACTCTACTGTAATAGACTATTAAAGACAATTATCTCAATAATCAATTAGTTGCGTGTAATTGAACTTGTCTTGGCCCTGCACTCAGCCTCAAATGCAGAATTTCTCAAACATGCATAAAGCAAACAAAATATAAATTGAGAAAGCGCGGAGGGAAAACCATTATAACATGGTCAAAAGTGGATTTCACATAATGTTGGCATGATCCACCTGAACATCTCAGGGCAGTGGTGTAGAGTTGTTCCTGCAGGATCTGGTTACCTAACACTCCCCACAGGACACGCCGCTGCTGTAGAGGCTTGTTTTGAGGTAGGCATCAACTCAAACTCATTTATTACGACTAAATCAACTTGTCAATGTGTCATGTGCATGCACAGATGACTTGAAAGCGGGTTTTAGTTGAATGGATAGAAATCGTGAATGCATTTTTGGCTCGTGTAGGGTTTGATCAAGTGAACAGCTGCAAAAGAGAAAGTGCTGCTTTCCCAACATGCTTTTTAATTATGTAGGCCACAGTCGGATTTCACGTACCACAAGATGCATCAGTGCATTAAATTAGTGTCAATCTATCAATAGTGTTGGAAAAAAGTATAATTTGAGTGTATTTTTAGAACACGCCTGCTATTTATTGTGCAATTTGTGTGTTTTAATGTACACCCAAAAAAAATCATACTATATTTGGGATCGAGTAAGTGGTAGCCCCATCACAATAATACATTTTAATACAAATATCGCGATTAACGATAATTAAATAGCCTAAAGCAGGATTATCCAATTAAATGCTTTTCTAAACATACAATATTGTCAAAAAACATGAATTGCAACAAATAAAAATACCTGAATTAACCAAGTAAGTGTTCGGTTGGTATAAAGAGTCATAAACGTTACTTATTCCACCCTCTACAGCTCAAATATTATTGTATTATTATTGCCTCGTCTACCATATATTGAACCATAAGTCGATATAGTAATTATCGTGATAGGACTAGAAAGTAGTTTTGGATTCGCAAAGTTTTGTAACTAAACACAGTTCACTGGCTCTCAAAAAGCTGTTATTGGAAAACCTATATAAGTGCTATTATTAACAAAGGAAATAATGGCCCAAATACTTAATATATAATTACTAAATTGAGGAAGAATTGCATAAGCACTCCACTATTTATATTGCAGCTAGAAAAAGGTTTGCCAGGAGAAGGTCAGACACAGTTCTCGTCTCTGTCAGTTCTGGTGTCCGCGGCGCAGCCAAGGAGACTCCCAGTTCAAATATTTATCTTAAGTCAAGCGAATATGACAAAGTGTGCAATAGCAAGTCCATACAGATGAGCACTCAGACTTATCTCCTCGAGGACATAACTACACACACAAATAGCAGTTAGAGTGGAGCCCTTCCAGATTTGACACCAAGGATATGGTCATTGTCTCTATACGGCCCAACTCTAATCACAGCGTTCACCAGTGAAATATGGCACGTCAGCATATGGTTGTACTCGGGATTTTTATATGGTTTGTTTTGCACTAAGCATGAGAGTTTCCATGTGGAGCAGCAGTTCTGAACTCCCACTTCATCCTAGATTTAACTCCAGTTTGAGCCATAACTGAATATGGTATGACAATATTGCAATAGTGAGCACAAAATTCAGATGAAAAGAAGAAAAACATCTGGTTATGGTCATGTCTTAAATGCATTTTAGTTAAGGAGAAAGCACTGAATGGAAATGAACTGTTTAAATCGACTATCAGTGAAAATACGGTGTTTCTTTCAGGATTACATTGCATGATAGGGCCATTTCTACTGCCTTGCTTGGGAATTTCAGAAGTTTGTACCAATGTTCTTTGCAGCAGCATATTGTACTTATCCAGAATGTAAGACAGACTTCATTGATCAAAGAGAGAAGATTGTTGGCGCAGGATTGTACAATGATTTTAGGCAAGCATCGAACGAAGTGTTGTTGATTAATTTAATTTGCATAAAAAATAAAAGCCCAAGACAGATGTACAACATATGCATGGTATAAAAGCAGTTAACTTTATGAAAAAACTCACTGAATGCTGTGGCTGTTTCTCGAGATGTAAAAAAAATCAATACCTTGATACTTATTTATAAAACTATTAATAGAAATATATTCGATTGAGCAAGCGTTGATGCTGACATTTTATGTTCCTGATTCACTATTATTTTGTTACATTATGTTATGTAAAAAAAATAGTGTGTTTTTTTGTCTTTTTTTTACTAAGACTTAGACTAAATCGACTAATTGCAGACAATCAAGTTGAAAATAAATATCCTCTATCTAGAAGCCAGTCACCATATTTAAATTTGGTTGACAATGTATTTTAATGTACAATGGACATAATCATCACAAAAATAATTGCAGACTATTTGACTACTAAAATAATTCTTTGTTAATTTTTTATTATACCAAAATTGGTATTAAGTATCAAGCCCTTTCCTTAGAATATCAATATCAAGTTTGAGATGTTTGTACCGTGACAACACTAGATGTTACTGCTAACCCATTTCCTGCAGTGCTTTTGGAAGTCTGGCGTTTACAACTATCCATCAGTAATTGTCCATCACAGAGCCATAACCCTCCCCCTCCATATTCGCCCCCCACTTGTGCCCTGTAGCATTCCAGATGTCCAGATGGTGTCTGCCCTGCACACTGGACCGCTCCGATGATCCAACAGGGAGGAAGCCCTCACAGACAGACCCCTCGCAGTCACTTGCACTGCACTGTTCTCCTCATGACTCATCACATGTTGTTGACAGGCATAAAATCACACTGAGACTGGAAATACAAGTCAGTAGTGATTAGAGTAAACGGAAGAATGCGTTCAACAACTTCACAACTTTATGCACATTAAAGGGGCACTATGCAACTTTTCGGTTGGAGGTTACGCCACTTGCTTGTCTCCATGGAAATGGCATTGCTTTGAGAATGCACATGTGTATTATTTTTCTGTCAAGACAAAATATGTGACGTGAGAGGAGAAGGAGCGTGAATGAAAGTGTGCTGCTGATACACAGAGGAGAAGAGCAGCGGAGGAGAGCGCCACGAATGTCTTCTCAAAGAGCTGAAGAAAAGAGCGAGAAAGATAATGTGGGCCAGTGCCAGCAGAGGGAACAAGCGCTGCTAGTACCGGTGACACGCAGGCAGAACACTAACTCATGAAGCCCTATCTGACGCGCTTATTCTGCCAATAAAACTCTGCACGTTACTCAGTTTGCAGTCTTGCAGCAAATGACTCTGGCCCTGGTCAGGTTCAGACAGTAAATGCGCAGGCTCGGGCCGGGCATGCATTTTTTTTGGGCCCGATCAAAACTTTTAGTATCTAGAGCTGTGTACCTTTAGTCGTTTTGTCAATTAATCGGTCGATGGTGTCTTAGTTGACCAACATTTTTATTAGTTGACAAATTATTTTATTTAGATTTATGTCAGTTGCCCAAAAGTCCCAAGTCCAGTCCCAACTCAAGGGCCCAAAAGTCCAAGTTAAGTCCCAAGTCAATGGCCCAAAAGTCCAAGCCAAGTCCAAAAAGTCAAGTCTCAAGTTATTGACCCAAAAGTTCAAGTCAAGTCCCAAGTCAATGGCCCAAAAGTTCAAGTCAAGTCCCAAGTCAATGGCCCAAAAGACCAAGCCAAGTCCAAAAAGTCAATGGCCCAAAAGTCCAACTCAAGTTCCAACTCAAGGGCCCAAAAGCCCAAGTCGGAAGACACAAGGGCTGTGTACCTTTAGTCGATTAATCAGTCAATGGTGTCTTAGTCAACTAACATTTTTATTAGTCGACTACCGTAATTATTTTATTTAGATTTAAAGGATTTATATGTCAAACACAGCAAAAACAAGAAGATATGGAGTGAGTTAGCTGAAGATTTTGGAGTCCAACATACAAATACAGTTTCCTGGTACTTTGAAATTGAGTAAATTGTTGTTTTTACATGAATTCCTGTGCAGCTGTGTTCTTTTGAGTGCAGTTTTGGACAGACACATGGAAATACTTCATAGTTTTGATATGTTTTTTCTGCACCCCCTTTTAGTCGATTAATTGGTCTATAGGCCAGGTCTTTAGTCGACCAAGAATTTCTTTAGTCGACTACGCCCTATTGCTATCATGACATCAACAATTCTGGCGATGAAATATTTCTGTTGTTACGATTATTGTTTTTTCTAGAGATCTGAAACAGCATGAATGTAAAATAGTGTTTAAGTTGAACACATTTTCCATCATTTGCTTGGATCTACCGTATACTTTGCTTTACCCATGTCTTGACAATAGCATCCTCAGTGGACTTGAAGTGTTTCTGTAATGAGGCGTTGCTTTGTTGGTGCCCATGCTGTTGCAGAGGCTGGTAATTGGTGCGAGGTGAGGCGCTTTAACTGTAGCTACCACTGCACATCTGTCCAATAAAAGGGGCTGTGTGGGTGTTGCTGGCCTACATTTGCCTGTTTAAAGGACTTCTCTTGTGTGCATATGATCTGAGAGTGAGATAAAAAAAAACCTCTAACTCCACCCTTCCCATTCACAACGCTTTGGATCAGAGCGTTTCTGGTCATCAAGTCCTTTTAGCCGCATGTTTGCTTGTTTGCCATCCCATACGTCATAATTTAATGGCCCCTTTTGAGTTCGGCAAACAGAAAGCAGGAAGGCGCGGACAAAGACTGGCCTGTGAGTCAAAGAAAAAATAAAAAACACGCTCCACTGTGTCAAATCCTGATTGCGTTTTGAGGATGGTGAAAAGGGAAGTTGTATGGACTGACTACAATGGTTGGCCCCGCCCCCAGCTGATCAGTACAGCTTTTACAGTGTAGGTTACTAAGGCCGAGCAGACTGTGGGCTTGAGCACCCGGGGGCCTTTATGTCAACCGCATTACGGGTGAGTGGTTGGAGTCAGCAGGACTTCTGGTAAAAGGGATTTGTGTGAGTCTGTGTCTGGGGCAGAGGAGCTGGATTAGCCCCCCTGCAGCACCAGGCCGGGCCCCCCTGGCACCCTGGAGACACATGCCCCACAAAGACACCACTTCCATCCCAACAAAGGACACTGTTCTTGCGATCGCTCTCCTCTTTCTTCCTCATTGACCTATGCATTTCTTCCTCAAGTCTTCTTTTGTAGCACTGCATTTTCCTGTTCCCATCCTCCCTCTTTTTCACTTTTCAAAAAGAAGAGTTACTCATTCATTATGAGAGCTTTAGTTTTTCAAAATCTGTTGTCTGTCAAACCAATGATGAAACATTTATCATCTTAAATTGATTGATGTAAATGACAGTAAACTAGAGAATAATATAAAGATTAGATTAGGATAGTGAGCTGGGCAATATGGTGATATAATTTGAATTGTGATCTCATTCCTGTGACAATCTGCTATTTTGGTAAATTGACATATTGTGATTCAGTAATTTTCTTTTAAATGTGCAAAATGTGTGCGTGTAAATGTCATGGTTGAGATCAAAGTGTCACACTAAACATGAATGGACCACACAAAAGAACACAAAAGTGCAGAAATATCACAATACCTTGGGAGATTACGCTATAGAGTCAACGTTTCTGTCTCTTAATTGTGAACATTTTTAATTGAGGGTATTATCTATAATTAAATACGTAATGTTTTAACTATAGACTATGAGTATATTACTCAACTCTCTCATTTTATATATTTCAGCAATTGTGCTGTTATACATTTTTTGATTTATCGCTCACCTCTACAAGCCCCAAGAAAATAGTTATATTATTTTTGGGCATATCACCCTGCCCTACTTTAAAAACATAAACATATATAAATGAATTTGCCGTATAATATTTCAAACAAGGGTGTAAAGGGACATTTCTATACATTTGTGTTTGTTTTTTGCAGTACTTCAGTCTCAACCAAGACATGTACTGGTCCGTTTGAGCACATTTGTGATTAAATAACAAATATATTGACGTATATTTGAGGTATTCAATCTTAACACTCCTAAATGATCATAGATAACTTTAAAAACTCACCATCTTTTCAGATTTAACTTCAGGTGATTTACTGTGAGATTGTTGGCACAAGCTGCCCTTTTGTTTATTCACTTGAGATTAGATAAAAGGGGACAAAATAACTTCCAGAGGGCAAACTAACCTCCACAACAATCCTTTTAAGCTTCATCACTCACTTCTTCATCAAACCTTGAGTCTAGTCATGTGAGTAAAGTGCTCGCTCCATGTTAAACAAACATTCTTGTCACAATCGTTTGTCTTTGAAGCCCACTGTTAGCGGAGGCCCAGTTTTGGCGAGATCTGTAGTCCGATCGCACAGCTCAGATTAAAGCTTCATTTTAACATTTCTCACAGACACGGCCCCTGAATCGCTTGAGCAGCAGAAAGATTGCTTTTTAATGATACACACATTGGCCGCGCAGCATGTGGTTGATTGTTGTGAAGGAGGTTTAACTGCTGTGATGCCGCCCCTTCCCTTCCTTCCTTTGCACTTGATAATAAACCATTAGGAATGACTTGCTCTTAATGAACACTCTGGAGTTATTGGATTAGGCTGGGGGTTGTGATCTGCTCTCATATCTGCTCCCACTGCCTGGTCACATGATCTGGGTTCTGTCAGATGCACTTAAGCATTCAAACGTGTTACATATGGATAACAGGGGTTGGAGCAGGAGAGCCAGTAGCCTTCTAATCAAAAGCAGTGCAATGTGTGGAGTGAGCGGACTGAACTGATTAAAGATAGTGCTGGAGTTGTTGCAGTACTTTCAGTCATAATATGTTTACTTTGCCACATATGGCATTAGAAACTCTTAGAAAAATGCTTACAAAAACATTTCTGAATGATGGGATAGCAGCATTATTGCAGGCAATCCAACAACAGGGTGGGCACACACGCCAGTTTACCCTTTGGAAGGAAGCGCATCTGATTGTCACAATACTAACATTTTGATACTAAGAAAAAGGCTTGACACTCTATATGTGGGTAATATTGACAAAAATGTATAGCTCTATTTATTTTATTATTTTTTTATATTTTTTTGAGTATCCTGCTAACAATATTCAGATACATTATCTCCAACAGAAATGTGTTAAAAATGTCTTCAAAAATATTAGTTGAGGTTTAATTATCAGACAAATGGGAAATATCTGTGAAATTAATCACAAACATTCATAAATATCCCCCTTATACCCTTATTTGAAAGTTTCTAACTTATCTTTTTTCATTTTTGTTTTGAATCAGCTTGTTTTGTAGCATGTTTTACTATAAATATAGATATTCACATTTTTTAACATTCACAATTTTAATATATTGTCCACCCCATGACTATAACTACTTTCTTAGACAAAAGAATGATATCCTTTAGAGAGAAATAACAGTTGGGCGATATTTTAGGCTGAAACTGCGCTTCCCGGCATTCTAAACATATCTGTCCCATTCTTTATGTATGTAGTTTCAATAGGGCTGAAAAAGAATATCTCAATTTTTTTGAGTATCCCAATAACAATATTGCAAAGATATTATGTCAGTCCAACTGAAATGTATTAAAACATGTCTTTAAATTTATTAGTTGAGCTTTAATTATCAGAGAAATGTGAAATGTTTGTCAAAAATCTTAACAGTGCAGAAATATTTGGAAGTTTACAACATGATTGTTTTCATTTTCATATAATCTGCTTTTATGTAGCATTTTTTTCTCATAATGTACTCCATATTAAAATGTCCATTGCCCATCTGTAGTAGCAGTTTACTGTAGGTACAGAACTTTCTCATAACCACTGCAGCTCTATGTAAAAATAGTGTAGTGGGTTTGTTTTGCTTCTGCCTCCGCTGCCCATGCCTTGGCACCTGGGCTTCTCTGTGAAGCAAACTTTCCACTCTCCGCCCTTTTCTCTTGGGAAGAATGTATGTCATTTTGAACTATACCTCCTGTCTTCTTTAGGGGCACACAATCTGGCATGGGAATAATGCTGTTAAACCCATTTTCAGTCCTAATAAACAATAGCGGACTTTCTTGACATCCCATAGGAAAGCTTTATTTGAACATATTTCATGTCAAGGCGTGTTATTTGATACGCGCCGCAGGCAATAAATACAAGCTTGAATATCTAGCGCATAAATCTAGGTAAGTCACATTCAAAAACATTTCAGTTCAAGGATTGTTGAATTAGTCAGGAATTTACCGAACCGTCGCCACATCAGGAGCCAGTTTAGGTTCAATTGGAAGTGTGGTTCTAATTTGGTATGCCTAGTGAAAACAAGATGTCCCAAGTCCACTCAAACGCAGCTCTTCCTGTAAACAGATTGTGTTTTGCCTGACTTCAAAACAATGGTGTCGTCTTTGGGTAAGAAAATAAGGACACATTTACCGGAGCAGGGGGGAGTCAGAAGTTCATTTTCTTTTGCCATATTGCTCTCTTACAATATGGCCACTGTTTTCTAAAATCAGTAAATGGTGTATTTTGAACAGAGCTGCACAATTTTGGAAAAATATCTAAGTTTTTCTGAGCAGTTTTGTGATTGTGATTAGGTTTGCAATTTATGTTTTTATAGTAGGATTCTGTTTAAAGTTCACATTTTAAACACAACCAGGAGAGTTGACAAAAAGACTGAAATATGTACTCTTAAACTTATAAAATAATCAGAACACCAATGTCGCTTTTGGTCACGTTTTTGTACCTTTTAGAAGCGCTTTTTAATACTTTTGTGTTGTTTTGTAGCCTTTAGTTGCATTTTAGTAATTTTTTGTTAATTTTGCTCACTTTTTGTCAGTGTTAGTTTAGTTTATGTTGCATTTTTGTCGCTTTTAGTTTCATTTGGTCACTTTTAGTCTTGTTTTTCACACTTTTATTCATGTTTTTGTTGCTTGTTTCAGAAGATGTTTTAACAAATCTCAACTACAGGCTTAGCAGTTTTTATGGAGAATAAAACAGGATATTTTGTTATTTGTGGAGGAAAACGGGTACTTAAAAAATTGCAGCCTTTGCGATTTGCCAATTGCGTCCATTCCAATTGCAATTTTGATTCGATTCATTTTGCAGACCTAATCTGGTAGTTATAAAATACCAGACTAACATGTATTAATCCTGCAAGATTGATAAAATGACCAATAATTATATGATGTACTTTTATTGTCGATTTAATGTTATTTAATTGGGTTAAATACTTCCGTCTATAAATATACAGTGTGCTTGCTCTGTCATTTTCAGTACAACAGTTCCTTAACCTTTCTACCTTTTGATCATCCGGCCTGACTACAGGGGGGTAAGGGGTCTTAGATCCCATTTAAGTCCATTGGGTTTTACTAGCAGGGTGTAGTCTACATTCTTTGTCTGTGCTCCTTGTGTGGACATGTAAAGCCATCTCTCACACACAAACACACACACACAGACACACACAGACTTTGTGTGTTCACGGAGATTTCTGTCTAGAGCTTATCTTTACATAATGTTTATGTGCTCAAGACTTACCTGCATTCTTTTGCTTTCGGCTCAAACATACCTGCATAGGCGGTAGCATATTTAGATAGCGCTCTGGTTTCCCCATTCTTGAATGTGAGTTATAATTGTGTATTGAACATAAAAAAGGATGTATGCTCATTAAAAGCATGTAAATTCTGCAGCTCTGCTTTTATCTGAAGGAAGTTTGGGCATTAGCTACAAGCATGAGTAAGATTTCCTGATTAATTGGGGCTCTACTATGAGCAGAGGATATGGGTCACGGTGCGGAAGCCATACAGTTGAGCTTTTGTTGAGACAGATCTTCCTCTCACAGCCAACGACATCTCCCCACGGACATGCAGAGGTCAGGGAAGTGACTCCAGCAATTGGAAATGGACGCAGTTTGTTTACATGCCCAGAATGAGCAGATATCGTGTAAGGAAAAAAAAAGCTGGCGGGGCTGGAAATAAGGCATAATAGAGCAGCACAAATTACAAGAATTTCAGGGCATCCCCCTGGTCGTATAACTCTGGAAAATGTTAGCCCTGAAACAAGCTATTTTAAGCAGCAGTTTGCCATCTCTTGTAATGTCTGATTGTTTATGTTGCATGTTTATTAAATTATAAGAACTTACTAACAGTTATCTCTAAGGATACAACATTAACCGAAATGTTGTGATATTGTATCATCAGAAGTTTCACTATAGTAGTGAGGGCAAAATATATCGCGTTACAAGCTCTGCGTTGTTTTGTTGCAACAACAGCTAAAAACAACAAAGACTGACCAGTAGTTGTTTTCTTTATCATGACCGATGCTGATATGGATTGTTTAGAATCCAGAGAAACTCATGGCTGCTTTATCATTTTTCTTAAATTATGTTTGATTAATTAATTAATGTAAATTTGCTATAAACTCACCAACAGCCTTGTTGATGTTGAGGCTTACATGTTGAGGATATATCAAAAAGTGCAACTGTCGGCCCACTATGTCTGCCAACTGATATATCGGTGAATCTCTTGAGGGAACTACTGTTATCCTTTGCTCCATTTTTTGGCTCATTTACGTTTCAAGTTTGTGGAATTTGATAGGAATGGATGGCATATGATAAGTAAGATAAGGAATTTTAAATGGAAAAAGTATCAATTCTCTTAGCCTCTCCATAATTTTGCAGTAAATATCATGAAATTAATGTTGTGATTATATTGTATCATTGTTTTGTTACATAGTTATGTCAGGTCCAGACTTTGAACTGGACATAAACCAGCCTCAGCATCATAAGATCCTTGCTGCAACAATTTGCTGAATATCTCCTCCCCCTCATTTCAGAACCCCCAAAAATAAATAAAGACCGTTGTGAAATCTAAAAATGTACACTGGAAACATTGAAAACATGGTCATTTAAAGTTGAACTAACATAATTTCCTATTTTTTTCCATTTATCAAATTCACATGGTGAGTTTGGGTTATCCGTTTCCTTCTATTCTTTTGAAGCAGAAATGGCCTTAAATAGGTAAATCCACACTAGACAGTAAACAATATTCATGCATGAGTTCACATTGCTGATAGCAGTGATGATTTCTAACCTATGACTCACATCGCCCACCTTTGGTTGCTTAAAATAACATGAGGCCGTTTCCAAACAAAGCAGCTGAATGTTCTGGTGCACCGTGGACCAGCTTCAGCGTTCAAATGAGCTCTCCTTTTATAGGTAGGTGAATTATGTAAGTCCTGAAATCAACATGTTGTAACCTCAGGGGTCTTTTGCCTTCATAAGGAAATATTTCAAAGGGACAAAGTCATGTTGGCTCTTGAAAGAAAAGTAAGAAAGTCTGTACTTGTTCATATCAATCTTGTTTGGATCTGCAACTTCCTTGAGCATCACAGACAAAATAACTGATGAAAATGATAAATATTAACCCTGAAGCGTATCAACATCCATAGCATATTTGCTTTGGAAGATGTAACAATAGTTAAGTGGAAATTGTTTTTATTAATTATTATTATTTTTATATACAGTCTTATAGACATGTAGACTTAACATCAGAATTTGTTTTGCATGGTTAGTTGTACATGGTTCAAAGTTGTAAATGCATTCTTGTTTTGTTGAAAATCATAACCGTACTTTTTGTCGAATCTTTGACTTGTAGTCGCTGCAGTAATAAGATTAGAATATCCTTAAAAATATTATGTCACGTTCCAAGTAACTGGTAATGGTGACTAGGACCTTTCCCACCTCTGACTTTAAAAAAGCCCAGGAACGCCGCTCAAACTGATACTTGCAAACTTAGGTATGACAGAGGGACGTCACATTCGAGATCAGTGTATGACAACAATGTTATCACCAGAAGAAAAGTGGAGAGATTGACCACCACACAAACGATGTAAACATTTGTTACAGGTTACATTCTAGGGTTGTTCAAGTATCATTGAACATGTGCTACGACTTAGCATTTGCTATTTTGTTTGCGTATGAGTTAATTGAGCTGGTACGTTCTGAAGTTGGAACCTGTAACGTTCTACACATTGCTGTATATATAAGTCTATTTTATTTTATTTTATTTTTAATTTTATGCCTTTTATGTCTTCTCTTTTGATATATCTTGCTACTATTTATTCATTGTTTTATGTTGCACCTTACACCAAAAGCAAGTTCCTATGCGGATTTTGATCACTGACAATGGCAATAAACCGATTCTGATTCTGATTCAAGTGGAAATAAACTGATCTCACAGTAGCCTGGAATACAGCATTCTAATACTTTGTTTTAAATGGACACTGATACTTCCAAGAGATTTTTAAGGAATATACGAAACCTTCTTGAGCATGCTATAATCCGTGTTGGTTTGTTATTTTTTTTAAACAGATGGTGAACTGGGACACCGCAGATTATATGAATCTGTCCAGCAGGTTTTACACCTTTTCCGTTAAAGGTTCCACAAGGGACTGTGCCTTGGCTCCCTTTTAGTTTCTCCCTGCACCGTTGATTTAGGTGGAAGCGGTCAAGGTGAAGACAGACTTTTGCACCGATTTTCCTGCATAATATTTCAAATGTGCTTTTTACACGGGCCAGGAGTGTTGTCAATTCGCCGTCAGATTTTCCAGCCCGGCAGGTGGTCAGGGGTCAGAGGGGAGCGCAAGAGATTTGTTCAAGCTTGTCGTCTTTACAAACAGTGTCGGCTCATTTATCCACCTATTGACCAGCGTGCTTTAACTTCGCCTTGATCTCCTCTTTCTTCTCTTCTGCAGGCGCACACTTTCCCCGTCGTAAATATGTACGCAGTTGTAATAAATCCATCAAGGGTAATTTGAAGGATGTTTCTGGGATACATTCAAACATATGCTCCACTTTTACACATACACAGCAAAAACTTTATATCTGCTCAAGAGTAAATGTCCTAAAGATTTATTTGTTTTTTAGTAAATATATTGCTTAGACTTATTTAAAGGTAACTGGTACATTGGTTTGTTGACTTTTTTTTTATTGACTTATTATGTGCATGTGACATTTTTTCTGAAATTGGAAAATAAATATTGAAAACTACTAACTGCTTACCCGCCTAGTTATAACTCTTAATTCAATTCTGTAGATCTCAACTTTTGCAGTGCAAGAATTCCTCAGCTTATTGTCCATTGGGGTTTTTCTTCTATGAGAAATGTCTTTGGAAAAACTCCAGGCGCTTGCTTAGCCATTCTAGTCCAAACCTTTATTACAGATGTCAGCTCATTTATGCCAGTGGTTTTCAAATTGTGGAGCTGGTACTGCATTTGGCACACACGCTTTTTCACACAGTGAGAAGAGCCGCTGAAGTAAACCAGAGCAACTTGTGCGGTTTCTTCATAGTGCAACAAAACACACAGTCGTCTCCTACAATTAACCACTCATCGCAATTATAGTCCGTCATTTGCTGCTCATTGTGCAAGTTTATTTTAACAGGTGTTTTACTCCCAGCGTACATTGTTGACTAAACCACAACATTTCATCTTGATTTGACTCACAAGAGTTTTTTCCAGCTTTGTGTAGCAAACCGTGAGTCGTTTTGTCGACAGGGGATGTTTAAGAGGTCATAAGCTCGCACACAAAGCCCCATTAGAAGAGGAATAAAGTGGGATTAGGCCGTGTTTTCATTTGCGTTTCTCACATTCTCACTCATTGTCCTCCTATTTCCTAGCTGGCCCCAAGTGATGGACTGGAGGTTATTTGAGAGTCTCGCCGCGGTGGTCTGGCTGTCTTTAGAGCCGGGGCTGGCTGATGTCATTCTCGCTGGGGGGTGAGAGGTGGAGGGAGGTGTTACTTGGGCAGGACAAGGGCTTGGCTTTGGATACAGCTGTGAGCGTACCAGCGGGAGAACAGTTGTGCAATGTACCAAACTAAAAGTACTAATTCTATAGTTTGTAGCAGCATTTCGACATGCGCTGAGACGTATCTAACATCTTCCAGTGCTCACAATTAAACAGTCACATTGTGTGCTGGCAGATTCTTTAATGCTTCATAGTTTTTCCTAGATGACAACATAAAATCCCTCATCTGGACACAATTAACAGCTCCTTGGATGGGAGTATAACAACTGACACAATTTGTTGTTATTCCAGTTTATGATGAAGTAACTGTCTTATTTCTATGTTAAAGTACACTGCGTATGTTTACTTTTCTTTTAATGTTACGTGTGTCTTCCCCCATCACTGCTGTAGAAGATGTATGAGACCCAGAAGATCCAAAGCTTTCCTGGCAGGCTGTCATTTTGAAACTAAACTCTCCAAATGTGACCGACTAATGATATTTCTCTGCTTTGATTTGCAGCGCTGGGATGACTTGGATGGAGTGAGACACGGCTGTCAGAGAAGATCTACGACAAGTTTTTTTTTTTAAAGACTGACGCTGAAATTTGCACCGCTTAAATGGATGGAATAGACACCTTACAGAGCTCGGCCCTGGAGACCAAGGCTGAACGGATCGCCCGCTACAAGGAGGAGAGGAGAAGGGAACTCGCCCAGCGCTATGGCAACACAGAAGATTTCACGTCCAGATACGTGCGACGGGACAAGAAAATAGGTGATTCAACAGAAACGACTAAAAAGGAACCTGACAATGATGATGTTGCAGAGAAAACATACAGCAGAAGAGCGAGAAATGATGACATGCCGACTCATCCTGTGGAGACAAAAACCGAAATTGTGTGTTCTTCGCCTTTAAAGCTGTCTTCAAGGTGAGTTTATCCACAGAGCTGCACATTTGAAACAATAGATTACTAATGCTCATTGTGCAAGCTGAACAATGAGTCGCTCTGAGAAGTACAGTAAACCTGCCCAGACTTGAAGTACTTTGGATACTCGGCAGTCCTCATGTAAACTTTTAAACAAGTATTTGCATGACTACAGGTAACCTGAAACTACAGCGACAATAGTCATCTCTAGCCTTTGGCAATCTTGACCTGGGATGTAGAGTAACGCTAAACTGCAGTGTTATTCTTATACTTTTAGTTTTTGAGCTCTGGTGCAGTCTTTTTGTTTTCTTTAAGAGATCAGGAGTGGGGAGACATTCAGCAAGTGTTCAGAGCCATGAATGGATATCACAACAATGAGGCTGGCACTGAGCCTTGCATGTGTCTGTAAGAAATCCCCTTAGCCTTTTCTACTGCAGTTTAGTTAAAGTAAAATTGATGTGACACTTAAATAGGGTTCGTATCTTTGTAAAAAATAAAATAAAAAGCAATGTCCAGATAATAATCAATACTTAAACTAGTGTCAAATCTAGGTAAAGACAAAGTTGCATCAATAGGACATTTCCTGTATTTTTTTTTTTATTAAATATCAATATATTGTGATACTAAATTTGGTTAGTATCGATATTGTGGGCTGCTCCAATCATAAATGAGTGCTAGTGCAGCTTCTGCAGCTCAGTGAGCCTGAAACTCCTGGAGCCTGGAGATTTTGAGCTGAACATGAGCCATGGCCTTTCCATAAACTGAATAAAAATGTGTGTCCGCTACATACAGGTTAAGGCACAGGTTCAGTTATAATTGAAGTTCCTTTTTAACACTAAGAGTGCAGACTACATGCAGTTCCTTTAATCTATGGTGTATATAACTAGAATAAGACCGCATGGGACTAACAGAGAAACTATTTTGGGTAACTAATTTTTCAAACATTTCCTATACTGAATTGTTTTATCTTTTGTGACAAGATAACTATAAGTATGTCCTGAGTTCAAAATAGTTTCAGTGAGTTACATTGTTGGAGTCATTTTTTTTCTGATTGCTTTTATAAAGTGGAGTTCTGGCCTGGAGGGGTACTGGAGAATACATTCTGAACCTGTTACATAACTTGTGGAAAAAGGACAAAATGCACATTTTAGCACCTTTTGAAATTTCATAACTGCTCATTTTCACTTCAGAAGGCAGCAGATGCCTCAGCAGTGCGCACTTTATAATCTGACAGATAGTTGGAATTGCTGGCTGCCTTTAGTGAATGCTGACTTTTCTCACAGTTTGCTGTAAACACTACCTCTGACATTCCCTAAATTGGCCATGTGTGCAAAGTCCCATTTATTTTGCCCTGAAGATATGCTCTGTTGTGATAACACGTACGCTGCTTTGGTTCAGCCTCAGAGTCAACACTTAACTGTGTTACAGGGGTGACTTGTACGACTTTTGAACTATTTCTTGACATCTTGTCTACGTGATATTGTACATTTGTGGCCAGGACTCGTTTTGTTACTATGAGGTTTTTCTTTCTTCTCCTTCTCTTTTTGGACATAGCGAGACATGCCTGTTCTTGACAAACAACCCTGAGGGAAAGAGGGGAAGTAACAGTGAGGTTAACCTTGTGTTACAAACATACAACAGAACTTCATTCCAAGTGTTAAATTAAATAACAAGCAATTGGTGAGTTTCTCGATACTGTCACTTGCTTATTAAGCACTGGTCTAATGTCATACATGTTGTTGCAGATCTGAACTATCCTCTATATATATCTTGCTTTTTTTTTCTGTAAAAGGAACAATACCTCAGCCATTGTTGGAAAATGACTTGTGCATGTAAAAAGTAGGCTGTCAAACTGATGCAGTGTCTGGTATGCTTGTTATGATCACTTCTGATCTTGTCAGTCGTGCGAGATGCGTCACTGTCCCGTGGTGCCATTGCAAAAGTAGAAGAAGAAACACTGAAACCATAATAATTTAAAGACAAATTCACAAAATATCTTATGAACATGAAACTCTTCTGATTGATTTGTTTTTTTCATGTCATCTTTGTGGGTGTTCTAGTGACCGAAATAGAATAGGGAAACACAGTTGTCTGTAGATAATGAAAACTGTCAATCAAGACGTTAAGCTGTATGCAGCAGGCGGGAATCCTTCCCTTGTCAAGTGAGTGACTATTGAATAGCGGCATTCCTTACACTCAGCTTACGTTGGTTGCATGAACTACAGCACACTTACGGCCTGAACCAGTAAAAATATTAGTGGCAGTTAGTCTAGTGTTGTCATGACATTTCAAACTTGATTTTTAAGAAAAAAGCTTGATAATAAATGCCAAATGTGATATGTTAGGTACTGGCACCCCTTTTGAGCATTTTCCTCACACATTTTAATGTATATTTGAGGTTCTGTGGTGTGGCTGGTCGCGGTCTATAAATAGGTGCATGTTTGGGGCACTCGCCCTCCCCACCTGAGGCGTGCGCCCATAGCCTTGTGCGCTCTTTGCTCCACGCTGGCTGCTTGCTACGCTTAGCCTTTTGTTTTGACCTGGTGGGACCAGTGTTCCCATTTTTGCCTTTTGTTTGCTCTGGTTAGTTTGGGAACATTTTTGCCTTTGCGTTAGTGTTGTCAGGTCGGTCACTGGCCTCTACGGCCCTGTACAGGGTTGGCCCAGTGCCGCATCTTTTTGTTCTGTTTGGCTTTTTGTTCTGTTTGCTCTGTTTGGCTGCACCTTTCTGGTGTACTTTGTTTTTGGGCACAGGAGGGGATTTTGATATTTTTAAAGTAAATTAAGATTAAGATAAAATAAAACTATGTATATTTTGTAGCCCTTTTGACTCCTGTGGCCTCTTTAATGTGTTCGGTCCATCTGGGTGTTAACATGATACCACAATGATAATAAAAGCCAAGGACCTTTATTTATTTATTTTTTGGACCGTCGAAAAGTCCATTTTGATTCAGAAAATAGTAGTTTACCATGCAGTCCAGATGTTAGATACTATTTTAGTATAGGTGTAATCACTATATTACGTAAATGACATTTGTGCCCCAAGTTTTAAAACACAAATTCAGATGAGTGAAAGTTGTATCTCTGAATATTAAAAATGCATAGACAGTATATATACATTTTTTTTCATTCACTGTATTTTACTTGCTGTTCTACATGTTGTATATAGAGGTTTACTATTATAGTCATCATGTCAGCAAAAAACTGCAAAATTTTACCCCTGTAACATAAAATTACACCATAGAATTATAATCTCATTCATTCCCTTGACATTTATTTTTTGTTCCTTTGGTGTTGAGAAGTGGCTTGGGTTTGGGTTCAAAAGGTGGGCTTTGGTAATTACTGTTTACATGGCTCAGTGTCACAAATTCATACTGTTGCCTTACAAAGGCTCGTGTTAAGCACGCAAATTAGAGGTAGCAGGTTTTTAATCTTGTAACCGCACGTAAGCCATGACTACATCCTGTCTGCTCTGTCTGTATTGTCTCCATTTCCTAAGTTCATTTTGCACAATATAATTTCAGTATGACAAAAGGAAGCTTATCCTCTGTAGTAAATGGAGTTTCTTTGAGTTAGAGTACAACATGTGCTTGTCTCTCCGCTCTCTCAGTGAACTTCTCTGTTATGTGTTCATGTTTTATAGCAGTATACGGCCTCGCTCTGCCCTTGTCATGGTGTGGGTGGAGTTTGATGAAGTGTCCCTGAGCCATGTGGTTGACTAAGCAGGCAGTTGCGGTGTTTCGAAATGAAAACTAGGTGGCATCGTCGGACGAGACTGCCAAAAAATATCCTTTGATTTTGATGCCAGGCAGAACAATGGTTATCACATGTGATTCAAGTCCAGCATGTTGCATCACTGTCATTCTATTATTGCACCTTCAGTTAAATTGGGGATTTTCCACCAAAGTAGCCTATGGCACATGCTATTCTTGGGATAAAGGCAATTCACACTCAATAAATATTTTGTCTAAGATTTTATGACTTGTGGTATTTACCACCACTGTGTTAGAAAGTCTACTGAGCCAGTATGACTAAAACAGACTAAACAGTTCTCAGTAACCAAGCCCAAAACCAAAATACAATGTGAGAAAAAAAAAAAACTCAACTGTGTTTAAGGTACATCATGAATAAATAATGCATTCAGTTGCAACCCTGTTTAGGAAATAAGGCGGTGTTAAAACATATATTAAACTATATATATAAAAAAAAATTCCCTGCTCACCCTCCACGGGTGGTCACATCCATCTCTGAGCTCGGGTCCTCTACCAGAGGCCAGGGAGCTTGAGGGTTCGGCGCAGTATCTTAGCTGTTCCTAGCACTGCGCTCTTCTGGACTGAGATGTCTGATGTTCCTCCAGGGATCTGTTGTAACCACTCCTCCAGTTTGGGGGTCACTGCCCCAAGTGTTCGATCACCACGGGCACCACCTTGGCCTTCACCTTCCAGGCCTCTCCAGCTCTTCTCTGAGCCCTTGGTATTTCTCCAGTTTCTCATGTTCCTTTCTCCTGATGTTGCCATCACATGGTATCGCCACATCAACCACAACGGCCTTCCTCTGCTCTTTATCCACCACCACGATGTCTGGTTGGTTTGCCATTACCATTCTGTCAGTCTGTATCTGGAAGTCCCACAGGATCTTCGCCGTCATTCTCTACCACCTTGGAGGTGTTTCCCACTTTGACCTTGGGGTTTCCAGTCCGTGACTCGCACAGATGTTTCTGTACACTATACCAGCCACTTGGTTGTATGCCCATGTATGCTTTCCTGCCAGCATCTTACACCCTGCAAAGTTATGTGTTGACTGTCTCAGGAGCTTTGCACAGCCTACACCGTGGGTCTTGTCTGGTGTGTGGTAGATCTGGGCCTCTATCGCCTGGTGCTCAGGGCCTGTTCCTGTGCAGCCATGATGAGTGCCTCTGTGCCGTCCTTTAGTCCGCCCGCTCTAGCCACTGGTAGGATTTCTTGATATCAGCCACTTCAGTTATGTTCGGTGGTACATCCCATGTAGGGGCTTGTCCTCCCATGATGGTCCCTTCCTCCGCACCTCACCTTCTGTTCCCCCATTGCCTGAGACATTCACTGAGCACATCATCATCTGGGGCCTTATCCTTGATGTACTTGTGGATCTTGGATGTTTCATCCTGGATAGTGGCTCTCACGCCACTAGTCCACGGCCTCCTTCCTACGGCTAGTGTACAGTCTCAGGGTGCTGGATTTGGGATGGAACCCCTCCATGCATGGTCAGGAGCTGCGGTCTTAACGCCTGTGGTCTGTATCTCTTCCTTTGGCCATCTTATTATGCCTGCAGGGTATCTGATCACTGGCAGGGCGTGAGCTGTTTATCGCCGGACTTGTTCTTGCCATTGAGCTGGCTTCTTAGGACTTGCCTTACCGGGCTGGAGGTATTTGGCAGTTGCTGCTTTCCTCGCTGTTCCCTTCGAGGTTGCCATTTGCCTGTGGTATTCCAAGGTATTTGTACCCATCCTCAATGTCTGCTATTGTTCCTCTGGGAGTGAGACCCCCTCTGTGTGGACTACCTTCCCTCTCTTTGTTACCATCCGACTGCACTTTTCCAGCCCGAATGACATCCCGATATCAGTGCTGTAGATCCTGGTCGTGTGGATCAGTGAGTCGATGTCTCGCCACTCTTAGCATACAGCTTGATGTCATCCATGTAGAGGAGGTGACTGACGGTGGCCCCATTCCTGAGTCGGTATCCATAGCCAGTCTTGTTGATTATCTGGCTGAGGGGTTCAGACCTATACAGAACAGCAGTGGGGACAGTGCATCTCCTGGTATATGCCACATCTGATGGTCACTTGTGCAAGTGGCTTTGCCATTGGCCTCCAGGGTGGTCTTCCACAGCTTCATTGAGCTTGCTATGAAGGCCCTTAGTGTCCTATTGATATTGTACATCTCCAAGCACTCAGTGATCCATGTGTGTGGCATTGAGTCGTAGGCTTTCTTGTAATCAATCCAGGCAGTGCACAGGTTGGTGTGTCGGGCTTTGCAGTCTTGGCGACTGTTCTGTCAACCAGGAGTTGGTGTTTGGCTCCTCTGGTGTCTTTGCCTCATGCCCTTCTGTGCTTTGCTCATGTATTGGTCCATGTGCCCACTTATCTTAGCCGCGAGGATGCCTGACATGAGCTTCCATGTTGTGGAGAGACAGGTTATTGGCCGGAGAAGTTGGATGGGACTGTACTTCCGGAGGGATCCTTCATGATCAGGATCGTGGCGCCTTCGTTAGCCATTCAGGGTGAGTCCCGCCCCTCAGCAGCTGGTTCATTTGTGCTGCTAGGGCTGCTCATGGAGAGCAGTGAGTTTCTTTTAGCCAGTATGCGTGATCATGTCTGGGCCGGGGCTGTCCAGTTTTTCATGCCTGAGACTCTTTCTTGGATATCTGCCACTGTGATGGTGACTGGATTCTGTTCTGGGAGGTTGCTGTGGTCTTCTCTCAGAGCCACGAGCCACTTTGCATCGCTGTTGTGTGATGCCTCCTTTTCCTAGATACTCTTCCAGTATCCTCAGTTTCCAGCCTTGGTGGGTCTGCTCTGTTGTTATTACCCTGCCATTGAGAGTACACTGCAGGTTGAGCTTGCTAACAGCCTGTTTATTCGCCTGGCTTCATTATCTTTCGTGTATCTCTTAGGCGGCTGGCCAAGGCTTGGAGCCTTTGCTTGGCAGTTTCTGAAGTGCTTCAGGTATGGGCATCTGGCTGTACTCTTAGGTACTTGCTTTTTCATTGCACCTCTCTCAGCCTCAGTCAGCTGACTCACTTCTCTCGCGCCATCTTGATTTTAGCCTCTAACCGTTTTTTCCATGGTGGGTATTGTCTCTCATGGTTCTCCCATGGTTGCTCTTATAGCCAAGCATTTCTAGGATCACTGATGCTGAAGTGTATATCAGCTCATTGGTTTCAGTGATAGTCATGGTAGGGATCGCCTCAATGCTGCATTCACATCCTCTAGGAAACTTTCTGATGGTACTTCACTCAGCCGCTTGTAATCGACGCCGGGTTGCCTTGACTTCATTCTCGCCACAATCCTATCTTTCAGGTCAGTCGCTGCCTCGCTCAGCGTTATCACGGTTGTTGGGGCTTTGTACCCAATATCTGGTAGGGGAGTTGATGTTATCTCCCTCTGACCTGATGTCCTGGCTCCCTTGTCATAGCATTTGTGTTGTACCTCGTCAATTTCAAGTTGTGATAGCAATTGCCGCTTTGTGGATGTTGGAACACTGAGCTACTAGTTGTTTCTGCCGTGAGCTTTGATAGTGGGTTTCAAGGCAACCATTTATCCCACATCCTTTGCATGTAACCCCTCTGACTAGGGTTACTTGAGTAGTAGCATTCCAACAGAGCCTTATTCTCGCATCTCGCCCATCTGTGTCTTGTTCCAGTAGCCCATTTTGTCATCAAGGTGCACTGGTTCCCCTGCACCTGACGCAGACCTTGTTTGGCCGGGCGACGTCTGAGCCGGCATCTCATGCTTTCATTGTCACTCATCATTGTATGAGGTAGGCAGTAGCGTTAAGGGTCTTGCCTAAGGACCCACACTGGATGATGGTAATTGCCCATTGTACCGTTCTGCCTCTGGGGATTCGAACCCGGGTCCCCGTGTGCAAGTCAGTTGACTCTACCATCTGAGCTATCCAGTCGCTCTATATATATATATATATATATATATATATATATATATATATATATATATATATATATATATATATATATATATATATATATATATATATATATATATATATATATATATATATATATATATATATATATATATATATATATATATATATATATATATATATATATATATATGTATATATATATATATATATTTTTTTTTTTTGTCAGTAACAATTTTCAGATTATATTTTATTGTAGTAAAGTTATTTGTGCATGTAGGCTGTCAAACTGATGCAGTGTCTGAAATGCTTGTTATGATCACTTCTAATCGAGATGCATCACTGTCCTGTGGTGCCATTGAAACCATAACATGACATGACAAAAATATATGTATTTTTTGTCAATAACAATTTTGTTTTAATAATGCATTAGGGATCTGCTAAAATATGCCTGTAAATGTCAAGTATTAGCCACAAAAGAGCAGAAATATCACTATATACCAGGGCTATTCAACTAAGTTTTCCTGAGGGACATATTTTTTGAAGTGCACAACACACCATAACTTTGACACTGTTTGAGGTCACACAAAATATCCTTAACACTAGATCTGTTTCCATAAAGATCATTTAACAACAACTGCAATTTACAAATAGTAATACAAAGGCTTTACCAACATTGCTTTGAAAAATTGCCAAACCAGTACTGAACAGGACTAAACCAACTAAACCAGTAAACAAGAGTGCAAAAGAGAGCTTTTTACTTTTGTTTGGGAGATTACATTACCTCTGTTTTTGAGGTCATTTTTAATAGTTTTAATCATAGTAAATATACTTTAAATTCTAATTTAGCATATCTCCAAAACAGCAATTGCAATATCATAAATTTTTCAAAACATCTCCCACCTCTACTTACAGTTAGTTTTCTACTTGCATTCAGTGATACATTTAAAGCAGATGAACTGTGTTTATCATTTGGAAAGCAGAGAACATTCATTTATTATATAGTGTGCAATCATTTCTGTTTCTCAATTTTGTCAAGCGTGGATCTGCGTCCCCTTCTCCCTTTTTTGCCTGACCTTTGACCCCTCCCAGCTGTCCGCAGTGATGCTCTATTGTATCAAAACCGGCGTCTCTCCCCCTCTCTCTCTCCTCCTCCTCCCATTACATCACCAGCTCGACCCCACGGGCAGCTGCTCTCCACATCCATATCGAACGACCATTACATTTGACATGAACGGGCTGCACGTAGGTTTGTTATATCACAGTTAGCATGGCAGAAGAGGGGAAACGTGTTGAACTGTGGTAGGGCGGCTCAGATTATGTATTATTTGTAAGCCTTGAGTGGTTCCGTTGTTGGTGGAAAGTGCATGATGATTTGATGCTAAGAGTATTTTGAAGAATGACCTCATGTGTCTCTCTCTCTCTCGTAGGCTGCGGGATGCTGACGACGCAGAGGAACAGCCAAAGGGTAAGTGTGAATGCTCCACTTTCACTCCCCTGTCCACGCCGCCTGTTTGATCGCCTTCTGCTCTGTCGGTTACTCAGTGTTAAAATACACTGAGCTCATCGGTGAGGTCAGAACACCTAACGCTTTATAGACCAGGGATTTTCTATTACTCACGGTCTGAAGTGTTTATATTTTGTAGCTTTGTTTTGCTAGCTGTGTCAAAAGTGGGGCCGCATCCGAAAGCATTTCTAATAACATTACTGATGCAAAATGAATGACAGGTCCATGTTTTTGGATGCAAATGTATTGTGGGGGAGTCCTGGAAGAAAAAAGTAAAAAGATCAATATTGCTCTATGCAGTGAACAGAAACGTTCGAAAATCATATAGTTTGTTATTAAATACCTGAAAAAACATAATGTAGTGTTTTTTAAGCCATAAACCGCCACAATCGCAACTAGTGGACTGTAAAAAATAATTGTAGTTGTATTTTCATAACTGTGACTATACAGACTCTGAAACATATACAATGTCACTGTCTTTTATCACAAAGACAATGGTTTTTATTCATAAATATTCTCAGTCACCAAATGTCAACATTTATTTGGTTAACAATGTATTTAAAAAGACTCAGTGTTCAACAGAAATAATCATTTAACTAATCGAAATTATCACTGACTAATCAACCACTAAAATAAAATAAGTCCTACACCACAATCTTTTAAAATCTGAAGAAGAAGAAGAATTTTTATTTATAGAGCGCTTTTCCACCTAATAGGCACCCATAGCGCTTGTTCTCTAGTTCTCTAGTTTATTCATTTAGTTTACTGGGCATTGAATAATAATGTTGTTCTATAGATTTTGTTCGTGCTCGATAATATAATTTCAAGATACATACTGTACATATATGTGATTGCACAGCTGCTTCCTTCACAATAACACAAAATACTAAATTCCTTGTATTTTGGTTTGTGTTGATAAGCCTAACTTTGTAATTCTATTTGGTCATGGTGAATCACATGCTGCTGGAGAGAAAATAATAACCCAATTAATGTGGATGTCTTGCTGTGCCACCTGAGTCCTGTCTGTATTGTCTGGTATAGCAGTGTCTATAAACCCTTAGCCTGAGTCCATATAATAGCTCATATCATTGAAATGCTGTGTTCGTCTCAAACTGAACTTTATATTCCACCTCACTCTAGGCATTTTAATGTTGTCATACAGGTTTGAGAGTAATGAGTTTCAAAAGTGTTAGGGTTACAAGAATATGTCCCTGCTTGACATAAGATTAGATATTAATATTTTGATGACACTGTTTTACTGAAGTGAGCAGAAACAGTCAGGGGTCTTATCAGGGACACAGCAACAGCATGCCAATGTGTTTTGTTGTTTTTGCTTGTTGTATGTGCTCGACAGTTCAACTAACATAAGAATTATTATACGGTAAAACTTTTCCATCACATGCAACTTGTATTTCTGTGGTTTGGAGCGCAACAGTGACACACGACGAGGCTCCAGAAGTAAATTACCCATTCATTTTTCCTTTAGACTTTCCCCCAAAAATATTTAAAGCTTCAAAGCTCGCAGGGGGCTAATCAGCTGACCAAAAACGTATACTTTTTAAAAAGAATTTCTGACTTTATAAACCGGCAAGTTATCAAAACATTTCACTGGGTTTTATGTTTTGGTGTTATGGACATACAGTAAGTAACCACATCTCTGTTAACCTCCGCCATACCGTAAACTGTTAATATTTGCATTTTTCAAAAAGTCTAAATGTAAAATGAATGGGAAATTTACTTCCGGACTTAGGCAAGCTTTGATGTGTGTGGGACTGTTAAGCTCTACAAAGATAAGACTCAATGTACCAACTCCAAATAAAGCTAAAGGATTTGCACAGCACAGATTCATCTTCATTTAGATATGGACCATAACATTATTCACGTTGGGCATCATTTACAATGCAGTGGATTCACATAGTCCTTCCTGTCTGTGTTAGATAAGTGCCCGGTGCTTTAGGCCTCTCTCTGGCTGTATAGTTCCTCCATTATCTCACAAACATAAACAGCCACACACTGTACTGAACACTCTCATTGTGCCTGCAGGAGTCTTGTATCTATAACTGCACAAGTGGAGGTACTTTGTCGAGTTTGAAGAAGAAGCTTTTGTCAAATGGCATGTCAAGGCGCTGTGGGTTAGATGACATCACTCACATTACTCATGTACTTTATGCTTATGCCTCATTAAGATTGCAAGAAGGACCGTTTACAGACTTGGCAGAGGCAGATCTTCCGTCATTTAGAGTCTACTGCAATCGTGCTATTTATTTTCCAACGTTAGGACACAACATGACCGTGTTTTTGCCAGGTTTCCAAATGTCGCAATCAAGATCATTAAGAAACATTGCCTGTGCCTTGGTGGAAATCTAGAAATATCCCATAACAAAACATTAGGATTTAGATCCACTCAAAAAACAACTTTCTTTCTTTCTGTCTATTACTCAAACATTTTATTTTATTATCTAGAATGCAATAAGTATGGCTTGATGAATATATTTAAAAAAAACAGCAAACTTAAAGGTGCATTGCGTAACCTTTCTTTTCACCAGCTTATTTCTATGTAGAAATGTAGCCTGGAATGTTCCACACTATATCATTATACGTATCTGTTTAGCATTTATTTAATTTTAGGTATTAACTTACCACGCAAAACATGCATTTTTAGAATGAGCGAGGTCGACTCTCCAGAGAGCTGACCTGTAACTTGGCCCTAACCCTAACCTTCGACTAGAAAAGTAAGCTGTGTGTGCACCTTTACAAATGAAGCCTACTTCACTCTCATCTTCTGTCCCTGGTCTGTTATTTTGGCACCAGACTGGTAATTATGTAAAATAAATTGGACCAGGGGTCAAATGTGAAAAAGTCTAGTGGAGTGGAATCACTTGGCTTCAGAGCTCTGTGTTTCATCATGCAAACTACAGCAGGGGAGCGCTGAGTCATAAATCAACATGGGAACAGCACAGGGACATGTCACTAAAGTTAAATCTGTGGGTTCTTTTGTTTTCCTAAAGGGGGGCTGTTTTGGCTTCACTCGTTGTCCTATCACTGGGGCAATAAAAGCTGATTTAGACAATAGGAATGAGTTAAGTACTTAGTGCTCGTTGGGAGTGCTGTTAAATTTAATGGTTTGCTTTTTGTTGTGATAAAATGATTAGGATGTCAAATCTGGTTTTGTTTAGTCAGAACACTCACAAAAATGATTTTCTAGTCTATAATCTTCATGTTAATTAAAGGCTTATTAATCTAATTAGGCTGTTGATTGATGTAAGTACACAAGTTAAGGTTGTGTATTAATTAAAGCAGTAAAAGTGTCACAGTATAATGCAGTTTTTAATCACTTATGTAGTTTTAAATCATGTATCTGATTATTTAAAAAGTACTATATTCTTGTCTCTCAGGAGTAATACGCAAATACTAAACTAAACCACTGATAATATGAATTTGTGCTCTACATTTAGGATTACTATAGTTATATTTGATTTATGTTTGATTCACCGTACAGTACAGTATGTTCTGTTTTTTTCCTTGCTATGTTCCAATGTTGTTAATTAATCACAAACAATAATTAACTCTTGAAGCGTTTAAAAATGGCTTGGTTAAGTTTTAATTATTGCTTTATGCTGTTTCAGTCTAAAGGGGAAACCTCTACTTGACTGGTCAAGAGTTTGTCCACTTCAGTACAGCCTTGGGAGTTTTTATATGGAACAGAGCCAGTCCCTCCTACTTTCTGTTTAAATACAGAGAGTCTGTTGTTGTTGTTTTTTTGGACAGTCAAACACAAGAAATTTTCCCCTAAAATGTACACAAATCATTCAGAAATGTATTCTTTTTCCTCAGATTAACAGTGTTCAGTGCTTTGTCTGTTGATTCCACTGAGTCTAAGCTTTATGTCTTTTGTCCCACTCTTTCTTTCTTTTTTACTCATAAGCCGTCATGATTGTTTTGACACAAGTCTTTGGTTTATGTGCCTGTGAATCATGCCCATCGGAGCTGTGGGAAATTACCCAGTTCCAGACCATACATCTTTGTTAAGTGTAGGAAAAGTGTGTAGTCTTCTTTGCTGTCCAGGCTGGAGGCTAAATATGCAATGCTTTACACTTTATTTACAGTTGCTTGCCCATTTGCTTTAATTTATGTTGTTTCCTTTGTGTGTGTTCTTTTTAATAGATGAGACAGCAGCTGAGGTGGCCAAGAGGACAGTTACATCCAAGACTTCTTCTGTTTTTAAGGTATGGTACATGGTCTGCTTTAGCTGTTTATCTTATGGAGTGAGCTGCGATGCTTTCCAGTTAAGTCAAGCCTTCTGTCTTCTGTACGTAGTGTCCACATTTGTGTCCTAATTCAATCATCCCAATAGAGACAAACTGGAATGTGAAAAACAAAATGGATTTCCATGTATTTTGCCTGATTTTGCCAATACTGTACTCCCAGTGGTGCGCACCTGGTGTTCTTTGTCTAATCTCTATTTGTAAGATTGGCCCATTAATATCAAATTGAGCTGTGCTGATCCACACCTGGCTGCACACTTTGCCAAAGCCATGACTTCATACACTCTGAGGTCTTAAGGCCATGGAGGAAAGGAGACGTCTCAAGGAAGCTCTTCTTGGAAATTGAAAATATTGTCGCTGTTCCTTTGGGAGATACACACTTAAAACAAAGCATTCCCAGGCTGCTCAGGTTGCAGACAGGAATGCATAGGCTTGTGAATATGTGAATGAACTACTGTGCCGTCCAGCCAGCTAAGGCGGGTGAAAGATTGTAAAAGGAGTACAAATGTACTTAATTATGCTGGTCTCAAGCTTGGATAAAGTCGGTTGAATCAAGAAGTTTTAAAACCCAGCCAATAGTACTTTTTCTATTACTTTATAAATGCAAATAAAAGTTATGTTTCCATTAAGCCACAAAAGGTATCTCACCACAGTAACAAATCTACTCGAGAATATACAAAAACATCATTAGTGTTATCTTACCATAGTAACAAATCTACTCTAGAATATACAAAAACATCATTAGTGTTATAGTTTGTAAAGTTAGTGCCTTCAAATGTTATCTTGGTTCTCCTTGGCCTTTTCCTGACTTTTCATTATCATTAATAAGGTATTAACAATAAATGGTTAGAATTCTGGATACAATTGTGTTCATTACTAAAATCAGACCTTTCTCGACCAGAAGTCGTGCTGAGCCTGACCAAGTGAACCCAGATGGCAGTCACTGTGACCTGCTGGAAATTGCACTCCCACAAAGATCCTATCATACAGTTACATTAGTTACACATTTTTTGGCTTTTTGGGCCCAGCCTGGTCTTTGTCTCAGGCTCAACTCTTGTCTTGAAGGCGTTCCACTTAAAAGTAACGACCAGTGTGTTACAGAGTGCTGTGGTTGCGTTCACTTATCAGCTGTTCCTCCTCCTCAGAGCCTGATAAAACCCAGAGAGGCAGTGTCTCCAGCTGAGAGGTCAAGCAAGAGTGAGTTTATGACAGCATGTCTGCGCCGCAAAATGTAGAGGCAATAAATTTACATTTGCATTTGAGTGAGTCAACTCCAAAGCTTCCAAATGTATAGAAAAAACAGCAGTTGAGGGATACAATCGTCGCTATAAGTGGAAAATTCATCACTTTTTTAACCACTTTTATGACGATGGAAAGTAATGGTGTAATTTGTGGTAAAATATAATTTTCTTTTTACCACTGAAGACCTCATTAGTATTTGAGGAAAGATGTTTACATAAAGAAGTCTCTATTGGGAAGTTTGCGTTTGAATTTGGCACTTGGGGAATTTGGTTTTGATATGGTGTATTAGCTTTAACTGTGAGCCAGAGTTGTCTGTCATTTATGAGGATTTGATTCTCTGAGACCAAAACCTCAGCTATATTGTAATTTTGTGCCATTGCTAAGCCTGCAGAAATGGAGAGGATTGTGTCATAACAAACAGCTGAGGTGATTATATATGCCAAACTGTAATGTGAGACCTAATCTAAAATAAAAAAGTGAAAATTAGGAATCAGAACATTATTTTGCCAACATAATGTTCTCTGCAAACAAAACAATTAAATGTCTCTGGCATCTCCTCAGGCGCAGTGGTCGCTGGCGTGCAGCGCCTGGGGATATGTGCTAGGCCTGGTCAGGACTACCTTCACTGGAGGATTTGTACCTTATGTGCATATTTTTGTGCTGTGGAACTGTGGAATTATCCTTGAACATCAATCACAATCATAATACTTTCTATAGCTTATTTTAACAAAAAATATTTTTATTTGGTAGAACAGTACCTTTGATTGTTCATGAAAGAGTTAACTATTTTGCTCAGGTAAAGAGAGGAGGAGCCTACTGTTTGATTTAGTTTACGCATCAATGCCTTTTACAGTAGGAGAGTGAGAGAGCATAACATGCTTTCCTTTTGCTTTCTCTGTGTGTCTGTAGGATCAGGAGAAGATTGAAGATGTTACCAGCAACCGACTGAACCGCTACCGCACCAGAAACGGCTCAGAAGACAACTCTGCCAGGTGGGAGAGACCTCATACTGACCAAAAACAAGTTGCTTACTCTTAGAACGACATGTATGCTAATTCAAAAGCCACTCAATATGTTATTCTAGTGCGTATGGTAGTTTTATTAGCACATTTAGACTTGGCATTCCCTTTTACACAGCCTTACTAAAAGCTTAACTTTTCCTTGAAGTAAAAAGGAGCGCAGACGTAATTACGGCCCCAATGATGTCTGCCTAATGATGTAAACAGCTCCAGAAATAAACCAGATGAACCTGCAGAGCTTGCCACACACACAGTGGCGCACATGTTTGGACACACCAGCCCTTCATAAATATATGGAAATGTAATGCAGACCTAAGCAGTAGTGAAAGGGAGATACTAGAGAAGGCAATCGGGATTGAGTTAAATTGTATATATAACATTACAATATGCAGCAGACATAGGGGATTTGAGAAGGAACAGAAAGGGAGGTGATGCAGTTGTTCAAATAAATAGCCTGAAACGGACAATATATGAATCATACAAAGGGCGAAGAGGCAGAAGAAGAAAAAACTGGACTTCCAAAGGTTGCAATAGCGATTGATCCTGGCTGATAATGAGTGTGTAGAAGAGTTAATGGCGATGAATGGGTGAAGTTTCCTTTCAGTGCAACAGTAAAATGGACTCAAAACACTATTGTTTAGCTTTGCATACTAGGGCTGAACATTCTATTACTTGTCAACTTTTAAGGGTTTTAACCTATGCTATACAATTCCTGCATGTTTGGCTGACTTTATTATCCTGCATGTTCGACTTTACGAACTGAAAAAGGGCGGGCACTGTTTTCAACCAGAAGTCAGCGGACTTGTTTCTTTTATTGTTGTTTTAGATTAATATTGTGATTCAAATGTACAAATTATAACATAACTATCCACTGATGTCATCGCAAACAAAAGCATAATAGAACAAGTGTGCAGAGGGCCCTGAGTATTGCTATTCAATTTACACATTGTATACCAGTGGGCGAGGCTACCGCGCTCAAATTGAGCCGCCGACTGTGGGCTGCCATGTTTGCAATCTGCTGCTGACCGCTAGGGGCTGGCTGCGGAAGTAGAATTATTCAATGCAAGTCAATGGGGAGTTAGACGTTTCAAAACCTACTTTAGAGCCTGGCTCAAAATACGGCTTTGGTCTCAAACGTTAGCTTACGGCTCTATGACAACGCTGAGGGGGGTGAATTTTTTTGAACCAGGCTGGTTTAGCCGCTGTGATTTTTTAAAGTTCTTGAATATCTAATGAGGAAGGCGGGCTTTACGTGCCGGAAATGTCAGGGTGCAGCCATACACCTACGAGTGGGCGGTAACTATAGAGGCAACGACAGCAGTACGTCAGCAAAAGGCCGCCCCAAAGTCGCCCTCTCCCCGCCTCCCCACCGAGGGGGGAGTGGTGGGGGCTAACCCGCGGCCATTTTGAATTCTCCATGACTGAGCCGCATTATCATGAATGTGGCGGAGCGGCAACCGTCTGTCCACTATTTTTATGTCTATGTTGTATACTTATTGTGAGTCCTTGTATATGAACATTGCAGTGATTGTAATGATTATATTTACATCTGAACACGGTTGTAAATGATGTATTATGTCATAGGAACTTAACAATGGACACAATCAAAGCCACAGAGGAAGAAAGTGAGACCAAAGACGATCCCTCTGAGAACGATCACCCTGTGAACACCACACCTGAAGAGGAAGAGGTCAGTGATCCTTAATGTACCAAGTGCTTTCATGTGTTTTATAGAATTCAGCATACACACTAACATAAATATTGTTTGCTGATTTGACCACATATGAAGGATTATCCTAAGGCAAATATAACCTTGGCGCATATCCCAGATGCGACTTAGTTTTGTTTTATAAATGACTTTATGCCTTTATGGTACTTTATGTCACTTGTGGGTACTGGAAACACTCCATTCCACGTTGACAAGATCATCTAAATCTGTACTTAAACAAGAAAATATGTTATTTGATGAACTCTGTGGCTGTAGTTTTGACAGCAGATTTCTATGCTGCTGGGTTTCATTATGTCTGACCAGCTGGTTAGCATTGCACTTTTCCTCCCAGTCAAACCCTTCCCTTTATCTCCCTTTCAAACCAACACTCCCTCATGACCTTTGACCGGACAGTAAGGCGCTTGGCGGAGTTCCAGGCGCAGCTGTGTCATAGAAGAAACAACGTATTGAACACAGACGACCGGCTCTGGTTCCACTTGTTATTATGAGCTGTCTGTCTTGTGTGTGTGTAGGATATTTTATGTACCTTTGTCTTAATGACTGGGTCCTGTGTTTTGGGAAACGCCACTATTGTGAATGAACATAAGTAGATGTATGTTGTAGTGGGATGGAGGTAAGCTTTAGGATTAGCTATAAAAATGTGGTGCAGTTAAAGTTAATGTTGAAACTTTCAAAAGCACGTAAACAGGTGTTTTTAGTAACTACAGTCCTAACCAAGAGGCTATGGGCCTAGGGTAGGATACAACTTCTCAAGTTAGTCCTAGAGCCAACCTTAAAAGCATGATAGCATTCACTTTCACTTTAGTAAAATAAAGTGGCCAATGGCAATTCCGTGATCTGTTTGAAAAAAAAAAACCTGGGGAAAAATCATATTAAAGGACTTTTGAACGTTGTTCCTTCATCAAAAACATACCAGGAGTTGTATTTTGCCTCAGTCTCGTTCATTAATCCTGTTTAATAGACCGTCTTGCTTTGAGCCTCAGAAATAATTTCTCAATCAATTTCTACCTTTCATGTTACACTCTGGGGAAAATCGCACCGTTTTTAAGTTCATGAATCATTGGCCAACTCTTCTGAGCATTTCTGCCGTCAAATTGCGTTAATTACAACTGGGAGCTGAACTTAGCATGACAGTTACTAGTCAATAACTGTACAAATAATGCATGCTATGAGTCTTAACTTTAAGTCTAAGGCATAATGTAGATCAATCAACCCAGAGTTTAAATGTTTCACACATTTAGTATTTTAAAGCTTCCAAAATGATCTCCTTTTGTGTTTTTCTCCCTCTTTGTCCACAGCAGTGTTCAGAACCCACAAAAACACAAGCCATCTCTCCCCCTGCCTCGCCGTCTCCTTCGCCTCAGTCCATTTCTCTGCAACGCCAGGACTCTGAACCGCGGGGCATCAAGGGCATCCTGAAGAAAAGCCGCTCCACCAGTGTAGAATCGGACCACAGCGAATCCTCTGCCACGGACTCTGCCCTGGTGCGACAGAGCAGCATCACCCTCAGCCATACTGTGAGTGAGGAGGACGTGGATGAAGACGAGCTGGAGGAGGAAGAAGAAGAGGAGGAGTTTGAGGAAAATGTGAATGAAGAAGAGGACGGTGAAGATGAGTCCATTAATTATGATGTGGCTGACGGAAGCTGCTCGAGCAGACAGGAGAGAGGAGGGAGTAGTGGAGGGAGTTTTGAGGAGATGCGCAGTCCCTCCCCCGATGAGAGCCTGGAGAAGACTTCGTCCATCTCGGAGGACGTGGACGAGCTGGAGAGCAGCTTGGAGGGAAGCATCGGATCCACTATTAAACAGAGGTCAATACACATACTTGAATAGTACAAGAGCCCAATATTTACAAGTATTGTATATTAGGGAATTATACCAACTAGCAATAATAATGACAATACGATAAATATACCACAAAAAAACAAAGTTCCCCTGCTGACACTAATGAAATTGAAATGAGAGTAATTAAAATGCGAAAAATTATTCATATTTTTATAATTATTATCATTGTTATTATATATATTTTTTCCATATTAAAGGGGCTGTACCTGATTTTTAGTGTTTTGAAAGAGAACTAGTTTGTTTTAAACAGTGGCATGTATTGCTCAATTACCTAATGCTGTCCCAACGTCCTAAATATTCACCGCAATGAGTTTAGAAGCACTTTTTAGTTTCTGAGTCTCTGAGCCCAGAACGAGTTTTGCCATCCCGGGTAAAGCTAACAAACTTTAGCATGCTAATCGATCTCTTCCACCTTCTCCGAAAATAAAATAATAGATGTAGAGAAAGCGCTGTGGTAAATGGTCTCATTTTCACCCGAATAGATACAGTACTTTTACAATATATCTGTACTGAGGCAAAACAGATTGTTCTTTACCACATGCAAAAAATCTGACTCATTAGTTCTGTTTTTCACGTTTCAAAACTGTAAAAGTCTGGTACAGCCTCTTTAAGTTCTACTTAAGATGTGGTTTAACATTTTGTTTTAATTTAACTGAACTCAGTTAGTCAAAAAGTATATTATAAATATTGTCATCATGATCCAAAACATATTTATGAAACATGGCATTTTATTCTTGTATTGTGCAGCCCTAATATATTGTACACGTGAGTGTACTCCACAAAATTCGGTTCAGATTTTTTCATTAAACTTGTCTGTTCCACAATTGGCTAAGAACATTATGTGCAACATTTTTATGTGTGTATGTTTTTTCTTTGTTTGTTTGTTTGTTTTATGCCTTTCCAAATGGCCTAATGTGGTATTTGTACATAAGAATAAGAGTCTGTTTCTCTTAACATTCTAATAAGCTACTTTATCTTGCAAAAGTCGTGGTTGTACAGCTTATCTTCTTCTTCTTGACCATCACAATAGTTTGAAAGCCACTGAAATCCTTATCTGAACCTTATCTGATTCCTCTGTTAGGCTGTCGGAGTTTAAAGGAGAGCATGAAACTAAGACCAGAATCAGGAGGAACAGGCCATCTGAGGTCATCCAGACGCCACTGGCTGATCGCTTCAACCAACTTCAAGATGCCGAAAACGCCTGGAAGAAAAAGGTAAGAATGCTTTTAAATGGGCAGAGTGGATTTTACTGTATAAAATGGCCATAATGAGAGAATTGCCCGAGGTTTTGAGGCTTCTCTGTAAAGGTTTAGTGAGGGGGAAAAGAGATTTTGGCTTTGGACACATTCTTCCTGTGTGGAGTCAGCTTATTTCCCGTAGCCGCTGCCAGGAGGGGAGAGGTTAGCAGGGATTTGAGGTGCCGTTCATTTGGGCAGCGATGCCAAAGCAAGTGATCCGAAGCTTAAGGGAAGGATAGTCACGCCTTTTTGTCTTGGAAAAACAAAACTTACACCATGACCAAACATATCCTGGATTTTGACCTAATGCAGCCATGCTTTGTTGGATTTGACTTGCACATTCCTATAAAAAAGACTCATTGTTCTGTTAAACCTATCAGCTAAACACCTAGGTTGGTGCATGGGTCACCTTTCTCACTCAATGCAATTCTCCACACTTTTGCAAACACGAATCTAAAGAAGATGGATATGACTGTTCTTTTCACAGATTGAAGGGGGACATTTGGATTTCTTGGGTTTGAAGTCACTATTATTTATATAGTATCAAAACAAAGAGGAAGAATTGACTGGTTATATGACGTTATAATGGAGATTAATTGCTTTCCAGGAATGTTCCACAGTTTGACATGAAACTTACTAAATAATTACAGGCATTTATGTTTTGATTGTAATTGATTGAACTGTAATGACTATTAAATCAAATGGATTGTACAGCCCTAGATTGAAAGTCCTAAACGAATCTGAAAGACAAGATTTAGACTGATGACATATTTGTTTATGGCCCACCATTTGCCCACTTTTTGGGAATTCCTGGTTTGCAACTCATGATTCTTCCAACTCGGTCTGGAAAATTCATAATAGAAGCACTGAGCTGAATCTGACTGATGTTGTTTTAAATGAGTGCGGTCTTTTGAGATAAATATAAATCAACACGGAGTCCATAAAGATTAGCTACATCCTTAACATGGCAGCGAAAGTGCATCTTCAACTCAAGGTTTGGAAGTTGTCCAAAAAGAATTGCGACTGTGGTTGCTTCTGTAACTCACCGAGAAATTACCTCATCCAGTGGACCAGTGGTTCTCAAAGTCTAGAATGAGTACCTTTGGGTGTAGGGGTGAGCAATATTGACAAAAATGTACATATTCTTTAATTATTACTACAGTATAACAATAATAAGAAGACATTTTGGGAATTCAATAGACACACGCCATTAAATGTATTAATTGAAGTTTAAATATCAGACAAATATGAAAGGACTGTGAAATTACCCGCAAAAGTGCTGAAATATCATTTTATACCCTTGTTTGAAAAATGATCATGTAACTGCTTAATCTGCTCTTTTCACTAGAAAACCTAATCATCTTAAATAAGTTAATAAGTGCTTGAAATAAGTAGTATATATCTTGTTTTGAGTATACTTTGAGTAAGATTGCTAATGGAACAAGTATAGATTGCCAATGGAACAAGCTTAAAATACTATATGTTGTTTCACTTAAATTAAGAAAAAACAAGCATTTTCTAGCTTGAAATCTGAAAAAAGATCCTACACTTACTAAGATCAAGACTTGGCAAATCTTATTTTAAGAAAAGTCTAAATGTATGTACTTAAATCAAAATAAATACTACTTAATCCAATCACTTTTTAACTTATTTCCTTTTTCAAGATACAACTTTTCTTTTAGAAGACCACTAGACCAGCTTTAGTCGTAATTGTTGTACTTTTTATTTGCTTTCGGCCTAATTTAGCCTTCCAGGTTTCTACTTATTATCATTATTGCAAATTTTAGCCCACCAATAACGGTTCATTGAAAGCCAAAGAGCCTGTGGTTCTTGGTCAGTTTATTAGATCGTTAAGAAATTGAACCAAGGCCAATGTCTGTCTTAAATTTAGAACATGTTTGGGTGTCACTATCCCTGTTACACTTCCTCCTCTTATGGGTAATGGAAGCCACCAGTTTGTTGTTTTATCTCATGGAGCGGTCCAGGCCTGAGCCACAGAGGCCAGGGGAATGTTAGCATACTTGGTCCACATCACGGTCAGCTGCAAAGAGATCCAGATGTTTCCTGCTAAATCACTGAGCTCTTCTCCACACCTCCAGTGGGCCGTAAAATGAGAGAGTGTGGTCAATTCAAGTCGTAGGAGACATGTCGCGTCATAATTTATTGTTGTTTACCTTGTGTCAAGTTGACTGTTAGCAACTCCACTTGGGCAAATTATTACCTTTAAATGTGTTGTGGAAAATGTTTGTCATTTCATATACAAATCAAATCATTTTGGGTCCTTTAACGACAGAAATGAACGCAACTGTCAAATTGCAAAGGCTGCAGTTTTTTTAAGTACCATAATTTCCTCCACAAACAACAACACAAACAACAAAATATCTAATATATAATAATATAATATAATATATAAGTTATTCTTGTATTAGTTTGTCATTTCATCTAGGCCTATTTCGGTCTTTGTGTCAAGTCTTCTAAACGTGTTTAAAAAGTCAACTTTAAACTAGTTTTGTCACAATACTAATATTTCAAGCTCAATACAATACTAAGAAATATACCTACTTGATTCTCAATACCGATTTTGATACTGCATGGATAATTACAAATGCTATTTTCAGGTCAAGGTTTTACACAATAGACTTTTTTTTTGTCATTTTCAACACTAAATAATAGTACTTTCTTTATTAAACATTATGGTCTTATACTAGTTCTGATAAACCTCAAGATCATTCTAAAACTGTTGACAAAAGGTCAAATTTTGTTTTTTTGATATCATATTTGATACTCGATACTAGTTTTAGTGTCTATTAGTATCTGATTTTTGATACTTTTGACAACTCTACTTTGAACAGAATCCTATTATTAAAGCATAAATTGCAAAACTTTCGTAACCCTTTAACAGTTAAAGTACACAAAGTAAACTAATCCTTCTGCGATCATTTAAAAATCCATCTATCTTTTCATCATTCTCGTTGTAAACAAAATTTTCAGTCTGTCCCTGCATGTTTATACCAAACTGTAAATGACCCTTGTCTTCTAGTTCCTACCCTCTCATGTCTAAACCACACCAGCTGCTGCCCTTTAACTCCACTTTTACCCTGCTGCGCTTTGTCCTGTATTCATTAATTCCTTTCCTTCCTTTCGTCTTTCCTAGTTTCCTTTGTCCTTATCCTGCGGACTTCCCCTATTTCTTTACCTGCCTCCTTATCTCCTCTATTCCTTCAGGTAAGTTTTTTCCTCTTAATGCTTTTGCCTCAATCCCCTGTGTAAGCCCTGGATAGTTTCTCCATCATCTCGTAGGATTACCACTGGCTGAGAAATCTTAGCTGTCGACAGCCTTGTTGCAGCTGTACGGTGCGGTTTGCTCCTGGCCCACATTTGGTAGATAACTCTGTCAGTGGTTTTGCAGTGAGCAGGACAGGGCTGAGAAAAATGTCTTCCTGTGGGTGTTGGAAGCCCCTATCCCGGCTCCACGCTCTCTAGGGTCCTGTCAGGCCAAGGTATTTCCCCTCACAGTGAAATGCCCAAAGCTGCATCATGTATCTGCCGTTAAGCATCTTGGTGTGTCAAGAAAAATTAATGGCAATATGGTGTTATGAAACCAGCAAGAGCTCTCTTCAAAGAGCCAGGCTTACTGCACTGTTTGTATATGTCAGGGTGATTTAATGCTGGGCTTTTGTTTCATGCAGGCTTAATATTTGAGCGTGACAGGCTACAAGTTTGATTTCAGAAAAACAAGGTTGTGTTAGCTCAGTTTCTCTGTGGGAAGTTGAATGTCATGAATTTTGATTATAAAAAACTGGTGCCAATCTGTCGCTCACAATTGCATTTAGAGCTGAATTTGATACATACAGTACATACAGTGGTTCTGGGGTAAATGCTGTTAATTAAGTCATCAAACGCTTTTTTATGATGACTTAAACCACAACACCACAGTCAAGCATAGTCTTCATAAATCTTAATATCACAAAAGTAATAAATCTTTTTTAATGTTCTTGATCATTTATTGGGTGAATGTTGTGTCCATGACTTGCAGCAGTATTTTAATTAATTCTGTAAAAACCTGGTCTTTATTCTCTTTTTGCCCATTACTGACCATTCCCAGAAATGTAATCAACTCTGAACCAATGTTGGCAAAAACATCACCTCTTATTGGACGTAATAATTCAAATTTACCATTTTTGTGATTCATAAATTCCAGTACAGTTTAAGCACTCAATCAAGGATCAAACCTCATTTTCTGTTTTCTCTATAAATGAACTTTGACACTCCAGTCACAAACATTCAACTTTAGTTTTGAACTAGCCAGCCGCTGAAAGTTTGAACATTTTCAAAAGATTTAGCTGCGTCCACCGTAAATCCATGCTGACAGTCAGTCTGCACTTCACACTTAAACTGAAAATCCTTTTCTCTTCAAAGCTGCCAACATCTGCGAGCGCTTGAGTCATGCTGCAGAGGACAAAAATTAAAAAAGTCCCTCCATCAATGTGACTTGTATTGTACAGACGTAGTCATTTGTTTGTCAAGTATGCAGTGTTCTCTCTCACACAATGGCTTTGTGCATTTCAAGTTTTTGTTTCACTTTTTCAATCACTTTCCTTTTGCTTTTTGATGGTGTCTCATTTGCCTTTGTGAAACATATACTACAGGTCATAAATGAGTTGGACTTTGGACCTTAGAAAACTATGTCCAATAGTATTTACACTAAACTTTATTTGCATCAAATATTGTGTACTGACTGTTAATTAATACTTTGAATTTGGTTTTATTGTTGTACCAGAAGTCAAATACAGATCTGGAGCCAAAGATGGCCCTGGCAGACAGAATGAAGATCCTCAAAGAGAAAGAGGAGCAGTGGAAGAACAAAGGAAAAGGAGCTGCAAACGACTCTGTGCAGTTCACTGTGGCGGGACGCATGGCCAAGAGAGGTACTACTGCTTTTACCACATTTTACATCAAGCATTTTAGTTACGTTTATTTGATCTCTGACACTGACCATTATCATTGTTTACAATAGGTTTGGTGACAGATACAGGTAAAGAAGAATCGCCTCTCATTTCTCTGAAAAAGTCCAATGCCACACCTGTGAAACCACTTGAAGGTATAACATAAATTACTCAGTGGTCGTGATAAGCAATAGTACTAAAATTTACAATTCTTGTTTAGAAATCTCAACCAGAAGTGACATTAAGGTCGAAGGAGACAAGCGGCTTGACAAACTGGAATCCTTCCTTGATAAACTCCACAACAAAGGTACAGTCTATATAGTTACATTTACCCTGCTTTACGAATTGTCTTATTTTTTTACCTGGATGTTGCAGGTGTGAGCAAAAGCAAGACCTCCACCATTGAAGTCACTGCTGAAACAGAGAAAGAAATTATGACTCTGGATGACGAGGAGACTTTTGGCCGCTTCTACAAACCCATCTCTCCCACATCTCTGCAAGAATCCATTGTTATTGTGACAGAGGAAGCGTTCAGTGAAATCACAGCCGACACACCAACGTTAGAATAAATTAGGATTATATTAAGTGTCATTTTGCTACATGGCTGGAACACTTTTCAATTAATGTTTAATTTCAGGCTGACTTCATCTGTGGCTGAACATAAGCGTGCAGTGCGGCCCAACAGAAGGAAAAAGGCCTCCAGGAACCCTGTGAAGACTCTGGCGGCTCGTGATGACATCCGACAGGGCTACACCGAGCAGAGGCTGAACGTGGCATCACTGGAGACCAAGAGGATACAAGTTGAGCGGAGTATGTGTTATATTGTGCATGGAACTGTTGAATTTGTGTGAAATTTGCATGTAAATGTATGTTTCGTCTTTGTAAACAAGCAGATTATATGAGTCTCATATGGAAATTATTTTGGTAGTTCAGATCCAGGCATACAAAACATTTTGGTCATTCCATATTCAATAACTTTACTGATTATTTACGTAGTGTGCATTTGAAATTACTTAAATTAACATAATAATATTCTTATTGATGTGTACATTAGATTACTTCCTCTTTTGAATTTCCTGTATGACCTTTTGTGACTTTATCAAGCAAAGGAACTGAGTACTACATACAGTATCATTTGATGTGATGCGTGTGAAAATATGTCTTTATTGGTTCCTTAATTATATATATTAGATAGTGATGATTCATTTGCTTTCATTGCAGTGGCAAAACACTCCAAGCTGTCTGATGTTGCCTTAGCCGGTCTCGCCAGTAAAGAGAACTTCCGTAAAGTCAGCCTGCGCAGTGTTAAATCTACAGAGGTGGTGACCAATAACAGCACACTGCCTTTCAACAAACTCATGCTCATTCGAATCAAAGGTGAGGACAGAAGAACAACGCATTTGAACAGAAACCATACTGCGCCGCACAGTGAAGTTAATCCTGGTTTATGGGTGTGACCATGTGTCCAGGGAGGAGGCATGTCCAGGTGCGCTTGGTGGAGCCCACGTCCAAATCTCTCAACAGTGGGGACTGCTTCCTCCTGATCACTCCAAAACACTGCTTCATGTGGAGCGGAGAATTCGCAAATGTCATTGAGAAAGCAAAGGTAAAATAAATGTTTCTATTCTCTTAATTTGCGAAGAAACAGATACCAGGACAGGAGTTTGAAATTCTCTCTTTTTATGCGTTCTATTGTTTATCTGACTGGGACATTTACAGCAGATTATCTTCTAGGGTTGCCACTAAGAAAGCCTAGATACTAACTGATACTTGATGATCTTCATTTATTTATGCATTAACCTTTATTTAACCAGATAAGAAAAATAGCTTTCTCAAGGGTGACCGAACCAAAGTGGAACGCAGAACACATCATAAGAAATATTAGCACAAAAATGAATGAAAATGAATAAATAATAATTAAAAAAGAGACAATATCAGAACTATTGTTAGACCATATGGTAATATTAAAGAAACTACCTTTATTTTGTGCTGAAAATTTTGTTATAATAAAAAAATGGCGTCGTTATTATAGTTGTTATAGTTAAATTGGCTAAGAGTATCGAGCCATTTTCTTAGTATTAAAATTGAGTTGGATTGACTAGGCATGTCACAATATCAACTTTTTGTGTTACAATTATTGTGAGAAGAAATATCACTGTTATCACCAAGACCAAACAACAGAAAATGACTTTAATTCACAATGTCTCTGTACATCACATCCATTATGTAATCAATAGTCTGATCGAATCAAACTTTAGGAAAAAAAAAAAGTAAAGATATTATGACATAAACAGTGAGATAAAAATCACTTTTTCACTTTTTTTCTTTTTGGAATGCAAATTGAACTGAAATAACTTAATTTTGCATCATATGATTCTGTCAATTATTGATATTTAGCTGTTATGATTATATTGTGATTTGAATAATTACTGATGAACCAAACAACCTTGACTTCCCTAAACATGACAGCAGCATTACTGTCATCTCAGAGTGATCAATGCTGGTATCATTCTGTGACCATGTAACTCATTTGTCGAGTTTTTGAAATAACACAACAAAATACTTCTATGTGTTGTTATTGGCTGTACTTTAATGATAAGAGGATATTGTACCTACAGAAGTAACCCTGTTTATAATGGCCTAATGAGCCTGTTGTAATAATTGCTTTTGTTGACCAGGCTTCAGAGATGGCATCGTTTGTTCAAGCCAAAAGGGACCTTGGGTGTAAAGCTCCTCAGGTGACGCTGCTGGAAGAGGGAATCAACACAGAGGGCAGATCGGCTAATGAGTTCTGGACTTTGCTGGGAGGGAAAGAGAAATACAGAGGTACATTCATGAAACATATTTTTGACAATATTAACTGTGTAGCTGCATATGCTTACTGCGTACTGCCTGTGTGCCTCAGGAGCAGGAGAGCCAGAAGAGGACGAGCTGTACGAGAGTGGAGTGGTGGACTCTAATGGCATTTACAGACTGCAGGGGGACAAACTGGTGCCACATGAGGACGCCTGGGCCTCCATCCCCAGTGTGTCTTTACTCGACTCCAAAGAGGTAACGGAAAGAAAGGCCGGAGCTGTTGCAGTACAGTACTAAAGTAGAAGACTATAAAAAATCAGTGTAGAAATGGTCACGGATTTGGGTTGATAAATTAATAATGCCTAGATATTCAAAATCAAACTGGTAAGTTGCTCTCCATTTTAAATAATAATTGGTAAATAAATCTGTCAAAATAAAGCAGCTCTTTTTGGGTAAGGTAAATCTAAATAAAAACATACATTACAAAACGATTATTTCTTTTAACCTTCATATTTAACTACGCCTGTCATAATAACACATTTTGAAGTGTGATATTGCTACAGAAAAATGTCTTGATAAAATATTGACATGACTATTTAATGCCACTGACACAGTAATTCTAAACCAGGATAATACACTTCATAAAACACTACTGAAGTACTTATTCAGTATATATAAATAGACATAGAAGTTACAATCCTTTACAGCTCAAATCTTATTGTACAAAAACAAAAACATCACCTCAAATACAAAGAAAATGTACACAAAATAAAAATTTGGTACTAAAATATTGTTGTATAGCTGATAAAGTAAGAGGCCTATTTTAAACACTATTTTTACATCTCACTTGAAAATGTTTTTGTACTGTATCTGGCCAAAAGGAAAGAATATATATGTTTCTTATGATTCATGGAAAATAGTCAGCCATCTGAAAGTCTTTTATTATCTTTTCCAAACAGGTGTTGGTCTTTGATTTTGGGAGTGAGGTGTACGTCTGGCATGGGAAAGACGTGTCCTTAGGTGACAGGAAAGTGGCTGTGAAGTTGGGTAAACAGCTGTACAGTGGCAGCTATGACTACTCCAACTGCAGAGTGAACCCCCTGGACCCTTCATGTACAAACACAGATTTACCACAGTGAGTGAACATGTAGTCTCACGTTTGCTGTACGACTGATGGCTTGTGTTATTGTAGCCTCTAGTGGTTGTGCAAGGCCATTACAATGTATGAATGGAATGGAAAGGTGGTTTTAAAATTTAGCATGGAATTCCTGCACAATGTACCGTAGATTAATAATTATGTACAGTGTTTATGAAGATTTGCCCATTTGATTTTATATAAATTAGGTATATAAATTGATTCTTCTGTTATAACTAGGAAAGGAGACGGCCGTCCGAGCTGGGCTCTTTTTGGCCGCCTCTCAGAGCACAACGAGACAGCTCTGTTCAGAGAGAAGTTCCTGGACTGGGCGGAAAAGAAAAAGGAGGAAAGTGCACCAATAGAAGAAACAAAGGTAAACCTAAAATATATTAGTACGTGGTGTTGGTGGACAGTCACAGTTGCAGGTCATTGTGTATTCTGCTACATTTCTATCAGAAACAGCAACAAGTTTTTCAAATCATCAAAATACATTGTCTTTAATCCTCCATGAGCATCACTTGGCGCTGGTTCACAACAGTTTCTTTATTAGAGCTTTTACTTGACAATAAATACAAACCCATATTGACAGAGTAAACCCGACAAGAACTTTGTAATTATTGCCCTCCCCTAATTTATAAGTAGGGCTGCTCGATTGTAAATAAAGTTATAATTTAGCTCCTAATTAATGGATAATTGATCACAATTATTTAAAATAATAATTTATTTATTAAAAAGTCAAAAGTTAACATGTTTATGTTTTTAAGTCACTGTAACTTGTTAAGTGGATTTGCTTCAGGTTTTATTACACAGTTTTGTAATTGTTTTGATAAAAATTTTGATGTATTATGATGTAATATAATTCTACATTTTCCTTTTAGAGCCCAGTCCACTCCATCTCCCGCCCCACATTCGACACCGAGCTGCAGCCTTGCGACGCTAAAGCACTGTTGGACAACGAGCCAGACTTGGTGAAGACTGTCCTGGAGGGAGTAGACGTCCACAGGGGACATGGCATTGTGAGGACAGAGGACGGGCGACAGGCGGAGCTGGCCACTGTGGCTGTGGAGGCCTGGCACATTAAAGAGCACAGCGAGGAGGAACTACCTGAAGGCAGCTTGGGACAGTTGCACGAGGAGGACGCTTATATCATCCGCTGGAAGTACTCAATCACTACACTCGGTGGGTCTCATGTCCACAGTTACTGCACCCAGCTGGAGTGTTAAGATTGAACTGTGGTGATAAACAGTCACAGGATATTGGATAAGAGCTTGTTTTTGTGTTGTTTGTGGCAGTGGGGAAGCGGCAGAAGCCTGGGGAGCTGAGCGCTGGGATGCCCGGCAGAGAGAGGACAGCCTGCTTCTTCTGGCAGGGGCGAAACTCAAGCGCTAACGAGAAGGGGACCTCAGCGCTAATGACAGTGGAGCTGGGGAGCCATAGGGGGGCACAAGTGAGTTCTATTTTTTTTAGTTTTCAATGCATCTATCTATTTCTTTTGTATAAAAAAATAAGACACATAGACATCTTTTCAAAGCAGGGTAAGGTTTTTTGATGATGGGTTAGTTAATATAACAGCTTAAAGCTGTATTATCCACTTTTTTCTTCTTTTTTTATAGTAAATTTGTACTTTTTTTTTCTTCCATGTGGATTATAAAAGCAGAACTTTCTGACAGAAATCAGACCGTTGTACCCTGTCTTCATCTGTTTATAAAACATTCAAACATAAAATCTATTGCAAACTTGCAAAATGCAGTTTTTATGAAGCTTTTGGATGAGAGCTGAATGGTTGTGCAAGAGTGGTCCACTCTGCTTCACTTGTCCATCTGAAAAAGCAGCTCTAAAGCTGTGCTAGTGGTCGAAAAAGTTATGTATGTGGACATTAGCTAATGACAAGATTCATTGAATACTTCCCCCTTTGACGGTTTGACAATCAGGTACGAGAGTTTATGATTGGATCAATACATAAACCTTTTTTTGTTTTTTGTTAATCCTGGTAGGTGTATTAAATTTTATTTGGGCAGTTTGAGAATGTTAACATGACGCTATTTTTTACATTTTCAGGAGGGAGGTTATGAAACATTTTCACCTTTACATTTATTATATTATGTGAGCACATGTTAATTTATGGTTGATTACTTTTCAATTTATAGATTTGAATACATTTTCTGTGTAGATGCTGGTGAGTCAGGGGAAAGAGCCACCTTGCTTCCTTCAGCTATTCCAGGGAGGTTTGATCATTCACAAAGGAAGCAGAGACGCAGCGAGGACAGGTGAGATCTAATCAAATAATTTAACAGTAAATTATTCACCGTGATTAACATGTTAATGCTTAATCTCATCTTCCCGTGTCTCCAGAGGGGTGGAAGCTGTTCTGCGTTCGTGGGGAGGCAGAGGCAGAGGCGTCTTTGCTGGAGGTGAAGTGTCAGCCGTCCAGCCTGCGCTCCAGAGCCAGCCTGGTCCTGCTCAGTGCACAGAAGGACCAGCTCTTCCTGTGGCACGGCTGTAAGGCACATAGCTGCGCCAGGCTGGTGGCCAAACGGACTGTGGACAAACTGATGCAGGGGTAAGGATACATAGAGGAAAGTAACAAGAAATGTTTGTAAAATTGTCACTGAAATTTAAAATTATATATTTATTTGCTTAATTGTTAGAATAAAGTCTTCTTAATTGGCTTTAAACAAAATTCAAGACATTGAGTATGTACCTTAAAAGAAAATGTTTTTGTAATTGACTAATAATAGTAATTATTATATAACTTATTTTCACACAATTTTATATCTTAAAGTATTTATTTTTTTATATATATCCAGAAAACCGACAGAATTGGGAGTGGGCAGTTTAAAAGTGGAAGAGGTGGATGAAGGAAGTGAACCTGATGAGTTTTGGAAAGCTCTTGGATCACAAGACCAGAAGGCCTACGACTGTATGCTTCAAGGTAGGTTTAAGTCCAATTAATTTAAAATCCTTTAAATTAATCAAATCAAACTGTATTTATAAAGCACTTTTCATAGATAAAATGTGTGGAATGGGTTTTCTTCTCAATTTAAGGGAATTTGTTTGTTTTTTGTCCAGATCCAGGGAAGTACAACTACACTTCGCGTCTGTTTCGTCTTAGTGCTAGCTCTGGGGCATTTGAGGGCAAAGAGGTGCTGTACCCCGCCCGGGTCTCGGAGGGAGTGATGGCCATGCCTTTTCTCCAGGAGAACCTCTACTCTGCACAACAGCCAGGTAAGTCATTATACTGACCTTATGCGAATGTCAAAACACATAGTCAAGTAAAAGTGTTTTTGTTTGTGGATTATGTCAGATGTACAAGAAACACAGCTGTCAAATCTTGTCACTGATTTTCAAAACAATACATTGAGGTGCAACTAGAATTATATTTTCATTGCATTTCCGCACCAAGGACACGTCCAGCACAAGCCTTAGTGACATGTCTTTGTGGATATCACCTGCGTCATCATTGACTCATCTACAATGTAGGCATGACCAGACCTGAATGGACAATACTATCATAATACGTCCATGTCACGAGGTCTGGTACTAATTACAATAAACTTCCTGAGTCTTGGGCTACATTATGTCACAATAAATCATAAAACTAACTATTCTTTTGAAGTTTAATGTTATTTTCATTTCATTCCGTCATGAATATAAAGGATGTAAGGGTCATTATGAGAAAATCCATTTGTATGATACAACTACTACTATAAAACCAGAAATTAATATGTACATAAACTTTATCTCATTTGCACTCTATTAAAACTTGCTAATTCAAAAAAACACAGTGGGTGGACTCTGAATAAGTTGTTACCCTCTGATAAACTAGACCAGAACCACAAGAATCTACATTTTCAAGTAGTTTATTTAAAGTTATTAAGGTAATGTTATTAATCACCGTTATCACAACAGACTTACAATACCTGTTTACACAATCCTGAATAAAATACAAAAAGTAGTAAATTAATTGTATGCAAAATAAAAGCACAACACTGGCTAAATACAGTGTGGAAGAATAAAATGATGAGAATTATATCATTAACAATATGGTGTTTGAAGAATCTTCCAAAGCTGCTCCCTCTGGTTGGATATGTCTGCAGTGGTCAGTCCTTTTTGGATCTCTGCCAGAACCCCCAGTGTGAAGCTGGGGTGGGGCCTGCATCCTCCTACAGCCGAGCAGTGGCCATCAGCTCCTCCTGCTGGACTGTGCTCATGTCTCATGTGCTGTTTGTACCACATACTGAACATGTCGCTCTGAGCATTTCTCCAAGTCTTTTCAGAAGGCATTTGGGGGTAGAAGCTTACATTTTGTTGCTTTCTCATAGCAACCTCTTGTTTAAACCTCTTACATTCTGAATTATGCAGAAAGCGCCCCTCTGCCTTCCAGAAACAGACAGTGGAGGGGAGAGCATAGCCCACAGCCCCTCCACGCTGGTGGTTGGACATTATGGCTTGATAACGGTTTACTGGGCATACAATTGAACAAGACCTCCCATTATGGATTTGTGACCACCATTTCCCCTCTTTGGAATAATTGTAACTGTCTCACCGTCTTTATAGGTTTCAGTAGATTTATTACCCATCAAATAATAATAAATCCAACCTACCTTTGCAACCAAGTCACCTGGGTCCACACTGGGTAGGTCTATTTCATGGTCCATTCCCCATTGGCTCAGATCGTGTAGTCCACTCCTGGTCAAACATGTTCAGTGAGAATCACTGGATCAGAGAGTTGTCTGTCAGGGTGAAGTTCTTTCTCTTATCCAAGTGAGGAGCACCCGCTCTATCTCTGCAGCTCCCCCACAGCCTGACCTTGATCAAGCAGAGGAATGTTGCAACACTTTCAAACTATGACCGGCAGTAAGGGTTATCCAAAAGCTCTCCCATGTTTTAAGTGATTTATTTCAACAAAGTTATCACTGATCTCTTAACCTCTCCTGTCCTTTCGTCCCTAGCCCTATTCCTGTTGGACAATCGTATGGAGGTGTACCTGTGGCAGGGCTGGCAGCCGGACGACACCGAGTGCACAGGCTCTGCCAAAATCCGCTGGGATCACGAGAGAAAGTGTGCCATGGAGACTGTGCTGCAGTACTGCAAAGGTCAGACATAAGCCGTAAGACAGTGATAAACTGAAATAAAATGCCCCAGTAGTTAACTTGAGATTGATGTTGATTTTCAGAAAAGAATCCCCGGCGCCCCCCTCAGGCCTACCTAGTCCTTGCAGGATGTGAACCCCTCACATTCACAAATATTTTCCCATATTGGGAGAAGGATGAGAATATTGCATCAAAGGTAACATAACATTTTCATTAAATTATGTTTATCTTGTTGTCTGTTTTCCTTACCACATCTGCATATGTGTATATTTAAGCTTTTAATACAGTCAGTTGATTTTGTGTTTCTCCAGAATCAGAGCCAAAAGAACAAAGTGATCTTGGTCAAAGAGGCGCTGGCTAAGCTGAGTAAAGAGCAGTACTCCATTGAGGAGCTGACGAGGAAGCCTTTACCCGAGGGAGTAGACCCCATGCGGCTGGAGGTTTACCTTTCTGAAGAGGACTTTAAGGTAAGACACTAGACGTTTGTAAACTCTTTTTCATAATTAGCATTTTGAGGATTCCTAGGTCACTATGATTCATTGTAACATTTCAGACGCTATTGGGAATGAGTCGAGTGGAGTTCAACGCCCTGCCAAACTGGAAGCAAAAGAACCTAAAAAAAAGCAAGAACCTTTTTTAAGACATTTTGTGTTTTTTATGTCTATTATGTTGCAATTTTAAAAGTATTTCCTTATTTTTGTTTTATTGTATAATAATAATAATAATTGTATAATATTGTATTAATGTTCTCATTTTCATTTGACTAATGAAAGCCATTTACTGTCACTTTGCTCAAACCTTTACTATTAATTATGTGCAATTACATCTTTTATGAATATTTTGTCTTCTAACAACATCTGCTCTTTGTTTTATATAAATATATATTATGTATCATACTTTGAATGAATGTTTTTTGTGTTTGTATTACATTGTGCGTAGAAAAAGAAATTTGGGAATGGTTGTTTAATCTTTCATTACGTGACAAAACAACCAGATAAAAACTTTTAGGAGACTTGGACATACAGTTACAGTAATATGCATTAAAAAAAAGTGTCTTCTACGTGTATTACAGTCTGCCAATATTTCTATTTTACATTTATTGCAGGTTATGTTTTATGTCAATATTTTTGGTACTAAATAAATAGTGCCTGTCTCTTTATCTGGTTGAATGGGACCAAACTCAGCGGTGTAAAGTATTTTCTATGTGAATGTAAACTCTTCTATTAGCATTTATAAAGTATTATTGAGCTGGAGGGACTTTGCCTGCCTCTATGGCCTCACCTCACAACAAGCTGTCCTTACAAAATATGTCTTCTTTTGCCTAGTAATCACAAACACATTTTGCCCAAAAGTGACTCTTTGTAACACATGAATTCTGCATGTGGAGAGGACTACCAGGTCGGCTTTTATTCACCACATAAAAGCAAACATTGCTGTGGCAGGGGAAATGTGCAAGGTCTTTGGAAATAAAAAGATTTGAAAAACATAAATCGTGAACTTCTTTTCATTCGCACCAGCACGTCAAAAGCATGGCACAGTGATATCTACGACTTCAGTTTGGAGCACAGGAAGATTAACTGGCCTGTGCTTCAGTTGTGCAGCAAAATTATAGTTTAATCACTTTACTGGGCTGCTTGGATGGGTGGGACATTCCAGGCAAAGCATTAATCTCCATGGAGATAAGCAGGTTTCGTACAACCACCAGGAAATAGTGCACCTTTTTAAAAAACAAAAGCAAAATGTCTTTCATTCATGCAAGATTATACTTGTTAAATGTGACAAATGTAAAATTATTACAATAAGGATTTGCAGCTGCATCCAAAGCACTACACGTGAATCCCTCATTTGTCCACATGAAACTAGGCACATGCAAATATTTGAAAGAAGAAAATAAAAAGATTATGATAACAGGCGTCAGTCTCTCCAGAATATCTAGAATAGCCTAATAGCTCTGTGTCTGAGTAATAGCACTAGGCCTGGAGAACAGTCATAGATCTCTGAATGAATGTTATATAATCACCTTGACATGTCACTGTGTCCGCTGTGTCACTGAGCCCCTTTCACCGCTTATCCCAAAACTGCACCTCCTCAGAATCTCAAAATACTCAAGCTTTGGCTCATTTGCACTTTATCAATGTCCTGTCTTTTGTACTCTTTTGAGTCTCTGCAGGATTATGCACACAAAGCAGATCAGTATTTTTTATGTGTGAGGCAGAAAGAAATCTAAAATCAATGTTTTATTTTTATTTTTTTTACGTTATAAGGCTTTGTTCAGTTTATAATCTAAGTTTATGTATCATTATACTCATGCGTGCCTACAATAAACCATCAGGGGGTATCCTTTGCCCATGTTCATAGCCAATGCCATTTAAGCCTTATTAAATAAAATCAAGTCATCATAATCAACAACTGAAATTGTACAGTGAATAGTGACTTTTATTACTGACAATGGAAATCAAGACTAGTATAAGCTTGGAGCTTATTTCATTCATTGTTGGCATGCAGTCATGGAGACAGAGCCTAACCTTCCTTAACCATATACTTACCTAACCTTATTTTAACCCCATCTTAACCCATATTTTATCTTTAAAAAAAAATGTTACCGTGATTGACATGTGGATCTGATTTTTGAATACTGTATACAGATTTTAGTCCCCAAAATCTCCCACACACAGGTAGTTTTCTTCACTTTTTGTAATGTGCCTTTTTGTTTATGAGGCCTGCCATTTTGGTCAGCTGCACATTAGGCTCAGGTGGCCCCGCACGGACCCACAATGCACTTTTTTCCACTGCCAGGGAAACAAAACAGCACAGAGGCGATTAGCTTTGGCGATAACTCACCAAAACGTGTGCGCAGAAATGGAACAAATAAGAAATGCTGCAGAAAACTTTGATCAGGAGCAAGTTTTGAGGGAGAAAGAAATGCCTGGAGGGTTTTAAACAACTGCGCATGAACTCTTGTGTAAGTAATATTTTATGAAATAAACCTAATTAAAACTTTTTAGAACGACGTGGTACTGTAGAGGCAGCAGATTATGGATGTATTATGCACAGCTCTAGGAATGTTTTAATATTTCATTTGTTTTTTGTGCTGAAAAGAACCTTTTGAACTGTATCAGCGTTTGGGTTTTTTTTTGTTGTTGTTTTTTTTTTGTAAATCGTGTTCATCTTAAAAGACACATTTGCCTTTTATCTCCATCTATTCATCAAGTCCATTTCAAGGTCTTGTGTGTTGAAAGTGTGGACCTTGGTTTTACAAATTGCTCCATTGACTTTTTTCACTGTTGCCTCTCTGTGATCTTGCATCTCTCTGACGTTTTATGCTGGCTATTTTCTCTTTTTCAGACAATTGACTGATAACCCTCTGGTGAAGTGTGAAAAAGTCTATATATCAGCAGTTTCTGGACAACTCAGACCAGCCCCTTTGGCTCCAGCTATGACAGCGCTGCCAAAAGTACCTTAAAATTACCTCTGTCCTCTCAGACACCAGGTTTGATCTTCAACCAATCATGCTTGCTCAAAGTTTGTACCATGTTATACAAGTTTTGTGTTTTCAGAGGGGTTTTGCCTTCACAACCTAGAGCACTGAAGATTATATTGCATTAAATTCCTCCCAGCACTTTTCTATGTAGTGCTACCTCATTATTTACAATGTTTACCAATTGCAGCCTCAATTTGAAATATATAAAAAACACATATTTTACAGATGTACCCTGCAGTGTGAACGCAGCCTCCTGAGTTTTGCCTTTATTTTCGGTCCCAAAAGACCCCGCTGAAACCATCATTTTCCTGCAGAGACTCAAAACCTCACAAAAGCAGCAGTCCAACAAAAGAAAGACCGTGAAAAACCTCTTAAAATCCTGCTCTGGAGACACTTTCACTCTATCGATCGCTCTACATTGAAATAATCAATAATTGTGTATTTTTTAGGACCCTTATTCACAGTGAGGAACGAAATCTAAGCCGCAAACTCAAAGAAAAACATTGCATGAGTTGTTTGGATGTTCACAAAGCAACGACCAGCACTGTCTGGAAGAAAACAAAAGCGCTATGTTGTTTTTGTGTGGGAAATACGAGGCCTTGAGATTCACATTGTTAGCAGGGTTTGAAAGCAGCTGCTGATATTGAACTGAAATAAGCGCGGTAACCTTCAATGTGTGCGTGAGTGATTGTGCGCGGCAGAAGCACTTGGAATAAGGGGAGCAAGGTGATAATGTTGTTAATCAGCGCTGCTCTCTGGCTTCACGCCCAGATTAGCCTCCTCAGCTTTAGCCATGCTTTTTTTTTTTATTTCCCAGACCAACCAGGATTAACTCTCCACGCGGATCAATTAGGAGGATGTGTCAGGGGTTCCCATCAATTTACGCAAGACTTTGGCGGGAAAACGTAATCTAAAATGGAAATCCAGCCTTACAGAATTCATTTATTTAAAGGTGCACTATGTTACATTTCAAGTAGGGGATCCACTACCTGCTTGTCACCATGGTTAGTGCTTTGCCTAGAATGACAGAGCGGACCCAACACCAACCAACACCCAGATATGGGCTTGAACGTTTTGCTGCAAACAGAGCTAAACTTGCGTGTGCTTTACTTATGTGAATTTAAATGTGCATTTTGTGAGGTTATAGTATGGCATTAAACTTCTCTTGTTTTTTTGTTTTTTGTTGTTGTTTTTTTCAATGACAGGTGTTTTTATTGCTCAAAACTCCGAAAGCAGGCATTACGTGCTGATGGTCATGCTGTATAACTAGCAGCATATACACCAGGCCTCAGCGTTGTGAGATTGATTCCCAGCTACTACAGTTTGGTCAATGTCCTTCGATTCTTCGCCTCCATGAAATTTCCAATGTTAATTTTAAAACACATAAAACACAGAACAGGTCCAGAGAGCAGACAACAAATCAGAAATTAAAATTAATATTCAGTGAAACAAAAAGGACAAAATTACGGCACAGCCAAATTAACGTGCACGTCCCATGTAGTCCAAAGTCTAGTGAAATGGTCCATTTTCAAACTCAGTAATTCCTTCCATTTGTTGAATGTCAGTCACAATCCCAGTTCTTGATTGTCTCGTTCTTCACCCCCATTTTATTTTATACTGTACAATCTAATAAAGCCTATAGGCCCCGACAAAAATCCTTCGTCGCATTTCTCCAGATCTGGGAGCTCAACAGGCAAAGCGCACATTAATACAAACTTCCTCATTTCTTGTCTCTCTCAGCACAGATTGCCTTCAGCCTGATTTCTGAAAACACTGATTCTCAAAGTTACTGGACAGGGCCGCTCAATTCTACGTCAAGTCACTTTTTATACACACTTAACATGTAAAGTCATGTACGTAAAGATTTTGTACATATGCACAGGGCGGTTGGCAGAAATTTGGGGGCCCGGGACAAGAAGCCTCACATGGACCCCTGTCTAATGCAAAAAAATTGGAAGAGGGTCCAATTCTGGGCCCCTAAGACCTTGGGGCCCGGAACAATTGACCCCTTTGTCCCCCCCTGTCCACTCCCCTGCATATGCATGCTTTATAAAAATCAAGTTAGTTAAACCAGACCTTTAACTTGGGCTTATGGTGTCTTCATGGAGATGGCTCTACAAAGGAAAATTCCAGGAAAAGAAATAACATCTCCTTGGAGACAACCAGGTAGCAGATGACACTCATAGGAAACTGAGACTAAGCGTAAAAAAAAAAAAGAAAGAAAAAAGAATGAAAGACAGAAAAAATACAATAAAACAAAATACAGTATGTATATATACTGTTTGTTTTTTGATTAAAAAAAAAATCAAGATGCGTTTTTACAGTATTATCACAAATCAAGGACAACTTTCCAAAGAATATAGATAATGGAGAGAAAGTAGTATTTTCCTTCTATTTGGCAGTGGTCTTCATATCATTCAATCGACTCTAGTGTTGACTTTTTGCTCATGTATATTCTGTTCGTTCTACATAGTATTCTTTAAACATGCATGAGACCTTTGCCAGCTGTGCAAGGGGAGACTGTATTGCCCTATTGATCTATTCCAATGACTCGACTAGTCTCTAAAGGATCATGGTAAATCTCCTGTTTTTTTTTTTCATTTTGTCAAATCCCCACGCCATTCCAAGTGACAACAGTATCCATCCACAATATCTGATCACTGCTTGTTTAGTGCTGTGGAGCTCAGTTGTTCATTAGTGCCTGAAAAAACGAGACACTTGTCCAGCCAAACAGAGAAATCTTTATATTGCAGCCATTCATTACAGAGCCAGTGTGGAGGATAGAAGAAGTAATGACAATTGGTGTTAATAAATCATGGCAAACTGCTAATGCCTCCCGCAAAAGAGCTTAATAAAAGCAGTTCATTATTTACTGGGGCGTGAAGGCGCTAAATTAAGCTATATATAATTTAAAGGAGGTAATAAGATGTTATAAAATCGACAAGATGGCTTCTCACAGATACATGCAGTGGTAATGGAAGTGTCAAGGCATTTACTTGTAGCTGACTCATGCTCCATTTACTGTCTGCTGTCAATACAACAGTGTTATGTTTGTAACTCTTACGGTGGCAGTGGTGCCATCAGGTATGGTGAATTTCCATATTGACATGCAAAAGATGTCAAAGCTGCTGTTTAATGGGAATGAAACCAACAAAATGTGACCTTTTTTAAAGTAGTATAAGACCACACGTTGTCCCAGGTACTTTTTAGTGTTTATTGAGCTATAACATACTGTAAATAGATTATTGTTTTACATTTTCATTATAAACTGTTATATTTATCTAAAAATGCTTAATAATAGTAACAGCTTGCCAGTGTTACAGTGGTTAAGGGCGTTGCTCATGTGTGGTTGCTATCACTGTGGCATTGTAGGTTTTATTCTGGCCCCCATCCAATTGCCGAATGTCTATACCCGCTCTCTTCCCATTTCATGTTACGACTGGCCTGTGAAATAAAGGCTTCGGGACGAAAAAACTGCAAAACTGATAAGTCCCACCTCTTCATTGTGACATTTCACTGTAACAAGTAACAGATTTTCATTTTTGAAAAGTGGCTCTGTGACATTTTCGAACTCTACATGTGTCACTCAGAGTGGTAATTCTTTAATTAATCCCGCTAAGTACAGAGAAGTGGGCGGGTAAAAGCTGTAGGTGAAAACAGACATTTTCTCAACACCCAAGTCTCTGTTGCAGGGTTACTCATGCAGTAATCAATCTAAATACAACTCTGAGCACTAATGATGAGGAAACACTGTTGTAACAAGGTTAAAAGCTCATCAAAGTTAATTTAGCATACATTTCCCCTTTAAAGAAATTACAATTATTTTGTGTAAAAGAAAAAAAAAAAAAACTTTGTCAAGCAAAATTTCTTCTTTTTAATATCATTGTGGTATCAAAACTGGTATTGCATATTGAGCTTTAGTCGAAATATATCGAAATATATCTTTACGTATATGTAATGTGACAACAACAAAGTGTAAATAATGGCTGACCTCTCCCTGACCTTGCCTTATATGCTTTGCCATAGGACAAGCAAACTTATCACTTTGTGCAATATGATTTTTGAAGCAAGTTTTCCTACAGGTCTTATGATGCTTTTGAAGTCCAAAAAACTTTAAGATGGATTTGACTTCTCTAGGCTTTCAAAGAAATAACATGAAACGGCGTGGGACGTCATGTTGTGGATTAGGAGAGCTGCTCTGCCGGCCGCTGAAGGAGCATTATTTTGCGTGATGTGTCATGTCAGCGGGTATTTCCATGCAGCAGATGGTGACGCTTAACTTCAGCAGCAACAAGACATCAGAGAAGAGGCACAGGCTGGCTTAAAGCAGAGCAGAAAACAAACTTATATTCATTTTCAACATTATCACATCTGAACAGCACTGGCTCTCCAAGAATACTTTAATTTATATTTAACTTGTGTAAACGAAGGAATTAAAACAAAAAAAGGACGACAACTTTTGATTCAAGCAAGAATGTCCCGAGTTCGACTCCTGGGCAGAGCAGGACCGTTTTGTGCCGAGTTCTCTAAATGTTTCAGTAGATTTCCTCTGATAGTCTTCCACATTTACCCAAAGGATGCAGTTGGCAAAATTTCCCTGCTGGGTCATGTCCAAGATCCTGGCTCAACATCTGAAGCTATGTCCCCGGGCGCTGCACTGTGGACGTCCACTGCTCCTGACAGGTTTCCCTCAAGCACAGGTTGAGGGATGGGTTAAATTCAATGGTCATGTTTCCTACGGGGACAATAAAGTCAACAAAACCAAGTCCAAAGTTTGTATGAGAATCAGGAATAAACCAGGAGTAAATCTGTATTACGTTTATTGTATTAATTGTATTGTTAAGTGATTAATACTTGAATCAGTAATTGAACTGCAAACAACACCTCAATATCTATTCCACTGAACCCCTAAACAAATGTATGCTCCTTTTGTTTTTCCATTGTTGCTTGTTTACACTTCCTGTCTGTTCTATCCGTGCACAGAGCCACACACGTTTGTGACAGAGACTCGCCGAGTGCATATCGACTCTGACATAAGTCTTGTTTCCTGCAGATGAGCTGAGGATGTTCGGATGACAGATTGATTGAAAGATCCTCTCCGCTGCCCCATCCATCAGCGTGGCCTGTTTATCCTGGTCCTGCTGCTGCCCCATCCATCTGATGTAAGGAGGGGAGAAAAGCATTTAGGCCTGCCCTGACCATCAACTGCCACACACAGATGGGGCTAGGCCACGCACCAATAAGAGGTACACGGATTTCTTTGGGCCTGATTTATTTCAAAATGGCTTTTATGTCTTGTCCTTGTGTTTGTGAATTGTTAGCATTCACTTTCTGGAATCTCTGATGAAGGGCAAAAGCCAAGGTAACTGTTGGACATATTTTAAAATAAGTTTTCTTTTTTTTTAAGCGCTTGAGTCAGAAGATCACTGTGCCTTTCTTATGGCTTAAAACACTCTTTACTAACTTCAGCTCTTGTGATATAAGTATAGATCACATTAGGGGAAAATAGATTGTGGGGAAGACATTTAACTTTAAGACGTTTTTTATTTTGATATGCACATAATGACTGTAGCAGTGAGATCAGTCTATTTATGGGTGTGTTTTTTTTCTGAATTCAATGTTCAATGCACAGTGGCATTATTTCAAATAAATTTTTTTTTTAGATAAGCAAAAACACACAGAAACAGAATAATAAAAAAGGTTTGTTAACTGTTATTCATTTTTTTTAAAACCATGTTGTGGACAAGGGAAAGAAAGCGCCCTCTTTGCCTAAAAACTAGTTACCGCCACAATACCTCTGCAATGCCAGTAATCACTGCTGCTATCGCTCCCGCTTCTACTTCCACCACTGCTGTGTATTCCAGTTGTAGGCAAAAAATTATGAGGTTCCACTTGTTTTATGGCTTTAGCAGTGCCTCCTCCGGGAAGTATTTGCAGCCCAGACTAAGAATGGGTCACGAACCAGAGTCCACGCGTACTTTTGTGTGTGTGTGGACAAATAATTGCACTTTTCTTCTTAGCGCACCAATGTTGATAAATGCGTGCCACAGATATGTCTTGGATCGATCTGCAAGCTAACTCTAACACAGAAATAACCACTGTGTTATAGCACAACAACAAACAAACACGAACGTGGACAGAGCGCAGACAGGTTGCTCACACCTGCACAGCTCTCCCCTCTGTACTCACTATTTGATTTTCAATATTGAATTCTGAAAAGAAAATCCAAATGCCCATACATACTCTGACCCAATACACCTGGCACGATTCAAACCAATTTCTAGCTAAGAAAGCTACCTTCTTCTTTTACGTTGCAACACTTTAGAAATGAGCTATATTCAGTTAACCTTTGGATATTACATAAAGCCAAAGGTTCCAAAGTCAGGTTCAAAGCTTCAGAAAAGTCTCTTAAATATAATCTGTGGATACAAAAGGATTTGAATAAGCGCTGCTAAAAACGTCTTGGGGAAAGTGGATCATCTTCTAAAATGTCGCCTGGTGAGTTTTCAGTGAAGGTGCAGCTCATTTCGGAGTCAAATAGGTCACTGCACCTGCTGTTTGACTAATGCAGTTCCACATTAATATACACAACATTAGCCTGTTTACTCAGTCCATTATCTCACATCTATGGCAGCAGAGAGGTTTCCCTGTAATCAGCCAGTCTCCTTCAAGGTTTATGGGGAGTGTTGCCCCTGTGAGGAGAAGGTTGGATATTAACTTTCCTTAACCTTAAACCCCCCCAAAACGCACATTTATTTGTGCATTGATTTATGGCCGAGGCAGGCAGAATCATGAGTAGATTTTAGACAGACAATTCACAAAACTGAGATGATGAAAATTAGTTTCCTAAAACTATTGTCTTGTGGTAAATTGGAGCAATGATTATTAAATAGGTTGAGTAGATGGTATAAGTCCCAAGGTTAAGGTAACTTCAGTATCAAATCCACGGCCTCTGTGGCAGGTAATATGTAAATTAGATGAGGTATGCCTGTACCCTCTGACATTTATCCAAAGGCCATCCATGAATTTTATGTTAATGTTACAATTTTACTAATTTTACATCTTTTTTACTATGTTTACATCTAGCAATCTGTGTAAAATGGAAAATAAGGTCAACCTACAACAAGTTTTTTTCCTGGTCAGAAAATATAGAGTACGAAGTGACTCCAACTTCTCATTGAGGTGGCAATAAAATGGTATTGGATCCAGAAATATTGATATTCGGAAACATAATGATGTGACAGCTGTGTACATATTATTTATGTGATTGTGCTGTAGAGATAACTCATACCTGATTTGTTTGAGAGATATAGGGGCATGTCTTTAAATGCACTCTCAATCTTCACAGATTACCTTTATGAAATGTTGATTGTAATTACCTTTTAAACATAATGAGATTTAAATTCTTTTAAGAATTGAGCTTCAGCCTGTTTTCTGACATCTACTATATGGAACGTATTTTGCGAACAAAAAGATCACCAGTCTTTGTGCGTTGAAAAAAGAAAGTCAATCATGTATCTAAGTTCTTTCTATAGACCCTTTATAGTACTCATTGTGATAAGAGATTAGGTCACATAGCCTGTTCAACCCCTGTTATTCTTTTCAAGGGACTCTTTTAGACTCCAAGGTCAATTATTTCCAGAATAATACATATACTTCCATCTCTATTCAGAAACAGAATATGGCTGCATTCATACAATAGGGCTCCAAATATAACCTGACGTCAATATAAACGACCATTAGTGAAGAATGCCTGGGTCAAATGAAGACTAGAGGGCTCCATTGACTGCACTAACTGCTGCTGTAACCTTCAGACTGTCATAAAACCATGGAGTGGTCTCTGCTGGCCGGTCCCTCTATATTAGAACGTAGCGGTGCAGTGCTCTGGCTAAATAGTGTTTCTTTTCTTGTTGTATTTCTTTCTTTTTTTTAAGTAGAGATCATTTTATATACATGTCTAATTCTGCCCATCTTTTCCAGACTGCTCTGTGTCTTTAAAGATCCTTAGCAATGGGGTTTTACATTTTATACATTAAAATAATGTTTTGGTTAGGACATGGTTAAAAAATGCTCCAAAATGTCACACATAATATGGGCCAGTTAAATGTCATCCCAGGCCTGCAGTTGTCTTGCTTTTCAGTAAATCATCTCCTGCCAAAAGTAGCAGACTGAAACATATGTCTGTGATGGTTAGTTATACATACATTGCTCAAATTATGTCCCATCTCCTTATGTTTGTTTATGATGAAGGTGGCAGTTTTCTGAAAAGTCAAGGTAAAGGTATTCATAATCATATCTAATTGTCTTCAGAAAAGAAAATAAAGATATTTCCCTAAGCATTTTCTGAAGTAGCTACTTTTGGAGATAAGAAATAACTTTGTGGGGAGGATGTGTTATGTGCCATTGCTATTATCTTACAATCTACCTGATAACTACCGTTTGATCTTAACAGCAACGATGGTGCCAAGAGGTGAGAGATAAGCCGGTCACAATTACTAATTTTGAAGTACAATATATTATAAGAGAAAATATCACAATAAACGATTATATTGAAACTACTTTATGCCACTGACACATTGAAACCTAACCCTAAATCCCAAACAGAGTCATTCTAAATGTGAAATATTAAAACATGAGCTACAAGAAATTAATAGCAGAATGAAACACCTTATTTACTATGATATATACATTTTTATTTTAACATTGACAATGTCTTTTTCAAAATGACTGCTAGTTATTTTGATTAAAAATAAAAAGAACAGTGTTATCCTCCAAACAAGGATATATATAGTTATATTTCTGCACTTTTGTGGTTCATTTTACTGTCCCTTCATGTTTTGTGCAATAGTTTAATTTCAACCAAGACTTTTACTGGCACATTTTAGCACATTTCTGATGGGTTACTATTATATTGTTTGAACATTGTCATCAGATTTAAAAACGAATAGCCTGAGGTGTCATACAGTATCACCCATGACTGAACTTGTTATGTATTTCTTTGTACTTGAGCCATAGATGATGGAGTTGAGCTTCTCTTGTTCTGGCTGTTCTTACTGTCTCGCCGAGTGCTTTTATAGTGGCCGTCTAATCCAGGCTAAGCCCATTGATTCTTTAGTGCGGCTAAATGGGGTTGTCCGCACTTTGATTTGCGCCGACCTTCGTGGAGGAAGAGGAAACTGAATTACAACTTGTGTCTGTCATCGTCTTTCCTCTGTTCAGTGACTACTGCCAATTTTATATTTGCGCAAATTGTATGTAATTTGTACATTTTATTGTATTTTTTGTTGTCATGTCCAGTTGCTAGATATGTCTATGGTTTAGTAATGCCGCAGGAATCCACTGCAAAGTCTTCCCTCGAGCTTACTGCAGATGAACATGAATTCCTTCTGAGCTATAGTGTTTACAGGAAAAAACGTCTTTATATATCAAAGCATGTTTAAATATAGGCTACATCTATAGTCTAATAATGTATGCAATACCAAACTGCAATTTACGCAAACAGTTTCATTTTCTTTTGAATTAACATTTTTCTCTTCAGCTCTCATCAGCATTTCAAAAAAGCCCAGGGCTGCAGCTCGACTCTCCAGTGACAACATCCTCTCCCACATGTGAAGGTCTAAGACAGAGTCCGACTAGAAACTGTAAGACTGCTTTATGTACAAGGACACTGCACGGTTTTTTACATTGTTGGTTATATGTCAAAATAGAATAATCTCTTAGCCTCCGCCGTCCTAAAAACATTTTCTTCTAGTTAAAATACATGTACAGCCCTGTAACTGGTGGCTTTTGGTCTGGCTCAGGTTTGAATAAGGCTGATCTATTTAAAAGAATATACTTCAATGAGACCTATTATGCTTTTTTCAGGTACTTAGTATTGAGCTATGACATAAGAAGATCATCATTTTATCCCTCCCGCTATCTTCAGGTTTAGATTTTTGTTTTATTTTTTATTTCATCACTATGAAACTTTCATGGGTGGTCCAAAACATCACCTAACATACAATTTAGGCTTTTTTTCCCCCAGAAATGAAAACGTATATTACTCTTTGACCAAATGTGCATTGCTCAAACAAAGAGAGCATGAGGGTTACATTTTGCTGTGTTATGTAAAGTTTAAAATAGCTTAGTAATGGAAATGGATCATTGACTTCCTGTGCAAAACTGCAGAACTGATAAGCCCCTTCACAGTGACATTCCACCGTAACAAGCAGCAGATTTTCATTTGCATTCATTTTTTTTACTTTGAAAAAGTCGCTATGTGACATTTTAGAGCTAAGTGTCATTCCGAGTACAGTGGGGTACTGGGGAAAAACAGGAAAATGTCCGAGCACTTGAACCTCAGTTGCAGGACGATCCAGGATTTATACAAACGTGCATGAATCGATTAAAATACATCTTTGCAATGTGGGTGACGTGTCTTGCCCAAGGACACACCATCTGCAGGCATCAGGCCAATGGATCAGCCCTTTTAGTTTTCCACATGTACGTTTGGTTGACTATTTCTCACTGAGCAATACTTTTAGTTAGAAACTGTTAGCATGGCTTCCACCTCGTCTCAGCGGAGAGGACAGGATATTACATCTTCTTTGTAATAAATCCCACAATGTGTTTGCCAACTAAATGCTTCCCTCTCTTGTTTTGTTCTAACAGCCTTGCACATTGTCCCCTAAATTACTTATTTCCCCAAGTGTGAACGAGACTATGTTTCTTATCTTCGCTTTACTTCCTTCCTCAAAAATCATTTATTTCTGAGGTATATGTAGCCCCCTGTGGCTCTACACAAGCCCATACTCATAGGCAGATGCTGTGAAATTGCTTCTATTTGCTGCGCTTTACTTTTTCTTGTAACGCTTTTTGCTCACAATCTTTATTCAAATTCCAACCACATTTGCTGAGTAAGTGACACACGGGTATGTCAATTTATCAATACACGCACTGGCATGGGTTTATGTTTATTTTATGCTATTTGTATATCAATTTTGTCTTTTGTAGGGTTCCATTGTGAGTGCTCAAAGCGTTAAACTACCTTGGTGGAGTAAAATGTTCCTCCTATAATCCAAGCGCTGGTCTGTGTTTTTAAATTTAAATGGGAATTGATCATGCATCTTTTATAGTAGTTACACCCGAATGCACTTTAACATAATAGCTTTAGCCACGATCGATTAGCTTAATAGGATGAAGACAAGGGTGTAATTGAAGGGAGAGACGCAAGATAATAGCCTTAAGTAAATGGATGTGGAGGAAGTATTACATAACTGAAACTGTTATGAATAATTTTAAACTTTGATTTAGTTTAAAATGTTATTCTTTAAACCAAATGATGCTTAGCTTTTGGATTTTTACACTGTTAAATCTAATTCAGTTACTAATCTTACCAAGTACCTGAATAAAAGCGCCACAGTTATAATTGCAACTTTTAGACTTTACTAAACAACTCCTATTTGTTTATTTAAATGGGTCCCATTAGCTGAAAGCAATGAGCTCAGCTAGTATTCCTGGGTCCATTGTAATCATCAAACATACAAATATTAGGGCTGCAATTAGCGATTATTTTGGTAATCGATTAGTTGAGCGATTATTCCTTCAGTTAATCAGTTAGTTGTTTGGACCACAAAAGACCCTTGAATATAAGAAATGTACTAAATTCAGATGACATTCTGGTGGAGAATATTTATGAACAAGGATTTTAATCAAAAACACACAATTTACATGTTTCCTGTTTGTTTTTGTTTGTGTCATTCCTGCTCTGTCTAAGTAATAAAACCTCTTCTTTCAGCAATATTTTGAAGTTTGTGTACAGACCAGTTAATGGTTTCTTGATTATTTAATTAGTTGACAACCATTTCTTTAAACATTTAATTGCGATTAAGCGACTAACTTGTTGCAGCCCTAAATAATATAATTTCATTACAAAGCATAAAAGTTCGTTACAGGAATGATTTCACAATTTGAATATAGTGAAAAGAAAAAAATAATAATAATAAAGTTCCTGTCCATGTGGCACATATTATATCCCATCTAAAACATGACACTTAAGACTGTTTTTAAATTGCTTATTTTTGTACTTTTTGTACTAACTGAGAAACCTAGAACTCCTATGCTGCTGTTAGGAGGCATACTCTTCATACAAATCTTTAGTTTGTGAAGTCTTTTGTTTTATGCATTCAGAAACTACATCAACATTGATCTTCAAATAAACATCTATTCCTTCCAAAGTCTCAGTCTGTACCATGCTTTTATAGCTTCTGCAAAGATTTTTGTGTATTTCAAAATTATAGCCTCCATCTGTTCTTATGAATTGCTCTTAATCTTTTTCTAATCCTTTTAAATAAATATAGACAGGAAAATGAAGGGTATCTTCCTGTTTTGCCTTTTTATTTTAAATGATTTTGAATTGTGATAGATGTGTTCCGACTGTCCTCGGCTCACCAGCTTAATTGGGGGTTTGTGTTGCTGTCAGGACGACAGAGAAACAGTAGCCTTCAAAAGGATGCGGAGAGGATAACGGTGATGAATGTAGGTGTCAGTAGCCTGTGTACTAACTGACCAGCTAACCCTGGCATTGGTTCACGTCCAACCTCCAGCACATGGACTGTCACATAAGATAAATGTACAGAGAATGTCACATGGACAATAAAGTCATTTCAGAGTGGAAACTGTCTGTTGCTGTTGGGACGTTCTTCATTATCAATTGAAGTATCCTGTTTAAATAATTTTAAAAAGAACAGTTACACACCCATTCAAACATTTAATTGGATGAATTGACTAAAAAAAGTAATTTTAGTTTGATGTAGGTACAAACTAAACAAAGACAGCTGCATTTTAAAATCATATCAATCAAAATCAAGTAAAGAAAGAATAAACAAATTCTGATTTTCAACATTAATACACTTTTACATAAATATTGGACTAGAAATCTTTATATTTCAACCTTCATTTGGTAAACAAATTAAAATAAATGTTAGTGTACAATAGAAATAATTGTTTAACTAGTTGACTAATCAAAACATACTACACCACTAAAATAATTGTTAATTATTATAATACAATAGTCTTAAATCCATGTCTTATGTAAATAGTACAGGGCCATTTTGACAACTATACTAACTATACACAGACCTAAAACTGGCATCAAAATTGTAGGCAGAAAACAACTGGGATTTTGTCCTTTTACATGTAGTAGAGTAAATAAATAACTTAAATTACAGGATAAAAGTCTAAAATTGTACAAAAAATGAACAGATCACCAGTAAGACGTTTGAAAAATGGTCTTTCTGCATACATAATTTGTTTTCCCATAGACAAATATGGCATGGGGCAAAGTCACTTATCTGTTCACTGTAAAATTAATTTCTGTCCTTTTCGCGCGTTAGATTAGCTTCATTTCAGAAGATCAAAGCTCTGTCTGTTTCTCTACGCCCCAAACCTTGTGTTTATTTGCTCCACTGAACTTCACTCAGTGCGGCTTTCATGTCTATGCAAATGTCCCCTGTAATGCCAGCGTGGCTTTAGAATTCGAAGGTATGCATGAAATGCTCACAAAATAAATTACTTTCTTCATGCTTGTTCTTTAAAGAGGGAAAAATCAAAGTGAATTTGTGAAACAGTGACATACAAGGCTCGACAACAACAACAAAAAGAAGGTTAAATTGCGTCATTGATTCAGTAAACACTGAGAGTGAAATCTTATCACAGTATTTGAACTGTAGTGACTTTTGTTGGAAAGTGATATAAACCAATGGGTTTATATGTCTTTCATATTTTAACGCTTACGTTTGAACCTTTAAAATATTTACTTTGGATCTGAGGTTTTATTGGTCGGGACAGAGCAGACTAACCATGAAAGGGGAAGAAGAGTGGAGAGAGCATTCTGCATATTACTGGTACCAGAGCCGTGAATCTATCTCATCATGAGGTTGAGGAAGTACTTCATTTTGTTACTTAAGTAAATGTGCAAAAAATTCTCAAGTAAAAGTAAAATCTACTAAGTGATAGTTTTGAAGTACCTGTTTAAAATGTACTTTACGTAATAAATTATATATAAATTAATTAAATAAAGTATATCACACAATTTAAGTATGTTAAGAGTTAAAGCGTTAGAGTGTGGTGTTTTTGATAAAGAACTGTGCTGATCTTTGCTCAACTGTATTTTGTTGCAACATACAGCACAAAATCGAAACAAACAGAACCAGACACCAACAACGAGAAGAAAATCAGTCACGCACATATCTCCTTTTTGGTGAGTTTGCCCATGTTTTAGTTAAAAGTAAGTTAATTTTTTTGCTGCAGCCAAAAGTACATTCTGCAGGTATCCATCTATTGTTTCCATTGTTACAGTTTGCGTCCGTTTTAAACACTCTGCACCTCATTAATCTTTAATCTTAATTTTTTTAAAGGACTGACTTACTTACTTTTGTTGTTTATTACTTTCCACCACTGTCCTACCATGTGTGGCAGCTAGTGACCTGGCTTGCAACACAAAAAATACAGTTTATTAAAACTATCAATGATATAACTGCCCCTCTGTCTGAACCTGAAACCCCATTCTTTGCTCAATGAAGTAAAATCTAAAGGTAAATCTACTATAGACTAATCTTCCGTACTCCTGAACAAAAGCCTGGCTGAAGATCAGGAGAAGGCTCCCTATAGTCAATGCTCTGTGGTCAAGAGGCCCCACTGGCTCTGGTTGAAGGATAGGTCAGGACAAATTTCCCTGTGGGCACAATAAAGTCTACCATAACCTTATATTGACCTTTTCCACAATATCTTAATTTGTCATTGTGTTGATAAATTTGACACATTCCTGCTTCAACCCTGTGGAAAACTCAATTTTAGTCGAACTCTATACTGCTTCTCTGGTCCTATACTTCCAATTTATTTGCTAAATTATGTTATTCCCCTCCTGACCGCAGACCATTACCAGTTTTTTCTACCTGGGGACTTTATTAAGCACCAAATACCTGTGTGATCTCTCTCTCTGCAGTCACCAGTGCCTGTTTCCTGTAATAGCACCTGTGTTCTTTGACATGTTTGTCGAATAATCCCCGCACAAACCCCAGGACAGGTCATGAGCTGAATCATTTACTGTTGTACCTCCTCCCTAGTGGTTTCCTGGGTGCCTTTGCGGTGCGTGCCCTCAATCCCTCTCATCATGGCCTTGGGGTCAGAGCAAGAGAGGTGCAAGAGCGTTTTCATTCACTGCAAAAAGGTCTAGTATTTATGTTGTGATCATTTTGAGTAGCAGTGATTGATGGATCTGTATGAAAATTACAACTAATGTTTCAAACTGCAGGCACATGGAAGAAATTGAATTCAGAATTGCCACTTTGTAATAATGAAACATTTCATTTCAACACCTTACTTTTTTTACTCATTTATTTTAAATGGCAAATACATTTTCCGTTCAGATTTAGAAATGTTGTTATCACTATATTAAAATTTCAAACTTCCATTTTTCAAAGAAACAACTATCCTTTTTACCCAATATAATATAATTGTCGACACAAATAAGTGCCATTTATTCAATAAGTTAAATAATTTAGAAAACTTTACGGGGGTCATTATTGCCTTCTTCTCAAATGCCCTTTGAGATATTCTTATAACGTATACTTACTGCATATTTCTGATATGTTTAAGTCCTCTTTATGTACAATTGGAGGTGCTGTCATGTAGTCCTTATAAAGCTCTTCTGGTCTTTGTGGATTCAGTTTAGTGCAGAAATTGTTCATTTCCAGCTGGCTATTTTGTACCTTTTGCATCTCAAGCTTCTGAATGAATGAAATCTGGCGCTTGTAGCCACTGTTTTGATTCAGACACCGTGCTGACTGCTGACAGCTGACTGGTGTCACATGAATGAATAGAAAAGGAAGCACAACAAAACCCCAAACAAGCCTTCACAACAACAACAACAACCCTAGATTATTATCTGCTAACTCATTTAGAAATGATGGTCAGTTTATCATCCAGCAGTGTCTCCTAATTACAGTATTCCATCTATATTTTCACTCTTGGGATGCCTTAAAAAAGACATTTTTTGCCATATCAACATGCATTATTTTTCTTTTTGAGCTGTCCAATCAGTGTTCATGAATGCTTATTGATATATAAAAGCTATATATATATTCTAATAGAAGACAATATATTTCTTTGCCGCATCTCTTTTAGACCCCAACATCTTGTACCTGCACCAAACTACGAACTTACTGCTGTTGTAAAAGACATTAGACTGCATTCCTTTGAATTTGACCCACTGTGTTGTTCTTAGCGGGTTTGTATGGCATTCATATAGTGCTCTCAGGCAGTCCATCTACAACAAGAAGTTATTGAGTGACTGCCTATGCATAGGCAGTCACTATTTGTTCTTGTATTTTCCGGTTTTTCGGCACGTTTCACAGGCCACAGTTTTTTGATTCTTTTAATTTTTTTTGCATTTTTCAATAGTTCCTGGTCTTCTAATGTCTGCTATTACTTTTGGTACATGTACCTTTTGTAGTTTTTTCATAATTTGCCGAGCAGTTTTTCCCTATCTTTTACAGTGGGAGCCTTTCTGTTGGTCCTCAGGAAAGTTTGCTGTTTAATCGGGTTTTGGCAGGTGCACAGTGGCAGAGCGGCTAGAGCTTCTGCCTCCCAATAAGTAGATTGTGGGTTCGAATCCCGGATCATACCAACATCACATGAATTCAATTGCGCAGTCACTCGCAATAGCTTCAGCTATTGCAACAGCATCTAGTTAATATTATTATTTATTAAAAAAGGTCCATGTACAATTAGAACATGATGATTTGTACCAGAATTAGTTGATATGGACCTTACTAGACGTATTTAGGAAAGTCCAACATTGTCCTTTTTATATACTTTTTTAAATTTCAATCAATACTTTTTAAAATTTCTGTCTTTATTCTTGATTATCTGGGTATTGATTTTTAGGCAACCCTATTGAACTATGTCAACTTTGTCTTGTATTTTAGTTTGATGATCAATATCCCATCTTGAAATAAATCAAACTTGCTATATGGCCGTGACTCCTCTCCAGTCCAGGTCTGTGTCTTCGTCTGATCATATCACAGTCATCTACAGATACAAAACACTGCAGAGTCCAGTCATTCAAACAGTGTCACAGCAGGAAGTGTAAGTGTAAGAGTTTGTGTATGTGAGTGAGAAAGGTTTGACAGACAGCAGGTGAGATGTTCAGTGGAGTGTTGGAGCATTGGTTGGCTGGGCGCTGATGTTGCTGTGTGTGAGAGGTGCACTGTGGGTAGGCTGCTCTCCTGAGGTTGGATGAGAGCAGAGCCACAGGGGAGCAGGTGTCCGTGAGAGCTGTCAGTGAACCAGCAGGCACACGCAGACTGCATGGAGATCACAGAGGACCAAACAGTCACTAGCCTACGTAAGAAATATTACATTAACCCCATCATAAGCCATGTCGGTGTTACTTGTAGTATAGTAGTTAAAAGTGCACAATGTGACTTTTCCAGTAGTGGGGCCACCTTCTTATCTCCTTTGAAATGTCATTGCTCCGCCTGGAATTAAACACAGTGAGAGATGGGCAGATCAATAATGATGTTTTAAAGTCGTACTAAAAATGCTGTCAAGAAGAACAGATTAAAAATGTAAATTGACAAAAATGTATGTTGTGATTAATTTTACACTTCATCAACATCTGATAATGAAACCTCAGCTAATAGAGGAAATCATAAATCTCTTAAGTTACAGATACAGGGACTTGTAATTAAATAAATGCAAGATAGATGCGCTAATGCCAAATTTTGGAACGTTCTAGGCATAGCAATAACATTTCCATGGAGACGAGCAGAAAAGTTGCATAGTGCACCTGTAAATTGCCTGTAGTGAATGATTATTAGAGTGAATTGTAGTGTATCAGCCATGGCCACTCTCCAAAACTATATGTTCCAACCATCCTCAGCCCCTAACAACTAAACTAAGCTTACAAAGTGCCTGTTTTGATAAAGCTGCCTGTGCCGTTATCCTCAGATGAATGTGGCGTGTGCGTGGGCTGCGTTCACATGTTACTGTATGTGTGAAGTGTGACAAAGCTGTAACAGTTCATCCACGATGGCCCCATGCCACAGTGACAGGGGCAGAATGTGAGAGCCATATGGAGGCGACGAGGACGCAGTGATGTGTAGATGTGCTGTTGAGCGGGTTTTATTTTTTGTGAAGCCTTGACACAGAGAGAGAAGCTGCACTGTGCCTTTTGTCGGGGTACAGGGCGGAAACCTTTTGAAAGAAATATCTAATTGGGAAGTAGTATGTTTGTTCTCTGTGCACATTTCAAACACTAACATTTGTCAGAAGGCTGAAAAACTTACTTCTAAACTTGTACCCAAATCACATACATTTCAGAACATGATTAGACTACAAGATTCGTGTAAGTTATATAAGTTTTATTCATACCTCTTTCGGAGAACATAATTCCATATACTTAAATCAGTTTTATTACCATGAATTAGGGCTGCATGATTTGGGCAAAAATATCTAATAGCAATTTTTCTGGCAATTTTTTAAACGTGTCCAGGAGAATTGGCAAAAAGAGTGAAAAAAGCCTGTGAACTGACAAGTAAATTAAAAAATCACAGGTATTTCAGAACATGTTTGTACAGCTCTAACTACAAGGTTAGCAGTTTCTATGCAGAATAAGAGTAAAAATATTTTGTTGTGGAGGAAATTATGGTACAATAGATGCAATTTGATAATTGCATCTATTGAAATTGGAATTTCAGTTTTGATTAGACTGCAATGACTCCTGCAGCCCTCCCATGAATCCTGCAGTCCAAGCGGACATACAGTGATGTCATGTCATGAGTGCAGCAGATGGAGCTCTGACAGTGGACTGTATGCACATGGGGGGAAAGGGGGGGTGACACTGAAATGATGTCACTCAGCCCTTCTTCCTGTCTCCTGCTAATTAAATAAAGCCGGCCTCCGTATCGGGCTGTACGTCGCCATCTCACTTCATCTGATGCTAATGCCGTCAGTGCAGATCCCGGTGGACACAGGGTTAAATGCGAGGAGGAGACACTGGTGCACTAAATTCTTGGCTTTTCTTATTTGACAAATGGCTCTGTCAGCGGCTGGAAGGGCAGCAGGCCTCCATCCACCCTCAAGGTGCCCTTCGACTCACGCGCTCACTCACTGTCAAAAGCCTCTCGCAGATTAATCTTAATGAACAAATATGCAGTGAATACCTTTAGGGAGAACTGCTTATTACTTTTACTGTATCCACCAGAGCAGAGCGGGGCTACAACCCTTTACAAAGGCTGCTTTTGCTGCTGACGGAACAGAATAATTTGCAGAGAACAGGCACAATTGCTAGCAAGTGCATCCAGGGACAGGGCCGTAGCAGGGGCAGTTAACCCAAAGAATGTTTAACCCCTTTTGGACTGGGTCAACCTTTCACTGCTTGGAACCATCAAGCAGAGAAAATGCAGAGAATGCTTTGAAACGAGAATACGTATTGACCTAAATGGTGTACTAATGAATTTAAGACATGAATAATATTTTTTCATTCATTCATTCATAAATAGAAAAAAATGAAATGAGTGAGTAATATTACGTTCAAAGGACAAGGCATATGGTTCGTATTATTATATTTATATTTTTCTATAGTGACTGGCATGGGGCCGAGAGAACTACATCCTGGACTCTCCATCTCTCTAAAGCATCTTGTATTGGATCAAGAATCAAATCAACAATGCTCTTAATTGACAGGTGAGGAAAAAAACAAAACATTTAGACCCTGGGTAACTTCTTATTAACAAAATGTTGAACTCTTTGTTATGTTTCCCACTTTCAATTTTCACTTACATTTAAGAAACAGTGCATGTCAATGGCTGTGAATATTGAGGAGTAACCTAATAAATAGCCAAGCATTCAAGTTATTTCTATATAATTAGTACTCTAGTTAATGTTCAGGTAACTTAACAATACATAGTAGAATCTTAACTAAGAGCAGCAGTCAGTTTCTTAACCTTGATTAATTCTCTTTATAAGACTAATGAGGAGGTAGCAGCTTTATCTGCCCTCCAAAGAGGAAAGGACAATTAATTCATTTAGTTGGATACGTAATTGGACAAGAAGGAGTGTCTCTCTTTGCAACAATATGTAAATGAAGCCTAACTGAATATACCTGCACACGCTGTGGTTTGGGCTTTCTACACGTGAGCGTGCACCTGTTGCTCCAATGAGATTTTGAAGGTTACCAGCGACTTGCACTCTGAGTGATGATTTTAAAGGACATTTACAGTAAGAAGCTAAAGGTTGGATGAGTTCAAGGGAAGGTCGTCTGTACTTCTACAGATGACCTTGTCTTTGTAGCACTGCTCTATTAGTGACTATTGCATGGAGATTAATACACAGATCATTTTTTACTTTCTGTTTCACACTTCAAATAATAAAAATAGCTGAAATATAAAATATGTTTTCAGTGAATGAATAGAAGACCAGCAGAACTGTGAACACATGGTTTTGGCAGTGCAATGTTTTACTTCCATGTTCCAATCTCCGATTAAGCTAAAAAATCACCTCAAGCAATGGCACATTTTCCACTTACTGAATAAAATTACACTTCAGGAGGGTACACAGAGAAAATTAATACTTACACAAAATGTAAATTAGGTTTAATCCAATTAAGGAGGTTGATGGGAGGATACAAATTAGAAATGTTCAATTGGCTCGTCACTTTTTAAACATGATGTATTTTATCAAATATTGCCATAAACCGTAACATTGGAGACCACTGTCACTCGTATGTTAAGCCTAAAGCATAAAAATTCTAGTTAAAGTCTATATGACAGCTTTGACTACATATTTCACTAAAACATAGTGAGCATGATTATGTTGAAGATTTTACTAAACATTTTGCCTATTTGTCCCCAGCTTGTCAGTTTTCATAATTTTTGTAATGTTAATTACTGGTTGGAGATGGGCAGCAAGTATTACATACAGTAGCAAGAGATAATTCCACAACTGTTACTTAGCAACCATATTGAAAAACAAGGGCCAAAATCCACCTAAATTCCATAACAGTTATGATAATTGACAATTAATGCCTGATGAATGCCTTTATTTTGTTGAATGATGATTTAAACTGTAAGAAAAATGTCTCAGTTGAGTGTTAACTGTCTCTTTATTTTAAATGGTGCGTCACTTTTTGATGACATACTGTAGGTGGAGGGATTCCGTTTTAGAACTCAGCATTACCTCCTGTAATTTTAAACTTATTTTTCAAAGTTTCTTCACAAATTGCAAAAAAAAATAAATTCTGATCAGCGCTGGGGCATGGTTACATTTATTGTAACCAAGTATCTTATGTCTGTTTTTATTGTTTATAAGTAGTTATGTACTTTATGTCCTAACTACCAGTACAAACCAATTCTACCTGCAGGTATAATAAAGTTACCTGAACCTAACAATGCATCTCATGTTCACTGAAAAGTTTTTTTTCATTGTTGTATTGAAATTGATATTTATTACTGAGCATTTTTTATTAGCATCGAATTAGAATTGGACATTTTTACCATCGAAACAACATTTGGCCCTGCAACTAACTGTATTCAAATTCCACTTTGCTGTAAAATAAAGATAAAGATTTCATAATAAGTTGTCACAAGTAAATAAAAGTGGGAGATGTTTACCGTGCACTTTCCCGTTGCATGGCTATGATTTTGTGAGTCATTGTGTGACACATCATTATTGTAACACAAATGTCGCCTTTATCTCAACTTTCTCTTGTTGACTCTTCTACATCCATTACGGGAAAAGTTTTTTTTGAAGCAATCCCAGAGTTCAGAGTCACAAAATGAGCACCAGCACAACATACTTAATGGCTCCAGTGGAGGGGGCGCTTCCATTAGGGTTAGCCTCTGTGTGACAGGCAGGGAAATGAGCGCCGCTGTGGAGTGGGCGAGTGGGATGTGACTGTATGTTTTGAAGAGGAACTAGGGGCCGTGCTTGATCGAGTTTGGTCATAGCGGGCCTTGTTATAAAATGGAAGTGTGTGGGTGCCAAGTGTCCCATCGAAACACACTTATCTAATTGCAAATCGACTAGGAGGAGCTTAAGAGTGAAATTACCACTGTTTTCATGTTGGCTTTTGTGAACCCATCCCCTGCTTGTTGTAATCTGTGAAAAGCATATTATTACCTCTGTGTTTTGCGGTGCACAACAGTGACTTGTGTATTTGTCTTTGGAAGTAATTAGGTTAACTGTTCATGTGCTTACAGTGTGTTTCCTCAGAGGAGTTTGCTTGTGTTGGCGTGGATAAGCTGCTCTCATAACTGGGAGTGGAGTGACTGGATTGATGATGATGAATAATTGCCAGTGGGAGTCCAAAAGCAACAGTGCCCCCGGTGGAGGTCGGTGGAGGTCAGTGGAGGTAAGAGCCGAAGAGAGCATTAGGCAGAGACGACCTTCATTGTCATGGAAGAACACGTTCCCACCTTGTTTAACTTTTCTGACAAGATGTTATTCCAAAAGAAGAAATTAATTGAATTTTTCCTCATCAGTAGTGAATCAGATGTCATGGGAACTTTTAAATGTTTTTTTGGTGACTTTGGCTGACTTTGCAAATCTCTCCTCTTACATCCATTTATCAGGTGAAAAGATGACTCCATAGTGTATACGCTATGCTAAAAAACAAAACAAAAAACAAAAATAACTTCAGATTTGTTTGGAAAATGGACAGACTCTTGACCAGATGGGACAACTAGGCCGGACTACATATTTAGGACTATTTATAAGTCTTTAGATCAAGGCTGAAAATTAATCAAAAATTTCCTTCATGGACCACAAAATTCTTATTATCTAGTGTTTTATCTTTATTCTGCATAAAAACTGCTAACCCTGTAATTTAGATTTGTTAAAACAAGTGTCAACAACTCGACAAAATGACAAAAACACAACTAAATGTGGAGAAAATGCTACAAAAAGTGACAAAAACGTGAAACAGTATAATACTTGCCTTTATTATGTTGAAAATGAGTTAGTTGTGTGAAATTGGTGGTATATTTTCAGTGGTTGACTACTGATCAACATCACAGAGGGATTCCGTTTTCTAACACAGCTCTGGTTCCTGTAAACTTTTTCTTTTCAATTTTTCTTCACAAACTGCCACATGACTGATGGAAAACTATGATAAATATTTATCACAGGTTCTATCCCACCAAATTAAGAAATAATTTAAAAAAAACATGAGAACCAACATTTGCACACAAGACATAATATGTCTTGTGTGCAAATGCATTATATTATAATGCTTTTTCCTGTTTATTTAGTATTAAACTGTGACATACAGATCCGTATTTTATATTTTGATCAATGTATGCTGAAACATTGATGTAAAACAGTTTAAAAATACCAGTCCATTGACTTCCTGTTCAAAACTGCAGAACTGAGAAGTTCTGCCTTTTTATAGTACAGAGCTGTGGGTAGAATAGCGACAGGTGAAAACAAACAAACATCCATCCATCAAAATAGAACTTTGAATAAGATAATGATCAGGGAATATATGATGTATTATTATAACCTGATATATCTATCTAAATTACCTTACAGATTTATATCCTTTCACCAGAGTATCGTATTATTAAATGTAATCTAATGTAACACTTTTGAACTGAAAAAAAAATCACAATGCAATTAGCAACTCAATGTTTTACACTGAAGAATTCATTTATAATTGAGGAACAGGTAGGCAGATTGTATGTTATAAGTGGTTAAAGAGAGAGAGAAGTAGGAATAATTGGTTAATGCATTTTCAACAGTCTGTGATGGTAACTAGCCGGTGATAAATGATGTCCCGTTGACAGTAAAGATTTTTCAAAGCAGTCTGCTGTCAGAATGGATTTGAAATAGAAAAATCATCCATCAAGGCAAATCATTCATAAAGAAGCGCGTTAACAGCCTTGAAGATGATTAGTAAATACTTGTGACAGACGACGATTAGCGTAGAGCAAAAGGGTCACGAATTGACGTATTGAGATGGGTGACAACTTAAAGCACCAATCTGATGTGGGAATTACCCCATCTCCGTAACGACAAAGCCCCCGTTCTCAGGACATGAGGGGTCGCGGAAGAATTTGATGAGTGTGAAAATTATTGGAGTTGTTTGTTGTGGCCTTCAAGCTGTATTTCAATGTAAAGATGTAGAGTAGCATAGTTTACGCTCAGCGGCAACACACCAAATGAGAAAATGAGTTTGAAGTGAATTAGCAGCTCTAGAGATCCATTCTTAAGGTGCTGTGTTGGGACAGGGTACTCTTCTGCTTAGGGATAGTTCAAGTTTTTTTGTTTTCCTTCACATGATACACATACCTGACGTTTGCCTTGATGCTCATAACCATATTGTCTAAATTCTTATTCATCGCCTGACTTCTGGAGCAATCGGATTACTGAAGTGCCATGTAAACAGTTTCAGCTGATGTGAGCAATCTAATTGTTCACCCCTGTGCAGTTTTGACAAGGAAAATGGTGCAAAAAAGGGAAAACAAATGTGGCAATGACAACAATGAAAGGGTGTTAAACGATTTAGTTATTTTTAAATTCGTTGTACTTTGTCTTCCAACTACAACTGTTACTGTAAAAATATCATTAACTGACACACATATGTCCAGGTGTTTTTGTTGATCAGATTTATCTTGCTTGTAAACACACAGCAATATGCTATTGAGTTATCTGATTATTCTTGTTATCTGATGTTCCATGTAAATGTATCCAATGTCATGCTTGAATCCCGGAGAAAACAGTGATATTTGCGCCAATACATTGACCATACTTTCATTATGACTTGTTTTCATCTGTTCTGATCATAAAAAGTAAAACCTACTCTTTCTGATAGACCTCTGCGAAAAAGGACTAAAAGGTTGGTTTTCACAACATTGTCTTTGTAACATTTGAAATTAAGTGTAGCTAAAATCAACATGGTGCTTGTAGGTACATTAGCCATCTGCCACCCACAGCCTTCAACTGCTCAGTACAGAGCAAAACCTGACACACCCATCAATTCGCACATTTTTTCATTTTCTTTTCTTACATTGTAGACCTAAGTTACCAGCTAACTGAAGAAAAAAAAAACTCTCAGAACCAAGGTCACGTTTTTAGTTTTATAGTTTATAGTTTTATACTTTGTAGTCCTGGTTCAGATCTGACAGATATCTGGTGAGCTCAAACATCGGATTTTTTTTTTTATGTTTTAATCACTTGTGTTTTGTTTCGTTTTTTCTTTTTTCTTTTTCCAAAACATGATAACAATGATCATCCAAAAAAGCAAAAACCCCAAAAGTAAGGACTTAAACACAAAACATACACAAACTCAAACTAATGCTCTGCCACAGCCCCATCCTTGCCACGCAACACTTTCAAATTTTTTCTAAATTTTTCAACTTCCACAATGCTTGAATGACCCGAATAAAAGGACAGTCCTACACAAAATGTATCAAAGTACCTGTAGCATTTCCAGCACAGATAATTTCTGTTGGCGTGAAATAATGTTCAAGGGTTAACTTATTCGTAAATGCAATAATAAGATCCACCAGGAAAATTACTTACACACAATAAAGTTCATAAAATAAGGTGTAAAAATATATTGTTTAAAATAGTGTGGCTGGTACAGTGCAGAAAATGTTTACTCTTTTGAAATCTGCTCCCCTTTGCTGAAGCACACTGATTCAACAACTGCCTGCATGAGTTTGCCAAGGTGCATAAGCTTGTTAGTCTGCCAAAAACAATACCATATTCAGCTAGTTCCAGGTCCTGTAGCTGCTCTGATCAGTATGTAAGCTCCTGTGCACCTGCTACATTATTAACCAGCAGTGTTATAATAGCTGCGCTCATCCCTAACAAGGTGCCACACACTCAAGATTAAAGCTGACATCATTCCCGTTTATTCCAGAAATTACGGATCCCCCCTGTCCAAACTTCACTAATGAGATGCTGGGGGTTAAGGTCAGCTACTCTCTAACCTTCATTTAGCTTTGAGCAGGCGGTAGAGAGATCGCCATATGAAAAATAAACAAGGACACGGAGGGTATAAAGCAAAGACAATGAGATGAGACTGAGAATTCATGTTTCATTCATTGCTACAACCTTGGGGCGAAACGCAAGCGCTCAAAGAAAGAGATCAGGTGTGTGTACCTACTGTAAGACTTGTCGTGTTTGTGTGTGCGGCGTGCGCTATAGAAGTTGAAGTGATGCGTGTGCCTAGCCGGAGAGGAAAAGCGGTATGTTTTATTCGCGCATGGATGAGCTGTTGTCGACAGGAGCGACCCCCGAGAGTAGCTCTGTGTTTCGCACGAGTGAAGGAGTAGAAAAACATACATATGGGCAGGGCAGCTTGGCGTGTTTGAGTCGCTTTAGCATCCAAACATATACAGTACATGCTCCTCTGCTGTAGGCACCTGAGCCAAAATCTCCCAAGAATATTCATTTTACAGAGGACACAGCTTGATTGGTTTGCCTAATTAATCACAGAAGATTTCGGCTTGGAGAGCGCTGCCAACTGTTACGCTCCTATGGGCATAAACTAAATCGTTGACTTCAAAGTAAAGTGTTGCAATATGGTGCTGTAATTCAACCCAACATCCACATACTGTAGTCATCAAGAGCTGAAAGTAAAATATGGCAGAAACTAAATAAAAGATTAAATTTAATTTGATGACAGATTAATTTGAAGCAGTAAAGGTCAAACATTTGGATATGCTATGTGAATAATTAGCTTGACATCTGATCTCAAATTGAATTTGCATTGAATATGCATTCACTGCACCTTCACAGCTTATGAATAGGCACATTGAAAAGTGCTCACGGCTTGATCAGACTCTTAAACTGGACCACTCTTCCTTTCCATGCAAATAAACAGTATGCATCGGAGCAAATCCTTTCTGTAAACCTAGTGGGCTGGTTTTCTACCCACAGTCCAGTCAACTGTGGGTGGAAAGCTTCATAGGAATAATAATTAGTCCAATTGGTCTGGTTCAGCAGTTGTCTGATGGCTATTTTGTTAAATTACATGTCCTTAGTAATTTTATATTTAAAAAAGTTTTTTTTTTAATTGTTTGGATAATTTGGGTAGTAGTTTGGAGATCCCTTTGTTGATTCTGACTCTCAACAATAAACTATTTTCCTCAAACCGTGGATAAAAAATACTGATAAAAATAAGAAACACAGATAGCCTATAATCTTATGTGGCCTCCTTTTTAGCCTTGTTTGAAAACACTGCAATCTGTACTTTCCATCACAGTTGTTTGACTTTCTAAGCTAAAAGCAAATCAAAATCTGGTAAAACTGTCCCTGGAAACCTGCTCCATTCTTAAAGCATATAAAGGCACCAAAGCAATTTTCTAGATTGCAGCATTTACGAGTGTTTTCAATGTGTAGTTTTAGTCAGAAAAGACAAACAAAAAGTGCCTTGTAAACAGTGATATAGTTCGGTGTAGCACAAGAAAACACTTTAACAGCCTCTCGTATTGTTTATACTTAATACTGCCGTGTTTTTGTTGTGAAAATCAGGTCAATAACTCTCGACTCGAGCGAGGAGATAATTAGACCTTATTTTATGAAATGCTTTAGTCCAAAACGCATTCAAAGTCTGGATGGTCGGCTGGCTAAAAAGTTTAGAGAACTGGAACTAATCAATTCCATGATAATGCTTCCCTGTCTATTCTTATTATGGGCTTTTACATAAGTTAATCTAACATGGTGCAAAACGACTTCAAATTTTCATTAAATAGAAAAAGCGTGGAGTGCTTGGATTTAATTTTCACTTGAGCTGCTTAAGAACTGATCTTATTACGCTCACGTTTTGAGGTCATCTCCCACAACTTAAATAATATAGCTGGAGGACTTAAGCCCATTTAAACATGCATGATGTGGATGTGCCTCTGGGCTGTCTCTATGGTCCACGCTGTATCAAGACCTCCACAGTATTGTCAGCTCTATTGGACGGGAGAGCACTCTGCAGCGAACGTTATCAATCTCAGTCTGTGTAGTGACTTATTGGCACTGGTCCTTCATGACACTGATACTGCCAAACTTCATCAGGCAAAACATTATGACCACTGATAGGTGCAAATGTGAACAAAGAATATCTCCTCTCCTCTTACACTGGAAAACATTATATTTAGGTGTTCAAATGACTTGAATTCAGAATGTTCTCATAATTTTGAGTGCTGATTAAGGTCGTTTTACTTGACAGATAGGAATTGTTTTTCAAAATGGTTCACTGCTTCTCAAATTTGAGCAAAGTTATCTAAATGTAATGTAATAAAATGGGTTGAATAATCAATTAAATTAAAATTCCAGTATCTTACTATTTAGCTCCTCCAAAAAGACTAAAACAAATGCTTCTTTTTTTTTTCCTTGCACTGAAAAACATCAAAAAACATGAGTTCTTACTGTGAGCGGGCTTGCATCTTCACAAACCTGACTCTTGCTTAGCTGGAGGAGCCTCAACCAGCTTGTTTCCATGGAAATGTTGTCTCTTTAGCGATAATATTCCGCAGAATGGTACTTGTTTTAACTTTCTGTTTCTGCGTAATCATGCAATCGTGCCCCTTGGAAAGTTACATACAGTTGCTTTCTGTCAAATTTATTTAAGATCACATTTCTTAATTCTTCATTTTACCCATGTCTTGTTAAATACAGTGTTTTAAAGTGCTTCAATCAGGAAAAACAGCCTTAGTGTGAATATTCCCTTGATGTTTCTCTCATCTTTGAAATTGCGCGTATCCTCGATCTGCAGTGCTCAAAAGCTGTGTTAGCAGAAAACATTGATGAATTAGCAGAGCACAAATGACTGTTGTACAATCCAAGCTGCCGTTCGTCAATATCCTGATGTGCGAGCTCTGTGTGAAGTTTGACCCAACCAAAATGTCGCTGATGGTTGTATGTATATGTCGCGCTTTGAATACAATTGGACAAAACCGGAGTCAGCTCAAATTCTGTTGCCGTCGTTGATTCACTTGAGTGCTCCCTTGTTATCTCTCAACAGGCTCAAGCGACGCCGGCAGCTCTAACCTCAAGCAGAAAGAATAAAACGGCACAATTGTTTCCGACTCAAGATACAAAGAGGCTGTTCTAGTTTAGTGGCTTATGCATTTTTAAACAGCATTCCCTGTTCACACCATTTTTCATATCTTCAGAGTTATCTCACTGACAGGACACTACAGCTCAGCAAATTCAGACATCCACTTTGAGGCGGTTGGAAAAACAAATGTGTACCAAGAAGTTTGTGAATCAGCGGGAGGAGTTTTTATTATTTGTTTTTCTTGTTCTAGTTATCTGTGATTTAGCCTTGTCAAGACATTTAGTGCCACTGCAGTCGGCTTTACAGAATATCGCTATTTATAATCAATTGCTCTGATCAATTAGAGAGTATTGATGAAGGCTGTATGGCCCTGTAATTAGCTCTTTTACTGCCAAGAATCTTTGCATTTAATTTGACTTCTCAGCTCATTGAAGTATATTCGAATATTGTAGGGTACGGGTGGCCGACGTTGACAAAAATTAGTAGTATCAGGGTTTTTGTTTTTTGTTTTTGGGGGGGGGGTTGTTTGAGTCTTCCGATAACGATATTATGGGAATCCAACAGAAGTGTGTTAAAGGACACATATCCTGCTACACTTGACTTTTTTAGCTTTTAACCATGTCCTAACAATGTCCCGCCATCAAAGATTTACCTGAAGTAGCATTCAGTTGCATTCACGTCGTTTTGAGGAATGTTTATCAGAAAATCCTCCCCCTCCGAGCGTCAAACACATTTCCTGTGAACCCCTTCTGGGATGTATTTTCGTATCATCTATGTCACTTATTCGAGAATATTCCACTGTTTTTAGTTCTTAAATCATTCCTAGACTCGTTCTGAGCATTTCTGCTGTCTAAACACAATAACTGCTGCAGCAAATCCACATCATAACTTATTTTCAGCACTAACAGCGCTCACTAGATTGGATATTCACCTTATTCCGGAAGTTGCCTTACGCGCCGCCGTCTTGTTTCCGTTGTATTAGTTTACATGGAGCAGACGAGCTCAACAGAAAATAAGTTCTACACGAACTAAAAAGCCGTTTTTAGCCCGCCCAGGAAATCGGTGCATTGTTGACTTGTTGTTGCTCGTGTTCATTAAACATTTTACACAAATCAACCTACTTTATGGAACATTTTAGCGGTGAGACTTTTCCCTTGTTCGTCATTAGCTTTAACGGAGTTCTCGTCAAACGTAAATGCGTTTACAACAAAAGTGCGTATATGTGGCAAAAAAACTGCAAAAGTGGGCGGGGCAGAATAAGGTGAATAGTTGGTGCCATCTGCTGGCTGGATGCACTCAGTAAGTGTAATTTCGTAGTGACTGATAACACAGGTCATAGAATGAATAAGTAAATAAATATATATTTTAAACATTCATTCATTCATTCATTCATTCATTTTCTACCGCTTATTCCCGTTAGGGGTCGCGGGTGACTGGAGCCTATCCCAGTGACTTTGGGCCTTAGGCGGGGTACACCCTGGACAGTGGCCAACTCGTCGCAGGGCTGACACAGAGAGACAGAGACAAGGACAGACAACCATTCACTCTCACATTCATTCACTAGGGACAATTTAGAGTTCTCAATTAACCTACACAGTCATGTCTTTGGATGGTGGGAGGAAGCCGGAGAACCCGGAGAGAACCCACAAATTTAAGGCATTCAAAGGTATGTTTAAAGGCTAATAACAATATGAAAAATGCAGAATACTTTTCCTTCAAAATATGTCTTTAAACATATTAGTTGAGTTTTAGTTCTCTAAGATTATTCACATAAGTGCAAAAATATCCTCTTTTGCCCCTATTTGAAAATGTACAACTTTTTTTTTTCTTTTTTTTTCTAATCGGCTGTTTTTGTAGCATTTTATTAACTATAAACAATACACTCAATCTAAATTGATAATTATCTATCTTTGCATGATAATTATGTATTGTGGCATGATTAGTTATAGGATTTCAATGTTTTCCATAATTCTACGAAAGAAAAAAAAAAAAAACATTTTACGCAATTTCTTATTGATAAGGTAAGCAGTGCTGCCCGATGGTTGAGTTCTATAAGCACCGTCAGATCAATTCCTGGCAGTTTGCTGTATGCCATCTCTGCTCTTTGGTTCCATTTCACACTATGCTGTCCTATCAAAAAAAAGGGCCAAAAAAAGCAAAAAAAAACCTACAACAATGTTTATTTTTGCTCTTCAATCTTTCAAGAATCTCATTTCGCCTTTCCTTCTCTTCAGAGTCTCTTTTTTTCCGTGGATGTCACAGGGTCCAGCGAATGCAACATTAGCATGCAGCTGCAGCATTCTGTGGTCCTACGGGGAACTGAAGAGTGGACACATCTGACACAGTGTCCAGAGGCCCGGAGGAGGGGGATCATGGCCTTTCACTTGTGTAACTTTTGCAAACCGAGGGATTTCTTACCTTGAGACAATACCAGATATCTGCTGACGTGATTGACTTGAGAAGGTCAGCCAAGACAAATGCACCGCAGGCAAGAAACACCACATTTCCCTTGACAATTGTTTGTTTTTGAATTATATGAGACAGGCAGCTTTGGAGGCAATGTTAAATGTGACAGGAAATGGCAGATGAACACATTAAAATTGATCAAACTCGGCCGAATGGACGTGTCTAACAATGTACATGATACTGCATAATTTATACTACTTTCCATTTATTCTAGGAGTGACATTTTCATATGGAGAGCTGGCCAGAAGTCAGGCTGTTATCCCTCTGCTCATGTTTGTAATCCTGAATCGTTAAGAGACTGTTTAGATTAGATTCTACTTTTGTCAAAGCATGTCGTGAAATCAAACATATTCTATGACTGTGAATGGTGTTTTAATATACAATGATGTTCATGCTTTGTCTTGTCTGGTCCTAGTTTGATTCCAGTTTAGTCCAGACGTAGACTTGGTTCCGTTCTGTTCTAGTCTTGGTTTAGTTCTGGGTTTAGGGTCATATTGGTCCTGTTTTGATGTGGTTTGAATGCAGTGTCTGAGTTTGTCCATATTTTCTATTCAACCTGTTGCAGCCATAGAAACTGAAGACACAGACCTCAGTTGCTATTAAGGTCAAATATTGAGTGATTGAATCCTTTTATGTTAACATTCAATGCTTTTTTGAAAACATGGCCACAGCCACCTAGACTCAAAGAATTAAGTCATTGAGGTTTTTAAGTAATTTATAAAAGAAATGGTGTGGTTTTGAAGAGCATGAAACAAAAGGTTACAATCCTGAATGTTTTTAAAAATAGGCATAGGATTTATCTGAAATAAAACATTTTCAGTCTTGTCCCTTGGTCTGCATTTGTGCCTTTCTGTCAGACAAATCAGAGATGGCATCAAACAAGTTTCAGAACCGAGGTAATTTTTTTTAGCATTTACGAGAAAGCAAACAATAATCTAATCAAGTAATCACACATGAAAAGTTCTCAAATGATGAAGCCCAAGGTTGTGAAGGAACTGAACAGCAAATTGGATTAAAGAGCTCCATCAGAATTTGTCTGTGATGATGACAATGAATGTAAGCAGCCTCCACACTGTTTCAGCGGTACTAATGCAGAGGCAGCTCAGGACATTTTCTGTTATTTTGGGTTAAGTGCAGGATTCAAGTGCCTCTTTGAGCATAAAGGGAGCATATTGGACTTCTTTTTCTTGCATTTACACTCCGATGAAAATGTGTAGGTTTTATCTACGTAAACTGACAAGCATTCTTGCTATGGTTGATAACATAGTGTCCAGGATTAGTATCAGTAATAGTAATAGTTCAGGTGTAAATTCTGTACCTCCAGAGTCACGAATAATGATTACAACTTCTATTTTTACTATAATATGCTTGCTTATTGTATAAAAATAATCAATTTGCCAAAACTCTCCATGAGACTTGAACCTAAATTTCTCACAAACCATCATTCTATCCATAATGGCCAAGTTGATGAGGGTTTTCAATTAAGTAAGTCAATGTTGGACCCTAAATCCAGTATTTGTCCAGTAATTATTTCTGTTTTGTTTTCGTTTGATTTAATATTTGCTTAAAATACATGATTTGTGTTTGTTTTGGTTGGTAACATGATTATTTGGTGTTTATTTAGTTAAAAAATGTTCACCTTCATCATCATCTTTCACATGTTAATCAAGATTTATGGATTGTTTTTGGTTTTGTAATGTTTGTTTCCATAATTTTGTGGGTCTTGGCTAACTTACGAAGACCACCTGTTTGACCTTCAGCCGTGTTTTAACTAGTTTTCCCCTCTTTGTGCGTCTTTTGTATGTCCCGAATATGTGTTTAATTGCACTTGGATCGTTCTCAGTGGGTTTAATGATTTTGTAGCATTTTCGAAAGATGGAATAAAACATAGCTTGACAAATGTTTGGAACCTACACATTTCATTATCCAACTATTACTGATCAAAGAATCATAGGCCTAAAGCTGTCAACACCAATAAACAATTTCAGCTCTATAACATATTGGATGTACTTTTTCCCTGTATCAAGACTCAAAACATGTACTGTTATTAAGACTGGAGCTACCTGTCAGTCTTATTTGTGATATGACTTTAATACAGTGGTTTTGTTTGAAAGCTTGTACAATGTTAAAATGGAGGCTAGTGACCTGTCTGTCAAAATAGCACTGACTGACATAGTGTAGTAGCGTAAACATTTGGATGGAAACAGGCAGCGTCGTGTTGGTGAAATGTTTTGAGTCTTGTCATAATATTGTCCTGACCTACGCGGATAATGACACCACAGGAACGAGTCAGTCATGCAGCATTCTGGGTCACAAATGTCACTCATGGAAACGGAGGTGGTGACGTTAGAAATGTGAGAGCTGTCACGAACAATGGGCTGCGAGAACTGATTTAAACATACGATACATCACTTTTTGTCACGTGATGATTTTTTAGAATGGTGTATTTGTGTGTCAGCAAGATAATAGTTTGTGAGTGGATGAATACTATTTATACAAGATCAATGAATGTTGATGATGAATCTATAGCAATGTTGCGCTTCTTTTTTCGTAATGTTTTGCGAATTTTTATAATTTTTACATGGTTTTTTGGGGCTTGCTTCGGACCGACATGTTTACGTCATAAGATAGGTGATAGTAATTATTATTGTAGTAATTATTTATGTAAAATATGCTATTAAATGCACGACTTATGAACTCTGAACTATTTGCTTATTTTTTTAAATCTTATTTTATGGAGCTAGGGGCTCTTGTTTTGGAAAATCTAGCCACTATTGGAAGACACTACTATTACTACTACGTTTTCATGGACATTCAGCTACATTTTCTTCAATTCTCATTATTAGAGGTGGTGTAGCTAAAGCTGAACAGTGTCTGTTCCATTTTTCACTGTGCTATATGCCGGTTGTTAATGGTTTAGTATAAAATGGTTATTACAGATCACTCTTACTGATGACCTTAGGAGGGCTGAGTGTTTGACATTCTTATTAATCAGCAGCCAATCGCTCTTTTATCTGAAGTTACGTATTGCCACTTTTCCACTTTATCAAACTTGATACAGAGCACTGATGGCCCTAGAGGATTTTATAATTAAGCACTTATTTCTGAACAAAGTTTTACTCCAGTGGCTTACAGCAAAACATTTCACACTCCAGCTTTCTTGTTGGCAGCAGTTCAAAGGGTCACAGCGGAAATCAAACTAAGTAACTTTTAGTGAGATATTGATTTGTCATGGGACGGATTTGGTCGGAGCAAATCTGATGTTTCCCCTCTAAATGAGAAAAGGACATGGAGCCAGTTATGAATGCTGATAATTGTGGCTGTGCACTGAACCTAAATGTCAGCTGATTGCCTTAAGGCGATGGAATGGATGCAAAACTGAATTGTTTTCTCAAACTTTTAAATGTATTTTTTGTTTGTTTTTGCAGCAAAAGTCTCATATATTGCTTCTAAGTTAGATGGCATCCCTCCCCCGGCCCTGCACTACTGATTGCCTGCCCCAAATCGACATTGGGAAATGCATACATTTCAAAGGACAAATTACCCTTCAGGGGCTAAAAAGTCTAGCTTGATTTTAACCTGCATTTGCGGGAAAAACATCAACTCACTTTTGGGTTGTGGCTTAGTCTCTGAATAGCTATGCTAATGTCTTTTTTCTGTCTTGTAGAACAAATAAGTTCTACAACAAGAGTAAGTTCCTTTTTTCACAAGCATTATATCATTTTGTGTGTAACTTTTTAAAATTTCATGTCCCACTGCAGTACATTTACAACAAATTTGCTATAGTACATTCACAACAAATTTGCTGTAGAAAATATAAAGATCCTATGTCTATAGTGTTAGTTTAATAATTATGTTACTTTCCAATCCTAAAGGTTAATTTTAATTAGTACAGAATTGTATTTTTCTTTTAAAACAAAGCTGTCACACCGCAGGACAATAAACTGGCATACATTCAAACATTTTAAGTAGGATTTTATGAAAATGAGAATATAATAATGATTTCTTTTGGCCTGTAGCTTACACCCTGAACCCCAGAGTTTGTCCTGCAGCATAAATGACAAATGAACTCCTTCTGGTTTTTGTGCAACTGCCTTTTTAAACATTTGATTTTTAATGTTATACTCTACAGGGCACACTTTGGATTGCAGCATTCAACTTCTAACATCATTTTTAGATTTAAAGTAGAGATGAAGATGTAGTTTTACTTATCTTTAAGCCAACACCTTTATTAACTGTCCCTGACTCAAGTGAATCATTCTAGACTTTTATGAAGAAAAGTGTTACAGTCACACCGTGTGTTTAGTGTTTTTGTTAAAAATACAAAGACTAGACAAGACATTTTTTGTGCACAATAATGTTGAGTTGAGTTTTGAGGAAGAAAAACATTATTTAAAAAGGCATTTGAAGCGATAATGCAAAAACTGGACATCACTATGTTTTTATGGTTATAACTGTTCACACGTAGACTGTTGATCTATTGGCTAGAAACATCTGTGCATTAGCCACAGGCCCATAAGCCAATTAGGCGTCTGTAATACCCTTTAACTGTAATGAATGGAAGCCGTGACTTTGTTAGGCGAAAACATATTCCCAACGACCTCCACACAGTCATCACATATAACGGGGCATTAGCTTCACAAGTTTCATCTGGAGAAGCTGCAGGTCATATTTGCACATGTCGAGAAAATGTGTGCCAAATGTAGAACATTTAACCGCGGCTGAATTGAAGCAGATGGGGTTTTATTGTTTGTTTGTTTGTTTGGTCTTTTTAATTAACATTAGTTTGTTCTAAACTAATGGACAATATGTGCATTTGACTTTCAATTAAATTTTACATTAAACTAACTGAGTGGGTTTTCACAAATCAGATATCAGTTACATCTGTTTCAATAAAGGTGGCGTGACTAACCACTAGGTTTTCATATTGTTAACATTAGCCCCGATCTATGTGAACATATGATACAGCCATGAAACTGAAGAAGTATAGATAATGTTGTCAGACTGCAATTGGCCATGGTTAATCAGTAAGTAAGAATGTAAGTAAACTTTATTATAGAAGATTAGTTTTTGTGGTGTTCCGATGGATGACGCCTGCATAATCGAGTATTAGTTGAAGCAGCTGTGTAGCAATTATTTTCCTAATTTGTAAGGTAAAACGATGAATACATGAGTATAGATAGGACATTTTCTTTATTACTGAATCATGTGTAAATTAAGTTGGGAATCTAGAATAAGAGTAAGATATTAGAACTGATCTAATTTTACCGTTGGAGTTCCATCAATAAAGGTATTTAAGTTGCTGAGTTCTAGATTTACTAGATTTTTTATTATCAAATAGCATGTGGCAAAAGTAAAAGTTTGTTACTGTTTTGTTACAGTTTTTTTAATCTGACTGCAATGATCTTTGAATTTGGGCAATACCATATTGTCAGCAGATAGATGGATTTTGGAATCCAGACAGACATTTGGAATGTCATTAATAAATATAGAAAACAGCAGAACAGCAGAGGACCGAGTGACGATCCTTGTGGTACACCTTTGTCTATGATTTTGAAGTCAGAGGTGCGACCTTAATAAGAAACACATTATCATCTGTTTATTTTAGTATTTTAGCTGTTTAGTACAGCAGGGATTGAAAGAGCGCACAGATTGTTTAAAACAGCTCAATGGAATACAATTTATCAAGAACATGATCTAATGCTTTGGTTATATCAGTAAATATGTCAACGGTTTGGAGGTAAAATGCTTTAAATAAACACATTGTTAGATTAGATTTGATAAGTTATCATTTTAATTACCAAATTTTGTATTACTTAGCAACATACTTCGTTTGTAACACTCCAGCGTATCACATACAACATGGAGGTTGAAAATGAAACTCAACGACTGTGTCCCTTGACTCATAATCCAAAGCGGAGCCTCTGTAACAACAGCACCAGATTTTGGCTCGGACATAACTTTCATCAAATCTTGGCACGGATTGCTGTGTCCACTTGACCTTTTATAACAGTAGGAGGCAGTGCAACATCAGGTCCACAAATCTCCTATATAGGACAACGCTGTAAAGTGTCCTCTAGGTTTTATTAAGTCCCCTATAATGGACTGGCCCTGACCGCTGCTGCAGAGCTGAAACAAAACGAAGGACAAAGTAACTCCTGATAGTGTCCAATGTTTTCTTCTATTGTAGTAGTGATTAATAGCTTCTGTTTAAAATACACTTAATGCCGTAAAGAAATCGTCAGCTTTGGTTACATTTATTATAAGGTAAAGAATGATAGCAATGAATCTTTAATGCATGTCATAAATATGGATATATGGCCTAAACGTTTGACGGTGCACATTCTCCATTTTGCTGAAGGACAAAACCTTCATTTTTTAATTTGCAGATGGCTAACAAGGACCTAATAAACCGAAAGTAACCTGACTTAGCATGTTCACCCTCATCACTAACTAGGCACAGATGGTCAATGGAAGTGAATTGTATATTATACAGGCTCACAGAAGACACATACACTTCAGAGGACATTTTTGCTGAATTTTACCATCATCAGAGTGTAAAAGTTATGAAGAAGCTTTGTAGCAGATTCAGTCATTTTTATCACAATGTAAAAGAGAATTATTGTGTAAACAATATAACTGACTGACCTTAATGTAACTAAAACTGGCCTCTACAATTTATACTAACTTGTTTAAGAGTATTTAAGTGATAGTTATAAATTGTGCCTGCACTCCCCACAGCCTTTTCCAGTCATTATCAGCATGTTAGCCTCTACAGAGCCTCCACAGCCAGTATTAATGTGTCTCTAGACGTTAGCGTTCGCAATTAGCTGCAATCTCTGTCTGAAGAATATCAGCTGCAATGTAAGCAGAAATATATTCCAATATTCCAAATTCCATACTACCCCAAAAGCAAATGACAATACATCATGAACAATATGATAGGACCCAGCTCTACTAGTAGGTGGGCATTGGCTTTATTTACTGTAGTAGTGCGGGTAACATGCCTCTCAGGCTGAACTCAGACAGTCGTGAACTCGGATTTATTTCTGTGACACATGGAAAATTAAGAAACGTATTGGTTATCCAGCTTTTAGAGCAAAATCAAAACGATTATTATTAATCAAAACTTATTTCTCTGTGTTGTTATTACATTTCCTTTATTTTTTACATAGTTTTTGATGGACTAACCATGATATTCTTTGTTTGGCCAATTCACCTGTTAATCACGCCCATCTGAATTTTGGAAGAATTGTGTAAATATGACAGATTATTGCAAATATGCTCATTTCCATCATCTAGACAATTACAAAGCATCTTTGTATAGTTTAAGGTAAGTGTATAGTGTGGGCTGGCCAGGTAAGAATGTTTCACCCACATTGCAGACTCCAGTTGTAATATACGTTTAGTACTTACTACAGTGACATGAAAATTGCAAAGTCAATCCATCCATCTTCTTCCTCTTATCAGGACTGGTCGCGGGGGCAGCAGTCCTCCAGCTCCTCAGGAGAAGCGAGTTGTTCCCGGACCAGCCGAGACATAAGCCCTCCAGCGTGTCCTGGGTATTCCCTGGGGCCTCCTCCCGGTGGGACATGCCCTGAACAAATTCCAAGGCAGGCGTCCAGGAGGCATCCAGAACAGATGCCTGAGCAACTCAGCTGGCTCCTCTCGATGTGTGACACCCCTGTGACTGAGCTCCTCACCCTGTCTTTAAGGGAGCGTCCAGCCACCCTGCAATGGAAACTCATTTTGACCACTTGTCACCTCAATCTTGTCCTTTCGATCATTACTCAGAGCTCATGACCATAGGTGACGCCTGATGCACACCGACTCCGGTCCGGCTCCGGTTCGGGACCCACGCGGGTCCCGTGCGGGTCCCGCAAGACTTAGAAAGTGCTTAAAATCAATGCGCCCTGTCACACCGACCTCGGAGCTCTGCGGCCGCGGGTCCGGCAGCCGCGGGTCTCGGAAAGAATCCGCAAGAAGTCTATTTTTGCCGGACGCCGCAGCGGTCTGGTGCGGCTTTCATGTCATTTGACGAGTGCTCTCGCGCGAAACCACGTGAATCTACGTGGCTTTCGTCAAATACGGACCGCAGTTAACCGGAGCTGGTGTGACAGGCGTCTGCAAGAGACCCGCGCGGGTCCCGGACCGCGACCGGACTGGACTCAGTGTACACTAGGCGTGAGGGTAGGAGATACTTGTACTCCTCCACAAAGGCAAGGACTATCCACAAATCCCGCTGGGCAAGCCAGCTTTTTCCGGTCGTGATTCATGGCCTCAGATTTGGCGGTCCTGATTCTCATCCCAGCCGCTTCACTCTTGGCTGCAACCGTCCCAGTCCTGGTCCTATAGGTCCTGGTTTGATGGAGCCATTAGGACGACGTCATCTGCAAACAGCAGAGATGAGATCCTGTGGTTCCCAAACTGGATGCCCATAACCAGGGCAGCCCTGGCGGAGTCCAACATGCACTGGGAACAGTTCTGATTTATGCTGGCAATGCAAACTCAGCTCCTGCTCCAGTCATACAGGGACTGGACAGTCCTTAGCAAAGAGAATTGCAAAATATTGTAGTAATAGCAGAAAGTGTTCTTTATACATACACATGGACATTAGTTTCCACATAGCTGATTAGACTCCATTGTGGCTTTAAACTCCTAATATATATTTTTTTTTCTATGGGGAAAATGAATGGGAAATGTACTTCCACAAGCTCGACGGGCTTTGACTGTTGAGCGCTATAGATATTACTCCACATTCATCACCTGTTGTTCTTAAAAGTGTACTCTCTGGTATTTGCACAAAATTATAGTACATCCATGCAAGATCATTGACATCTAATAAATAGTGGAACAAGCCCCTATTAGGCTGCGTTTGTGTGTAGATGAGAGCGCATTAATTGGTTTTGTCTGAGTGGATCTCTCTGGAGACTGCTGGGTAAATAATGCAGAGATAATTGATTGGAACTCCAGTGAATTGATTGGTAAACCATGGCCAGTGTAATAAAGTACAGGACTGTGTTAGTTGATTAGTTTAGATACAGTAAAAGCTGCAGCCCACATACATAGTGTATCCAAGGAAGTCGTTTAGTGGAAGACAAAGAGGCACATTTTTTTTTGGTGGGTTTTTTTTGACAATGGTGAGTCATTTAAGCTTAAAAGAGTTTGGTGTTATGCTTTGTTATGGTGGAAATGACAATGAACAAAACAGCATCCAATAATATAATAATATTTAAAAATTGACAATCACCTCCAGTTTAACCCATGTCAATCAAACATGTTGTCATGGTGAAGATTCCATATTTTGTATACATGAAATCCCTGCCCAAATTTAGCACTGTTAAATGATTTGTATCCTTGCAAAATCAAAATACTAATCCATACCGAAAATGACATTGAAAGTAGATACTCATTGAGGATAAGTGGGAAAAAATTGAAGCTTTCCTGAAAAGTTTTCCAGTGGTTATATTTGTTGTTTAAACTCATACTAAAACTAAAAGTTTTAAACGTGACTATTGTGACACTAATGGCAGCCATACAACCTTAACAATGCAGGATCTCGGCTGCCAAGCAGGGCTGGGTGTGGTTAGTACTTGGATGGGAGACCACCAACAACACGTGCCACAGTGTCTCTATGTACAAACTGTTGTTGTATCCTTGGGCAAGACATCCACATTGGTGGTTGGAGGGGCTAATGGGGCAGATTGGCAGACCAGAATCAGAATCAGAATTGGTTTATTGCCTTTGTCAGTGATCAAAATTCACAAACATAGAAACTTGCTTTGGCGTAAGGTGCAACATAAAACAATGAATAAAATATTTGGAAAATATATCAAATATGCATGCATAAGATTAAGAATAAAATAAAATGAAATAGAATAGAATAAACTTAGACTATATACAGAAATGTACAGTACAGTACAATACTGAAGTATCTTCCCACCACCAAATGTGGAGTGTATGAATAATACAATGCAAACCGCTTTGGGTGTCTTGAAAAGTGGTATAGAATTGCATTTTTGCATTATTATTTTAATAATTAGTGCTCTGACTAAGGCACCTCTAAAATAGAATTATAAAATCTCATGATTCAGTCGTACATTCTTAGCTACATCTCACAGCAGTAGAGATATTTTGTTAAGTAAAATTTTCATTCCCTGATTTAATTCCCCCAAAACAAATGTTTTTGTTTCTGCATGCTTTACCCCTACACCATTCCCGCTTTGGGCTCTCGCCTGTCACGTTTGCCCACTGTTAAGGATACAAGCCACTAATCTGCTTTGTCAAAACAGCTCTTGAAGGGAGGAAGTTCAGTGAGTCACGCTGTACTCGGTTACTAGTTTGTTATTAAACTATGCAATAAGCAACATTAGCTTGGGGCCCAATTCTCCTGGCTGGAAGTTAATGTTTGTCCATGGGTGTAGAAATTCTGGGCTGTATACGCCTTTGTATTTGCCAGACTGGATTCTTGTCTCGTCATCTGCTCATTTTGATGAAACCAGTCAAATGTGTGAGCCGTTGTTTTGTCCGTTGTTGTTGATAGCAAATCTGTTCTCGGTCTGGCAATCTCAAACTGGCTCTGGTGACAAATTCTGTGTCCACAAACCCTCTCAACTAAATAGAGCCTGACCCATTTGCAATTCTTATCTCCTTGGTTTTATGAAGGGCTTTCTCTATAATATGAATATTAAATGAGTGGGTGTTGAGCCCCAGCGGATGGATGCATACATGTTACACTTTGCCTCGTTGTGCAGTTAGCTGTCAGTGTGTCTTGTGGGAGTCACTTAATGTGCAAAGATTTTTTATGTTTTATTTATAGCATAAATAGACACAACTCTTAATTAAATCTACTTTACTATTCTTCAAACTGCTGAAAATAATTTGCTGCACGAAGTTGGCTCAAAATGTGTAATGTTAAGGTAAAGGTTCACTTTATTGTCCATGCACTGCCGTTCCAAGGACACGTCCAGCTCGGTTCATGTAGACATTTCTTTGCAGATAACTCTATCTACACGCTGCAATAGAAGGATGATAGACTCATATGGGGTAAGGTTACTGTCAATAAAGACGTGCATGCCAAGTTAAAATGTGTGTGTATTTATCTATATTTGTGTATAAAATAATTATTGTAAATTCTTGACTGAGAGAAAACAAATTCAAAAGACCTACCATTCCACATTTACAAATACAAAACTATAAAAGCCTGTGTGTGGTTTCTTACTTGTGAATACAAACTTATTTTTTGTGTTTGAGGTTTCTTCTTTGAGAATATCCTTTTCAGCAGCGAACAAATGTCAATAATATGACATCACTGTCACAGGCAGAAACAGTTGGGCTCAGACTCATGGATCAGGCTCTGACTGGAGAAGAAACATGGACACTTTACACACTTTAGCCTTTCATGAATACATTTGCTGTAGTTATAGAATTAAACTGTCTTTTATTTTTAAATGTGGCTAATTTCCTATTTAGAGAATAGTTCAGGCTGTAGTGGTAGACTATATCTTCTCTCAACACTGCACTAGTCTGTTAGCATTATAGCTCGTTGTCCGTTGAGTTGGACTTGAATCAGAGCTCTTTGGTTCAAGACCAGGTTAGGTAACTTTTTTTTCTATACTTGTCTATTTAAAAAAAAAAAAAGTGTCAGAGGGAGAGCCTGAGGAGACATGAATCACTGTGGAGACTGTATATGAGGGGCTATGGTTTTACATTTTAGTCTGAGGATGAGAAGCGCATTAAAATAAGAAATGAACCGCAGCATCAACACAACTGAACCTGTCCTGCTGCTGGCTTCAGCAATGACCATGACCCAAGCTAGTGTCTGTCTGCAGGACAGTCTCCTCTGTGCGGGACAGTCTCCTCTGTGCGGGACAGTCTCCTCTGTGTGGGACAGTCTCCTCTGTGCAGGACAGTCTCCTCTGCAGGACAGTCTCCTCTGTGTAGGACAGTCTCCTCTGCAGGACAGCGTCCTCTTGGCAGGTGTGGACCGGGCGATGGAGCTCAAGGTGATGAACGGCAGAGCAGTGAGCCACTGTCTGGTCAGAGGAGGCTGACCATCTCAGTCTGTTGCTGTCAATGGCAGCCTTTCTGTGGTTGAAGCCAAAGCCACAGCCCAGTGCTCAGTGACATGTGGTGATCAGTTTGGTGCTATTGAGGCAAAGTGCAGGGCTATGGCCACTTCCACACTATACTGTATTTTCTTCACAAAAAAAAAAAAAGAATCACCTTTCCATAATAATAATAATAATAATAATAATAATAATTAAAGCCGCAAGCGGCGTTAAAGGCCCTCGCCCCGTACCCCCCATGCCAACACCAAGAGCCCGCCTCTCACCCGCCTGCTTTTACCCCCTGTATCACCGCTCCCCCACAAACCACCTCCATATACTGCTGCTCCATTCATTGCGATGAGTGAAGGTCAGACGTTGTCACGGCTGTACAGTAGGGTTTAGGGCGGGGTCATAATATCATTTTAACTTATCTTGATATGGGGTTGTAACACTCACCCATAATGAGTGATGTTACCAACACAAATATTAATCTGAATAAATGACTTCACTTTTTTATGGCCTTTAATGTCCTGTGAATCTCAAAGCCAACAAAACAATGAGAAAATGCAATCTGTTTAAAGTACAAAGTATAATTTGTCCTTTTCCATAAAAAAACATCAAAATCCACTAAAGTTCATACATCCCCTTTAATGTCTCCTAGACCATCGGCCGCGCGCCCGTCTCCCCGGCCATGAACAGATACCTCCGCCTCATGGCGCTGAACAACAAATCGCTGGGGCCAAGGCGTGGGCTCCACAACAATCCAAAAAGAAAAAATAGTTTGTGAGATCTCAAAATCCTAAGCGAAGACCAAAGCTGGGCCGCTGTGAAGCGCTCGCGGCGGCACCTCCGCGAGGTAAAGGAAAAGGAACGGCGTCACCGGACAAGAAGAGCCGGGCGCTGTCGGTCCATGAGTCGAGGCGCGCGGTCCCTGCTCCAAACCCGGTCCACAGTCCGTGTGTCAGGCCCGGTGACCGCGCTCTTCCTCCGGTCCAGCGCCAGCCGCTCCGCCGCGTGAGAGAGAAAAAGAGAGAGCGGCGCGCACTGCCCGTATATCCCATTAACAGCCCGTCTCAGCTGACGGGACAAACAGCTGAGCAGGTAAAGAACACCAAACCGTCCCCCTCGGGTGAGCAGCAGACGGGGCTCCTCACTAAGATGGCGCGGCTTCACTCGGATGACGCGGAGCTTAAGCCGCGGCTCCGGGAAGCGCGCGGCAGAACCGTAAAGCCCTCTGGGGCGACCGTAACCGCGTCTGTTTAGTGTCACTTCGCTTTGAACGCCACTTCTTTAGTTCCAGCGCTGCTACTGTGAACACAACGGGTCGGTACTAGCCACGTGATCTGTCAGAACATCTGATCTGTTTGCCCCAGTTTGAACTCTAATTCATGACACAAACACACATTCGCCTTCGGACTTTCTCGACAGCACACGTTCTCCGTTTCTGTGGCCAAAGTCTTACAACTGCAGCAAGTACATGTAAAACGATTGAAAATAGCTAATGCTAATGCTACACAGTAATTACACGAAAGAAACGACAGATAGAAGAGTTAGCTTGTTATTTACCAAACTCCAGGTCAGATCCAGGACGTGGGACTCAGCACGACGCACCGTCATGACGGAGAAACTGTTTTCTCCTGTCCTGTCACTGTTTACCGCTGTTTGCTTCACTCCGCTCCGCTCTAGGCTGGAGGCGCGTTCACAGTGAGGCGCGCTCACGTTGAGGCACGTAAGGGCGGGGTAGTTGCGCGGGTTGGCCAGTAGGGGGCAGACTGCTCTCTGTTCTCCTCTTCATTTCTCTCCCTCTCCGTAAACGGTCACATATGTATTTATGATTGACACACCAGAGTAGCAGACACTGGGGGCAAGGCGGGTTAAGTGTCTTGCCCAAGGATGTTTATGTGAGGAGCGGGATTCGAACCGCTGACCTTTGGATCATAAGACAGTCTCTCTGCCACTGAGCCACTGCCGCCGCCCCTCTCTCCTCCTCACCTTTTACAAGGAGGAGGGGCCAGTGCAGGGAGTGGGTGTCAATCACCAAAGCCCTCAGACTGTGTTTGAGGAGAATTTGAGCAGAATCTGTGTCCTGTTCACCAAATCACATGTATTTCAATGGCACATATATTGCATTGCCACGGTAACATGCTTACAGATAAAGGTGTGATCTCATTGGCTTTTTTGTTCAGAATGGTAAGAAGGATCAGTTTCCCGAATATCGTGTGTTTCCGGCAAACTAAAATTTTTTGTCCAATTCAAAATTTCAAGGGGGCGCTGTAGAGCAATTATAGAACATACACGTATGTATTGTATACCTTTACGTTCAGCCCGTGATTTCGAACAAAAACGTATATTAATGCCGGAAAATCGGACGCTCCTGGTCAGAGATACGCAAGTTGAAAGACTTTGAAAATTGAGTGTTTTGATTTGCGGGTTGGCCACACCCACATTTATCAAGATATCAAAAATCACATGAATCATCTGTAACCACACAAGGGTGTAGGTCATTGTTCCAAAGTTTCAAGCACACTGATTGAAAATCCACGGTGTAAAAAAATACAACGCGAATTGTAAATTTGCGAAAAAAGCAGGTTCCGCCCACAATGGCCGACGCCCTGTAGGGTTTAGGGCGGGGTCATAATAGAATTTTATACTCGTCTTGACATGACCTACCTTCGTACCAAATTTCATATGTCTACGATGAAGTTGACCTCCCATTGCCGTAATGTATTTTGATTTTTGAGATGGCGCTAGCGAGTCATTTAGCATCATTAATTTTTTAGAATATCAAAAAAACAAATTTTTCACCGACCTTGAATTTTGGGTCAAATAAAATTGAGTTTTCGTTAACGTTCAGGGGGTCAAATCAAGGGCGGTTTCGAAGAGAAGAAGAAGAAGAACAATAATAATAATTAAAGCCGCAAGCGGCGTTAAAGGCCCTCGCCCCGCCCCCCCATGCCAACACCAAGAGCCTGTCTCTCACCCGCCCGTCTCTCACCCGCCTGTATCACCGCTCCCACACAAACAACCTCCATATATTGCTGCTCCATTGTGTGCGATGAGTGAAGGTCAGACGTTGTCACGGCTGTACAGTAGGGTTTAGGGCGGGGTCATAATATCATTTTAACTTATCTTGATATGGGGTTGTAACACTTACCCATAATGAGTGATGTTACCAACACAAATATTCATCTGAGTAAATGACTTCACTTTTTTATGGCCTCTAATGTCCTGTGAATCTCAAAGCCAACAAAACAATGACAAAATGCAATCTGTTTAAAGTACAAAGTATAATTTGTCCTTTTCCACAAACAAACATAAAAAATCCATTAAAGTTCATACATCCCCTTTAATGTCTCCTAGTCCATCGCCCGCGCGCCCGTCTCCCCCGTCTCCCCCGGGCCATGAACAGATTCCTCCGCCTCATGGCGCTGAACAACAAATACACCGGGGCCAAGACGTGGGCTCCACAACAATCCAAAAAGAAAAAATAGTATTTGAGATCTCAAAATCCCTAAACGAAGACCAAAGCTGGGCCGCTGCGCGCTCACTTGGCGGCACCTCCGCGAGGTAAAGGAAAAGGAACGGCGTCACGGACAAGAAGAGCCGGGCTGTCGGTCCATGGAGTCGGCGCGCGGTCCTGCTCCAAACCCGGTCCACAGTCCGTGTGTCAGGCCCGGTGACCGCGCTCTTCCTCCGGTCCAGCGCCAGCCGCTCCGCCGCGTGAGAGAGAAAAAGAGAGAGCGGCGCGCACTGCCCGTATATCCCATTAACAGCCCGTCTCAGCTGACGGGACAAACAGCTGAGCAGGTAAAGAACACCAAACCGTCCCCCTCGGGTGAGCAGCAGACGGGGCTCCTCACTAAGATGACGCGGCTTCACTCGGATGACACGGAGCTAAAGCCGCGGCTCCGGGAAGCGCGCGGCAGAACCGTAAAGCCCTCTGGGGCGACCGTAACCGCGTCTGTTTAGTGTCACTTCGCTTTGAACGCCACTTCTTTAGTTCCAGCGCTGCTACTGTGAACACAACGGGTCGGTACTAGCCACGTCATCTGTCAGAACATCTGATCTGTTTGCCCCAGTTTGAACTCTAATTCACGACACAAACACACATTCGCCTTCGGACTTTCTCGACAGCACACGTTCTCCGTTTCTGTGGCCAAAGTCTTACAACTGCCGCAAGTACACGTAAAATGATAGAAAATAGCTAATGCTAATGCTACACAGTAATGACACGAAAGAAACGACAGATAGAAGAGTTAGCTTGTTATTTACCAAACTCCAGGTCAGATCCAGGACCACGGGCGTAAAATACGGGGGGGATAGGGGGGTTACAACCCCCCCAATATTTTGATCTAGTACATTCAACCCCCCCAATATTTCAGACCATTTTTAATATTAAATCATATACTATATGTTATTTGTTAAAAAGAAATCTCCAGGAGTTGTTAAAACAATTAAATCAACAATAAAAATATTACTTTTTGACTACGCACCCCCCTCTCAGCTGTAGAAGTGGTATCGCCCACACCGAGGCCGCGCTCTCTCACCCCTCCCTCTCCTGTCTCTGTCAGTGCGGCGTATGTCCGTCGTCAGTCAGTTTAAGAAGTTGATAGTTTTGACCATGTTTTGACTGACAGGTGAGGGCGTAGTGCTTCACTGAGTCAAAGGACTTCACAATATTCTCTCGTATTTGGAGACCAATGTTGCAACAGCGTTTGGCGTTCAAAAACTACACTTTTATCAAACTAGAATTCAACACACCTCTCCTCGCCTGTAGAGGCGCTGCATAACAGAATTGCACAGTGAAACATCGAGGAAGAGACTCGTCTTCTCCGTTGGCCTGGTTGGCTTCTGCATGATCCGCGTCACAGCTAAACAAATACTGACGGGGCTGCAGCGTTGTTGGACTTTATATAGTTTTTGTTTTTATGGATCTATCCCAAGACCAACCCCACATGTGTGGGCTCAGTGTGAGCGACAGCGAAATGTCGGAGCGCGGACAATGTACTTTCATTGTGAGGCGAAGAGATGAGTGAGACGAAAATGAGTAAGTAGTTGAGTAGTATATTAACTAAATAAGTGCTCTGAAAGTTTGTCTATGTCATCTGCGCGTGTAGACTAGTTGTACAGCTTAATAATGGATGAATATAGACTTTTTTCCACATCTAAGCCAGCAATAGGTTACTTTTGGTTTTTTGGGTTTATTTAGCCGTATAACTTTTTATGTTATGTAAATAAACCCTGAAAATTGTGATCTATGTTCATGTGATCATAATCTGGCGTTTTCCTGCTTCTTGGGCATGTTTCATTGTCATTTAACCGTTATCGATCTCAAACGAGGAGTTTGTTTTGATTCCGAGCCTGGCGTGCGTCATAGGCGTCGTGGATCATTAGATTTGGTTTCGCTCTTTGTTTAGGATCAGCGTTTGCTTGCGCATTTACAATTACCCAAACGAACCAAACTATCGAGGCAATCGAATCCTGTTTCGTCTTTGTGAGTTTATGTTGAGTTGTTGCGTCTGTGGGATGTTGATGGTGCGCGCTGTGGTATAGTAGAGCTGTTCCAACCGCACTGTGGTAACACTTTCTGTGTACGGTCGCAGATAATCAGTGGTCCACAACCTTTTTATCACCGCGGACCGGTCAACGCTTGACAATTTTACTGCGGCCCGGTAGGGGAGGGGCGTTTATCATAATAAACGTGAATCCACTGTGTACCTGTTTTTTTCTTTAAAAATAGTCCAGGGGCTTGTCTTTTAATCCAGGGGGCTTGGTCTCTAAGTGTCGAAGCAGCTTTGAAGGCTTCATTGCCTCATTAGAGCCGTAGGATTCATGTAGGATTCCTCGTATTGTCTTGTTTTTTACTCATTTTGTTGCTTGTGGGTTAAATTTTAGCTCAAATGACCGAGATGTAACCATCATCGAATTCAAGCCCGACCGGGCCGAGCCCGCGCCCGTACTGTCCGAGCCCGAGTCATTTGCTGCAAGATTCAACCCGAACCCGACCCGGGACCGCGCGGATACTGTCCGAACGCGACCCGGGACCGCGCGGATACTGTCCGAACCCGACCCGGTCCGCGCACGTGTAGAACGTGTAGAGTCCCTGCAGAGTTTTATTGGCAGAATAAGCACCTGACAGGGCTTCAAGTGTTTAGTGTTCTACCTGCACCTGTCCCAGACGCGCCTGTTCCTCCGCTGACGCCGGCCCACATGATCTCTCTCCCTCGCTCCTTTCGTCTCTCTCTCTCCTCCGCTCGTGTAGCAGCCGCGCTTTCATTAACGTCTTTTCTCACGTCACATATTTTGACCACTTTATTCGAGGATGAGGAGGAGCATCACAGCACTGGCTGCTCACGCGCTCTTTCGCCGTGGAGCGCATGTATTGCACGCGACGTGCGCGTCTCTGCTCCCTGGGCGCGACAGCAGGCGGAAAATGTGGACCCGAACCCGGCCCAGGTGCGGGCGGCCCGGTCCAAATTGATTCACGGACGGTACCGGGTCCGCCGGGACCACTGAGATAGATGACATAGAAAGGAATATGTTTTGTCCGATACACAGCCATTTGCCTGTAGCCTCTCGACCCCCCCAAAGTTGAAGCCAAAGTTACGCCCTTGTCCAGGACGTAGGACTCAGCACGACGCACCGCCATGACGGAGAAAAAGTTTATTCCAGTGTGTCGCTGTTTACCGGAGCTGTGCTCCGCTCGAGGCTTCGCCACGCGGTTGAGGTGCGTGCACAGTGAGGCGCGCTCACGTTGAGGCACGTAAGAGGTTGCCGCGCGCGGGTTGGCCAGTAGGGGGCAGACTGCTCTCTGTTCTCCTCTTCATTTCTCTCCCCTCTCCGTAAACGGTCACATATGTATTTATGATTGACACACCAGAGTAGCAGACACTGGGGGCAAGGCGGGTTAAGTGTCTTGCCCAAGGATGTTTAAGTGAGGAGCGGGATTCGAACCGCTGACCTTCGGATCCGAAGACAATCTCTCTGCCACTGAGCCACTGCCGCTGCTGCCGCCCCTCTCTCCTCCTCACCTTTTACAAGGAGGAGGGGCCAGTGCAGGGACAGGGTGTCAATCACCAAAGCCCTCAGACTGTGTTTGGGGAGAAATTGAGCAGAAACTGTGTCCTGTTTACCAAATCCCATGTATTTCAATGGCACATATTTGTCATTGCCACGGTAACATGCTTACAGATAAAGGTGTGATGTCATTGGCTTTTTTGTTCAGAGTAGTAAGAAGGATGTGTTTCCCGAATTTCGTGTGTTTCCGGCAAACTAAAATTTTTTGTCCAATTCAAAATTTCAAGGGGGCGCTGTAGAGCAATTATAGAACATACACGTATGTATTGTATACCATTACGCTCAGCCCGTGATTTCAAACAAAACGTATATTAATGCCGGAAAATAGGACGCTCCTGGCCAGAGATACGCACGTTTAAAGACTTTGAAAATTGAGTGTTTTGATTTGCGGGTTGGCCACACCCACATTTATCAAGATATCAAAAATCACATGAATCATCTGTAACCACACAAGGGTGTAGGTCATTGTTCCAAAGTTTCAAGCACATTGATTGAAAATCCACGATGTAAAAAAATACAACGCGAATTGTAAATTTGCGGAAAAAGCAGGTTCCGCCCACAATGGCCGACGCCCTGTAGGGTTTAGGGCGGGGTCATAATAGAATTTTATACTCGTCTTGACATGACCTACCTTCGTACCAAATTTCATATGTCTACGATGAAGTTGACCTCCCATTGCCGTAATGTATTTTGATTTTTGAGATGGCGCTAGCGAGTCATTTAGCATCGTTAATTTTTTGGAATATCAAAAAAACAAATTTTTCACCGACCTTGAATTTTGGGTCAAATAAAATTGAGTTTTCGTTAACGTTCAGGGGGTCAAATCAAGGGCGGTTTCGAAGAGAAGAAGAAGAAGAACAATAATAATAATAATTAAAGCCGCAAGCGGCGTTAAAGGCCCTCGCCCCGCCCCCCATGCCAACACCAAGAGCCCGCCTCTCACCCGCCTGCTTTTCCCCCCTGCATCACCGCTCCCACACAAACAACCTCCATATACTGCTGCTCCATTCATTGCGATGAGTGAAGGTCAGACGTTGTCACGGCTGTACAGTAGGGTTTAGGGCGGGGTCATAATATCATTTTAACTTATCTTGATATGGGGTTGTAACACTCACCCATAATGAGAGATGTTTCCAACACAAATATTCATCTGAGTAAATGACTTCACTTTTTTATGGCCTCTAATGTCCTGTGAATCTCAAAGCCAACAAAACAATGACAAAATGCAATCTGTTTAAAGTACAAAGTATAATTTGTCCTTTTCCACAAACAAACATAAAAATCCACTAAAGTTCATACATCCCCTTTAATGTCTCCTCGTCCATCCCCCGCGCGCCCGTCTCCCCCGTCTCCCCCGGGCCATGAACAGATTCCTCCGCCTCATGGCGCTGAACAACAAATACACCGGGGCCAAGACGTGGGCTCCACAACAATCCAAAAAGAAACAATAGTATTTGAGATCTCAAAATCCCAAATGAAGACCAAAGCTGGGCCGCTGCGAAGCGCGCTCCCGCGGCGGCACCTCCGCGCGAGGTAAAGGAAAAGGAACGGCGTCACCGGACAAGAAGAGCGGGGCGCTGTCGGTCCATGAGTCGAGGCGCGCGGTCCCTGCTCCAAACCCGGTCCACAGTCCGTGTGTCAGGCCCGGTGACCGCGCTCTTCCTCCGGTCCAGCGCCAGCCGCTCCTCCGCGTGAGAGAGAAAAAGAGAGAGCGGCGCGCACTGCCCCGTATATCCCATTAACAGCCCGTCTCAGCCCGGGACAAACAGCTGAGCAGGTAAAGAACACCAAACCGTCCCCCTCGGGTGAGCAGCAGACGGGGCTCCTCACTAAGATGACGCGGCTTCACTCGGATGACACGGAGCTTAAGCCGCGGCTCCGTGGAGCGCGCGGCAGAACCGTAAAGCCCTCTGGGGCGACCGTAACCGCGTCTGTTTAGTGACACTTCGCTTTGAACGCCACTTCTTTAGTTCCAGCGCTGCTACTGTGAACACAACGGGTCGGTACTAGCCACGTCATCTGTCAGAACATCTGATCTGTTTGCCCCAGTTTGAACTCTAATTCACGACACAAACACACATTCGCCTTCGGACTTTCTCGACAGCACACGTTGTCTGTTTCTGTGGCCAAAGTCTTAACAACTGCAGCAAGTACACGTAAAACGATAGAAAATAGCTAATGCTAATGCTACACAGTAATTACACGACAGAAACGACAGATAGAAGAGTTAGCTTGTTATTTACCAAACTCCAGGTCAGATCCAGGACGTAGGACTCAGCACGACGCACCGTCATGACGGAGAAAAAGTTTATTCCAGTGCGTCACTGTTTACGCTCTGCTCTAGGCTGGAGGCGCGTTCATAGTGAGGCGCGCTCACGTTGAGGCACGTAAGGGCGGGGTAGTTGCGCGGGTTGGCCAGTAGGGGGCAGACTGCTCTCTGTTCTCCTCTTCATTTCTCCCTCCCTCTCCGTAAACGGTCACATATGTATTTATGATTGACACACCAGAGTAGCAGACACTGGGGCAAGGCGGGTTAAGTGTCTTGCCCAAGGATGTTTATGTGAGGAGCGGGATTCGAACCGCTGACCTTCGGATCCGAAGACAGTCTCTCTGCCACTGAGCCACTGCCGCTGCTGTCGCCCCTCTCTCCTCCTCACCTTTTACAAGGAGGAGGGGCCAGTGCAGGGAGTGGGTGTCAATCACCAAAGCCTCAGACTGTGTTTGGGGAGAATCTGAGCAGAATCTGTGTCCTGTTTGCCAAATCCCATGTATTTCAATGGCACATTTTTGTCATTGCCACGGTAACACGCTTACAGATAAAGGTGTGATGTCATTGGCTTTTTTGTTCAGAATGGGAAGAAGGATCTGTTTCCCGAATTTCGTGTGTTTCCGGCAAACTAAAATTTTTTGTCCAATTCAAAATTTCAAGGGGGCGCTGTAGAGCAATTATATAACATACACGTATGTATTGTATACCTTTACGTTCAGCCCGTGATTTCGAACAAAAACGTATATTAATGCCGGAAAATCGGACGCTCCTGGCCAGAGATACGCAAGTTGAAAGACTTTGAAAATTGAGTGTTTTGATTTGCGGGTTGGCCACACCCACATTTGTCAAGATATCAAAAATCACATGAATCATCTGTAACCACACAAGGGTTTAGGTCATTGTTCCAAAGTTTCAAGCACACTGATTGAAAATCCACGGTGTAAAAAAATACAACGCGAATTGTAAATTTGCGAAAAAAGCAGGTTCCGCCCACAATGGCCGACGCCCTGTAGGGTTTAGGGCGGGGTCATAATAGAATTTTATACTCGTCTTGACATGACCTACCTTCGTACCAAATTTCATATGTCTACGATGAAGTTGACCTCCCATTGCCGTAATGTATTTTGATTTTTGAGATGGCGCTAGCGAGTCATTGTGCATCATTAATTTTTTGGAATATCAAAAAAAAAAATTTTTCACCGACCTTGAATTTTGGGTCAAATAAAATTGAGTTTTCGTTAACGTTCAGGGGGTCAAATCAAGGGCGGTTTCGAAGAGAAGAAGAAGAAGAACAATAATAATAATAAATATAGCCGCAAGCGGCAATGATCGGCCCTCGCCACGCCGCCGCCCCGCAACGCCAGAGGGGTAAGCGCCCCAATTTCCCTCCTCATAAAATACCTGCTGCCGAATCCGTGGCGCTACCGCGCCACCTACTGCTCATATTTCACTGAAAGTGTGTAAAAATTGGTCAAAGTTTGCGGCTGTGCCGCACAAAGACTGTAATACTTGTGCTAAAATCCTGGATAACATTAGATGGCCCACTCCTCAAGATCATTTTCACCAAATTTCAGGATGGTCGGGCTTACGCCCGAGGAGGAGTTCGTTAAAGTACAAAGTTTCATTGGAGTGATTTTGCATTTTCCCCATTGGAATAACATGGGATTTTTCCGTCATTTGTACAAGTTTGGGCACTTTTTGCGGCTTCGCCGCACAGAGACCGTACTACTTATCCATAAAATGTGGATAACTTTTGGTGCCCCACTCCTCAAGAAGATTGTCACCAAGTTTCAGGTTGATCGGGCTTACGCCCGAGGAGGAGTGCGTTAAAGTACAAAGTTTATTTTGAGAGATTTAGAGATTTTCCCATAGGAATAACATGGGGTTTTTCTGTCTTTTCTAAAATATTGGCAAAATTAGCGGCTTCGCCGCACAGAGACCGTAATACTTATCCCAACGATTTGGATAACTTTTAGTGCCCCACTCCTCAGAAAGATGTTCACCAAATTTGAGGTTAATCGGGCTTACGCCCGAGGAGGAGTTCGTTACAATGCATAGGAAAAAAATATGCAAATTTGAGACATTTGTCGATTTTCCCATAGGAATAACATGGGGTGTTTTGGTCATTAGTGCGGCTTCGCTACATAAATATGACATGGGTCTCATTGGCTTTTTTGATCGGTAGGCCAAAATGGAATTTTGTGCAAAATTTCAAAAAAATCTAAAAAACAAAATTTTTTGCTCTCCATATAAAAGTTTGCTTTGATCTGTAGGGGGCGCTAACGCGCCAAATTTAATTCTTTCACCTCTAATAGGTTTCAGACAGTGAGTTTAACAACTAATTCAAATTTGATGCAATTCGGACTTTATAAGTGCAAATGGGAGCAAAATTAAAAATTAGAAAATTTCAGGAATTCTGGCCAAATTTCTTGTGGCTTTCAAGACAGAGACCGTAAAGTTAGGTTCATGATTTGGATAACTTTTGATGCCACACTCCTCAACCGTTTTCACCAAATTTCAGCTCGTTCGGTTAAACGCCCTGGGAGGAGTTCGTAAAAGTACGAAGTTTTAAAAAAACGCTGAGTCAGGTTTAGCGGATTTTCGTCCAATATGGCCGACAATTGGTTGGGCGGACGGCGTTGCCGTAATAATATTTTTTGCTTCTCTTGTCACTATCTACCTCTCTGCCAAGTTTCATGATTCTACGATAAAAAAATTTTTTGGCACCTTCCTATCCCGCAATGCATTTTTTGTACACTTGGGGGCGCTGACGCGCCATATTTTTGAATTTTGTAAATCGGAAATAGCCAGAATGTACAGAGGCACGATTTTTAGAGGTGTGCAAATTTTCCTGAGACTTCGTCAATGTTCACTGGGTGAAAAATAGGGGGGTTGGTCCCAAGAAGAAGAAGAAAGAAGAAAGAAGAAGAAGAATAATATTCGATCGCAAAACAATGTTTCTTTTTTTATTTTGCAAACTATACATTTTCGGAAAGCGCACGCGCTTTCCAACGTTTTGGTATGGGTCCCTGGTCACTGGCGGACACTTTCGAAATTTTTCAGTGGGCTCCGCCCACTTTCTGTTATTGGCCCTATTTACAATAGTAATGTTCAATTTTTACATAACATTGTTATATGCACGGAACGTGCATGAGTCGGCGGAACACATTACTGGCGACTCAGCTTTGCGTGGGGATGACGACGCCAGCGACCGTCATCCCCACGTAAAGCGCTGCTTATGCGCACTTCATGATTTTAGCACGGCTTCGCCCGTTTACAGCGATAATGTTCAATTTTCCCACTACTAATTGGTATGCACGGAACGTGCATGAGTTGGGGAATGCGTTAGTGAGTGTTTGGAAGCGGGCGAAGCGCCACGCTGATTGCGGCGCACTTCGCCATTAAGATTTTTTCAGCCGTGCTTCGCACGGCACTGCGAATTAATAGGCCTCGCCAGCTTGTGGCGCTCGGGCCTAATAATAATAATAATAATAATAACGGAAAATTCTTTTTCCACTATTATTTTTCTCCATAAGTACAATAGCTAGAGTCATGCCACTTTGTCACCTTGTACCCCATCACAAATAAACCCTCTGTAGATTTTTTCAGTCGTCCACAACAAACAGCCTGGCTGTTATGAATTTTTAAAAATAAAATTTGAAGAGGGCGCTATAGAGCCATTTTATCAGATAGCTGCTTGATTTGCATATCAGTCCGCTCAGCTTTGAAATCTGCACAAACGCTCTATTAGCATTTTCCAAGAAAAAATTGTGTGCAAAATAGATAATTTTTATTAATATTCCAAAAATTAAGAGTTTGTAGAAAATTCACCATGACCATATCTGAAGATGTATCACATTCAGATTGATAGTATGTCATTCCACATGGGTTTAGTGTCTTGTGACCCAATTGGAAGTGTTTTCGATGAAAACTGTTGGAGGAGGAGTCAAAAGTACACAGGTGTGTGCTTTTCTCAGCCCCGGGTTTGATCCAACATGGCCGACTTCCTGTTTGGTTGGGGGCGGGGTCATAAGAGGATTTTTTACATGTCCTGACCTGTTCTATTTTTTGGGCCATGAGTTGGATTTTTAGCGTAACATTTTTCATGGCCGGGCTCCCATTGGCCCAATGTTAATCCATTTTCGAGGGGGCGCTATTCAGCCGTCGTGCAATATTTTTTCGTGGCGCCTTCACTCAAAATTAGAGCTCATCGAGTTCTAATTTTCGACACCACTCACGGCCATATCCGTCATCGTTTACTATGCGTATTTCGCGATCTCCCCGTTTTCGTAACAATTACAATAAGTCCCTCGCCGGGACGATTCTCGTCCCATCGGCTCGGGCCTAATAATAATAACGGAAACATCTTTTCCCCCCATTATTTTTCTCCATAAGTACAATAGCTGGAGTCATGCAACTTTGTCACATTGTACCCCATCACAAATAAACCCTCTGTACATTTTTTTCAGTCCTTCATGACAAACAGCCTGGCTGTTATGAATTTTTTTAAATAAAATTTGAAGAGGGCGCTATAGAGCCATTTTATCAGATAGCTGGTTGACTTGCATATCAGTCCGCTCAGCTTTCAAATCTACACAAACGCTCTATTAGCATTTTCCAAGAAAAAATTGTGTGTAAAATAGATAATTTTTATTAATATTCCAAAAATTAAGAGTTTGTAGAAAATTCACCATGACCACACCTGAAGATGTATCACATTCAAATTGATAGTATGTCATTCCACATGGGTCTAGTGTCTTGTGGCCAAATTTGAAGTGTTTTCGATGAAAACTGTTGGAGGAGGAGTCAAAAATACACAGGTGTGTGCTTTTCTCAGCCCCGGGTTTGATCCAATATGGCCGACTTCCTGTTTGGTTCAGGGCGGGGTCATAAGAGGATTTTTTACATGTCCTGACCTGTTCTATTTTTTGGGCCATGAGTTGGATTTTTAGCTCAACATTTTTCAGGGCCGGGCTCCCATTGGCCCAATGTTAATCCATTTTCGAGGGGCGCTATTCAGCCGCTGCTCAATATTTTTCGCGGGCCTTCACTCATAATTAGAGCTCACCGAGTTCTAATTTCGACACCACTCACGGCCATCTCCGTCATCGTTTACTATGCGTATTTCGCGATCTCCCCGTTTTCGTAACAATTACAATTAGTCCCTCGCCGGGACGATTCTCGTCCCATCGGCTCGGGCCTAATAATAATAATTAAAGCCGCAAGCGGCGTTAAAGGCCCTCGCCCCGCCCCCCATGCCAACACCAAGAGCCCGTCTCTCACCCGCCTGCTTTTACCCCCTGCATCACCGCTCCCACACAAACAACCTCCATATACTGCTGCTCCATTGTGTGCAATGAGTGAAGGTCAGACGTTGTCACGGCTGTACAGTAGGGTTTAGGGCGGGGTCATAATATCATTTTAACTTATCTTGATATGGGGTTGTAACACTCACCCATAATGAGTGATGTTACCAACACAAATATTCATCTGAGTAAATGACTTCACTTTTTTATGGCCTCTAATGTCCTGTGAATCTCAAAGCCAACAAAACAATGACAAAATGCAATCTGTTTAAAGTACAAAGTATAATTTGTCCTTTTCCACAAACAAACATAAAAATCCACTAAAGTTCATACATCCCCTTTAATGTCTCCTAGTCCATCGGCCGCGCGCCCGTCTCCCCCGGGCCATGAACAGATTCCTCCGCCTCATGGCGCTGAACAAAAAATACGCCGGGGCCAAGACGTGGGCTCCACAACAATCCAAAAAGAAAAAATAGTTTTTGAGATCTCAAAATCCCAAACGAAGACCAAAGCCGGGCCGCTGCGAGCGGCGCCTCGGCGGCACCTCCGCGCGAGGTAAAGGAAAAGGAACGGCGTCACCGGACAAGAAGAGCGGGGCGCTGTCGGTCCATGAGTCGAGGCGCGCGGTCCCTGCTCCAAACCCGGTCCACAGTCCGTGTGTTAGGCCCGGTGACCGCGCTCTTCCTCCGGTCCAGCGCCAGCCGCTCCGCCGCGTGAGAGAGAAAAAGAGAGAGCGGCGCGCACTGCCCGTATATCCCATTAACAGCCCGTCTCAGCTGACGGGACAAACAGCTGAGCAGGTAAAGAACACCAAACCGTCCCCCTCGGGTGAGCAGCAGACGGGGCTCCTCACTAAAATGACGCTGCTTCACTTTCGGATGACGCGGAGCTTAAGCCGGCTCCGTGAAGCGCGGCAGAACCGTAAAGCCCTCTGGGGCGACCGTAACGTCTGTATAGTGTCACTTCGGTTTGAACGCCACTTCTTTAGTTCCAGCGCTGCTACTGTGAACACAACGGGTCGGTACTAGCCACGTCATCTGTCAGAACATCTGATCTGTTTGCCCCAGTTTGAACTCTAATTCACGACACAAACACACATTCGCCTTCGGACTTTCTCGACAGCACACGTTCTCTGTTTCTGTGGCCAAAGTCTTAACAACTGCAGCAAGTACACGTAAAACGAGTGCAAATAGCTAATGCTAATGCTACACAGTAATTACACGAAAGAAACGACAGATAGAAGAGTTAGCTTGTTATTTACCAAACTCCAGGTCAGATCCAGGACGTAGGACTCAGCACGACGCACCGTCATGACGGAGAAAAAGTTTATTCCAGTGCGTCACTGTTTACCGCAGCACGAGGTGCTCGGCTCTGCTCTAGGCTGGAGGCGCGTTCACAGTGAGGCGCGCTCACGTTGAGGCACGTAAGGGCGGGGTAGTTGCGCGGGTTGGCCAGTAGGGGGCAGACTGCTCTCTGTTCTCCTCTTCATTTCTCTCCCTCTCCGTAAACGGTCACATATGTGTTTATGATTGACACACCAGAGTAGCAGACACTGGGGGCAAGGCGGGTTAAGTGTCTTGCCCAAGGATGTTTATGTGAGGAGCGGGATTCGAACCGCTGACCTTTGGATCATAAGACAATCTCTCTGCCACTGAGCCACTGCCGCTGCTGCCGCCCCTCTCTCCTCCTCACCTTTTACAAGGAGGAGGGGCCAGAAAAAGTTTATTCCAGTGTGTCGCTGTTTACCGGAGCTGTGCTCCGCTCGAGGCTTCGCCACGCGGTTGAGGTGCGTGCACAGTGAGGCGCGCTCACGTTGAGGCACGTAAGAGATTGCCACCTGGTTGGCCAGTAGGGGGCAGACTGCTCTCTGTTCTCCTCTTCATTTCTCTCCCTCTCCGTAAACGGTCACATATGTATTTATGATTGACACACCAGAGTAGCAGACACTGGGGGCAAGGCGGGTTAAGTGTCTTGCCCAAGGATGTTTAAGTGAGAAGCGGGATTCGAACCGCTGACCTTCGGATGCGAAGACAGTCTCTCTGCCACTGAGCCACTGCCGCTGCTGCCGCCCCTCTCTCCTCCTCACCTTTTACAAGGAGGAGGGGCCAGTGCAGGGACAGGGTGTCAATCACCAAAGCCCTCAGACTGTGTTTGGGGAGAACTTGAGCAGAATCTGTGTCCTGTTTGCCAAATCCCATGTATTTCAATGGCACATATTTGTCATTGCCACGGTAACATGCTTACAGATAAAGGTGTGATGTCATTGGCTTTTTTGTTCAGAATAGTAAGAAGGATGTGTTTCCCGAATTTCGTGTGTTTCCGGCAAACTAAAATTTTTTGTCCAATTCAAAATTTCAAGGGGGCGCTGTAGAGCAATTATAGAACATACACGTATGTATTGTATACCATTACGCTCAGCCCGTGATTTCAAACAAAACGTATATTAATGCCGGAAAATAGGACGCTCCTGGCCAGAGATACGCGTTTAAAGACTTTGAAAATTGAGTGTTTTGATTTGCGGGTTGGCCACACCCACATTTTTCAAGATATCAAAAATCACATGAATCATCTGTAACCACACAAGGGTGTAGGTCATTGTTCCAAAGTTTCAAGCACATTGATTGAAAATCCACGATGTAAAAAAATACAACGCGAATTGTAAATTTGCGAAAAAGAGCAGGAGTTCCGCCCACAATGGCCGACGCCCTGTAGGGTTTAGGGCGGGGTCATAATAGAATTTTATACTCGTCTTGACATGACCTACCTTCGTACCAAATTTCATATGTCTACGATGAAGTTGACCTCCCATTGCCGTAATGTATTTTGATTTTTGAGATGGCGCTAGCGAGTCATTTAGCATCATTAATTTTTTGGAATATCAAAAAAACAAATTTTTCACCGACCTTGAATTTTGGGTCAAATAAAATTGAGTTTTCGTTAACGTTCAGGGGGTCAAATCAAGGGCGGTTTCGAAGAGAAGAAGAAGAAGAACAATAATAATAATAATAATAATAACGGAAACATCTTTTTCCCCCATTATTTTTCTCCATAAGTACAATAGCTGGAGTCATGCAACTTTGTCACATTGTACCCCATCACAAATAAACCCTCTGTACATTTTTTCAGTCCTTCATGACAAACAGCCTGGCTGTTATGAATTTTTTTAAATAAAATTTGAAGAGGGCGCTATAGAGCCATTTTATCAGATAGCTGGTTGATTTGCATATCAGTCCGCTCAGCTTTCAAATCTACACAAACGCTCTATTAGCATTTTCCAAGAAAAAATTGTGTGCAAAATAGATAATTTTTATTAATATTCCAAAAATTAAGAGTTTGTAGAAAATTCACCATGACCACACCTGAAGATGTATCACATTCAAATTGATAGTATGTCATTCCACATGGGTCTAGTGTCTTGTGGCCAAATTTGAAGTGTTTTCGATGAAAACTGTTGGAGGAGGAGTCAAAAATACACAGGTGTGTGCTTTTCTCAGCCCTGGGTTTGATCCAATATGGCCGACTTCCTGTTGGGTTGGGGGCGGGGTCATAAGAGGATTTTTTACATGTCCTGACCTGTTCTATTTTTTGGGCCATGAGTTGGATTTTTAGCTCAACATTTTTCAGGGCCGGGCTCCCATTGGCCCAATGTTAATCCATTTTCGAGGGGGCGCTACTCAGCCGTCGTTCAATATTTTTTCGCGGGGCCTTCACTCATAATTAGAGCTCACCGAGTTCTAATTTTCGACACCACTCACGGCCATCTCCGTCATCGTTTACTATGCGTATTTCGCGATCTCCCCGTTTTCGTAACAATTACAATTAGTCCCTCGCCGGGACGATTCTCGTCCCAGCGGCTCGGGCCTAATAACGGAAAATTCTTTTTCCACTATTATTTTTCTCCATAAGTACAATAGCTGGAGTCATGCCACTTTGTCACATTGTACCCCATCACAAATAAACCCTCTGCACATTTTTTCAGCCGTCCATGACAAACAGCCTGGCTGTTATGAATTTTTTAAAATAAAATTTGAAGAGGGCGCTATAGAGCCATTTTATCAGATAGCTAGTTGATTTGCATATCAGTCCGCTCAGCTTTGAAATCTGCACAAACGCTCTATTAGCATTTTCCAAGAAAAAATTTTGTGCAAAATAGATAATTTTTATTAATATTCCAAAAATTAAGAGTTTGTATAAAATTCACCATGACCATATCTGAAGATGTATCACATTCAAATTGATAGTATGTCATTCCACATGGGTTTAGTGCGTTGTGGCCAAATTTGAAGTGTTTTCGATGAAAACTGTTGGAGGAGGAGTCAAAAGTACACAGGTGTGTGCTTTTCTCAGCCCCGGGTTTGATCCAATATGGCCGACTTCCTGTTTGGTTGGGGGCGGGGTCATAAGAGGATTTTTTACATGTCCTGACCTGTTCTATTTTTTGGGCCATGAGTTGGATTTTTAGCGTAACATTTTTCATGGCCGGGCTCCCATTGGCCCAATGTTAATCCATTTTCGAGGGGGCGCTTTTCAGCCGTCGTGCAATATTTTTTCACGGGGTCTTCACTCAAAATTAGAGCTCATCGAGTTCTAATTTTCGACACCACTCACGGCCATATCCGTCATCGTTTACTATGCGTATTTCGCGATCTCCCCGTTTTCGTAACAATTACAATTAGTCCCTCGCCGGGACGATTCTCGTCCCATCGGCTCGGGCCTAATAATAATAATATATTTATAGACATAAGAGGGTAATTTAAATGATTAAATGACACTGATGCAGTGTTTAGAGATCATATAGTCAACCAATACAGCCTGAACTATTCTCTAAACAGGAAATTGAATTAACCAAATTTAAAAATAAAAGACAGTTTAATTCTATAACTATAACAAATCCACAACAAATGCATTCATGAAAGGCAAAAGTGTGTAAAGTGTCCATGTTTGTTCACTGCTGAAAAGAGTATTCTCAAAGAAGAAACCTCAAGCACAAAAAATACATTTCTATTCACAAGTAGGAAACCACTCCACCACACCATATTTTTTGTATTTGTAAATGTGGAGTGGTAGGTATTTTGAATTTGGATTCTCTCTATCAAGAATTTACAACAATTTGTGCCCAGGGACCCCCTCCAGGTTTTCAAGTAAAATTAGGTAGCAAAAATACTGTTGTTCAGTGCATCATTCATTACTCTGTCTGTCCCAGCTTCTTCCACCAAACATACAATCATCCTAACATTCATATACAGTAATAGTCTGGTGGGTGCAGTGTTTTTGTTGGTGTAGAAAGGTGCAGAGACAGGGATGAGACAGACGTGCTTTATGATGATTGGGACTTGTACTATACTCAGTAAAGCCTTCATTTTAATTGTTTTACAGCTAGAATTATACACAAATACACGTTTAAAATGTCCTTAATTACAGCAATGTGAGTAATATACTTTCCACCTCAGCCAACAAAACACCATGGAAGATGTCTATCAAATGTTGCTTTAAGTTGATAAACAAACTCTGCTTTTTCCCTATAGAGTTCCACTTGTGTACAGACTGTAAACCTTGTGTTGTCAGTGCTCTTTACCAACATGCTGGAGATAAGAGAGAGAATTTAAAAGTTTCAAAAGCAAAGCATTTCCTGAGTATTTTTAGCCTGGATTTTATCTGTCTATGTTGAAGTGTGCGTCACAATGCTGCTCTTTTTTGTAGCTGAAGAATCTCACACTTTTAGCCTTTCATCTGTAGAAAAAAAGACAATGATTTGCTGATCTGTTGTGTCACATTTGAGACAAAACCCTTTATTTTGTTCAAAGTTTCCAAGATGACAGTAGTCAAGCCAACAGAGTGTCCCAGAAAATATGCAAATTTCCTGGAAATATGTAAATTCTCCAAGAAAGGAACGCGTCGCCATTCTGCAGCCTCTCTTTGAAGATTACTCAATTATCACCCAAGCTATTTACTCTGCGTGTTGCTAAGGTGATCTAGACACGGAAAAATGTATTCATACAATACAAAAGGCTTGCAGACTTTCTGAGCAAAGCAAGGTCATTGAAAAAAAGTGTGTTAAATTGAACTTTTTAGCTTTACTTCAAATGTGTGCAGCTTAAGGTCACAAAAATGCCCCATTCAATAGTTCCAATAGTGCATTTAAGACGTTGTTTATACAGTGTAATACAACAAATAAATACAACAGTCCCTGGAAAACATAACTTTTATTTTACTGTCTTAGTATTTGTTTAGATGCAACGCAACTTTTTGGGTAAATTTGAAAAAGAGAACTTTAGGCTGCAACTAACGGTTATTTTTGTCAAATAGTATACTTTTTAAAATTCTTTTTTGATATTTTTGATTCAATAATCAAGCTGTTTTGGTACTAAAACATCTTTTAGCATGTGTTTTAGAGTCTGTATGGTCCAGACAACAATAATGGTTATCAAAATACGATTAGATTTATTGACTGACAAGTCACAATTATTCATATTAATAGCCCTAGAAGGCATTTTACCTCTAAGGACAGAATCTTTCAAAATTGTCACCTCACTATTGGCTTGACATGTCTTTTCAAGTTCTTCTAAAACATTTCTTTTCCATAAACTTAAAAACCTTTGCCTGGCACCTGAAAACTTTTGTCCTGTAACAAGACTAATAGAAATAATTTTGCCGCTCTCTTGACATGGGTGGCTCCCATCTCAAACTAAAAGAACTTCCCCAGAATGATCATTCACACTTTGATGCCTGCGCCAGTGAACCATGTAACAATACGCCTAAAATATTCAACTCATGCTTTACATCTAACATTCGCTGACAAGACCACCAGCGTTTAACAGCAATGCCTCCCCAAAGCACTGCCTTTCACTTATTGAGTAATCGATCAAATATTTATCAGACAGACGCTTTTTTTTCTGTCGATGTTCATAAATTTTACGTCATGTAGCGCCGTCTCGGACCATAAATGATTCTGTCCTCTTCGCTTAAGCCTCAGCCAAGTCTTAAACAATTCAACGCTTCCCTCCATTTAAAGCCGAGGAGACAATTACTCATTCAGCACCACGGAGAGTTCCCGAGGTGCATCATCTGCTAATGTGCACTGAGTGGTAAATTCACCGAGATCTGCACGAAAATGGTAACGAATTGGGATGCAGGGAAGGGTGTCGGTAATGAGATGTGTGTAATAGAGTGACAGCGGTGGTAATAAGGGTGACACATGTTGCGCGCTAACTCGAGGAAGATTTCAATCAGGGTCATGGCGGGAAGCGTTACCTGACAACCGACAACAGTAGACAGCCCTCCGTCACAGCGGGAGATGCAAAGATGTGAACACAATGTTAACATCCTACAAAAGACTTCATAATGATTTGATTTGTACTGATTTGTTATTGGAGGTCGTAATAATTACCTTAGTTTTCCTCGTGTTTCCAGATTTTATATTCACTGGCAACTACTGCAAGCTTGGAATTGTGGTATATTGGTATTGGAAGAGGGCTTTCTGTGTGGAGTTATATTTTTCCTATAGAAGTTATACAGTGACATTCTTTTATTCAAAAAATGCTCCTCAACATTCCGACTTGAGAAACACAGTGTGGAAGAATTATAGACAGCACATCTGATGAAATGTGTTTCTTTGCTTTGTTGTGCCTATTATTTTGTCCGTGGAGCTTTTGTTTTGCTCAAATCAACTTTATGCAATAAAATGTCAACTGAAAGTAGTTTCTCTGTTGTTGCTCCAAAGATCCAGGGCTTAGCTAGCTTGTTTGCTAAAGGCAGTGTGAGTTTTAGGACACTACAATACATTTTTCCAACATTTGGACTCAGAAACATCTTATTTAAGGACAGGAAGATAATAAGTTCAACTGTGTGTGACTGCAAAGTCTGTATCAATGATAAATGTGAGTGTAGCTGCTCTGTTCCTTTTGTTTACTTTATTTTCCTTTTTTTAAATGTCAGGTACAAACTAAATATTTTACAGAGTTGTAGACTTATATATTTTATCAGACTTTAGCAGCTTTTTCACATTTTAGTTGTGTTTTGAGAAAATGTCCTTACTCTCTATTGACTCTCGAAGATTCAGAATGCTGTGATGTTACCTGCATAACCTTTATAACTATTGTAACTATTGCCCTTCATTCCCCTACAACATAAAAGTACACGTTTTTGTTTAAACAAAGCAGAAACCAAAAAAACACAGAGACAACAAAGTAGACGTTAACGGCAAGACATTCAAAAACGTCCATGATATAAATTATCCAACTTACATGTCTTATTTAGTCCAAACTCTGTCATAGAAGACCATTTTCAAATAGAGTCTGAAAGTTTTGTTTGTTTTTTTCTAAAATGTAAATATAATTTGTGTCCAGTCCTTGCTTGTTGGTTAAATTTCTGCCATACATTTTTCTATGATGGCCTTTTTCCCACCAACAGAAGTATGCTCCTAAAGTATCTAATTATATTGTCCGTGACAGGAGTTTTGAGGTCCAGGTACAGTTTTAAAAAGTGTCCATACCAAAAATATCCCGCAGTTCTTTATTAATCTCAGTCCTGTATTCATGAACAGTGGTACAGTCCCAAAACACATGATAATGATGGGGCACTCTCTGTGAATGGTGAGCACTTTGACTCTGTGTTTAAAATAGCAGGATACATTATTCCCACCATCTGCTTTTCTCATGGAGTTATTACTGCTTTGCCTAGAATGTTCGATTCTGGTGTGCATGGACACATTGCCACTGTTTTATATGACAAACTGACGAAAGGTTCACATGTCTCTGCTCACAAAGCGTCATGTGTTATATTCTAATGTGAGATGTAGTTTGGCTATAATGTATTTTACAGTTCACGTTATTTAGATGTATAATGTTAGACTTTATCTGCATGTAACAGCTCATGTACCACAATGACAGGCAGTCGCATTATCAATGTGCTGATAAAAAGTCAAAAAATGATATTCAAGAATAGAGATGTGCTGAAACTTAAAAGTCATATATAAGTTATAAGATTGATTGAATACTAGTCACAAGCTGCTAAAAAGTTGGATATTCTGTTAAACAACTGGAAGACATACAACCAGCTTATCCAAACTAAACTTCCCCCTCGGGTGCACAGTTCTCTCTGGGGACAAAAAAGTCAAATCCTATTTTGTCAAACACAACACATTGACATTTAGTGAGTTGGAACTTATTTTATTTATTCAAATTCAATGCAAATATGGGCTATAAAAACAGATCCTAGAATTTGACATTATCGTTTATACCGTAATGTTACTACAGCGTTATTTTAAAATGGTAATATATGTAAATGTAAATTGTATATACATTGACACACCATTACGGCTGCAACTAAAACAGTGGAATTGGATCATATTGTTTTCATTTTCTTCTATTCAAAGCAAAACAAAACTTTGCTGACACATTCCGTATTTGTTCCATCGTCGAGAACTAAAACTGTCAGAGTGGCTTTGTGCAATCAGATCTGAGAGAGGTTTTGCTTTTTTGGTCTGCTGCAGCGCACTATTGTCTGAGGAGGACTGGGAATAGAGCAGGAATGCAGCCTCAGCATTCATTTTCTTGCATCACTGTGTAGAGGTTTGAAGGGGGAGCTGATGTCCTTTGAAAATCCCTTTGGACGGTAAACTTAAAAGAAGTCCTATTGTGCTTTTGTCCTAATCTACTGCCCCTGTGGATCATTGTTATATTTTGACATCTTAAATTGCAATATTTATCTAAAACCACTCAATAAAACAAAGACGCCTGCCCCGCAAACCTTAACCAGGAGGCGCCTTAACCCACACGTCCAGAAGAACACATTGCACAGACGGAAAAAAAACATTACGCCGTTACTTACTGCGTTACTTTTTACTAACCTAACTAAAAGGGAAGTAAAAAAAATCTGTGTCGAAACTGAATGGCAGTTTGTCGAAATGACAAATTAAAATACAGGTGGCGTTGTCGTCATAATTTCAGACTGTAACCACAGATATTTCTTTCATTAACAGTAAATATCTTCTGATCCACAAAATTCTGATACACAAATGGTTAACCATGTCTTTATTTGTTTAGTTTTGGCTCCATAAACTAATAAACAAAATAAACAAATCACTATTATTGGACATTATGATCAGAATTTAAAAAAACAATATTGAAAAAATGAAAAACTTTACTGATGCATTACTACACTCATTCATCTACATGACATTCACAAAAAACAAAACCCCTCCGATACACCACTTATTTATAAATGTCCACACAACCAAATAATAATTTAAAGGGCTCCAACATCGATCTCCATCATTTTTGACGATGGATCTGAATGTGCAAATTCACAGAACGAAGCCCTAAATATGCGATTAATAATAAACTTCACTAACCCCTATTTGCTCATAATATGTTACTTAAAACTCCATGCCATTTACAGTATATTTTAATGTGGCGCTGTTGTACCTAAATACCTGCACTTCACAACATGATACAAACTCTTATCACATCATTACATTGTGTTAACATTAATCAGCAAATTGCCGAATATATAATTTAATTTAAATTCTACGTAAATTAACAAAAAGAGTAACGCTCGAATGAAAACCATACCGTGCCATACATGTTGAGATTGGTTATTTTTGACACATCCGGGCCCCAGGGACCTCTGGATTAAGGTAGGTCACGTGGGCGCCTCCTGTTTAAGGTCTGCGGGGTACGCGACTCTGGATTAAGGTCTGCAGCCAGATGCCTCTTGCCGCAGCTGATGGCGAGCAGTTGTTTTTAAAATTTATTTGTCCCTAATGGGCTTTATCCAATGATGCTGAGTCCTATGTCACTGTTTAAGAAAATACATTTGCCAAACGAATTAAGTAAAGAGCAGTGGGCGTGTATCAGTGTGGGATTTCTCGGAGCGTCTCTTCCACAGGAGAATAAATATTTCCCATACATGCATGATTCACTCTAAATACATACACTTTGACTGGTTTAATGAGAAGGTGAAACAATTAGAATATGTCGTCAGTTTGGCATTATAGTTTTCCTTTAAAGGACACATATTCTACTACAGTGACTTTTTTGAGGTTTTAATCGTGTTGTAACAAAAACATGCCTGAAGTTGCATTCAGTTGCATTCACACTGAATGGTCATTATTAAATCCTCCCCCCTCTGACTGACATAAACACTTCCTGCTGAACTACCTTGTTCTGGGACGTATTTTCAGACTTCATACATCACTAATCCCAGAATCTTCTGCTGTTTTAAGTCCTTAAATCATCGCCAGACTCGTTTTGAGCACGATAACTGCTGCTGCTCACCCGCACCACAATGTTTGTTGTATGTTGATGCACGTTTTAAAATTTTTCTATAACGAATCATTGGAGCTCTTTGTGGTCAATAATCGGTAAACGGGTAGCATTAACGCGGCGGTGTTTTGTTGTAGGTTTTTTTTTTTTTTTTTTTTACTGTACGAGTCAAAACAGACATCTGTTCAATACGTAAGTGAACGTAGAGCCGCGCAGCAGCAACAGGTTGAATGGCTGAACGCTGTTTTGATGCTCTGTTGTAGAGATCATGAATCGAGTGCTCTTTTAAGAGTCACATTGTAAAGTTAAATATCAAGTTTTCCATCTGAGGCAAAAATCTGTCTATTTTTTCCACCAACATGAAATCCAAATATGTAAGAGTAATATTAGTTCATAAATACTGCAGTGACACACAGGTTTGCTCCGTCTTTATGAGATAAATACACTAATTTGATGTTGTTCGTGAACTTGTTTTCTCTCAGAGACATCACTTTTGCATGAGGGTTCTCGCACAATCGCCGTCTGGTGGCACAAAAGTGTGTTACAAGATAGTAAATAAGGCAAAAATAAAACTTGTTAACCAGGCAGGACGACTTCACTCAGCTAAGCGTTTAGTCACGGTTAGTCAGCTAATCGGTTAACCGTGAACACCCCTAGTTTGTTGACAGCTAACTTCACTACATTGTGTGAGTGCTAAGGCTTCATCTAGTGGCTGGATGTACTCAGAAAGTGTCTTTTCACAAAGGCTGATAAAAATTTTCATTTAGTGCATAATAAACATTTTTTTTGTTTCAAAACATGAGATGGCAAATTTAAGGTACTCAAGAGCATGTTTAAAGGCTAATAACAATGAAAAATGCATAATATTTTTCCTTTAACTACTTTCTAACGCAACTTTATGTACTTTATGCATGCAGCTGCAATATCTATATCTATTTGATAATTTGTGATGAGCAAATGAAAAAAAAAGTTTTCTTTTTTCATTATATATACAGTATATATATATATATATATATATATATATATATATATATATATATATATATATATATATATATATTAAAGTAGTGATATTATGTTTGTTTTTCTTTTTTCAGATACTTAATATTGAACTATAACATAAGTAGATCATCAGTTTACATTTTTAACATTGAAAAACGCAATATTGAATGGCTTAGGAATAGAAACAGGTCCAATGACCTGTTAATAACCCTCTTCATAGTGACATTTGCCTCTAACAAGCATTTGTTACAAGCAGATTTTACTTGTTATTATTTTTGAAAAGTGGCTGTGGGTAATTTTAGAACCCCATGTGTAGCACTCAGAGTCATCATTTTTTCAAAATATTGCAACTAAATACAGGGATGTGGACGGCCATAGGGGGAAGGTGAAAGCAGCATTTTTTTTTTTTTGAGCACTCGAGCCTCAGTTGCAGGACAGTACAGGATTACTCAAACATGCAGGAATCAATCAAAATATACTGGAGTAAACTCATGATGAGAAAACAATAACATGGTGCATTAAATTTGATTTAGTATAATATGCCGCTGTGAAATGACAAATTCTGCCCTGAACCAGACTGTCGGCTCAGAAAACCTTGTCCACTGCCTTGTTATTGAGATCAAAATAATTATTTATATTGCAATGGATCACCTCATGACCATTTAGTTTTTTCTCTTGAAATAAATATTACATGTTTTATACAAAAAAATCTGTCTGTCTGCTAAAAAAAACTAAAATGATTCACGCAGGCTGTTTAAGTTTAAGTGTATTTGTTAGTGGGAATTTCGATACATCAAGGTCTGAAAACCTCTAATTTTACAGGGATCATTTGCCATACAGGACTAATAGTGCTGTTCTGAAAGGAAGCAAGCCGTTTTCTGCTCATTGACTATGGATGAGCATCTGGTCAATGTGTGAGTGCGATGCGATGGCGCTGCTGTTCTCTATGCACAGATAAATATGCAGAAGCAGAGCCTGAACTACAACTTCCCTATGGCGGGCTAAGTGTACATTTTGTGTTTAATCATGGGTAAATGAAAGCAAGCCAACAGGTGGTTTAAAATGTCAAACTTACAAACTTAACGTTAAAAAGATTGAAAGACACTCGTAAAGTTTAACTCGTATATTTTAAATGATCTTTTTCTGTTGAGAAATGTGTGAAAAAAAACATAGAAACAAAATGATTACATAAATACACAACTGGACACCACTTAAACAACATTTTATTGCATCTAAAATCAACTTTATGCACCTTTTCAACTCCCACTTTATAATTACTACATCTTTAGGCGAGAAATTGTAGGTGAATGGAAACAACAACATGTGTGGGGACAAAAACAAAAAACATATTAGTTTTCAATCATGTAACGCATAAATTGCAAGTTTAAATTTCTTGTTAACATATTACAAAAAAAACCAACAATGTTTGGATTTAAAACTTTCATAAATCTGACTCAGAATTTTATATCAACCTATCCTTCTGTACGATCTACAAAATCTAGTTAAGTACAAGGTACGACGTGAGTAGGTGCGACTTTAAGGGTAAGTAAGTAAGTAAATTTTATTTGTATAGCGCTTTTCACAGATAAAAATCACAAAGTGCTTCACATAAAAATAGGATAAAATACAGAGAAATAACAACCCAGTCAACTAAAAGCTTTTTTGAATAAGAGTGTCTTTAGCTGCTTCTTAAAAGTGTCCACTGAATCGGCCTGGCGAAGAGCCAGGGGCAGGGCGTTCCAGAGTCTGGGGGCCACAGCCTGAAAGGACAGGTCCCCCTGAGTTTTGAATTGTGTCTTTGGGACCATGAGAAGACTCTGGTCTGAAGACCGAAGAGTGCGGCTGGAGGTGTAAGGGCACAGCAAATCAGCAATATACTGAGGGGCCTGACCATGCAGCGCTTCGAGAAGTAAGAACATGAGAGTTTAAAATCAATCCTACATTTTACTGGTGGCCATTGACGGGATGATAAAAGCAGGGTTTTATGGGCTTTTCTGGTAATTCCTGTTAAAATCCTTGCAGCAGAGTTTTGCACAAGTTGAAGTCTTTTTAGAGCTGACTTATTAAAGCAAGTAAAAACAGAGTTGCAATAGTCAAGACGAGACGAGATAAAAGCATGGATGATCATCTCCAGATCAGTCTTTGATAGCAATTTCCTCACTTTTGAGATGTTTCTCAGATGATAAAAACAGTTTTTTGTCAACTGTTTTGAGTGGCCCTCCAGAGACATAGCCTGGTCAAACACAACCCCCAGGTTTCTTAGGCTGGTTTGTACGGAGGAGCCCAGAGAACCCAAGTGTTGTTTGATCAAAGGGATCTTTTGGTCCGGTGCAATAATCAGAGTTTCTGTCTTCTTTGGGTTTATCTGGAGGTAATTTGACGACAGCCATTTTTTGATGCAGGACACACACTCCAAGAACATGGTTAAAACATGAAACTCTGAATCATTAAAAGAACAATACAGTTGGATATCATCAGCATAAAAATGATAAGATACATTTTTAAAACCACAAACTATCTGACCAAGAGGCAGCAGATACAACAGGAATAAAAGTGGGCTGATATTTATGTATCTGTGGGAGACAATTATAAAAGTGTCTAACAGAATAGTAAATAAATTGCATTCAAATCACAATACAGACATGTACATACAAAATCATTGTAAAAATGGCTTTGAAAATTGCAAATAAAATATTTCAGTTGTAACAAATAGTGTATAGGGAATGATTCAGACTTAGTAACGTAAGTAAGTTCATTAAGGAGTTAGGGTTAGGATATTAGTCAAGTATCTGCTCATGATACACTATTGTGTAGTTATTACCATTTTTGTTTTCATCTATTCATTAATATAGAAAATGTATTATATAGGCTGAAAGAAGCTAGGTATAGTTAGAATTACTGAAAACCTACCATAAAAAAGTTTTTCACTTTTCTGAATCAGTTATTCAGTACAAAAATACTATTTAACTCACTTACTTTCTGCCTATTCCCTTGCTGCTCACATTCATGAGATCTTATTGAGTTATTACGATGACACAGCCGCGGGGTAAATGTGGGGGCTAGTACAGCATGCTAATACATCATAAAGCTTATTTAGATGTACAGACTCTGCATATAAAGGACACATCAGCCCTTGAATTCATGAGCTGAGCTTAAGTTTGTCCAATACTTTTCATATTTAATTAAAATCCTATTGTTTAGCTCGGCATTTGCAATTATTTTATCATTAAGTGAATATATGTGTTGCAGGGAGGCTTATAGTTATGTATAGACTTAGCATTAGTATGAATATAATGACATTTATAGGCGAAGATGTGCATCTGAAGTGAAAATTAACCTAATCCATTTTCGCTGTACAATTTAATGAGCAAGAAACAAGCAGAAGAGATTTCCATAGCAGCGGAGTTTATCATTATACAGCATTAGGTCTAAGTGAAGAATGGCCTGTGATTTATCCCTATAACTCTCATCTATCCGAGTTAATTTTATCTTAAGTTGGACAGAGCTCATTTACAGACTGTCAACAAGTTACATAATCAAATAAGGTCGTTTTTTATGTGGCTTGGATGCACTCCGGGTCTCTACAAAGTTCAGTTGACTATGAACTTTGCATCTTCTCTTGACTGTGAGAAAATCAAGAAATGGAGAATGATTCAGTCAGCTGAATTTCTTTTAAGAAGTTTTAATGTATATTTGGTCATGATTAGAGATGGGCGGTATTGGATCCAGTGTCGGTATCGGTGAGATTGATGAGTGTTTTCAGAGATATTGGTATTGACCCAACATAGAACATTTAGCTGATATTTGGCACAGATACTTTTTTCTGAGCTGCTCCAGTCCTTGTGTGAACTGTTTTTTAGAAAATGTGGATAAAATATGGCTGTATATTTACAAAAGCACCACTAATTTTCCCCAGACAGTCTGTTATTATTTATGCAAAGGTGTAAAGTAAATTGACTTGAACTTTACTGTCAACATATATTCATAGGACTTGCTATAAATTTGGTATGGCAAAGTTGTCACACAACAGCAAGACAAATATTGGATATTGGTATCGGCTCAAAAAAAAAAGTTACACATTTGTGCACATTAACTTAAGCTTCTGCCTCCCAATAAGGTGTCACGAGTGAACCAGAGGGGGGACCCAAAAAGCAGACCAGAGGTGAGGAATAAATGGAAATGTTTATTAACAAAATGCAGGGCTGGAGCAGACTGGACCGAGAAGCACAGGTGAGTAAAGCGGGGCTGGAGCAGACTGGACCGAGAAGCACAGGTGAGTAAAGCAGGGCTGGAGCAGACTGGACCGAGGAGCACAGGTGAGTAAAGCGGGGCTGGAGCAGACTGGACCGAGAAGCACAGGTGAGTAAAGCGGGGCTGGAGCAGACTGGACCGAGAAGCACAGGTGAGTAAAGCAGGGCTGGAGCAGACTGGACCGAGAAGCACAGGTGAGTAAAGCGGGGCTGGAGCAGACTGGACCGAGAAGCACAGGTGAGTAAAGCGGGGCTGGAGCAGACTGGACCGAGAAGCACAGGTGAGTAAAGCAGGGCTGGAGCAGACTGGACCGAGAAGCACAGGTGAGTAAAGCAGGGCTGGAGCAGACTGGACCGAGGAGCACAGGTGAGTAAAGCAGGGCTGGAGCAGACTGGACCGAGAAGCACAGGTGAGTAAAGCAGGGCTGGAGCAGACTGGACCGAGAAGCACAGGTGAGTAAAGCAGGGCTGGAGCAGACTGGACCGAGGAGCACAGGTGAGTAAAGCGGGGCTGGAGCAGACTGGGCCGAGAAGCACAGGTGAGTAAAGCAGGGCTGGAGCAGACTGGACCGAGAAGCACAGGTGAGTAAAGCGGGGCTGGAGCAGACTGGGTCGAGAAGCACAGGTGAGTAAAGCGGGGCTGGAGCAGACTGGACCGAGGAGCACAGGTGAGTAAAGCAGGGCTGGAGCAGACTGGACCGAGAAGCACAGGTGAGTAAAGCAGGGCTGGAGCAGACTGGACCGAGGAGCACAGGTGAGTAAAGCAGGGCTGGAGCAGACTGGACCGAGAAGCACAGGTGAGTAAAGCGGGGCTGGAGCAGACTGGACCGAGGAGCACAGGTGAGTAAAGCAGGGCTGGAGCAGACTGGACCGAGAAGCACAGGTGAGTAAAGCAGGGCTGGAGCAGACTGGACTGAGGAGCTGAGGCTTGAGAAAAACAAAGAGAGTCCTTACTAAGACAAGAATCCACAGGAAAAAACAACTAGGTACAAAAAAGCCAAAGTGTTCACCACGTAAGTTGACTGAACGAACTGGCAAAGATGGAGAGGATGAACCATGGTTTTAACTGCAGCTGTTGATGGTGGATGAGATGCAGGTGTGCCAATCAGCTCTGGACAGGAGTCACGCCCAGGAAGCTCCAAACAAGGACAAAACAGGAGGGGAGGGAGAACACACACCAACACACACAGGAGGGAGGAGGCACTAGGCTCATGACATAAGGAGATTGTGGGTTCGAATACCGGACCACCCCAACATCACACGATCTCTCTGGGTGGAGTCTGCATGTCCTCCCCGTGTTACCGTGGGTTCTCTCCGGGTTCTCCGGCTTCCTCCCACCGTCCAAAGACATGACTGTGTAGGTTAATTGACAACTCTAAATTGTCCCTAGTGAATGAATGTGAGAATGAATGGTTGTTTGTCCTTGTCTGTCTCTTTGTGTTAGCCCTGCAATGAGTTGGCCACTGTCTGGGTGTACCCCGCCTTAGGCCTAAAGTCACTGGGATAGGCTCCAGTCACCCGCGACCCCTAACGGGAATAAGCGGTAGAAAATGAATGAATGAATGAACTTAAGGTGAGACAGCAGGTGAATAGGAAAAAATCTTAAATTTAAAGATATTTATTTTGAAACTTCTCCTATAGTTTACTCACATAAATGTAAGAAAAAAAATAATTGGAAGTTTTTCATCATGTCACGTTTCCATGTAGAAATACGGCATTTTATCTGTAAAAATGACCAAAAATACCAAAGACCAAAAATCTGGGACATTTCAATCTGAAAAAAGGACAGAACTGGGTTTAAATACACATAAGTACACATATTAGTTACAAGTTAGTTAATAAGTACACATATTAGTTACAAAAAAAATGTACAGAGGGGATTTTGGATTTCTTATTTAGTTTTTAAGGAAACTAGATTGGACTTCAAATTTTGCTTTTTTTTTTTTCCTGACAACTTCAATAAATATCAAAAAAATCCTTCTGTATGTTTCATCAAAACCCTGTTCAGTCCGTCCCAGGTTGTAAAGTCTACTTTAAGTGGTGATCCTTATGTTCTGAGGGAGAAAAATGCATTTTAAGAAAACGGCCTTTGAAGTTTGTCCCATAGAAATCTATGGATGAAGTGGATTAAATGGAAGAATAAGACATCTTTAAGAGCAGATTTGGCATGTTTGTTGTTTCCACATGAAAGCCTAAATGTCAAGAGAGCAAACTGACCAAAAAACAAAATATTTTTTTAAAATGAGTTTTGCCTGTAGTGTCTTGCCTTAAGGTATTTGTCTATTTTTGAAGAGTCCCCTTTGAGTCTGAATTTAAAACTCTTATATGCCTCTGTATGTAATTGTTGCATTTGCCTTAACCCTTTTAATCTTTTGATTTCTTGTTGCTGTGAAATTCAATATACACTACAGGCTCACAACATTGCATTTTCAATTACACAAAGAGAGCAGACTCGTTCTTGATTTCAAAGCATTTATTTTTATAGCAGTCTGAAGAGTTCTTTGTAGAAGTAATACATGTCCCCTGATGTAAGCATCCCTGCAGTCCTGGATAGATTCTTTACATTTTATCACTCTATAGTGGAATAATATCCACCCATGCAGATAACAGGCATATGCACCAAATAGTAAAACATAAAAGAATCCTAATTTAAATTAAGAAATGTGGTACAAGTTGCTCAATCTTGTGTCATCTTAACAACCAGATGTAACATTATGACCATTGTTTCTTCATTATGGAATTGGTCAGTTGGTAGAAAATATTTCAGAATAGAAAATCCATTCTTGAGAGCTTTTGTTTTCGAATTTAGCTAGAAATAAGGTTGTCTATACATGTTTGCATATGGCTTAAACGTTGGATCATAATTTTATGCCTGATGGTACAAGCCTGTTTGACACATTTGCTATTGACACTTGTGTGCTTTACAAATCACAAAATATTCAAATTTTAAGAAATATTTTATGCAGAATAAGCAAGAGAGAGAGAGAGAAAGTGTGATTAGTCCGTAGGGCGGGCACAGATGGTGGTCTATCAAAAATGACTCACAGTATGAGCGGATGAATGGCTTATTAGTGTTGCCCTTCTAATAGTAGCAACTGAACTGAGCGCCGCTAAGTAAAGGTCAAAGTGTTCTGTAGAAATCTAAAACACAGTAGTCCTTGTTAAATGCCCGTTATGCCTGATTCAAGTAGGAGTCTTGTAACCCCAATTCCAAAAAAAAAAA